>JAWWEE010000162.1:30961697-31046700 GCA_035221455.1 Xenops minutus | reverse complement strand
GGGCCGATGGGGCCGGGCCGGGCCGGGCTGAGGGGGCCGGGCCGGCAGGGCAGGGCCAGGGCCAGGGCCAGGGCCGGCCCCGCCTGTCGCAGCGAGCAGCGGAGCTGCGGACGGGCCTTGCGGTAACCTCGGGGCCGCAGCGTGCTGCCCGTGTGCGGCTCGCTGCTGGTTTTGTTCCCCGCCCCGCTGACAAACCCCCTGCGGGCCCCGGGGAGGAGCCCTGGGGCTGGGGGGGTCGTGCCCGGCTTTCCCGTGCCCGGGGGAGGCCCGGGGGCTCACACACCGCACGGAGCACAGCGGTGAGCGGGCGGGAGGGAGCAGGGCGGAGAGGGCTCCGAGCTGGAAGGCGGCAGAGGCCGGGCGCTTTCCCTCGGGTGGGAGGGCCCGAGGGGCCTGCAGGAGTTCCCGGGCCGGGCCCAGCGCAGGGAGCGGGTCCCTCTGCCGAGCGGCGGCAGCCACAGCTCGGGCAGAGCGGCCCTGGGGTCTGCAGCGTGTCTGTCCTGAGCCCCTCCCCGCTATTAGTGTCTTGGGTGAGACCTGCGGCTCCCATCTGGCCCTTGACAGAGCAGTCCTGTACAGCGTGTGAATTCGAGAGGAACCTGCCCCAAAACCTGCCCCTCGGAACATGTGTGCGTGATTAGTGTTGGTCCATCTCCAACCACACGACTTCCCATGCTCCTGCTACAGTTTGTGGAAAACCCAATTTGTTGGATCTCTTTGCTTTTCGTCTGAAAGGGAAGCTTCCTTTGCAATGTAAATAATAGTATAAAGAGGAAACCTCTTTGTAGCTGTTCTTCTAAAAGTTTTAATGGTGCTTCCTCTTCATAACACTGTTGGTTTGGGGTTTTTTCCTCTAAGTAACCACATTTTTGCTTTGTCTTTTATGTTTAATGTCAGTCTTTAAAAGGATGTGGAGGCACAGAAGTGTCCTGTAATTGCTGTCTCAGCTGCATACGCCCTGCAGGGTAGTGGTGCTTAGGGTTGATGGCTGCAATCCTTCATCATGTCCTGACTGTCGGGAGGAAATCTGGGTCTGTCCCATTCTTCCCACATGTGCTCATATCCTCAGGACAGGTGCTGGGTGTGCAGTCTGTTCTTCAGCATATACCTTGGACCGAATCAATGGGGAAGGCAGGAGTGTCAGGATTGTTTGCTTTCAGTGTAAATAACATTACATAACATAATTTAGGTGAGAGAGGCCTGGTTGGAGTGTTCTTGAGGTTCAAAGAGCTGTCTAGCAGTGCTCTTTCCCCACTCCTTTCTCATATGCATGAAAAACTGTGGCTGAGTTCTTTGTGTCAGGCTACAAGGATCAACAAAATATTTTTCCTGGGGCTTGATTAGTTGTGTCGATTTGTGTACAGAAACAGAAATGTATAGTGAAAGTCACAGATTCGCTTGCAATCCCTTCATGTTGGAGTGTCTCTATGATACAGTAAAAATTGCATCATTCTTTGTGTTTCCAGTAATTAAAAAATCTTCACTGATTGATAATGTGAGGCGTCTTCGTTTTCAAGCAAGAGACAGAGTGACATAAAAATAAACTGACCTGCCTGAGAACACATGGTACATCAGATCAGAGAGGCAAGGTTGTTATTAGGAAGTTTTTTGGCTTGGTTTTCATTTTTGCCAGTAGATCATGTTGCCATTGGATATGACTTTTCCCTCAGCACCCCTGAGTTGCCTCCCCACTTCTTTCCCAACACGTACTGACTACAGAGGAAGCTGGGACCTACTATAACTTGAAAATTTTACTCTCTAGCCATAATGTTGTGCTTTGTCTACATTTAGAAGCTGCTGTGAAACAGTTTTTGTAGTGTTCCTTTAACAATCCTTTTCTGCTATTTTCTCTGCAGCTTCTCTGAATCTTATTCCACTATGAAGCAGCTGCCAGGAGAGACTATTCGTCTCCTTTCAAGTTCTCAGGTGATTACTTCAGTTGTCAGTGTGGTGAAGGAGCTGATAGAAAATTCCTTGGATGCCAATGCCACAAGTATTGATATTAAACTGGTAAGTTCTCTTTGTTTCTCTTACAAATAAGATGCAAGGAAAGTTGTTCCACTATGAATGTACTTTTTAGGCTATTGTGATTTGGGAAATGGCAAGGTATTAATAGTATTTATACATATATATTTTTACGTCAAATAAAAATGGTCCAAAATTACTGACTTTCTTACTTTGGCCAGTGTTTTATTGTTGTTATCTTCTTGATTGACCAGACTCCCATAGGTGATGTCACTGAGCATCTTTGCACTCTATATCAAAGTTGATTCATATTGTTTGACATCAGTGATCTGGCAGAGCAGCTTAAACATCTTGTGGGATGATAACCTCAGTAGTATATAGGTCATGGAACATGGACGAAGGTGTTACAGAAAACAAAGTTTAAGCACTGTAGTATTTACATAAAACACATGCAAGTAAAAATTAATAACATTAGAAAAGAAATAGGGAATCGTTCATGTAACAGTTTGATTCAAGATAAATTTCACTTTTCCTAAGCAGTTAAGTGATGTGGAAGTGAAGATCAGAATAGAAAACAGAGTGTCATTGTAAAATTCTCAAACCCTTCAGTAGCACATACAGCAGCAGGGTAGGTGTCCTGCCTATATCTTCTTTGGTGTTTTTATCTTCAGTGGAGGTGTATTGCTTAGGTTCTGTTTTGCTTCCCAGTAGGAGGTTGACTGAAAGATGAGCAAAAGCATTGTTTTTCCACCTGAAGACAGCTTTTGCAGTGTTCATTAATACCAAAAGTGAAATGTAGCCCCATTTCTACTGTGTTAAGTAAATATATTTGGTTCTGTGCCTACCTCAGAGGCGTTTGGTGTTTCCTAAAGCAGATTATGTGTGAATCCAGATAATATCTTTAGATGCCTTCCTTTTGCTTTTAAATTGCATATTTTTTTTACTTCATTAAGTAACCCCGGGAGTACATTATACTTTTGCATAACTGTTTTCAGTATAGGCTCACATGAGACAGCAAAGTTTGTTCTGTTTAATCAGTCAGCTCTCAGCATTCAACCATGGCATGCTCTGTCCAGCAGCTATGGTGGTAGCCACTACTGAAGATACTCTTTCTAAGCAAAACCAGTGTTAAGGCTGCTTGGATAACATGACAGCACATTTTTCTGTGTGTTGCATCATAATATTTTCAATGAGTCAGTTGTGCTTCTGTAAAAGAAGCTCAGTTAGTGATCCTGCAACTCTTAATTACTTTCTCCTCCTAGTTTGTGGTTCTTTTGGATGCAATTCACATGTGCACATATAACGTAGCTGGAAGGAAGTATTTTTTAGCTGCATATGTTTGAGATGTTATAGAACCTGAATTCCATCTTTTATTTAGCTGTTGCGAATATCTGGGTTTTCAGAGTTTTACCCTATTTTTGCTAGTGCTTATTGAAATGATGTATTTAAATTGGAATTCAGTAAAATATGTATTGCATATATGTAAAGGTAAATCACAAAGATTGAACTTTACTTCCTTGAAAGCTGTTTTAAAAGAGCCTCTAGGCACCTTTATTTCTTTCTGTAAAATATTGCATTCCTTTAGAAGCTTTATACTGTTACCCATTAGAAGTTTGCTTCTGTATATTGTGACAGAACATAGAACCTGGAAAACCACTGAAGTAATGAAATTGCTAAATCAAGACTGAAATCGAAAATGGTTCTAAGTGAGGGCCTGCTGACTTTAAAGGGTGCAGGGCTGCATTTGGTTCGTTTCAAAGAAATTGACACCAAGTAGGTAAGAGAAGTGAAAAGGGCTGAAAAAGTCTTTAATTTTCTGGCTATGGGTCTCTTTTGAGCTTAGGTTTTGCAAATTTCATCATAGTTTTAAAAAACTTCTGCTTAATCTCTGTTTTAATTTTACTGTGTTTATATTAACATGCTGTTCCTAGTCCGCAGGGTATGAATTACATTATTTAATTAGAGAAACCATCACTGTTATCCTACATGTTGTATTTTTCTTTTTTTTTTTCCCCTTAAACAGGCACATTTAATGTTTACTCAGTTCCTCCCACTAAGCAAAACTCCCACTTCTTTGTGGTTGGCTGGAAGGTGCAACCTTGGCTGCTTCAAACTTGTGTCTTAATTTGGTTGCTCTAGTGCTCCATTGTGTTTTTTTCTCTTTTCAGGAGAATTATGGGTTTAACAAAATAGAAGTAAGAGACAATGGCAATGGAATCCAGGTTGAGGATGTTCCAGTTATGGCCATTAAACACTACACCTCAAAAATAAGCTCTTCTGAGGACCTTGAAAGATTGACAACATATGGTTTCCGTGGGGAAGCTCTGGGATCGATTTGCAGCATATCAGAGGTGAGCAGTTGCTATAAATGTGTTTAGTCTTTGATTTATGATTTCTTTTGTCTGGATGTGTTTGCAAAAGTTTTATTAAAATACCAATGCAAAGACTTTGAATGTTGCAGCAGCCTGCCCAGGATGTGCTTTCCAAACCATTTGACTTGTGTATGCTGCCTTTCCCCCTAGCCCCAGAAGCTGTATCATAGGAATTTCTTGTCAGTGTCAGTCCTGCCCTTCTGTCACACTTATCACAGCAGTGCTCTGTTTATTTTCCACAATCAGAACGGGTCAGAGGTAGATTGTGTTGTCTTGTCTTTTCTTTTGTATCAGGGAATATAATGTCAAAGAGTTTGCGCCTTAAATTAGGGTAAATCAAAATGAGGAGCAGCAGGTGGTGGCCCGGAGAAATAATTTCAGGTAACTGATGGCCCACATAGCTACCATTCCAGTAACCATTTCTGCCTTCTTATCTAGGTGATCAGCAGTCATGGGATCTTGCTGGCCTCCTTATTGCTCTTTGACATGTATGTGACTGCAGTTGCACAAACTTTGTCCCCATGACTAAACAGGAACCTGCTACCTTGCCTGTCTGAGTCTGATCCGTATGTTTGTGTTAAGAGGATTGGCACTGTACTGATATTTATGATTTAACTTGTTGGCTGAAAGTAAGTAAATTTGCTCAAACCCATCTGAAAAGTGTTCAGGCTGTTAAAGGCACAGCATCTGCTAGTTCTGTTATGCTCTGCCTTTCTGTATTCATGCTGCACCGAGGTCAAGTTTTGGATTCTTTAAGTCTGCCAAGGATTAGATCCTGCAAGGAGATAGCGATCTGTGTGTGTGATTGGAACCATCAACTGTTGAGGTCAGGAGAGATGATGTTAGAGCTCGACTGCTTGCTACCTTGGGCTATGTTCAAATTACACTAGGCAGAAGTGGGTTGTGTGTTTGGATGGAGATTTCCAAAGATGCTTTCAAAAATGTTGGTGTTTTGATAGATGATGACAGACCTCAGTCATTGGTTCCTTCTAATGCATTGTCAGAGCAGAATGCCATCTGTTCTGAGCATCTAATCAGCTCTATGCTACGTTTCATAAGAGATGGGAGGTGGCCTGAGTGTATGAAATGCTTTAATAGGTATTACTTCAATCCTTATATCAGTAATTACAATAATTAAACACTTCTAGCATTCATTCTGTTCTGCCTACCCAAATTGCCCCCTGAAGTTTCAGTTTGGAGGTATTTACTATTGGCTCTTAAGTAGGTCTGTAATATTGTCATTTCCAATTAACCAATTACTGTTTTTCTCTCCAGAGGCATGACGGAACTCTAAATGATTCATACGAGACACTAAAATAAACCAAAATATCCTGAAGCACTGTATGTGTGATAAACTTTGTCTTTCAGGTGGTTAAAGTGCAGTGGTTCTGTTGTTCAAAATGTTGGTAACTGAACTCTGGTTTATGACTGCTCTTGCTAAAGCCATCTGTGTATTACCTTAATAGCTTACAAAACACACAGTGAGTGATTGCCAGATATGTTTGGGTGTGGAAAGATAATATGCTGTTTGGGAGTAATCGTTAGGTTTGTTGAATCTTTGTTTGTTGAAATTTAAGAAGTTGTCGTAGTCTGCCTTCTCTCACAGAGGATAAAAACGCCAGATTGTCCATTGATTTAGTTGTTTATTTAACCTGTGTTGTAGGAAGTAGGAATTGCTGTGCTTTGTGTATTTGTGTTATAGGAATGCAATCAGTTAAATGGATGGAAACATGAATAATAAAAAATGCAGAATGTTTCCATGCCTGTAAGAAACACCTTTAGAAGAAAAATTTTATAAACTAATTAAATGTAATTATGGTGACTAAGTAATGCAGTGGTCAGAGTGGTAGCAAAGCTTATCTAACTCATTCTGAACTTTTCTATCCCTGATTAACAAACTCTTTTTAAAATCATTTTCTTCAGGTTTTGGTCACAACCAAGACAGCTGCTGATGATATCAGCACTCAGTATGCCTTGAATAGCAATGGGCATGTAACTTCTAAAAAGCCCTCCCATCTAGGGCAAGGTAGGATATCATTGTTTTGGTGTTGCACTGTGTCAGAAGTATTTTGTGTTTGTCTGAGGCTCTCTGTGATGGTGAAATACCTGTTCTGTACTTGAAGGCTGACTGTGAAATCCTTGCAGCTCTCAATGCTTCTTGCCTTATGTCTGTCAGCTGAGAATGTGTTGTCATATCATAAGAAATTATATGTTTTGGAAGTTGTTCTAAATAGTAATTATAAACTAGTTTCTCCTCTGACTCACTTCCAGCTGACAGTGGAAATAAAAGCTATAAAAATTCAATGTTCCAGGTCTGTATGAAAGATTTGATCAGGACCAAAGTGATGTTTCTGTAGGAGTAAATCCTTGCTTAAAGGAGGAGTTGCCCTGCTGCTGTACAAAGGAATTGCAGGGAGGGTGTGTAGCTAATTTTAACTAGGTATTCTTTTTAAGATTTAGACTGTAGTAGTTTCCATGGCTGGAAAGCCTGTGGGTTGCATTGCCTTGTCTTTTGTCAAAATTGTCGAACGTTTGACTGCATTCTGTTACGTGTATTTAACTCGTTGCAATATCCTTATGGGCTCGGAATTAATGTGACTGTGTTGGTAGCTGAATATTCCTCCTCCCACTGTGTATTGTACCCTGAACAGAGGTATCTAACTCTTCAGAACTGCCCTACAGCAAAGGCTTGTGAAGGCCTTTGATGAAGCACAGTGTTCCTTTGCTTGTAGATATGTGTGATTAGATTCTAGTCTGTTAATCATTTTACTAATGAAAGCTAACTTAATACTCACTGAAAGATTCTTCAGCTTTACTTAGTGTCGATTCTCACTATTGTCAGTGTGCATGAAAGAAAGCTTAATGCTGTAGTCATAACTCTAAATAAAGGAGGAGAATCATAGCTCTTGAGGTCTATAGATACTTTTGGGGGGAGCAGCATGCAAACATAAAAATAAAGTTTCCTCAATATCCAGTCAGTGATTTGCTTGCAGTGTAATTTCTACTTATTTTTTATCACCTGCTTGCAGGTACTACAGTAACAGTCCTCAATTTGTTTAAGAATCTTCCTGTCAGAAAGCAGTTTTACTCAACAAGTAGAAAATGTAAGGAAGAACTGAAAAAAGTCCAAGATCTACTGACAGCATATGGTATCATAAAACCGGACCTGAGGATAACATTAATACATAATAAGGTAATCTGAGTTTCTCTCTATCAGGTGTCTAGAGGATCAGTTTCTCACGAATTTATGCAGTTCATCTAAAACTTACATAAAATCTTTCATTCCTAGGACTTTTCTTTCATCATAGCTTTGTTTTGGACTTCCACTTCTTTTTCCGTTCACAGATATGTATTTATAATGGCTACAGATTTTGATCTTAAACTTCTAAAACTCAGGCTCAGATATTTTTGGTCTCTTCCAACAGATGCCTGGTTAGATACATGAAGGATAAAAATTATTTTACATGCTAGTGGTTAGTAAACCTGTTCGTGGTATTTTGCAAACAAAGAAGTGAGACCTTAGTAGAGCACAGGGCCTGATCACATGTTAGCCAAAGCCAACTGATAAAACTTGAAAGACTTACTTGTTTGGGTTATTTAACTGGGTAGAGCTATAGCTCATGCAGGTAGTCTGCTGTGTGCTGAGTCATAAGAGCTCAATACATAACAATGATTTTATTTAAAAAGGTTAAAATATTCAAAACAGTTTGGTGTGTGGGTGTAAGAACAGTAACATGTTATAACAACAGAGTTTAACTGAGCTAGTTGTTTTTTGTTTAGACTTGGGGGAACAAATTCAGAGACTACTTGGAGCCTATTTTGACTTCACATGGTACTGAGTGGTAGTTCTACAGCACAGCTACAGAAATTAGACACACAGGCACAGAAATTACACATTGAGCAGTGTGCCTTTACCTGACCCAGATTTAATGTAGTGAATTTCATTGGCTGTACCTTGGCTTTTGACAGCTCGGAGAGGAAAGTCGTGCTAATGAATTTCCAAGTTGCCACAAAGTAGAGAGTGACATCTTGTGGCCAGATTCCCTCAGTAATTGTGTTTCTGTTCTAAAATAGTGTTGTTTGTTGAAATTTGCCCTGTTCATTGAGCAGTTTTCATCAGTTATCAACAAAAAATTCATACTTCAGTTTCTTTTCAGTGGAAATAATAAGTGGCACTGTATGCTTTCTTGAAATGAAAACAGATTGCACTTCCTTTTCTGAAGTTAACATTCTCTGATTATATTTATGTGTGTATTTCTAAACCTTGGTGTGTAGATACTGTGAAAAACAAAAGCCAGCCTTTTGGCTGGCTACATAATTAGTATTTCCAAGCTGAGAAAGTGTAGCTACTTGCAGTCTTACTGCATTGGGAGCGCTGAGAGTTTGAAACCAGAGATGTCAAGGGATATCTGCTTCTAGTATCATGTTGAACTCCTTAATGTGTCTTGCAGTGGTTCACAATATTGGTCTTAAATGTTGGTTAATAAAACTAATTTTGTCTGTATTGGTGGTTTCATTTGCCCTCTCTGGCAAGTTACAGATGAGTTTTTTATAGTATTTTGATTTCATCCCCTTTGATTAGACTACTACTTTTTTTTTTTCTCTGCTTATTTTAGTACAATGACAATAATGTACAAGAAGGTGATCCCATGTCTTTTTCACAATACTGCAAAAATGGTGTGAAGAGTGGTGTGATAGTTGCCATTGCAAGTTGGTTTTGGCTACCTATCCTACTGGCTTCAGAGGTCCATTCTTCAATACCCCATTCAGGCAGTATCATTTGTTGTAATGACAGAGATGGTGCTGATTTTTTTGACTCTTCATTTTGCACTGCCTTCCTTTTGTTCATTTAATTTATTTAGAAAAAAGGAAAACAAATGTGAAAGCACTCAAATGTTTCATCACAAGAGGTCGCTCAGTAGCTGTTGCTGAGATGGGAAAATTACAGGCTTAAGAAGTCAGAAAGTGTAGTCTGTCTTCTGTGCAAGTGAAGATGCTTTAAAACATTCTAAAAATAAAGAACTGAACTGAACATAAAAAAATTTGGACGCAGATTCCATTCTTTCTACTGCTGTTGTCATTCCTTGTAAAATAAAAGTTGCTTATTGCATCATACCTTTTTAGAAATTTGAAATTCTGAATTTCCAGTGTATAGCAACTTGCAGTAGGTCAATGTGCATTCGTTTTACCTTATCACAGAGCATGAATATTCTCTACCTTTTCCTTTAGATGCTACCTATTATTACAATTATTAATTCAGATCAGAAGGTGTTTTTTCTATACGGATGCTACAGTATTACTCTGCTGAATAGGGTTGTTGGTGATGTGGTTTTTTCTGGTGTCTATTATATTTTTATTTGAAGTGTACCAGGACAAAGAATCAACTTCTTAGAATAGCTTTATTTTTCATGTATCTCACAGATTATGTATTCATTTAAAAGACAAATTGTATATGCAGTTATTCAGAGGAGTTCTTAGAATTCCAGATTCTTGAGGCTGAGCCAATACTTTCTGTTGCAATGGAAGAAGATATACATGGAGAGTACGATCAGGTTCTGAAGCTTAAAAAGCAAGAAAATAGCAGGAATAAGCAGTGATAGAAGGAGATAAGGCAAGGTGGGTTGAAAGGCTAGAAAGGGTAGTAAGTGAAAAAGTGTAAATCAAAGTGTATTTCAAAGAAATCTCAATAATTTACAAACCAGTACTTTAAAAAAAAAAAGCCACACCAAAAAACCCAAACACAACACCCCTTCCCCCTGCCCCTCAAAAAAACCAAAACCAAATGCCCCCAGTTTTTAAAGTCCTGTCTTTTATATGAAGTTAAAGGAGAATGGAAGTTTGGATGAGTCTTTGAGCAACCTAGTCTAGTGGAAGATGTCCTTGCCTGTGGCAGGGGAGTTGGAACTGCATGATCTTTAAGGTCCCTTCCAGCCCAAACCATTCTGTGAGTCTATGAAAGCACAGCCCTTGCTTTACCACGGAAGAGTGTAATGAGGCTGAAGCTGTCACAGAAATGTCTGAGGTGAGGCATCTGAAAATGGCCACCTAATTGATTCTAACAGAAACTTATTGTGACAAGTCAGGCCTCTTACAGAGCTGTTGAATGTATATATGGTTTTAGGGTGTATGCTACAGTGCATGTTTTATTTACACCACATTTGGTTGGGATTTTTTAAAAGATGCATGTCTTATGCTTTTGAATGAAACTTCCAGAACTTTTTCTGCTTGTTCTGCTACATTTCTTACCCGTGTTTAGTTTGGACAATATTACCATTAAGTGTAATTCTTCCCAGAAAAGAAATCAGACTATGCTCTTACAGCCTTGGGGTTGTTTTTTAGTAAGCAAGAAAAGAGATGTTCTTTTATCAGCCCTCCTCGGGTTCATTTATTGGAACTCTCCATCAGTGGATTTCTGAGATAGGAGATAATCGGTTGCTCTTTCTGCTCGGAATGTTTTGTTTGCATTAGCAATAAATAATGAATCACTTTGCAGATCAACCCTTGAAGTACTATTGCTATTTTGACAACTTGGATTAGCTAGTGCTCCTTCTTTTTATGAAGGTTTATCCTGCCAAGACATTCTTTGAATACTGATAATGTTGATCCTCTTGCCAGTATGGTTATGTTAGAAAGAGGTATTTTTCTTCTTTCATCACCATGTTCCTTGAAAGCATATTGAATAATGAGACAGCCAAATGGAAATAATTTACATGAGTATTCAGCAAGTTTATTTAAAGTTAATGTTAACTAAAGGCATGCTAAGAACATTTCAAAGTCAGCTACTGCTTAAACTGCGTCAAACCCTTCAACCCGAAATGCCGTGTTCCAGCCACCTCTGAGCTCTGGCTGTGTTTTACTCAAGGTGGTAAAATGCAGCTTTGAGTAGTTCCAGGGCTATTCCAAAAATTCATGGCAACAGCTGGTTTGGATGGTGCCTTATCAGCAGGTTGTACCATACACAACTGGTCCCGTGTCTTGTGCAAAGTATAGATCGGCCATAAGCAGGCTCAGTAAATTTTCCAGTTCCTGTTGAGGAAAACTGCATAAGGGAATGCTTTTTTTTCCCCAGTGTTTTTCATGCATCGCACTTTGAAGCCTTCGTCACACACAGTTCTGCCTAGAACTGTGTATTGTTTGGTTCTTGAATGAGTCATGAGTCAGAACTTCATGATGGAAGGTCCATTTAAAAGCTCTTATAATAACTGTGGATGGTATTCTTCAGCAGAACCCCTTTAGTGGTGGTGTTGACTTAAAGGATGCCATCTTCGTTTTTTAGTTTGCATCATCTCCTCTCATTTCCAAAGTTGCACAATCTCAACCAACAGTTTGTATTAAATAATCTAAATCCAGGGGTTTTTTCTGTGTCTCTGTCCTCTGCAGTAAGTGTGGGTTTTTGAGACAGTGTGTGTGTGTGTTAGAGCAAATATACCATTTTTAATAATGTCATTAAACTTTGCATTCATTCATTTCAAACTCTGCTGTAGCTGCACATTGAAAAAAAATCTACATTGAGCAGAAATAGCAGCACATAAGCTCTGTCTTGAGTTGGAAAAGCTACTCTGTTTAATGTAATGATGATAAATTAAGTCGCTCCCTAATCTGCGTGTCTTAAAATATAAAGAGGAATTATGATTAAGAATCTGCAGTGCTCTGCAGCCAACATGCTTCCATGCTGACCTGGAATACAGCTCAGTCTTTACTTCTATTCGTTGTTCAGTGGCTTTGCTGAGAAAGCCAAACAGAGAGTTAATTATGGTGTTTTTTTGTGCTAAGGACACCTGTCCACTAGGAAATGCGCTGAGACCCTCAACTCAATTTACATCAGCCAGAGAACAGCTGCCAGATGGTAACTACTTTTGGTCACTACCAACCTGGTTGAATTTGAACTGGTGACCTAGAGGTGAAATGCTTTATATCCTATTACTAATTCCTTGAGGTTTCCAGTTTCTCATCCATCACTTTTTTCAAATGACAGCCCAGTATATGTCTGAAATCTCAAAACAATTACTGTTTCACATACGCAGTGTGTGTTGCAGAATCTGAGATATGCCTTTAGCTCTTGCAAAGCTTTTTCACTCACTTTGTGCACTTAAAAAAAGGTTGGCGGAAAAAGGATGTTTCCAAAGCCACATGGAAATTTTCCCTCTTCCTTAGCAATGTATTTAGTCACAGTTAGGTATGTTATTTTTGTTAACTACTATTTTACAAAAGGCTTTTAAACCTCCCCTTATTTAAATAGAATTCACTCTGATGTTGTACTTCCTCTGAATGACAATTCCAGATCGGAAACTGGTTTTTGGCAGTAGTTTAATTGTTTAGGAGGTTTTATTTTTTTTTTTTCCTCCTGCTATGGAAAGGGATTTTAATAGAATCTTAGAATATCCTGGGTTAGAAGGGACCCACAAGGATCATTGTGTTCAACTCCTGGCCCTTCAAAGGAGAACCCTAAGAATCCTACCATGTGTATTGCCCAAACACTTGAACTCTGTCAGGCTCGGTGCTGTGACCACTTCCCTGGGGACCCTGTTCCAGTGCCCAACCACCCTCTGGGTGAAAAATTTTTCATTAGAATCATTAAGGTTGGAAAAGACCTCCAAGAGCATCAAGTCCAAGCTTTGACCAAATACCACCATGCCATGTCTACTCAGTTTTTGAACACTTCAGTGATGATGATTCCACCACTTCCCAGGGAAGCCTGTTCCAATGCTCAACCACTCCTTCAGTGAACAATTTTTTTCCTAATATCCAACCTGAACCTTGCCTGGTGCAACTTGAGGCTATTTCCCCTTGTCCTGTCTCTGGTTGCCTGGGAGAAGAGGCCAACCCCCACCTGGCTACAACCTCCTTACAGGCAGTTGTAGAAAACAATAAGGTCACCCCTGAGCCTCCTTTTCTCCAGGATAAACACCCCCAGCTCCCTCAGCTGCTCCTTATCATACCTGTGCTCCAGACTCTCCACCATCTTCACTGCTCTTCTCTGGACACACTCCAGCACCTCAATGTCTTTCTTGTAGTGAGGAGCTCAGAACTGGACACAGCACTTGTGCCTCAATGGGGCCGAGTACAGGGGAACAATCACTTCTCTGGTCCTGCTGGCCACACTGTTCCTGATACAAACCAGGATGCCATTGGCCTATTTGGCCACCTGGGCATGCTGCTGGCACATGTTCAGCAGGCTCTCAACCAGCACCTCCTAGCCCTTTCCCACAGGGCACCTTAACAGCCTCTCTTCCCCTAGCCTGCAGCACTGCAGGGAGTTGTGTCCCAAATGCAGGACTCAGCACTTTGCCTTGTTGAACCTCACACAATTGGCCTTGGCCCATCCAGAACGTGAGCCTGTCCAGAACCCTCTGCAGGTCAACCTTCCCACCCAATTTGGTGTTGCCTGCAAACTGACTGAGGGTGCACTTGATCCCCTCCTCCAGATCATTGATGGAGATATTAAACACGACTGTCCCCAGTAGGGACCCCTGGGGAACACCACTGGTGGTCAGCTGCCAGCTGCATTTAGCTTCATTCATCACCACTCTCTGGGTTCAGCCATTCAGACAGTTCTGTACCCCACAAAGAGTGCACCTGTCCAAGTCATGGACTGCCAGTTTCTCCAGGAGAATGCTGTGGGACACAGCATCCAGGGCTTTACTGAAGTCTAGGTATACAACATCCACAGCCTTTCCCTCATCCACTAGGTGGGTCACCTGAACATAAAAGGAGATCAGATTCTCTGAACACCCACAGCTGAACAGGTGTGGTCAAAGCAGTCAGAAAATGTGTAACTCTTGATAGTCTTTGCAATTCTTGAGAGGCTTTGAAGAGAGGTGTTACAAGGTGAAGATCCTTAGTTCCTTGTAATATCTGTTGTCTCCTCTCCTAACTTACCTCCCAGTTTTCAAATCCAAGCATTTCTTCATTGTCATGCTCAAGACGGCCTTTTCATTGAGAAGGTGCTCTTGTATCACAGAAGGGAAATCTTAGTAGGGAGTATGCTGGAATTTGTAGGATGAGCAGTGCTGTGGAACGTGATGGTCTTTCAACAAATCCCCCTGATAGCTGTAATATCTGATGCCCATGGGATAGACAGGTATGTCAGCTGCATCTGATGAGTGGAAAAGTGGTGCCTTGAGTTTCTTTACTGCATATCTCCACTAGTAGTTGTCCCACTATTACTTAAAATGGTGGGGACAACTGATTCCTTAGGGGCAAGTATAAAATATATAGGGAAAATAATTCTGATTAGTTGCATAATTTTTTTATTAGATAAATTGAAAAATGGTTGTGATTTCTGTTTTCAGGGGAAGTTTATGGAAGAGCTCTCTTTTAGTAAGGTAGCTTACCACTGGTTTTAAAACAGGACACCAGTTATGGCGTGGAGCTGAAAAACAGCAACACTTTTCAAGGCTGGGATTCTAAAGAATCTGGTTAAGACTTTATCTTGATCTATTCTTGATCTTAGCTGATAGGTTTTCTTCTATGGCAGAGAATGTGCCAGCCACTGGAGCTAGGTGTCTGTGCATCATTAAGCTGAAGAGATCCATTGTACATGGATTGCCATGTGATGTCTTTTTGTTTCCCTTGGGCTCGATTCAAACTTGGGATATCACTGCCTGGCTTTGTTCCTGGTTGTATACTCTCAACAGGTAGGCAGCAATGCTTTCATTTGAATCCTAATAAGCTGTTAGGTTTTAAGCCAAGAAAGCTAGGGAATGTACTGGCCCACAGAGTTAACTACATGAAGAGAGATCTTGGAGGCCAGGGTGACAGGATTTTGAAAGTATGTAATACACAATTAGAGACTGTGAAATACAGTTCTCTTCTACAGAGGTAACCCAGGTTATGTTACCAACCTACTCTTCACATACAACTGTTTGCTCAACTAGGCTTTTACACCCTCAGACTTTATTAGAGGATATGATTGTCACAAAACAAATTAAGAAAATCCGTGGTTTCTGAGTAGTAAAAGTCTACTTTGTTAAGCTATTGCCAATATGAAGTAATAATGGTATGAATTGGTTTAACTTAAAGTGTCATAGTTGTACTGAAGTAGGCACAGTTGTTGGAAATAGCATCCAGTCCCCAGCTCTAAGATTTCCCTTTTTCTGTGATTGCAAATCGTTGTAGCTGCTGGTGGGTGTTCTAAATATGAAGGATAGTTAGGGATGTGGAGTGGCTGCATTTTCTTATCTGTCATTTCTTGGTGTCTTTGAGGAAAAAAATCTTGAGCAGCTCTTAATTCTCCTTAGTGCTGTGTACCAGGGACCTCAGTGGGAAGAGGCTGAATACCTTCTCTCCACTCTTGATAGGTGTTTCAAGGTATCCTTCGGGACTCTATACATGCATTCTGAGACAATGGATGCCTACTCCATGTGTGCTTGGAGTCCTGGAGTCATTTAGGGTGGAATGCGCGTTGTCACACTCCACAAAGTATGCCCATGTCCTAGGGCTGCATGGGGTGGAGCAATAGGTACACACATATTTACCTTCTGTGTACATGCAGGAGATTTTATGCACGTTCTGACATTTTGTAATAGCTAGATCGTGCAATCCCTTTCAATGAAACAAGGAGAGAGGTGGGATATATTTGGCTAGCTCTAGCAAAACCCAAGATGGGCCATATGTAATAATATATCTTTGAGTGGGCTGTTTCTGCAGCGTCATCATACTGACTGGAGTCAGATTATTCCTTGGCTCATTCTCGACACCCGCTTTATATGACCTAGAAAAAAAATCTAGGGGGTGTGTGGGGGGTGTATTTTTAGCTAAAGTAAAGGGTATAAGCAAGGTTAAAAAAATAGGATATTGCAGAAACTTCATGGAAACAGGCACTTTCTAAAATGAATGGATCAAGCATTGTTTATCTGTGAATTTTTTATTGTTTGTTGATACACCTGGAGAGTCTAGAAGAATAATTCTCTTTAAATTATCAGCTCTTCTATGTTGTTGCTCTACAGTGTACAGTCAGGGCTAAAAATGAATACCCACTCTATTCTGTGTTCATATAATATAGAAATTCAGCAGTTGCCAGGCCTCTTTAGTATGTAAGATTTAATTTAATCTACAGTAGTAACTATTTTGTAAAATTATGTCTGCAGTCTGTATGTCTGATAAATATATGACTAGTTAAAAAGCTAGTCTGAATTTATTACACTATCTACTTTTAGCAAGTTTGCATTTAATAAGTTCTCATTTTCCACCTTACCTAAGTGATCTTTTCACAGTTCTGAGTATCAGCCATTCAGCAGGTCAAGCAGTGTAATAACCTTGCATTAATCAGCAGCTAAGATTTATATCTGTACCTGCAGAATCACATTAGCATAACCTAAAATAAACAGCATGATGTTTATATTAGTCATATAACAAGTGTCATTCTCAGTTTGGTCACATGCATTTAATTTAAAATGTATCCAGTAAAGAAAAAAATTGCTTGGCACTTCGTGTTTCCATTTTAAGTAATCGATTTTAAAATAGAAGCAGTACAGGATATGTTTTATAAGAGGAGCTCTAAAGAAGAGGACAGATTCTTTCATCACTCCAGAATATCTCTGAGGAGACTCAAAGCAGGTGTAGAGGAGAGGCTGAGAGGCAGCGTGCCTTGGGCAGCCCCGGGCTGTCCTTTCCCCCTGCCTGCTGCCGAGGCACGGTGGGGACTCCCTGACACAGCCGTGGACACCCAGCCCGTGTCTCTGCCCGCTTCTCTCTTCTTCTCCCCCTTGTCTATTCGCTGCCCTCCCTGACGTAAATGGTCCTTTATGTTTTGAGGGGTTCAGGCTCGCCCTGGGATGACTGAGCTGTGATCCAGCGTGTGCAAAGGGCTGTCAGGCTGGTGTCTGGGAGCTGAATTAGATTCAGGCAGGACTGCAGAGCCCCACTTCACAAAAGCTGCAGAGTCTACTTGGAAACGGAAAATTTAAGATTTGGGGAATAGTTTAGGCTCAGCAGTCTCAAAGCTTTACAATTCCACCTGTCCTGTAGGAGGGGAGTATCATTTTACAGGAGCACTGTGTTCTTCTGTGGAATTCACCCCTGAAGGCCAGCAAATATCCCATGGGACAGGTGGAATTTTAAGGCTATGTATTGCATTTCTTGAGATGGGTGCTTGTGTATTTTTTTCTCTCGCCACACTTTCAGCTAACATCCTGTATGAGAATACTGTGCAGTCGTTCTGAATTCAATGGACACATAGCACCTACTGAAAACATAAATTTTACCAGCTCTGTAACATCCAATTTAAAATGCAACTTGCTGTAATTGTTTTCCTTTTCTGTTTGAAGGTCACAGTTTGAAATACACTCAGGTGTTCTAACAGTGGCAAAAATAAAATGGATCTGAATGTAACTGTGTGTTGCCTAGAGGTAGAAAACCAACTAAGGAATTTTTTTTAAATTGTTGATACACAGGAATGAAAGTCAGCAAATTCAAAGTTAAATTTGTAACTCTTTGGTACAGGACTTCTCATTAGTGAGAGACAAAATCTCACCTCCCAAAGTAGCTAGTATATTCTATATACATAAGTGGACTTGACAGTTAACTTCTGCTGCAAGTTGCAGTTCACATTGCCTTACTATATTCATCAAGTCTTTGCAGTAGTATTGCAAGATATGTAGCAAACAGAGCTGATGTTCCTTCATCCTTCTGACTTCTACAAAGTTTTCATTAGACAAAAAATCGCTTTTTTTCTGAACAACAGGCGTGTCATACACCTTCTGTATCCAGGTGAGGGCCCTGAATGGACAGCTAATAGCCTGATCTCTATCAAAACAGCCTATCTCTTCAGTATAAGTAAAATAAGCATTGCAGTGCCCCCCTTCAAGTGTTGAGCACCATGTCACAAACCCTCAGTTTGTATACTCGGTAAAAACATCGAAGTGGAGAAGTAGTATTTGTATTGATTTGTATCTAACAATTGCTTCAGGCACAGAAGTCCAGGTTAGCCATGTAACATCCATAAATGGAAGCTTTGCTTAGTTTTCCAATTGCTTTGGGTCTAAATAAGCAATACAATATGAGAAGATGTGCCAAAAAGTACCATATCAAGTCTGTTAACACTGAAAGTTGTGGTTTTCAGAGGGTCAAAGTACAGAATGTTACATATACAGTGTGTGTGCAGTTGCATATGCATGTTCATAGACATGACTTGAGTTCAGCAAATATAATGTCAAAAATTTGACTCTGTGCCATTTGTTTCAGGCAGTTATTTGGCAGAAGACCAGGGTGTCAGATCACAAAATGGCCTGTATGTCAGTTCTGGGAACAGCCGTTATGGGCAGTATGGTACCTTTTCAGCACTGCTGTGAATATCCTGAGGTGAGTTTAAACTTCCTTCTCCCAAATTCACTGAACACCTGGCAATGAAGAGAGATAAGTCAATATTCACATAGAAGGAAACTGTGAAAAAGAGGATGTATCTCCAGATTGACGTCTGATTAAGGCATTTGCTTCTATAACTGTCCTCTCCATAAAATTAATTGGTTTGGTGATTGAAAATCCCCTCCAAGAACCATCTCGTCAGGACTCATGTGGCACTGATCAAATGGCAGTAAAAACAGTTGTGATGACAAATGCAGAATTGCTGATTGCTCAGGCCTGTCCAAGCTGGGATTCCTGGCCCACAGGCAGGTTGTGCTCTGATTAATATCTAGGCACTTAGATCGTTCTCATCTTCGTGGCCTCTTAGCCTTGTACTCCGAAGAGTCTCTCCTCAGTTTCAGTGAGGGGCACCTGAGCAGCAAAAGAAACACATACTTAGAAGGCAAGTTATGCAAAATTTCCACCAAACATGTATTTCAAGAAATAACTTACTAGTTTTCAAAAAATACAGTGCAGTTGGCTTCCTTTGCCCCTATTGAAAGTGAGTTTCCCGTGATACTTTCCTTTGTCTAATGTTTTCAAAACTGTTTTTACCCTACTTCCATTTTTGATGGAGACATTTTTGCAAGGGGAGTCTTGCTACTATGGAACTTTCTATGTTGCATTTTCCTGTATCTTGTAGTAATAAACCAGTCACATAGATGAGATGAAATCACTGTAAAGTTACAATGGCTCTTAAACACAACTTAGCAACACTGCAGTCAGCATGGTGTTTAATAGCATTATTCAGGCTTCAATAAAAGTCTGACTATATATTTGTATTACACTTTAATAGCATTATTCAGACTTAAATCTCGAGTCTGTAGTTCTTGAAGTTTACAAGGTTTTAGTTGCTTATGTCTGAACAGAACATCCAGAGCTATTCTTACCTGAGCGTAGCTTGGATGTGCCCACAGGGCAAGTGCAGGGGGCTCCAAAGGGAAGACATGGGTGTATTTAGAAGGGACTAGCTTGAAGGAGGCACTCAGGTTCTCACATTACTTCTCTGCTATATCATGAGGCATCCATATTCCTTGAATAGAAGTTGGGGAACATTCCATCTCTCTCTCTGTCTCTAAATAGTGTGTAAAATACCACGTGCATCATTTATAGGTGTGTAAGTGATCCATGCATAATGCTCATGCACAAATTGATGTTCAGAAACCTCTAAACTAAGCAACCAAACACTATAAAGTGGCAGAATTAAGTTGCCTGTGTAACCATTTCTTTCTCCCTTGTGTGCAGGTATTGGAGTAGGTGTTTAAGGACAAGGCATAGTTTTTCTTCCCATTAGATCAATGCCTTGTTCGGTACACAGACCAGAGGGCAACTCTTTCATTCTTTAAACTCCTACTTTTTCATTGTGTAGCTTCATATTCCTTTGTTGAAAAGTCTGTTCTGAAGGCAAAACTAATTTTGCTATACTATAGTGCAGAGTTAAAACTTCTCTAACAAGTGATCTGGGAATTTTAAAGACTGGCTTTCTTCAGAACATCTCCATTATGAGCATTGAATGAAACAAGAACACATTTCAAGTTGACTCCAAAGGATGCAAACTCAGGAGCTACTTGTCAAATAAAAAGAAAACTGAGAAAATAAATAATGGACACAACCTTTTACATGTACACAACAGCATTTGTGCTTTTCAGAACCCCTGTCGTCTAAATGGACAGATTTATTTGGGCTGAAAACAGGAAATTTTCTTAGTCTCTTCTTTTTCTGTAAAGTTTAGCAGATACCTGTGCCACAGGGAAAAAATATTAAAGAGGGGCATTCTTCTGTCCACTCATTACAGATTTATTTTGATACAAATATAAGTTGGGTTTTTTATTAAAGTATTCATTTTTAAAACAGTTGTTCTAATTTGAAATCAAAGATTCTGTGATACTCTCCAGTCTTTGTAATTTTGTCTTTATACTTTGTATTCTTTCATAGTTGGAAATTCTAATAAGACCAGTTTAATAAATTGTGAATAACTTTTAATGAGCATACTGATATTCTGCATGGCTTTAAATAGTAATAGCAGTCAGCCATTTCTAAATCTGACACCTTCTTAAATGGGTTATTTAGAAATTTTCAGTTTTGCTTTAATATTTCCTGTATATAAAAATATTGTTCAAAGTGAAAGACCTGTGCAAATATTTGTGAATTAGAAAAGGAGCTTGAAGCATAGAGGAGGAACATTCAGGGAGGATGTGCTAAAGTTGCAAAAGAAAATCTAGAAGTGCTGCATGTTGTTTCTGATAATCACCCAACAGATATTTGACACCTCTTTAACTTGACCGGTGGTGTTTGGTTCTGCGGGACGTTGCTGACCAGAACACGCCAGCTTTAGCACAGAATGCTTGTTACAAGGTCAACAGGGAATAAGGGAGCACATGAGCAGATAGCTGCTGTGACGTAGATGAATGGGAAGGACAGGCCAAATCCCAGGGATTTCAAATTCCATTTCAAAAGCATGATAATTTGGATTTTAGTAAATACAAGGGGTTCTGCCAAAAGCAGAGCTAATGAGGTCTCATTTCTGTGTTCAATGATCCAGCCTGGTACCAGAACATTCTCCAGACTTTCCTGTATCTCCAAAATCTCCATCCTCCTGATGCCCCAGTGTTCCTCCACCTGTCAATTTGGGCAATGTGTGGGGCAGGATGTGGGCTGGCCAGCATTTCAGTTCTTGCATACTGATGGGGTCCTGGCTTTTGAAAAGTTGCAATTTTCCTTAGGCTGTCCTCTCCAAACAGCTGTCAGTTATCACAGAAATTGTGGGAATGTGATCTCTTTGGGATTTCTGCTTCTTTATCAGATTGATTTGAAATCGATCCAACAGTTTCAGAGTTGCATGTTGGGGGAAGTGATGGGACACGCAGCACAAGTCATTGGCTGTATTTTGACCTAAAAAAACCTGTTAAAGAATCTCAACAGAAAAATCTTAAAACTCGGAGTTCATGTTAGGTACACAAATCGTGTGCTGTTTCCAAGGCTCCCTGGCAGGGCTGTGTGCTCACAGGTTCTGCTGCAGCCTGTGAATCGTGGGTGCTCAGCACTCTTGGGAGTCAGATGATTTGGATACAGGTGGCGTAGGTAAATTTAGGTGCCCTGAATAAATGCCCTATGACAGGCTATTTAAGGTGCCCTGTGCGTAGAAGGGAAGGATTGTGTGTTTTGGGTTTTCCCTGTAGGGGTAGTTCTCTGTGTGCTGCCCAGGCCAGGTTGGGCAGCAGTGTGTGCCTTCAGCTTGCACAGGAGGGAGGTTGGCAACCCCACAGTCAGCAAGCCCAGAGCTGCTGGCCTGGCTCTCCACAGCCCTCAGCTGCAGGAAACATCCTGCTGCAGCTGGCAGTCCAAATGGGAAATAATTGATAAAGGAAAATAGATATGAATCCATCTTTCTCAACCTCCTTTTTGTTTTTCTCTAAGTGCTTTTATTTTTTCATATTCTAACTTTCAAGAAGTAGTGCATGCATTTTAATGGCTTGGACTCCTGTACAATTGTATTTTAATCTCACCTCTCTGAAGAACCTTTTGGATTTCTCTAAAAGACTTTTACACTGTATTTGTTTTATAATTGCAGATAAACATTTCTGGATTTCTCCCAAAACCTGAGTCAGACAGTTCTTTGACAAGTCTTTCAAGTTCAGAAAGGAGTTTCATTTTTATAAATAATCGCCCAGTTCTTCAGAAGGAAATACTGAAGGTAATATCTTCTATAGCTTCTAATTCAAGGAATAGAAATGTGATTTCTTGGAGTACAGAGACACCTAGGCAATCTGCAACCTTTTCCCCACATAAAATAGAGTATTACAGTTGAAGATACTGGCATTTACAACAGAAAGCCCTTCCGCAAATCTGATGCTGCTGGTGCCTCAGTTCTGTTCCATTTGCTGCAGTCACCACCACAGAGCTGGGTGTTACGTTTTTGGCTGTTTAAAAAGATGTCATTTCAGATGCTCTATGCCAGAGACCTGGACAGTTGACTCTTTGTATTAACCTGCAGAAGTCACCTGTGCAATTTTCCATAAGGCAACTTTATGTAGTTCCTGTAAGAGAATTCTTCTGTAAATAAAGTTTGGATTTTGTCCACTTCCAGTGTGGGCTTATCAAGCAAATACCATACTTTCCCTTTAAGTTTGTGTATGCATTGGGTAGAAATGAAAGTGATAGTGCAGCAGCGCTGGCTACAGCTGAGCATTGTGTAGGCAGAATTTGATACTCTTGGGTTTCTGTCACTGCTGAACCTTGCAGCACTTCACTTGGAGCAGCCTTGCTGTCCTAATCCTTGCCATCGCCAGGAGAGAAAACCACGGCCATGCCGAAGTCTCCATGTAGGTTTTAAGGTGGAGACAATGAAGTAGTTTTCAATTGGCAAGAAAAGCTTTGTAGATGTAAACCCTGAACTTATGTTGGTGTGTGAAGAGCCAGATAAGGCTAATGCATCTCCACACAGTGTTTGATGTGCCTGGTTCTTCTGGGAGTTCAAAGCTCATCTGGAATCCTGTGACAGAGACAGTTCTTTGACCAGAGCATGGAAGCCTGGATTCAAGGTGGGATTCAGCATCCTACCAAAGTAAAAATACAGTGGCCCACATGGAAAATAAGCTGTACATCACTTTCACCTCCATGAGATGTATGGGGAAGAAGTGCTGATGGACCTCTTACTACTACAATTCAATGCCAGCTGAGGAGAGACTGTGGGAATATTAAGGTTAAAATAACTTGAAAATGTTTCAATAAGCTTAATGTTATTTGAACAATATTTAAGAATGAAAAAATAAATTTTAATCTGAGTGGCTCTTCCTTTTTTACACTTTCAGGGTTTTTTTGGTCTTGTTAAGATATTCGTTTCTCCAGTATGGATGTTTGCTGGAGGAAGGATATAGGATACTAGAGGGAAATGCAAGGATCTTTCGTTTGATCCTTGTAGTTAACAACACCAAAATTCTGAAACAACTAAATATTTATGTAGTCTTTTGGAGGAGTTTTTGGGAGGATTATAGAGAAGATAGTAAGAAGAAGCAGAGTTTGAGAAAAGTTGTAAATTTATAATTGGGTTTTAATAAAAGGAACAAATTAGTCTTGTTCTGGGAAAAGAGCAGATCTGTGGTCCAAGTGCTGCTTTCTCAGATTTTAGCTGAACTGGAAGAGACACCAGTGTAGTTGCATGCTGTATAAGTAGGTTTTCTTTTAAAAACAACAAATAGTATTTGTGGTGATTGAGGTAAGAAAGTTGTAACTTCAGTCCAGTTTGGGCATACTTTTCTTCCAAGTGCAATCAATACATTCGTTCAGAATGTCCAAGTAGCTACCATTAGTGTCTTGGAATAGTTTCCTGGTTTTGGTTTGTTGTTTCTTTTAAAATTTATCTGAAGACATGGAAACCACCAATAACTGCCCTTTTGGTGACTCTTCCAGCATGCACACATATGATGACTTTTTAATATTCCTTTAACTTAAAAAGAGCATCAAATCAAACCAACAAACCAATTATGCTGTTATAATATCTGTGCCTTTTGGTCTATTTTGTTGCCTTTACTGACGTCTCTGTATTAAATCATTCTACAGTTAATTCGACAGTACTACAGTATGATGACACACAAGGAGTGTACTCGTTTATATCCTGTTTTCTTTTTGAATATTACTGTACCTGCCTCTGCTGTGGATGTGAATATAACACCTGATAAGACTCAAGTTTTGTTGCATTATAAGGTAACTAAAGTTTTTCTCTGTGTTTGAGTTGTCAACCTTTTACCTATGTAAGCACAATAAGGGCTTTGGGGACTACAAAAAAGTTTGAAGGCAAACAGTGCCCCTGGGTTTGTTTTGGTTTGGTTTATTTTTAGTTACATGATAGCTTGTCTTTATCACAGAACTGTTTTGATCAAAAACTGCTGAACAGGCTAAAGGGAGGATTATTCAAAATTAATTTCCCAGTCGATTTCAAAGATTTTTATGCTGTCAGATATATGTGTATACCACTTTGTTTTCAGATGCCTTTATAGTGAGGGAAGCTAAATGGAATCAAGATGTGTCCCTACACAAATCTCATACTTCATATCTACACTCAGTAATCACTGTTTAAACACCATATACATTGAGGTGGAGGTGGGCAGGAAGGAGTTGCCGTTATGTGTATAGATTATTGATGACATCAATTAAGTGCCACAGAAATTAAGAAGACTGTGTTGGTAATAAGGTGGTTTTTAAGGTACTTATTCAAAGTGGATGTAGGTAGCCACACCAGTATGTTAGCCTGGTTCACAAAAACCTTTTATATTTGTCTATGTTAATCTTGTAAATGTTCTGCCTGTTAAGTGGCACTTGTATGAAAATTAGCACAGCATTCTCACATTTGATCCACTTTTCCCTTGGCATTAGGAAAAGAGTTGGGTTTTCTTTTTTCCTTGTTTTTTTGTTTTGTTTTGGGGGTTTTTTTCCAATTTATTTCTACTTTGTAGGGTTTTGGGTGGTTTTTTTCTTCTTCATTTCCATCACTTGTTGCAAAGCTGTCTTGGAAACATGCACCATAAGAGCTCCTACACAAACACACTGGCACGTAGTGGGATGTTGCTGGTGTACCCGTTTTGACTATAAGCTTCTAACTCCATATTGGGTAGGAATAGCTTTACCTGATAGTGGTTGAAGTGGTGAGTACCCTCTGGTAAAGAACATATTTAAGTGATTTTGTGATACCAGAGTAAACTAGTGAAGCAGAATATCTATCACAAAATATCTGAGCCTGAAGGTGTCTAGTTGAGTCTTTTTGAGCATGTGTGAACAACTGAAATGCAGTAATCTGTGTCTAGATTTGTCTGAAAAATATTCTGAATAAGATCGCTTTGCATATTGTTCTGTATTCTCAGTATCTGTCAGTTACATTTTCAGGTGCACTTGTGTGTATTTTCTGTTTTGTTTCTCTCTTTTTTTTTTTTTCCCCCAGGAATCTGTCTTACTTGCAGTTGAAAATGTGTTGAAATCACTGTATGGGCCACTACCTGCTACAGTCCCTGGTGAAAGTAATAAAACAGATGTTACCTCAGAAGACATGTTTGTTCATAGAACAGAACAAACAGATGTGGTTGGTAATGAAATGGGACCATCTGGAAACGATGAGCTACATGCTCATACTTCATTCCTTTCACTCAGCAGTGATGTGCAAAACTGTCAAGCAGGAAAAAACACAGAGATCTGCTTAAATCATCAAACTTTTTGTGGTGATAATGTACATAGTCACCTGGACAAAAGAGAGGTTTCGAAGAGTGATGCCTTTCCAGACAGTTCCTTAAATTTATTGTGTGAGGAGGAGCAGAATGGACAAAATATGACTGATACTCAAAGGAACAGTGTTCCTGTACACTCCAATTCTAAAAAAGCCAATGATGAGCATCTTTCGAGTTTTGATAATACTGACAAAATAGATAAAAATGAGGAAGCCTTAGTCCCTAAAGACTTACCTGAAGTCTCTGCTGATAATTGGAGTATGGGAAGTGCATTTAAAGACAGTCTTGGAGACAACCTGGAACCTGTTAAGGTTCTGATTCCGGAAGTTGGAGGAACAATTAGTAAGCAAAAAGAACATAATGGTGAACAAAGCAATGACCCACATATCTCGAAGCAAAGCATAAAGAAAAAAAGTTTGATAAGTGAAAAATTTGGACATGTGACAGCTTATGACTTAATTAATAGTAGAATAATAAGGAAAGCAAAATCTGCATTTGAAATTTTCACTCACGAATGTCGTCCAAAATTGATAAATGATAATCCAAAGACTAGCATGACAGACATCCTGCTGAAAATTGAAGAACAGTGGAAGAATTTGAGTGAAGAGGAAAAAAAGAAGTAAGGGTTCGGGCTGTGACTTGCTTCTAAACCTGGTAGCTACCAGAGTCACTTGTAGTGAATTAAAAAAATTGTAACTTTCCAGTTATTTATAAAAAAATAGAACAGAAGGAGATTGTTTTACTTTTCAAGATCAGCATCAGTGTTGTGAGTTGTCATTTTTTGCTGTGTGCTATGCAGCACATGGGCAGGGACAGTTTTGCTGAATGCTTATTTAGAGATAACAGACAAGAAAGTGGGCTGTGTATCCTGCTAACTTCCCTTTTCTGAGGGCTGCCTTTGCTTTGTCACTCCTCCTGATCTGTCCTTGAAAAGTAGCACAGTGATGGATATAGATGTAGTTCCTCCAAAGTGTTTCCAACTGTATTGCTATAAAGTGAGAATTCCTTTTTAGGATCTTTAGTACTCGAACATTTGGTAAACTCCTTTGCTCTAAATTTAATACATATCCCAACCCAGGCTACCTCAGAATTGTATTGTAAAACCCCATCAAATGACAGAAGGAATTACTTTTTCCCCTAGACAGCTAATTGTGGTGCTGGTTCAGAGTACAGTACAGTTTTAATGTCTTTCAAACTAGACCAAGTCTCTTTCTAGATTACAATCTGAATAGTTAAACTCCTAATTTTTCTAAAATGAATTGTCACTGAGATTTTGAAAACTACCTGCAAGGAAGGGAAATATTTTAGGTTAATTTGGGGTTGGGCTTGGATTAGTTAAAATATTAGGTATATGTTGTCCTCTATATGGAACTTATATTCTGGTAAAAGATGAATTAATAACAGATTTTGAGATATACTAAGACAGTTTCAAAAAACCACAAAACCTTCAATATTTTGTTTGTAACTTTATAAACTTAAACACAATAAAGCATCCTACAGATGAGGAAAGATAGCAGTTTTTCTTCAGTAGTTTTGCATGTAATTGGAATTCATATTGTGATTTGTCACAGAAAGTTTGGGAGATGAAAATTTGGTTCTGAATAACAAACTCATTGGAAGTGGTGTGAAAATAAGTTTCCTTCATGTTGTGGGAGCAAAGAGAAGGGAATTAAGAAAGCCCATTAGAAAGGAAATCATACTAGCTAAACAAGTGTAATTTTAACACCAATGAGAGATTTCATTAGGAGAATGTTAAGAAAGAGAAGTTATACCTGTTGAATTACTGTTATATATCTTTTTCCTTGAATTCTTGGCTTTGAAAAAATCTGCTTTGTTCTGAATACCAGCTGTATCAGAGTTAAGTGAAACCTTTTAATTTTAATCTAGCTTCTGATTGCCTTGCCTTTAAGCTTACTAAGCAAGCAACATACTGTGGTCACGAAACCATAAATATGACAATGCGTTTTGTCTATCTCTGCATAAGCAGAAATAATAATTTAATAGTAGAAATCTATTCCAATTATATTCATGCTTTTAATGAAATGAAACAAAAGGTTCTGCCAGCTGTTTCAGAAAATTTTAATTTGCTGTGCTTTAGCTTTTGAAATTTCATGGTTGCTTTCCTGGTACAACTGTTATGTTAAAGAGTGTGCCTACAGATTAACTCTGCATTAGTTCAGGAAGGAGACCTCTCTGGTAATGAAGTTTCCCTCTTATGCAGGGCTGAATGTAGTATAGTCTCTCTCTGTATTTTCATTATATGTAGGATTGAATCCCATGAATATTGAAGCAAATGAAAAATTTGCCACTAGTTGTATCTATACATTTCAGCTTCATGTACCTTCTTTCCACTTTTAATCTCTTAAAATTGCATCAGGGAATATCAAGCAGGAAGAGATATGCAGACAACTTTTCCTGCAAAGCACCAATCCAGGAGTACTTGTGGCAGAGAACGTAAGTCTTGCCTACCAGGTACTCTGGATAAATTGGGCCACCTAGAGGTAACAGCAAATGTCTATACATCAGGGCAGCCCAAGGGCCAGTGCTCTGCTGAGCACACAGTACCTCCAGCTTCATGGCTCCTTGCTGGCACAGCACCACATTTCCATCCTTCTTTGATAAAGTCATGCCTTTTGCAGTGGCTGTGCATGGTTTCAGCATCTCTGTTTCTCTCTGTGGTTCCTCCAGCAGGTCTAAATTAATTTAAATCCCTTTTGGGAATAGCACGAGCAACAGATGTCTTGTAGTGACACAGGATGGCCTTTTCAAAACAAGCCAGCATTTATTACACAACCGGAATGTAAAATGTTATGGTCTTTAGGTTATAATAGAAGAGGAAAGCTCCCATGCATGTCCATGTTGGCAGCATCACATACCTCTCTGCTTTGCAAAGCCAGGATTTAATTTCTTCCACTCACCCTGCTCTTACTTAATACAGCTGGCCTTAATGGTTCTTGCCTATCAGGCTCAGGTAGGAGTGGGAGAAATCCCTCCAAGTGCCATAACGGTGGCAGGCATAGTTACCCTGAAGGTGTAGGAAAGGTTCAGAGCTACACACACATTGTCATGGGACTAACAAATCACCTTGTCAGCGCTCTACAGTAATTCTTCATGAGTGTATTTGTGCCCTGGGAGAAACATTATTTCAGGTAGTGTGGTTTTTGCTGTCAGAGTTTGCTCCAAATACTCAGATTATTTGTCTTAGAAGGACTGAGACATTTTATATTGAAAGGATTTTATTATATGCTAAGTATTTTGTTTGGGTTTAAGATGCAAGGAGAAAAGAATATATTGTGGATCCACTTTTCTGGTTAAACCAAAGCTGCCTTTGAAACTAGACTTCTAGTATAGAATTCTAGTCTTCCACTCTGTCCTTATACTTAGTTTTGCAGATTTCCTTGGCTTCAGGTTTTGTAGCTTCAGAAAAAGATCCTGAATTTACAGAGCACAGAAGAAGCTGTTCTTGTAACACTTGTGGATTATATGTTCCTCAATGGAAGGGATTTTTAAAAACTCAAAGGTGTTCCCTCATAGTTTATAAACCCACAGTTTTTCTTTGATTCTGAGGAAATCACTGATAGTGATGTGTATGATTTTGCAAGACCCTCACAAACCAAATTTGCAAGGCTGGAATTTTTCTGATGGTAGTCTAAAATGACAGACAAGTTGGAGTTTGTTTGGAAGTGCTTTTGTTTTGGATTATCAGTGTATCACTGAAAGCTCAGTTGTCTTATGGTTAAATATTTTCCTGCTTTGCAATTGTGTCTATTCAAAACAAAGTATTTATTGATCTGGTCAAAGCTATAAATGAATTTGGGATAAAAAAAAATTTCTGTTCAAGTGATTTCATCCATTCATTTTAAAAGGAGCAGATGTTTTTTATCTTAATGTTTGCTCCATATTTTCTAGGACGTGATTTATTGCAAGAAACTATTTAAGCTGACTTTTTTAGTTAACCAAATATTGGTACCATATGTGAATGCTAGCACATCATAATTAATTGCAAATGGTGACCCTTTTGTTGACCTTAATTTTCCAGCATGCATACACATAATTGAATCAAACTGTTCTAGCAAGTAGCAATAAATAAATATGGCCAGCTAAAATACTTATTTCCAATACTTATACGTGATAGTACTATTTTTTTTTTTTTAATTGAAGATCAGGCTGGTTTGAATTGCCTTCTAGAATTCTGAATGTCAAATAAGGGCAAAAAGGAGTTCATCAAATCACATCTTTTGCTTTCAAAAAAGTAAGATTCATGTGCAGTGAACAAGCATAAACCTGGCATCTATAAAGGTTTAGCTATCTCCCTGACATTTATAAATTCATTAAGAATCCATTCAGGTTGTATAGGTTTAGTATGTAGTAGTGTTTTAACCTTTCAGACAGCATTTAGGAGTAGCTTGTTATTTAGGGCTTTTTGAAAAATCTCTAAGTTTATTAGTTACATCGTTCTGTCATAATAAAACATATTTTCTATTATACTTTATATGGCTAATTTTAGGCCATTTGAAATCAAATATGCTTTTGTTAAATAAAGCCTGAGACTTGTGAAATTATTCAAGCTCCAAAATCTTGCCTAGCCAACATGAAGTCCCGTGGAAGTCTGTAGAGCTCTAGAAGCTTAAATGACTTTGTGAATTGAGCTGGGTGTGCCTGTGACACTGAACTCCTTCCAAAACTATATATTGGATTGCAAATTAAACAGGGGACCTGGGTGAAAAGCAGCTTTCTGTAGATCTCTATATGATGCAGTCTACACCTCCCCCTTCAATGATTCAGGTTTTGCTGACTGTCACAATGAAGGAAAATTGCTAGCTTGTCCTCAAAGTGTAATGTAATACAGGCATAGTCCCAGTGTCCTACCATTCCTGTCAGGGTGGAAAGCATATTGATGTGGATACTTCACTGAACCATGGACGTGGTTCTTGGCTGTTGAAATGGTCACCTTGCCTTCTGGTTTAGTGTGTTAGGAGTTGGGGTTTGGGGCTTTTCATCTGATTATGCTGCTGGCTTGTTTTCTCTTTTTCAGTTATGAAATAAAAGCCGCTAAGGACCTGGAACGGTACAACAGAGAGGTCAAGAAGGTTAATGCACAGGCAGCACACCGACCAGCAAAGGAGGCAGGAAGACAGAAACCCAAGCTAAAGAGTTCTGCATCTGACCAGCAGAAGCTTGACAAGATATTCCATGATCAGATTGAAAAGAAGGGGAAACTTGAACAGCCTGTGAAAGTTGTGACAGTACCTTTTTCCCTGAGTTGCTGTAGACGTCACCTTCAGAGACAGGAGAAAAACATTTCAGATGAGCAAGAGCTTTTCCTCATTCGTCGCCACAGTTGTCCTGATGTCTGGATATTTGCTACTGAAAAAGAGCTAAAGTTGCTGAATCCATATAGATTGGAAGAAGCCCTGCTATGTAAAAGGTTACTGATGAACCATAAGCTTCCAGTAGAGAAACTGGACAAGCCAATTATGTTAACTGACAGGTATTGTACAAATATATATTGAGCAAAAATTTATATGTTATTTGAAGTATCATTTGATAATCACAGTAAACTCTGTCAAGGTCCTGCTTGCTAATTCTGTGATTATTTGTGCATTTGTTTATCTGCAAGAACAGATTCTAATTTTTTACACTTTTATCTTGAAGTAATGATCACACTTGGTCTTACTCCAGTTGAAATAAGTATGATTTTTGACCAGTTCCACTGATAGTGCAGCAAAGACAAACTTCTTTCCCTGTAAATTAGATGCTCCACATTTTCACAATGTCACTATAGCTGACTAATCCCCCTGGGATTAGGCAATGGCTGATAAAATTATTAGGAGTATATGCCTAAGCTTGGTCACTCACTAAGATATGTGAATAGGTCTGATTTTGCTTCTTTAAACAACTTGCTTTTTCAAAATACTTTGAAAAACTTGATCATTCTTTATCCCTTTCTACGTTTTTCTGTGGCTTTTTGCACGGTTTTAGTTTTCACATTAAGGATTTTGGGTTTTGATTTTTTTTTTTTTCAGTCTTATTGGTGGATCTCAGTATATGGCTGCTCTTTATAAAATGCAGAAGAATTACCAGAGTTTCCATGGATCAGGTTATTTGTCCGATCCAAGGCTTGTAGCAAATGGATTCCAGATAAAAGTGATAGAAGGTATGATGGTTTTAAAATCTTTCAGTTGTATTTGAGGTTGTTTCTTATGATAAAATGATTTAAGTTATTGTTAATGTCGATCATGTTATTTTACATCACCTTGTCTTTTAAAGCACTAGCATTCTGCTTTCCTTGAGATTTTATTACTTGGCAAAGAATGTAATCTTCTGCACAGAACATTGAGTAATGGAAACTGATAACCGAACAAAATCTGTAATAGTATTTCAAAGAATGCTCTGAAATCCATGTTTTTCTCACTTTTTTATTTTTTCTTCTTTTCTCAAAATGCTCAATTGCCCATATCCTTAATTGTCATTCCAACATAATTTAGATTAAACTGATGAGAATTTCATAGTCCTGGCATCTTCTTCCATGGTGTTACTTGCCAAAGCTTCTGCAAGTACATGCTTTAGCTGACTATGACCCTGCTGCTGAGCAGTTGAGCAGGTCCAGTGAGGAGCTGGATCTGGTTCATGATGTACTTTCCTATTGGAGTTGTGACACAGAGCCCAAAGGGGCCAGCAAAGAGAGGGTCACAGGATCACCACAGCTTTCCATAGAGCTTGATCCAAACTTTTTTTTGAGGGAGAGTACTTTTCAACACCTCTACACTGATCACAGAATAAATGTGTTTCATATAAGATCCTTTTACCTTAGCAAGAGAGCTCAAATATTTATACATTTTCCTGAAGAACGATTTATAGGGATGCTGTTGGAAATCCAGGAGCAACCCACCTAGTGTTGGTTCTGCAGATCCTGAATTCTCCTGCAAAATTCCAAGAAAAGGGACCATCTTTGGGGGTAGTACCTAGCTGACAGCTCAGAGAAAAGATTCGCCATAAGAGCTGTTAGAAATGCTATAGCTTCATGTGTTACAGATCCCCACATATGTACAGTGATGACAGATGTACTGTAACATATGGGATCTTTTAAGGGTAGGTACAAAAAAGGAATGAAGACCAACTTCTCCATTCAGAGGCTGGCTCTTGGGAAGGACTGAGCCTAAGCTGTTTTCCTTACTGAATAGTGCCCAGCAAAGACATGGAAACATCTTTCTTACTGCCTAAGTCTCTAGAGAAATAACAAAACCTTTCTAGTAGAAGTGTTTATGATAATAATCTTAGAATGAATGACTAAGGAAATAAAGTGTGTACTGTAAGAGGTATCTCTTACAAAGTTTATTCAGTCTAGCAAATCAAAAGCTGAGAAGGTCTATGACATGTCCCTGGACAAAAATGGGAGAGAGGGATTGTGGGTTAGCATTTTTGCTCATGGACTTTTTTTACCTCCTGATATTGTAAGTTTGCTCAAAATCTAATAATTGTAAACTGGATGTGATTAAATTGAATGTGAAGTTTTGAAGACATTTTGGAGGCAGCAGCAGGGGTTGTTGACCTGTCTTGTGGTACTGGAGATGTGTCATGGTTTAACCCCAGCCAGCGGCTCAGCCCCACACAGCCACTCGCTCACTAGCCCCACAGTGGGATGGGGGAGAGATTAGGAAGGGTGAAAGTGAGAAAACTCATGGGTTGAGATATAAAGACGGTTCAGCAGGTAAAGCAGGAGTTATGTACAGAACTGTAACAAACCAAGGAATTAATTCACTGCTTCCATGGGCAGGCAGGTGTTCCAGAAAAGCTGGGCTCCATCACGAGTAACAGTGATATGGGAAGACAAACACCATCACACTGAATGCTGCCCCCCTTCCTTCTTTCTTCCCCCAGCTTTATGTGCTGCCCATGATGCCAGATGGTGTGGAATATCCCTGTGGTCAGTTGGGGGCAGCTGTCCAGCTGTGTCCCCTCCCAGCTCCTTGTGCACCCCCAGCCCCCTTGCTGGTGGGGTGGGGTGAGGAGCAGGAAAGGCCTTGTCTGTGTGTGTGCCTTGCTCAGCTGTAATGAAAACATCCCTGTTTTACCAGCACTGTTTCCAGCATTAATCCAAAACACAGCCCCACACTGGGTGCTGTGAACAAAATTAACTGTCTTAACCAAAACCAGCACAAATGGGAAACTACTTTTAAGACAGCTTGATTAGTTTAGGAGCAGAATTGTACACTATAATAGCAAGAAACTCAACACAGTAACTGGGAAGTAGTAACTGTCCTTCAGTCCTGTGTTCCTAAGATGTAAATTTAAGGAAATCTTGTGAGGAAACTGTTCTCGTTTGGTTTACAGTTAGTGAAAGTGCTTTGTGTGCACTATACAGGTTGATGAGCTGTGCTCATGGACTTGATCAGTACCATACGGATAGCCTGATCAAGAATGGGAATCTAATTCAGTTCTTTGTCTTCTATTTTAACTACTCAAGTGAAACGTTAATAACATATGAGTGGTGTCAGTCATGTTTATAAGCTTCTGCTGATGACATTAGAGCAGTTACAGCCTCTTTTATTCAAAGAGCATACCACTGCAGATGAGAGTAGAAATACCAGCAAACAAATGGAATTTCTCCCAGCCTTTTTTCCAACTGACCCAAGGATTTTTACTTAATACTTCATCAGTCCTTTTTTTTTTTTTTCTTAATCCTGTCCCTGGAATATACTATTTTCTATAAATACTTATTAAAGCTGATTTATAGAAACAAAGGTATTAATTATTTACAGTCCTTATATGTCCTTCTCTGATAATTTCACTCTGCAGTTTAAGGTTCTTAAATTCATAGATTCTTGTATAATCTGTACAGAAAGTGGCCTGCAGACCAGGAGTGATTTGTCCACTTAGACCTGAGTGTTCTGTAGGATTTATCAACTCTGAAAGAACAATTTTGTCTCATACAACATTCTTCACTATCCTTATAGAAGCATTATTTTTTTTTGCTGTCTGAGTTCACTGTCTGTTCTTTTGTTTTTTTGAAATTCAGACACATCCTGAAAGCAGGGCATTCAGATGTTGCTGAACTAGAAGTTTCTTCAGAAAGGTTTTGTTTCTTCAGAATATATTGTTCATTTCTGGGGCCAGGGATTCCTACTTTGCATGGTGGATGATAAAGTCACAGCTTGCTATGGAGAGGTGTCCAGAATGAAAATGTGCCCTTGAGCCACAGTAGCTGGGGAGTTTCCCCTTAGTAGCATCCATAGGAGCACATTGGAACCCCATTCGCTGTGCACATACCTTAGTAACTCTTTTTTCCCCAGCTTTTTTGTTTAATTGGATCAGTCCTAGGATTTTCTCTGAACTCTCAACTCCTTCTTACTGTCAAGGTTCACTGTAGTATATTTGAAAGTCAGTACTTTCTTTGGGACTTCAGCCCTGCCCTGATCACGTTAGATGTTCCTTTCTGATCGCTGGTTGATTTTATATTAATAGCCACTAATGCATGGCTCCCTTTTTCATCCCGGGTGAAAAGTTTTATTTTTTGTAGTAGAAAGTTTCCTTTTCCTGACAGAGAGATCCTCTTTTATGTCACAAGCAAACATTCTATTCTTTACCTTTGAATGGGAAAGCGGTATTTTGGGTAATTTCCTCTTGCAAAATAACAAGCCTTTCTGTTGTTCCATGTGAGTAAGTCTGTGATGCCATCAATAGCTCTAAGATACCTTCCAAAACAAAGACCAAAGAAACTTAGCTGCTCCAGTTCAGTGTTTGGCAGTTTTTATCACAGAGGAAGAGGCTTTCCTTGACCCATGGTGGTCTCTGAAAGAGGACTGTCAGTCTGGTAGGTTGCACTAATTATTTGTTTAAATCTCCATGCATGTTCTGCCAAAGAAGAGAACAATCCAGACAGTTGCTGCCCATTACAGTCTATTAAGTTATTCATAATACTAATTTGGAAGGCCAGACCTCTTGCTTTGGTATTGTGCACCTCACTAAGACAGTTTCCTAGATGAGTATAATGACTTCAATATAGGACCATAGATTAATTCCTTATTCTTTTTGGTTTTGGGCTGTTCTACAGAACGAACTGTTTATTTAATAGCAAGAAAATCTGAACAGTTTCCTTAATTTGGAAGGTGATTTAGTAATTCCCATGTTGCATTGGGCTTGCATCTCCACTGATCTTTGTTAAAGATACTTCTTTGCCATTCAAATTCCTACTTTTCAGCAACTCGTGGCATAGAGGGGACTTCTATAAAGATTTTGATTCTGTTAGTTGCTTACTTGGAAAAAAATCCACCCACGCAGTATTGGTTTTGCCTCATTTGGATGGCTTGTCTGTAAGGGGCAAGGTCAGTCATAGGACAAAAAATAGTAATTCATAAGTCTTGCACTAAATTTGGCAGGTCTTGGGATTACTACTCAAAAATTGAATCTTACTCCCTCACAGTGCTTTCAATTCATAGAAATACAACTATACACTTTAATGGCCAAGATCTTTTAGCTAGTGGGGTGGTTCTGAGCCTTAGTTACTCCAGTAACTTACCAGGAGTCTTCCTGTTCCTAACAAGAACTCAGTTCCACGTGGAGTTTTGTTCTTGTTCTGTCATTTTGGTGGGAAAACTGTTTGAACTTCTGTCAATGTCTTCCTTTTTCACAAATGCACCCTTGGATGTTTATTTTTACAAGAGAGTGGGAGTTCCACACCTTACTTGCCTATTGCTTTATTTGATGATAAGTCTGTCCTTTGAATGTGTTGTTAAAAGACAGAAAGGAAATTTACCTTTAATCCACATTGTTCAGAGACTCTATGAATACAGCCAAAGTTGTTCCAAGTATCCTAGACTTTGGAAGTGCCCCATCTTCTTCATGGTTTTGGTAGACTAAGATCTTCAGTATTGTCTTCCCATTTCTCTTTATATTAATTGCTCAGCAGTCTAAGGAGCTTTCAACTAGATTTTTCTCTGGATAGCTGACAGTGAAAAACATGTTGTGAAATAGCCCAGAAAATGCTTCTTGCTCTCAGTATGTCAGTTAGGCAAAATCAATGGTTTCTTTGTGGAATGTGCCAGTTGTTGTAATTTGCAGAGCTGTGACGCTGAGCTCCAGTCTGTCTTCCACTGCCCTCCCACCCCCTCATGTTCTGGCTTTACTGAGGCTTCAAGTGATACTACCTTTGGGAGAGCAGTGTGTTTGCTTTTACTCAGTAAAGCAAATTACTTAATACTCAGTGTTCTGGGATCTGCCAGGCATTTGTTTGCTCATGGTAACCTCTATGTGCAGAGAAGCATTTCAAGAAGTAAGATGGATTACTTTCTGTCCAGTTCTTCTTAAGATGTATTTGTTACATGTACCTTCACTGCACATCTGTCTGTCTGTCCTTGTGAAAGTCTGAGAGAGAGAGATGTGAATTCTTGGCTGGGGAGGAACTGAGAGCAAGGAACACCTTACCTGGTTTTGTGTCAGTGGTGGGCCTTGGGCCATGGTCCAGGGCAGGCTTTTGGGGTAGAATTGTCTGCCTGATGGAATATGTGTAGCCAGCATATGCATATACAAAGCATATGCATATCATGTGCTTATGAGGCTTCAAAGAGCAGTAATAGGTAAATAACCAATCATTCTTGGTAGTAAGAGCTGCCTCAGCTCTTGTAACACACCAGTGGAAAATCATGCTGCTGCTTAGTTTCAGTTTGATTTTGACCATAGACTGGAAGATAGACAGTCTTACAGTGTCACCTAATCTAGGTGGCAGCTGGAAGGGAACAGTTTTTCCTGGCCATCAAGAAGGAATTATCCAAAGATGATTGTAAAAGCTTTGTTTGGAAGGAGAAAGGGGAAATCTGTCGCAATGAGAAATCCACATTTTTAGTAATTTGAAAGCGAGTTTATTTGTTCATGGAAATATTTTCTTTGGAAGTTGTGAAGTATTTCATAGAAACTACCATGGAAACTGCTTGAAGACTGCTGTTTGAATACTCAAAAATCTTACTGTAGATTCAGTCAAAAATTTACAAGTACGATGGGGCTTGGACATCTGCTTATATCATCAAATGTTGCCAATATCAGAGTTCCTGCGAAGACTTGCAGATAAAACTTGTTAATCAGCACACAGTGGACTACTTTGCAGTTTAAAGAATGAAAGCAGAAAAGGAGAATGGCACACAAACAGAAATACTGAAGAAGAGAACTTCCCTTAGCTGGGGTTTGTACTGTTTGTTCTTATGTTAAACTTTTTTAAGCCCCCTTTGCCCTTCACATTAATGAGCAGAATGGTGAAGTCAAAATTTGCAGATGGAACAATGACTATTGGCGAAACTAAAGAGTATGTATAGAAATGTTTTGCAAATCCAGAACCTCACTGTCATAAAATTTTAAAAGGAAGCACTGGAAATAAGAGTTTAAAACAACTGAAAATCTAAACACTTGAAATGTAATGAAATTTTGTGTCCTGTCTTTGGTAGCATATAGAGAGGTAATTATTGAAACGTTATCAGATAGACTAAGTTCTAACTTCAGAGAGAAAGCAAATGGTCTGGAACAGTTCCTCAAATCTAATCTTTCATTAAAGCAAAAATGGGACAAAAATTAAGAGAAAAGGGCTGAGGGAAATTAAAGACTCTTATCTTTTCCTCCTGTCTCTTAGTGACAGGCTTTTCCATGGGGAAATACTGGCACAGCACATCATCTTAGCTCACCTTTAATAACTGGCGGACTTTCAGATAATATAACAGAACGTAAAAATATGTCTGTGCTTGCTGGCTGTGATTAGGGAAAGGCAGCTTGGAAAAAGAAGAAAGACAAGGCTGGTGAAAAACGAAATAAAATTTCAGATGTAAAGGAGTGTTAAATACTGGAGGAAAGTTATGTCATTTTTCATGGGTGGATGAGAGGTTCTTCTCTGTATTCAGTTCCCACTCTGGTCAAAATCTCTCATGCCATGAAGCTTAAAAAGGCCCAACGGCATTATTTATTTACCTGCTGACACACCCATGTTTAGGAAAAGTTTCAACCTGCAGAGTCTTCTTGTTCATCTCTGTTCTTATATAATGACTGTCAAATAAACAGTGCCTGGGCACGGATAACAGCTTCATTCTACTAGCTAACAGAAGTACATTGTGGTGACTTACGTTGCATATATATTTTCTCTCACTTCTGAAATATTTCACATTGTCATTTGGATTAGGAACAGGAATTATCCCTTCATTAGTATAATCCACTTTGGAGCAATCTATTTGTCTCCAGCTCTTTTGATTTTGCAAAAAACCATTTGTGGCTTGGGCTGAATGTAATATATCCTACCTGGGGTCATTACACAAGAGTGGATTTGTTTTCATTATGAATTGTATTTTTCCATGCTTTCCTTGTGAAACTCTTTACTTGTTAGACTTGCAGTGGTGGAAAAAGGAAGGTGTCTGTGTGGGTTGGGTTGAGGTTTCTGTGCACCCAGCATGAATGAGGGGAGGGGGTCTGAAGGACTGTGAGAGCCTGTGAGCCTGACCACCAGGGAACTTACTTCTGAGTGCGAGTGGGAGAAAATTTAGCTGTATGGGAGCAACTTCATTCAACTTTTTTGCAAGTCACGTGAAAAAGAATGTGAAGTGAAATCACTTAATCTTCAAAGCTTGAATTCATATTTCATTAGGAAGGCTGTTTAAATGTTTTATTTATCATTTCTGCTCAGAGTGGTACCTGCTGCAGCAGTGATACCATATGAATGATGGTATGAAGTCAGTCACACGGCCTTTAGGGCTTGGGTTTTTCCTCAGCTGTGGTAGGAGAAAAAACTGCTTTTTATTTCAGTGGAAGCTGAATTTGTTATGATAACATTTGAACTCTACAGATGTTTAAACCAATTACATAGGAAATAGTGCCAACATTCTGTTTCAATTTTTTTCCAACTAAATTGTGTTTTCTTGCTAACTTCTACTTTAATTTCATGTATGTTTAATTAAAGTCACAGAATCTTTAACTAAAGCTGTGCTCAAGACTGGGAATGCTGCAAAATGTTTTAAGCGTTAAGCAGTGCCAGCAAGGATTTGAATTAGTGTAAGCTGAGACATTTGTGATGTGAATAAGGACACATCATCATAATGAAACATTGTACAAATAAATGCTTTTCATTCCAAGGGATGAGCAAGTAAAGTTTCCTAATTGTATTGAATTTGTGAGTCTAATTTACTAAGTGGCTTTACATCAGTTTAATTTTCTATGAATTGCTCCAGAATAGAAGTTTAAGCAGTGCATGAATTACTGTTTTGTTTTTGTATTTTCAGGTGTTTCAGCTACAGAAAGTCATCTGGAAATAGAAGGGATGGCAAATTGTCTGCCGTATTATGGTGTTTCTGATTTGAAAGAAATTCTGAATGCAGTAATTAATGGAAATGCAAAGGAAGTATATGAATGTAGGCCTCTCAAAGTGATAAATTACTTGGAGGTAAGACGGAAGCTTGCTTTTAAGTATTAGCCAGCTAAACGTATAATATAATTCCTTAAGCAGTTTGAAAATCTTTCTTCAGCTTTCTGTTTTAATTAATGTCATTGTGTTCTAAACAGAAGTTACTTTTGAAAAGAAGAATGTCATATCCTCTCTGAGGTTGATGGGTTGCGCATTTCTTACCAAAATATTTCATCAGACATACCCAAAACCACTCATCCAGTGTGATATAACACATGCTGAAAGCTGATGTTCACAAAGTGATTCTTCTGCACAGGCAGTTTTCAGACTAGAAAGGCATTTCTCTGTCTTAGAATACAGAACTGCCATAGAATTGCTTTACAGAGTCTAGTAGGCAGTTGAATCAAGAATAGTCATCAAAATTTATCTCTTATATAAATAAATCTATGATGGAGTTATAAAATTATTTAAGATAATAGTTTATGAAAAGTAAGTGCTAATTGAAGCTTAATTCTCATGTAAAGCTCAATGAGACATATATTGTGACAATTGGAAAGTGCACCTTTTCCTTTAAGAAAAATTCCTATGATTCATTCAAAGAAAGGGCAGAGATACATAAGTGGATGTTACTTTTGCCAGAAAAGCAAGCTGTCACTGGAATTAAGACATTTAAGCAAAAAAATGAAATCTCACATGCAGTGAACCCCATATGCCTCTGCAAATGCTTGTATTTAGTTAACCTCAATAACTTCTGTGGTTCTCAGAAGCACATACTGACAACCAACAGTCTTCTAAGTCCACACCATTCAGTGCAGAAGAAGGAATAGGGTAATGGTTAAAGAAGGAGCCTTCCAGGGTACAGAATATTCCACAGTGATCTTTTTCCCACTTGGAAGAGTAGGGGAACATCTTAGACAAACAAAATTAGAAGATTCAGATTAAATCAGCATGAATGCTGCTCAGGCTTGTACAATATGAAGGGAGATTTTATGCCAAATCCATTTTTGTCAAGCAATGACTTAAGTACAGAGGAGAAGGCAATGGCAGGAAGGCCCATCTTGAAGGAGGAAACAGAAAACCTGACAACTTTTTTGAAGTTGCTTAGTTATTTGAGGGTGGGTGCTTTAACAGTCACTTCTGCTTTCTAGTACTGTGAGATAACTGGATGCAATAGACAGCAGTAAACACATTAATCTAAGGTTTCACTATAGTATTTTTCAACATTTATTTAGCTGACTGTTTAACTTAATTTATGTTAGTTCTAAAGTTTGTGGTATAGAATGTGTCTTGTGAACTGGTAGACATCTTCAGCTGATGCTGGAAATGAGTGATGTCCAGAGGAAACAAGATCTTCAGAAACACAAGGCACCTTGCAAAAGTGGACTCCAAAAGAAAAAGGTGACCAGGAGACTGACTGTGCATGACTCCATTGTAGAAATGTCATGAACTGCCCAGTAAGATATGTTTAGAGTTACATTTAGATTTCTGGGAGTCAGAATATTTATCAGGAGAAAAGAATGACCTTTAAACCGTGAGTGCTTAATTTCTGCTTTCTGGTAGCCCCAAGTTAATGTGCTAAGAAGTGGTACTTTAAAACTATTGGGATTTTGGTTTTGTTTTTCCTTTCCACAGGGAGAAGCAGTACGTTTAGCTCGGCAGCTGCCCTTACATTTGTCAAAAGAGGATGTGCAAAACACAATTTACAGGATGAAGCAACAGCTTGGAAAGGAAAATAAAGGCTGTGTTCACGGTCGTCCTTTTTTTCATCACTTAACAGATATTCCAGAAGCTGACAGGCACAACTCCATGGAAATTAGTCAGTAAATGGAACATTTTGTTTGAGGTCATACTTTTCTTGCTTAATTTTGATCATTACTCTGTAATTTCAGTATGTTTTGTGCAAAGCTTTTGTGTAATGACTTTTCATTGTCCTATGTTCACCTCCTAGACACTTTTATTTAAATTCAAATGCTATTTGAAAACTAGAAATAAATACTGTAGACAAACTACTCTTCACTATTTTTTAAAAGAATTTATTAAAGAAATGTTCTCAGCTGTTTTCATCCTTTTCTTATTACTGCAGGTTTAGAAAATACCAGTATGTCAAAATTGTTTAGGTGTGAAGTGGTTAGAAGTTACTTTCAACAGAGCGTGGCAAAGTTTACTGTACTAAGGATATCTGATGTTAATTTTCAAAGGAATGCCAGATAGCTGTAAGTATTTAAATATGGTATTGGCATATGCAGTTATTATAGTTACACATCTATGGTGTTGTATTTCTATTTGAAAATTGTTAGCTCATGTGAATAAGTATTGAAGTCCTAGTGTCCATTCTCCAAAAATTATACACTCACAAAATTGTGATTCCTAAAAGTATAGTACACCTTAAAAACTTCAGGTCAGCAAAAACTGGCCAGTGACTTGAAAGGATCAGTCCCAGGAGCCCAGGTTGCACTGAACTCAGGTGCCTGTGGATGTGTGTTGGTCCAGTGCTATGCAGAACACAACCTGTTTGGGGGTGGGAAACACAAACTGCCCTCTCTCTGGGAGAATGTGGCATAACTAGGGCACAGTCTGCTGCAGAGAGAGATGCTGGTTGTGGTAAACTGGTTCATTCCCTTTCTACCAGGACACAGAATTTACTGCTCTGTTTCAAGTAGGAGCTTACTTCCCAAAGCTACCCCATTAGGCCGCCTGCGTACAGCAGTTGCAGGGTCTCTGCAAGTACGGAGTATGTTTTAAAAGTTTCAAGAAAGCTAACCTGAAAATTCCTGTCCATCCCCAGCTGTTCTTAGCACTATGAAAATGTGGTGGTGAGACCTTTGTAGTGTTTTTGTGGCTACTGGATAAATGGTTGAAGGCTGCTGAAAGGCCTGAGTGCAAGCTACTTTGTGGACAGGAGTGTGGGACCAGAGGAGCAAATGTACAGTCTGAAAATGTAAATCACTGATCTATTGCTCTATCAAACGGTGCTGAACTGGTGAAGTAAGTTAAGAAACCACATCACAGCAATACATGACAACTCTAATCTGAAAGGTAATTACTGTCTTCTTAACAGGGTCTGTTGCAATAGAACAAGGGGTAATGGTTTTAAATGGGAGGAAGGTTGATACAGATATGAGTAGTTTTTACAATGGTGGTGGTGAAACACTGGAAGAGATTGCCCAGAGAGGTAGATGGTGGATGCCCCATCCCTGGAAATATTCAAGGTCAGGTTGGATGGGGCTCTGAGCAACCTGATCTAGTTGAAGATGTCCCTGCTCATTGCAGGGGGGTTGGACTAGGTGACCTTTAAAAGGTCCAACTCAAAGCTATTCTGTGGGTTTATGACGATGTCTTTATGCCATTAAAGTTTATCCTTTTCATAAAGAGCAAGGGCCTGAGCAGGATATCTTTCCAGGCTCAATGGTGAGCAAGGTACAAGATGATAATGTCACTGACAAACTGGACACTTGTTAGCTGTAAATATCACTCAGTGCAGAAGATGTGAATTTTTAGAATCGAAGTGAGAAGGTGGATGGAGACAGAGGAAGGAGACATGACTCTTGGCTCCGATGGGGAAACAGGATCCCAGCCTTGCAGTGGATGCAGAAGGTTATAGTTTGTTTATTTTTATTCTTGTTGGAATATAAACTGTGAGAGTTTGGAGAGTAGTCATTACAGTGAGAAAAGCCAAAGGCAAGCTGAAGAAGTGAAATTTATCTCTAATCTGATTTTGCTGGAACTAAAGTTAATATATGCACCTATTCAATTCAGTTGGGAATACAACATGTAGTATTTAATGAGATTAATAATTGCTGTTTCTTTTCCAAAAGGTTAGATAGCTGTATCTTAATTATACTGAAGCAAATGCTAGTATCTTTGATGACACTTTCATATAATAGCAGCATTGCAGAGGACAAATTGTTTTAATAGCTATTCAGGCCCTAGATTGAGGACAAAAAGTGATTGGTCAGTGGGGATTCACAGGTGCCACAGTGGTTTCAGTTGCTATTAATTAGCATCAGGAGTTTCATTGGGTGCAGGTGTGCCAGGTTAGGTAGTTGGGAGTCTCCACTCCTTCCCTACTTCTTTCTTGCTTCCTTCCTGAGCGTGTTTGCTGTCCCTTACCTCGAAGAGCTGCTGTGGATTTCTCCCTGAGGTAGGTGTATGTAGAGTTTGTTTGTGTCTCTGTGGGACACTGGTGGATTGTTGGGTGGCTCAGTGCCAGCAGCCACTGCTGTAGCTGGACCTGGGAGCTGTGGATGTGGGTGTCCTCTCCACCACAGCACTTGGGGGGGGGGAGTGCGAGCTGAAATTGTGAGTTACAGTGCTCTGCTGAGGGGAGATGGCCTGAGAGATGGTGGCTCTCTCCTTGCTTTATCCAGGGTGGACAAAAAGGAATGTTACTTCTCTGTTTCTAGAGATGCTCCCACTGATGCCTCTAGTAGTGCATCCATTTTATTTCCCATATTCAAACCACAGAAGTACCCCAGTTCTGGGTTCACAGGTGTAAAAGCTGTCAAATGGTGCTCCTGATGTAAGAGTCCTCAAAAAGAAAGGCACGTCACCTTCCTGCCACAGCATCAGCACAGGGTGCTGTGACGGGGGAGCCCCCGAGGCTCTCAGGGAGCACACAGGGTACCTGTCCCTGCAGACACAGCCAGTCCGGCTGTCCCGAAGGAAGAGAAGACCTGAAGCGTGCGGTGCTGAGTGGACTCTGGTACTGCCCTTGAGCTCCGTCCTCAGGGGAAGAGGCGGCAGGGCAGGATGAGGTGGGTGCGTGTCCCAGCGATGAGCGGGTGGCAGCCCCCCGTGGTCCCCACGCTGTCCCCACGGAGCTGCTTCCCACGGGTGGCCGGGCGGCAGGGGCATTTCGGGGACTTCTCGTATTTGCGCTGCCCTCTGCTGGCACTTCGGTTTTGTACGGTTTTGCCTAAAACGAGCGTGGGCAGGTGTGAGACTGGCCATGGGCGAGCATCCTTCCTTCCCCACTTTGCATCACCACTAGGTCAGTGTTACTGCTTAGGATGCTTCTCGTGGTGTGCGTGTTTGCTTTGCTAAGGTATGCCCGGTGCAGGTAGCAGTGTTTCCTAGGAGAATATGGGGAGCTTTCCAGACTAAAGCATGATCTCATAATAAAACTTACAAACCCTTTTGGTTGTACGTAGCTTTGCGTTTTTCAGAGCATCGTTTGTATGGTTGGCTTGGGTAGGTTCGGTTCTCCTGGTGTGTTTGCAGCTCAGGTGTCCACCCAAAGTCTGAAAAGTTGCACGCTAGTTTAATGGGAAACTTGAATGTTTTTCTTTAAAAATCCAGGAAATTCTCATTGAAAAAAAATAATTATTTTTCCTTACATACAAATATGAGTATAGACGTGAAATAGACATAGCACCTTTTACGTGTTTTTTCTGAATGTAATAGGAATCTCCATAATGAAGTTTCTGTTTCCTCTCAGTTAAGAAGTGGTGTGTGTGAAGAGATTTGGAGTATTTGTTGATTTGGGGGGGGGGGGGTCCCCCCTTTAGTATTATTAGTAGCTGTTCAGAGAGTAATATTGAAACCAGAGGAACACTGAACTTATTTCAGGATTGCTCAGCAGTCGTTGGTAACACTGACATCTGTATGATGTAATTTGTGATTTGTTAAAATAGATTCTTCTCTATTCCTGTATTCTCATATGGAATATTTAAAATATCTAGCAATAGAATCAATACTTCTAAGCAAAACTCTCTTTAGCTGTACAAGCACATGTTCCTTTGTCTCAAGGGTTTAATTCCTTTTTTTTCCCTACAAACTTACCAGTACTACATTTATGAAAGTAAACATCAACGAGCAGTTTTTTAGGCTTTTGAAAGGGTTATAGTACTTGGTCTTCAGAGGTTATTTTATCTTCTGTAAAGCAGGCCAGGTTTTTATTTTGTAGTGGGGTTTGGATTATTTTTTTAAATAAACTTATAGTTCTGATTTAATTCTTTAGCTGCAATAGCAATACTGAAGGGTTCTTGAGAGTTTTGTTTGTTTTGTACCCAACATTTTAACAGGCTGGGTTAGCAATTATATGAAACCTAAGGTACATCCTTTCAATTTTGTAAATGGAAGGCTACCAGAACTTGCTTTTATCTCCCCTCCCCCGCCAAGTATGAAGTATCATATCTGAAATTATGGAGAGTATAGATGTGGAAATGTTAAATCTTTTGTTAATGGCTTCGAATTAAGCACACATTGTTGCAGATGATTTGGAGGACTTATTTAAAGTAAATATACAATTTCAAGCTCAATTATCATTCATAGTTTAACTGAACGTAGTGAGATATTAGGTCTGTGAATTTGATACAGTGTTACTTCATAATTATGATGCTTTTTTACAGTAAATTTGATATAGAACAGTTGCTAAAGGAAAGCTGCTGAGCAGTGTGACCAACCGTTTTATGGGACACATCTGGTGCATTAGTTCAGGATGTGCAGTGCAGAAGAACAGAGCCTTTGCCCAGAGTGAGAAGGAAGCTAACTCCACATGTATATGTTTTGGGGACATGCAGAGAGGTTAAACAATTACGAGTTAATTGTGTAAGCTAATAGGAGGGGTGTTTGTAATGCCATTTCAGAATAGCTAAGGAGGAAACGGAGGAGAATTATTGTTTTAAAATCTCAAATGAACGGTTTACACCTGTGAATATTACATTTAGAACAGCTGTTTCTTTTATTATCAGTAAACAGATGCAGAAAGTAATGGAATGTTTTAAAGCACTATGTTAATCCTGTCTTCTACTACCTAACATTTTCCAATATCATGATTAAATATTAACTCTAGTGCTGCTGTCATCTGCAGTTAAAGAATATTTACTTATTATTTTAGTCATGTTTTTATCTGAAGCTGTAAATGTTTATCTCAAGTTATTGTAGTCTTTCATCAATCCAGCCTGTCTTTTTGCACATCAGTAGTTTTATTGATGATTTCTTTGGACTGAATTACTAGTAAAGCAACCCTGACTTTAGTTTTGCTCAAATGTTGTTTTTTTATTTGTAGTTTTCACCTTGAAATGAAACAAGCTATGTTTATAAAGGGACAAAAAAATTGCTCATGAGGGCTCAGGCTAACATGCATTTTAGATGAACTCCATATGAAGTTGATTACAGGTGAAGCTTTGCCAGAATATGCTCAGTTGGGATAGTACCAATCAGGTGGTACAGAAGAGGTTCTTGTTGAGTGTATTGAGTTATTGTCTGAGAAAATAGTTTTAATTCACTTATTTTCATATGAGAAATGTGTTGTGCTACCAAGATTTTGAAATAAAGAACAACTATGAGTCTGACAGCTTCTTGGAAAAAAAAATCTCAAACTGCAGATGCAGTATCACATGTACTTAGGAAAAAACCTAAAACTAGTATTTCAAAATACTTAAAAATTAGTGCCTAAACGGGCCTGAAGTTCCCTAGAAACCTGTACCTGCCAGCCAGATGCTCAAAGGTGGCAGTAGTAGTTTTTCAACTGAAAAATCTGTCTTAATTTTAGACTTGTAGTATCTGTAAATATTGTAAATATGTAGCATTTCAGTGAAATGACTGAATTGTGGGGCATTACTGACTCACACTGCAAGAACGGAAGCACAGAAGATTAATACTGTATAACTTGTTTGGCAGATTAGTTTTCAGGAAATGTAGAGACAAGTGAATATGGCAGCTGCATTATTAAAATACTGTATTCAAGCCCAGGTCAAATTGTTCATTCATGCATGGAGTAACTCAGCATTAATTGAATCATTACATTTTTTAGATATTTTAGATCACCGATATTCTTTGCTTCAGCACTTGAAATGCCTGATAAATTACAATATTCACAAGGAGCAAGCATTTTGACAGAGGAATGCTTTATAAAGCATTTGTATCTGAGTGTTCACTTGTTAGGTCAATGCAATAATAAAATTGCACTGGTAGAACTAAGATTTTGTCTTAATTCTAATGTCAGGCAGCCTGTTTGTGGAGAGGTTTAAAGATGATTAATCAGGTAAAACTATCTAAATTGATATAAAATAATGAGATTATGTCTTTTTTTGTTCTTGTTAGTCTGGTAATGCTTATGTTAGATGAACGAGAGATGTTCTCAGTGAAGGGTTAAGAGTTTATTTTCTTAATTAATAAAAAAAGAGGGGAGGGAGAAACCAGCTCATGTTCATTAAGTAGCTTTATACGAGTCCTGATTTCTCACTTCAAGAGAATGGAAAGGAAAGTTCTTTTTGATATAATTTGGATTTTTCATATAAAGTAGTTTTTGAAAAGCAAATAGTTCCAGCTCTGAGGAGGGTATCTAAATGTGATTCATTTTAGAGTTGGCCAAAACAAATAGAAGTAAATAGATTATTTCAAAGGAACATGCTGTCAGATTTCTGTTCTTCACTTAACCAGGCAGAGTTCAACTATTCTTTAGTGGGTTAACATTCCTGATGTTCCCTGACACCTTAGGTGTGCATGATTTAGAACAGGAACCTGTTAATAGTTACTAAGACAAATAAAACTGTAGAAAATTGTTCCCTCATCAGAGGAAATCACACAGTTACTTCTCCCACGAGGTAACCTTCTCTTTTGCAGAACCTTTTTTTAAAGCTTCATATTCTTCAAAATGCCCTTCTCCAGAATTGCTTGCCCCAGATCCCAGTGCCATTTAGGAGAGTCATACCTCCTATGCTTTATTTACAATGACCTTTGAGCAACTGAAAATGCTGCCAACTCCTTCAGGAAGTGTGACTTTGAAATTTCAATTTTGGTCTATGTCTGCAGATAAGTAAATGTGATTATGCCTCAACTATAGCAGTGATAAAATACATACTGACCTTTTAGAATGATAGTATTTTATAGTCCTACTGAACTTCACTGTAGAACCTGACAAAGCACCACCTGAAAGTGCACCAGTCACCTGTAGATTATATAGAAGCTGAAGAAACAGCTCAATTAGCCTTGGACTGGATGCACAGTTTAAAGGGGGGGCAAAACCCCAATTCTGCAATTTAGCTTAGACTGTTGTATTTTTGCTGTGATGAGCATGAACCTAATGGTTAATGGGTGTGCAGTTCATTCTTGCCTGATTGTAACCTTCTTGTGGAGTCCTCAGGACTGTATAATTTCTGACTGTGTTACTCTAAGTCATCAGGAGTTATGCAGCTTTTCATTACTTTTGTGTCCTGTTTCTTCTTAGTCTATTTAGGTGCCCTATAGCAACAAAGTCTTGTGTTGAATTCTATAATCATATAAAGTAATGAAGGTTTCAAGCATGACTGGATTTTTTAAAATAATTTTAAAAAAATTTTTTAAACCTGTGTGGATGCAGAATTAATAAGACTGAAATCAAATCCATCTAAGGAAAGGCTTAAATGATAAAATATATTGCAATAACGATCTTCCCAGTTTTCTTCTAGTTGCCAATCTGAGTCTTTTAACTGTAGCTCAAAAATCTGGAACAAGTATTTTGGCATAGCAGTTTGTTGTAAGGAAGATTTAATAGCTTGTTATGTCCTATTTCTATAAACAGAAGTCATTTAGAGTTCAGCAGATATATTTAGAATCAGCATTTGTGCTGGTAGTTACAAGCTAAATAAAATAATCTTTGAAAAGCTCAATATACAGAAGGGAATATGCAGGTTCAAATTTACCTCACAACTAATGCTCTTTTAAGAGACTTACGCATTTTCACAAACAGGAGCCTCCAAAACCTGCTGTTGCATTTATTATTTTATTTCCAAATCTTTTTAATAATGAGTTTGTGTTGCATGCAAGTGTAACAGTTCTAAGAGAACTGTGTGGTTACTGCTGAACCACAGTCTGTGCCTGCAATCTTTACTCTGGCAAAATCCACTGATCTTCATGGAGGGAGATTTCACCGACTCAAGAAGTGCAGTGCAAGGCTCAGTGAAATGGACAGCTCTGGAGAGGTCTCTACTTTCAGTTGGTTTGGGACAAAATATCAGTAGAAGTTTACACTGAGTGATTTGTAATCTAATCTCTGATTTGTTGACTTCAAGGTATGCGTGACATCTGAGAAACATATGCAAAGTCTGCTTAAGTTATGAGTTTTATAGCAAATAGTAAATGAAAACCATGTGACCTTTTAGTCTTGCTGATCATGTGCATAAAGATGTTAATCTGTTGACCTGTACTAATCACAGTATCAGGGCTCTTGCTCAGGGAATAGTAAGCACAAGCTCTTGCATATTTGTTCTTCTACTGTGTTTTTTTATTGAAAGAATTTTACAATTAAAGTGTTTGCAATCATGCCTTGGTGCAATTTTTGCATATTCTGTTTTGGAAAAGATAAAAGTTCTTTTCTTACAAAAAAGCTTTCACTTAGTGCTGCAAGTCAGTGCTCTAGTTCAAATTTCAGTTGTTACTGCTGCCCTGATCGCTGACTCTGGCCAGGTTAGGTGTGAAGTTTCATAGTTTTTATTATATAATTTCTGGTATAGATTTTCCCAAACACTCAGGAGCTTGAGAACTACTAATTAAAACCATATTAGATGTTGCACTTAAATGTCTTTTTCCTCCTGTATTTTAAGACAATAGTAACTGTTGTAATTTCTTTTATGTTGTGTCAATGTTTTTAGCATCACAAAAGATGCTACCCAATCATGTGATTGTGCCATCCTTAAAGAAGTATCTTGCAAGGATTGTTTTGCAAATAACTAAAACCTTCATTTTCTATTCTCATATCTAACCTGGTCGTTATAAATTTTATACCATGTTTCAATTATGATTGTGAGCCTCAGAAGTTTCCATGTAGGTGTGTCTTATTTAAAGTGTCAATACTGAAGAGGGAAAACATCAGTACATTTTTTCTCATTACCTACAGACATTATAAAATCATACTTTACAGGGTTGGTGGCTGCTCATCCAAGTGTCTGAAGCATGAAGTTGTACACACAGATGAGTCCTATGATGCCCCTTTGTCCCCTCATCATACTGGAGTGTTGGGAAGAGGGCTGGCCATGTGGCTGAGTGTTGGCAAATCTGGGAGCAGAACCGAACATGCAGTGTTTCCCCACTTCAACTGCTCTGGGACTCTGCTTGTGGGGAAAATGATATGCTGGTACCAAATGATGCATATGATGTGCAACACAAAAGTTTTCCTGTGTTTGGTTTGTATGACATGACCTGTGGGCTAACTGAGGAAAACATCTCTGAGAAAGTGCTGTATCTACATATACAAGTGTTCCTATTGATACGTTATTTTTCTAAGATTTTGCTGAGTAAAGCTATTCCCATACATAAGCTTTTTGGCCATCTGCAACTGCTTGTCAGTGAGCCTGGTTTGAGAACACTGGCTGTAATTGTAACCTCAGGAATGTGTGACCAGCTCGCGGCCAGCTGTGCATGCCCTGACTTTTCCCAGGTGTTAAGATACATGGCCACTTTTGTTCGCCTTAACCAAAGGGGAAAATACGGCCCTTGTTTTTCCCCACCTTGCACTAAACCTGAAAACTGCTGGGTTTTGTTATTTTTTAATAGGTCATGGCAAACAACTATGTGAAGTCGTCCGTGTTGTTTAATTATTGGACGTGTGTGACACTGTGCTGTATCTGTGTGATAGTATGTACTTAGAGAAATACAGAAAGGGCACTCAGTGCACCATGGCCTGGCTATAAATTAACAGTGCTGACCCTGCAAATCACGTAACTGCTCTTTTATTTTTGTTGTTAAGTGTCGATAGCATAGTTATTCCTGTAGTTCAAGCCTCTTTGGCCAGAGTGAGTTTTGCTGCATTTTCTAATTGCTTTTATTTTAATGACCAGTTTCATGTTCATAGGAACACTTACTACCTGCCTTCTGCATCAGAGCCTAATTGAAACTCCTCCTAAATCCAACCCAGAGTGGTCTGCATAGGTTGTGCTGCATTTTATCTTTACCTGTGTGACATTTTTTATATTCAAGGTGAGGCCTGAATAGCTTGGAAGCCATATGTATGAGCACAGGTCTCCTCCTTAGAGGTGCTGGAGTGGGAGAGCATTTCTAGTAATCACGAGGACAAAATTTTCTCCATTGCCTGTGATGCTTGTTTAGTCAAGGCAAAAGCAAAAACATGAGATTAATTTATGGACACGATAATTTGCACAGTGTGGTTGTTATAAAGAAATAAGTCTATGTCTCAAGTCACTGGTGTTGGCTCTTATTTGTCAACAAGCTGACAATGACCTCCACATAGTAGATATGGAAAAGAAACTAGCTTTTTACTTAGATCAGTTCTTTATATAGTAAAAATGATACATTATCCCCAAAAGTAACCTACCTGTTGGTATCAGTTTTTATGTCCATGAATGAATTCAGACCTCAGAGCACATCTGTCTTCTGTAACACATTCTAAGTTCTTGGAATATGAATTTCTGCCTCTTATGGCCTTTCAAAGCCTGCACTTTTGGGTTTGGTCATCTTTGAATGTAGGAAGGACACACAGACTTGTAAGCCAGTGCTGGGGTTTTCCTAAATGCTCAGAAGTCAGGGATGAGCACATGTGAAAACTTTGCATGGGCCTGAATCCTTTTCAAAATCTAGTTCTTAGGGACTCAGAAATGCTCATTGCTTAACCTTTGAGAAGTGTGCCAGAACTGTTTGGGGAGGAGGAGAGGAGCACAGCAGTCCTGTGCTGGGACCTGCCTGAACAAGTTCTCCCTTATAGCTGCAGTGCTGTGGAGAGTCTTGCATGACGGTCTTACATGAAACACAATGATGTGCTTCTTTCAAGGGTGTTTTTTGTGTTGAAAGTCCTGGTCTGTGAACCCTCTTTAAAAAGCAGGGACTGTCCACTCTTCCCCAGAGCACATGAAAGAGTTGATAAGTCCTGGGATAAAACTGCATGATACAAATCACTCCTGATTTGTGCCTCTGACTGACATCTCTCCAGTGAGGACTCCCAGATATGGACCAGCACTGTGAGATTCCTGTAACCGCTGGTCTTCGGTATTTCCTGTGAAACTTAAACCTAATGTTCGAAATCTGCATCAGCACTGAACTATTCTGTCCTTTGTTTTCTGTTCGTCAAGGTGGCTTTTCTTATTAGCATAAATCACAAAGCTCCTGCAGCAGTGGTATTGTCTGTATGATATACAGCATCTCTGCTGTGGCCAAGGAATATTTACAAGCCAAAAAGCTCTGTTTGGCTTGTGTTGGAGAAGCCTTTTGTTGTTCATTCTTTCATTTTCTCTTTTTAAGATGAAAGAAATAAGGGGCTTTAAGAGAAAATAATGTGGAATACCATCATGCTTGTATCATTATGCGTGTCTGATGTGAACAAAATAAATTAGCCAAAGGCAAATAAAATGGAGTCCTTTGGACATTCAGAAGTTTATAAACAAGTAACAATATCTCTGATGCATTACACTAGACTATAATAAAGAGGCTAAATGACTAAATTGTGTGTAACCTAATTGAAGAAATAAGACAATTCTATGGGGTATGGATACATAACATAAACAATTTCAAAGAGTATTTGGCAGTCTCCTGGAATTTGCTCCAAATGCTTTTGGTTCAGTGGAAGTGACGATCTATGCTCCATTATAGCTTCCTGTGATATTTTATTTTGGAGGAAGGAAACTTGGAAACAAGTCTACATTTATTTTTTTTTTAAGGCTGCTTAAAGGTAACAGTGGGGAAAAAAGATGAGCTGCATGCTTAGATTTCTTCTTCCTGCTCATCTTTCTTATTTTCGTTGTTGCCTTTAATTCTGTTTTACTTAAGCGAACAGAATTAAAATGCACATGCATATATCTACTAGCATCAGATAATTAGTATGAGTAATTGGTGACAACTGCTCACTTCATATATAAAACTAGCTCATCTATGCATATGCTTTAGCTTTGTGCTGTTTCTCAGAGGCTGGTGTTGGAGAAGCAGTAGGTATTTCTGATGCAGTCTTTCTGTCTGTGTATCTTTATGGTATTTATTTGTTATACCAGCTGAGATGATCTTGAGCACTTTCTGCATGAGGACTTAGGACTCCCTGGAGTAGGAAACATTTTCTTCCCCTGTGGCTTTTGAAGGATCACTAGGAATTGCTCTGATTCTGTGCAGCTTTCAGTCATGTTTTCTTCTATCACATTTTTATCAGAAGTTGCAGACTAAGTAGTATTAATCTGCTTAGTAGTTGGGTGGAAGCAGGGAACAACTAGGAGCTGATTTTTTCCTGCTTCCCACAGCGGCATCCAAACCAGTTAGCCTTGCTCCCGAGGGCTAATATAAATTAAAGGTCCTGAGCACTAGGGGTTGTTAAAATTCTCAGAGGGCTCTTTATAAGATGTTAACCCCCGTGGTCTGGCCAGGCTCCAAATGGGGTAATTACATTCTTCCTACCTAAATTCCCCCTGCAATTGCAATTCGATGTGCTGGTATTCCTCACTTCCTCTCCTCTGCCGTGCCCCGTGGAACAGTTGTTGCATTTCATCCCAGAGGTACTTGCTTTCGGTGACTGATGGAGTGATCTGTGTGTAGAGTCCATAAAGCATTTTAAGAGCCTTTTGGATGAAATGTAATTTATGATGCTTAATTTTTTTATTATTTTTTATTTTTAATTATCTGCTGTTTAAAACGAACTGGGTTAATCTGAGCCCTGAATTCGTGTGAACTGTGTTCAACAGACCTGGAATGAAACAGTATCAACAACTGTTCATTCCTCGTTGAACTTCTTCCCAGGATTTTTTTAGACAGAAGAAGTAACAGATCAAGCTAAAAATATAGGAAGCTTTTCTAAAGGTTTCATTACAAAACAGGAAGGCTATGAGCTATATAATAAGGCTAATGTGACTTTTGCCTCAATTGAAGTACAAATGGAATTGTATATATAACATTCATCCTGCTTAGGGATTCTGTTGTAACCTTAAGAGCAGCATCTAAAAACACATGTACTAAAAGTTACTCTTTTTCTACCACTTTTTATACTAGAAAAGCTTTTTGTTATAAAGACACTATAATTTTCATTAAGGTATTACATCCTAATTGTAAGTAGACTCATTGTGTATTTAAATGTTGCCTGTAAACAAACAGGTATGTAGTTAGTACTTAATGTTTGACAAGGTAGTAGGGAGTATCTGTATGTGTGTATATATATATGCATATATACAAATATACAGAGACCTCAAATACAGTCTTCTCTAAATATGGGATTTGCTTGTCACTTATCTGCCCTGTAAACAGGATAAAGCCATGCTGGGGGGACATCTTCCTGTTTAGTTTAGCATTAACTCTCTTCACTCTTGGAGTGGTTCACACCAAGCCTAACTGCACTGCATAGGAAATATTTGTACGCACACCAGTCTGAATGAGCTGAACTTTTGTTTCTTGAGGCTGCTTAGTCCGATCTGTTGCAATATGACAGGCCATAGCATTTCTCATGGGATTAGTCAAGCCTAAACAGTTGCTTAGGTCAGATATTTCTCCTCTAGAACATCAGCAAATAGGCTCCAGGTAGGAACAAAGGGTCACTGTTGTTTTGCCATAATGCCCTCACTAATGAAGGGAGGTGGCTCAAGGTGGTCTAAGCAGGTGAGCTGCTTGCTGTGCTGCAGGGGAAGTTGAAGATTTTGCAGATGACTTGTCCAGTAGTGCAAGAAATATATTTCCAGTCCCAGATGGGAAAAATCAGTATGACCCTGTGCCAGAGAATGTGATGCACTACCTGAGCTTCTGAGGAAATTCTTCACTGTCTGTCAGTGCAGATCTCCAAACATCCCAACCCCTGCATCACCCAGTCTTTTTCTGGTGCTTCTGGGGAAGCTTAAAAAAGTAAAAACAAACAGAAAAAACTCTTATTTATATTTTAATAAAAATATTTCTATCTAATATATATGTCTAATGCAGTAAGTTTGAAAGCCTGAAACTTAAAATATCTTTGCAAGGTTTTCCATTGTGTTTCAATGAAAAACTACATTATTAAAAAACATAAGGTATCTTTCTCTCTGGTCTGTGATGAAAGCTGGAATAAATTTAAATGTTTGACACTAAATTTAGCTCAATGTGCTGTACTACTTGTTCCTTATAAAGGAGCCTACACCAACTACATAGCCAGATGTTCATATGAGTTGTACCTATATAATCCTGCTCAGTGGGGCTTTAGTGGATTTTAACTTGAAATGAGAAATTCAGTTCTTATGCCTATGATCAATTCAGACATGTTCTTACTTAAAAACAGTTTGCCATTTAGAATTTAAATAAGCCATTTGTATAGTTTTAGAACTATAATCTTTAGGAATGCACATTTTTAATTGCAATGCTTGAAAGGAAATGTTTGCATAAAATGAAACTGTGCTATGAAATGTTTCTCTTATGATGGTTTTTAGTTACTGCGACCAATGCAGTTTAAAAGTACATTTAATTTGTAAATCTATTACAGAGGGGAATTTGTTATTTTTAATTCATTTCTGTGCAAGTAGGAAATCGGATAGAATAAGGCAGCAAAGACTTTATTTAAATGGAAAATGATTAATTGCTAGGTATTGTAGAGATGCATACCCCATAATGTTGTGCATCTATGATCTTCCTAGCTCTTTTTGTTTTGTATATTTTTTCCTCACCTGACACAGTGGTATAACTTTTTAAGCATTCATTTCCCCTTAATTATCAAATTAATTTTTCAGAAATTAATATAAAAATCCAATATATTAAATTTGTATTCTGAATTATTTTTATTCATGATTTTCTATTGTCATAAAATAGTCTCTGAAATTTGTGCTTCCCCCCACAAAACTGTCATACTTTATTGTTCTCCAGTAAACTCTCTCCTTTGCTTTGTTTGCTCCTCCTGCTTCTAACATCCTTTCCCTCTGGAAAGGAGGGATGTGTTCTTCTCTTTTACTCATTCTTAACTTTCTGATTGTCTCTTTGTTACCCACAACTGTGTCTGGGTGTTCTTTTTGAACTCTCCATCTACAGCTTCTTTTTCCTGTTGCACTCTGTGCTCTAATGAACTATAGTTAAAATGCCTTTTTGTTGCACTATAAATTCAATTTTATTGAACTCAGTAGAAGCTTTAATATCTAAGGTTGAAAGAAAAAGGTTTTTTTCCTATTTCAGAGTTTTCTACCTATTTCTTCTTCCCCTCCCCACTGATACCAAGTTCTTCCTTCTCACCCTGTCTCTAGCACTTGAAACTCAAAAATATCCTTCTGTAGTTGTGTGTAATTAAGCACAAAGTCTGCTGATATTCTAAAATAGGTACAAAATTCAGTGAGTTTGCATTAAGTTTGGGGTATTTTAATAATTTTCAGTACTAACATCCTATTCACTGTGGAAAACATACTTCAGGAATTTAAAAAAAAGGCAGTAAGTGACTTCTCTGAGCCCCATCTCATATATAGGAAATTGTGTAGTCTACCCAGAAGAATAAAGTATTACTGCAATTCATTTGGGTAAAACTGTACCAGTATCTGTACCCTCTCCAAAAATTCATTATCATTATGAGATATAGTCCTTAATGACTTCTCTAAATTCCACTTTTTACAAGTCTTTTGTTAACTTGGTTGTGGAGACAGGTGGGTATTTACACAAAAATTGTATTGTGCTCTTTGGGAAACCAGCCATACCAGGAATACTCACTTGAACTGAAATTGAGATAAATAATTTGAGGGTGACCTACTTAAGGTTTGAAACAGTTAATGCTCTCTTGGGAGGAGATGAGGAGTAGATAAATGGTGAACAACTGGGAAGCTGGCTCTGGAGGACATGCTCATGAATTTGGACACCGACTAATCTGTTGTGGCTGTTGCTGGCACAGCAAATAACAGCATAATGCAAAACCTTCCTGTTTCTTCCCACTCTATCATTTTAACTTCCTACCAAGGGCAAGCAGCGGCCACGGCCGAGCCCTGAGGAGCACAAGTGGGAGCAGCGGCCTTCCTCTCTTCCCTGTGGCTCTTCTGGTTCTTGTGCTGAGTAATGCACAGCAGAACCCGAATTTGGGAGGTTTTACCCCCCCTTGACCAATCTGGGGTCAGTCTGTGCCATCAGATGGAGCATATGACCTGTGAAGAGGTGTGAGCTACAGCCACAGGGCTCCTGTGTGCCCAGGGGCAAAACTAGACACCTCTAACTGTGTTAGGTGTATCATCTTCCCTGTTTGCATTGGCGGAGGTACTAGACTCATAAAATTCCCTAAAGAGAATCGCTAGTATGGAGACATTACCATTCAGAATCATCTACTACTGGTTTCCTATTAACTTTTCATGCTATTAAGTGTTGTCAGATTGGGTGTCTTGGGTTTTTTTTCCTGCCTTTTGATTATGTGTAAAGATGATAAGGTGTATATGTGACTTCCTCAAAGTCACATATTACTAAATTACCTTTAAATTAACTGGGTTGGTTCTCCTAAAACCTAATCCTTTGCCTTGTCTTAGAGAGGAGTCACACTCCTCTGAACTTACCACAGACTTAGTGATACCAAGTAAAGTTTGCCTACAGTTTCGTCATCTGGTTCAGAAGTTGTTTTAGCACTCCTTTTAAATATCTTTTTTCCTTGACTGATCTAAAGTAGTCTAAATGTAGCATCGACTTTTTTTTAAGGGCTTCAGTAAAATGGAATTTATTCTCTACTTGCTCCTCTCAGATGTCCCAGTTGTCTATTTTCCCATAGGTTGCAAATATGTGGTAAATCGCCTGCTGAAATGTTCTTTGTTCTGTCTTGTTTCTGAAGCTCAGCAGTGGTTTGTTGTCAAGGTGTATATTTGAAGGATAATCCCACCCTGTTCCTTGCATCTTCTTGGGTTTCTGGCTTACATGTGGCATCAAGATGATGTGAAAAGTGTTTGTGACTAAAAAGTGTGTTGTGATGCTCTTGGACAATATGAAATCATTAAAAAGTATGCAGAGAAAACCTAATATATATAATATTTGTAGTATGCACTTCATTCTGGAAATATGAACTTTCTTTTGTTAGTATATTGCTGATGTGCTAGTTTTGGGGGTGTGAGTCCTACAGGTGTAGGGTGTGACTGTTCCAAACAGTGCTGCCACCACCTGCCCTGTGGGTGCCCTCTCCACCTTTGTATCTGAAGAACTAAAGATAAAGTACCATCAACCACATCATCTTCCCCTCCTGCAAACCACTTTTGCAGTATTCCATATTCTGAGCAGGAAAGGATACTATGGGCTGCCTTACCCTCAGGTGTGATCATCTCCTTAATGGACCCATTCTTGACTTCATGGGCTGTTCTGGCACCAAATCCCTTTTTAGCACTGCTGACTCTCTTGGCTCTGTCCCATAGGGCACCTAAAGGAGATGTTCCCTGAGCAGCTTCTCATCTTCCACTCAGCTTAGTTTGGTGGTATTTTTCCTTTTCTATTCAGTGTAGGTATAGGGCAGAGTCCCTGCTCTCCATGTTCTTTCCAGATGCTTTGGCAGTGCACTATGCTGTGCTCCCGAAGGCTGCCCTCTGGGAAGCCACAGCTCCATCTGCATCTGCCAACTTCTGAGTATCCTCGGGTGGCTTTTGTGTCATTGAACCCACACTGAAAAACCACCTATCTGTGAGTGGGAATTTTAAATCAGTAAAGCCTTCTGGATGGCTAGAAGAGATCTTGTGGAAAATATCTCATAGCCCATGTTATGAGAAAATTGAGGTGTGTTCTCAAGTTTCTGTAACAGGTAGTTGTAGATTTTCAATGTAACCAAATGATTTATCGTCTCTTTTTTCCTCTCTTGTTTTATTCTGAACCATGCTAAACTTCATGCTGTATGAAAAGATGTTTGTGGTTCAATGTAGAGAAAAATTGTTTTCATTGTTTCCTTGAACTTTTTCGTACCTTCCATGTCTTTGTGCCTGCGCCAGAAAAGTAGATTTTAGCAATCCTGTCTTGATAAATTCAACCTTCATCTGTTTCAGACTCTTCTAACTATATTAAGACTAGCTATCAAATAACAAGGAATGTGTTGAAGTCCTGTTCCTCTGAGGCTCACACAGTCTATGCTGCTTCCCTGTGAACTTTCATCAGTTCCTTGGTGGTTTTTGGGTGTTGCTGTTTAGAGTTAGATTCATACATCAATTTTTTCATCTCTTGATGCAGAATTGTAGAAAGGATTGGTAGTCTGCTCTGCTTGGTCTTCAAATAGCACATTTCTGTCTGAAGCTCAAGGTAGATTACTTTAGAATCCCATAAATGAGTCTAGGGGCAATTGTTTGGGGAATAAAGTTTATTTATGCTGAAGCATTTTACTGCAAAGTAAATTTGTATGTAGTTGCAATGATCCTTGTTCTACCCACCCCATTTCCTGTCATTCCAGTTAGCTGAAGAAATACAAATGAAACACTCTGAAGTCCAAGTCTTGTTAAAAACAAACCAACCAATCAACCAACCCTGCAGACATGCAGTTAGAGCTCTGCTACCCTTATAAAGCAATGCACAGTTATACCTGAAGGAACATTCATGCCAAGAAAATCTTATTGCAGGCATGGAGCAAATATGCAGCTGGCACAGATTGGTGTGGGCAAAACATTTTCAAGATCTGTTCCTCTCTAAGTATTTTTTTGTCACATTCCTTAAGAACAGGAGACAGTCTGACAAATTAAGGGAAAATAGATTGACCGTAGCTGGTAAGCAATCAGAATCTTGAGTTGGTGAAATTCATACATTTTCCTTATGGTCCTATTTGCTCCTCAAATAACCTTCTGTATTTTTTTGTTTTAGCAGTGATGTCAGTTTCTTGGACAAAATTTAGCAGAAGAACTATATTACTTTTAAATTTTCCCAGCAGTTCCTTACATCATATTATGGCTCTAAAATAACTAAATATTGTCATCATGTTTGGTTTGTGCTTTTGATTTCAATTCCCAAGTTGCATAACTCTCAAAGCAGTTCAAGCATGATTCAAACTCCTGGAGCAACTGTAATACTAAAAATGAGAAGAGGGATTGGTGAGTGTTTGCATAAATAAAAATGCCCTTTGCCTCTGCTCCTGTACTTGGAAGGATGCTTGTGTAAGTTACTGAAGCTGAGGAGTAAGATCAGCAGCAAAAGACAATCTTCAGTGATGATGTGTCTGTTGGAAAGTGGCATCTAAGAGAAGTTTGCTTATGTACATTTGGTGTAGGTCAGCGGCTGGGTGGCTTCAAAGAGCTTCAAGGAAATGCTCAATGAAGGCTTTCTTTAAGTCACAGATCGTTGGGTGTGCTTGGCAAGGTTTTGGTAGCGTGGGTGCAACAGAGGTGGCTTCTGTGAGAAGCTGCTGGGTGGTAGTGCCAGTGGGATAAAGTATTTAATAAAGGAGGGAAAAAACTGTGCAATTGCAGCCAGAGAAGAGGGGAGGGAGGAGGCATGAGAGGAACAACTCTGCAGACACCAGGGCAGTGAGGAAGGAGGAGGAGTGTTCCAGGTGCCTGCAGTCTGTGGCAAAGACTATGGTGAGGAAGCAGAGCCCTGGGAAGAAGGGAGGGCTGGGGGAAGGTGTTCTTAGGATTTGGTTCTATTTCTCGTTACCCTCCTCTGATGTGATTGGTAATAAATTAAACTAATTTCCCCAGGTCTAGGCTGTTTTGTGTGTTATGGTAAAGGGTGAGTGCTAACTCCCTGTCCTTATCCTAACCCATGAACCTTTCGTTATATTTTCTCTCCCCTGTCCAGTTGAGGAGAGACAGAGTGGCTTTGGTGGGCTCCTGGCATCCAGCCAGGGTCAGCCCTCCACACTGCAGGAAGGCAAAATGGCAAGTGCCTTTGGGGTTCTCTGTCATTTACCAAGTGAAGACTTAGACTGTAAGAGGGCATAAAGGAAAGCGAGTCTTGTGTGAATGTATTTAATCAGATGTAGAGTCAAGGTAATGATGAATAATGACTAAATACATTTGTAAACAGGTGCAAAACACTTTTTGCCCCTGCCTGGAGAGCTGCCACTGTTATGTGATAGCTCAGTATTTCAGCTAGAACTACAGCTGGAAAGGCAGTGATATTGAATGATTTTTATTTTCCGTTCTGTGCTGCTGAAATGAGCATAGCCATGTAAAATAATACTGAAATAAACTCATCAAGTAGACTTTGCAAAAAGCTTTACAAAACTGGATTTTTTTTTTTCTGTAAGTAATTGTATATTTGTGGAAACCCTTTGGAAGCGCTCAGGGCTGCTGATTGAGTTTTCAGTTAATTTTTTTTAAACCCACGTTAAGACTGAGCTGTACCTATAAAAGGCCTCACCCCTGTTTTTGTCACTGCTGCTCTCTCATGTGCCAAGTGGCTTTTGAAAGTGGATCACTCACTGGGGCAGTCCAGTGGCAGCTCCTAATGGGATTCTAGTATTACTGTTACAGCACTGGGACTCTGGTGGAGATGCTGCATGAACTTGCTACAGAGTTGCTGTCCCTCATCTAGGATAGTTAATGACACTTGCTAGCCTAATGCTAATTAGAAACTTAGCAATAATTTGGTTTCAGATTGCATTTCTTGGCTTCACTAGGTTGATGCTATAGGTGTTCAATTTTGGTGTGATAATGTTGACTAACAAGTCAGAACATCTGTTTTTATGCATCTAGCATCTATATGTCTTATAAAAACCTGCACTGAAAAGATTGTAATATTCCTGAGGCTAGAAGGAAAGTAAGAAAACATCACGAGCTAACTGAGGATTATTATTTTAAATTCAGTATGGCTTGTATGTGCAAACTGGAACTTGGTTTAAAAGCCTGAGTAAAGAGAGGTTCTTAATAAATACTTCTTCTAGCCTTGGACTTTTGGACTTGGGAAATAGATGAATGTGCAAGTGCTAAATATGTAATGTAGTTTAGCTTTCCACCAATTTTTTTTTTACTTTCCTAGCTATTTCTAAATGTTTGGCTCAGCATAAAGTAACGTAGCAATGTAAATGTGTCAAATGTAAACATCATATTTAGAATGCAGTATATTATCTTGTCTTGACTGAGTTGTGTTTCAGCTTGAATAGTATGATGTCAGTACTGAGAAGGCAGGATACCAAAATACAACTGACCAATTATCCAGGTATTAAGAAAGTGCTAAATTTGGGAAAGACAAATTTGTTGAAAAAACAAATAACAGATTTGTATTATATCAGTTAATAACAGATATAATTTATTGCCTTGGAAAATCCATTCTGTATTTTAAATGGGATTACCACTGGATTCAGAAGGATGAAAACCGCTGCTGAAACGTATCAGATTATTCATGGCCCATCAGAGAACTGTGCACTATGGAAAAGCAGGTGTCTCCTTTCACTAGGAAGGCTTCCCATTACAGGAATAGGATTCAGAAGAACACATGGATGCTTGTGGAATCCTAAAAATTTCTTCTTCCTGCTCCTCTACATCTTTTTTCAACAACCTTTCGATAAGATTAGGAAAAGTTGTGTTTACTTGAGTTCTGTACTTAGATACCAAAATTGCAATTCCTTTCAAGCAGTTTTATTTTGGGAGACTGCTCCTTCCTGCTGGTAATTAAAAAACTAGGAATTTTTTTTTTACTGCCATTTCTTCGTTAATGCACAGGGTGTAGTGATAAAACCATGCAAACTTCTTGTAAGTTAGCCATATTAAAATAATTTTTGCAACCATGGAGTAGGTATACAAAGAAAAGCAGCAGATCGCTGCTGAGTGCCCATTGGTACTCAACATAAAACCAAATGCAGGTGTCTTTAGGGAAGGTCAAGAATTACCAAAACCTGCATGAAGGTCTTGGAGGAAGGCTAAGAAGCTGGCAGCTTCATGCCAAATCATACTTTGTGTTACATGGCTGCTCTTTGGGAAGCTCATGGGGGCCATGGCATGTTATCTATCCTTGTCCCATCAAGGAATGATTTGTATTTTCTCTCTTCCTTCTTTTTTTGCATTTCAGAATTGAAGTGTATTTTGTTCTCAAAGCAAGTGTTTGCCATCAGGGATTATTCTGGAACAGCTGTTTGGTAATGTTTTGTTCTCTTCAAGCTGTTTGCAGTGTTCTTGGTGAGGACCACTAAGTGTCTGCTGTTAGTAGACTCTGCTTCTGACACAGTTCTTCAAGCAGTGGGTTGGGTTTTATCACCTGATAGTTTTTTTAGCTCTAGGGACGAAAATTGAATTTCCAATTGAATAGAGGATGGTGATCACCTGGTGACAAAGAGCTTCAGAAAAATGGACAGATTGTAAAATATTTGGCACTCTGTGCTATGAGATTAGGTGTCGACAGCATTCCTTGGAGGTGATGTGGAGTCTCAGTGAAAACACCCTGGCAGCTTTTTATCCAAGTCAAAAAGGAGTGTTCTGAGATGGTGAAAATCCTGAGGGAATCTTAGCAGTGGTGTGCTCAGAGTAGCTGTATCACTTCAAGGTACAGTATGGGGCTTGCACCTGTTTTAGTTCGGGTTACTTGTTTGGAAATTGGACTTCCACAACTGGGAATTGCACACTAATACATTGACCCTACAGAATAGGCTGTTGTAAGCTATTGATGGGGGAGGGAGGAGGAAAAAAAAAGTTTTAGATATTGCAGTTTCCTACTGCTTTTGGAGTCAGTTCACCTTCTGGAATAGTGCTTTCAGAAGCAAACACTGTGTTTCCATTACTGATGTATCCTCACTAAAACATTTAAGATACTCTAAGTTTCTCATTCAGTACTTTTTTTGTGTTTTTTGTTTTTTTTTTCTCAAAGGCATTCAGTGGTGTAGGATCCTTCTGCTCTAGCAGTGTGTGCACCCAGTAGAATGAACCTGGTTTAGTGAAGAATAGAGCTAGTCAAAGCTCACAAATCTTAAATATTCTCTCAGTACATGTTAGGAGGTGGAGACATTATTTAATTTTTATTTCTCTAGAGTTGTAAACATTTTGTGATATTAAGTGACACTGTGTCAGTGTGGTGAGTAGACCCTGACTGGACACCAGGTGCCCATCAAAGCCACTCTATCACTGCCCTCCTGAGCTGGACAGGGGAGAGAAAATATAACAAAAGGCTTGTGGGTCAAGATAAGGACAGAGAGAGATCGCTCACCCATTACTGCAAAACAAACTGGACTTCAGGAAATGAGTTTAATTTATTACCAATCAAATCAGTGTAGGATCATGAGAAATTAAAACCAAATCCTAAAAACCCCAGCCGTCCGTTCTTCCCAGGCTTAATTTCCCTCACAATTTTCTCTACCTCCTCCCCCCAGCAGTGCAGGGGAATGGGGGTTGTAATCAGTTCATCACCCCTTGTCTCAGGGAAACACTGAATGTGTTACCAGAAACTGTAGGAAGAGGAGAGGCTGCTTCTGTCCCCCCAGTATCACAGTCACCCAAAAAGGGCAAGTCTGGAGCATGTATTAGCTTCTAACCTATCTTTCACCATCCTATGGTCCTGATAGTTTCCAATGTTTTTGTGATTTAGTCCTGAAGGTAGACTTTTGCATAGTTTTGTTTTACAAGTTAGCTGGGAATCAAGGTGTGAATTAGGGTAACACAAAGGTTGCTGCTTCAAATTTCATAACTCTGCTGGTGGGGTTAAGAACAGCTATCATAGCCAGAGGTACATTTCCAGATATCAGCATTTGATGCAGGCTGTCCTGAAAAGAGCAATGGAAAAATCTTTCAGTGACTGTACCATTAGTTTAGAGTTGTCCTAATTTCATTGTGAAATCTTCAGCTGGGTGCAGAAGCTCTTTTACATTTCAGTTTTTCATTAAGATTATTTTTGTTAGTGCCATCTTGTGATGGTGATGTGCATTTGTACCCACAACACACATTTAAAGAGGATGAACTTTCTAATTAAGCAATTTACAAATATTCTGTATTTGAATCAAAATGTGTCTAATATTTTTTGTCTTCAATGGGGAAATAGATAAATTACAGATAAAGGGATTAATGTTGTTAATCATCTGTGATTTCTTTTAAATTATGTTTCTATTTCTTTGTATGGTATTTCATGTGACTATCATCATGAGTACAAACCATTAAGTCTGCTTTTAGCATCTGGCAACAGTCTGGGGTTTTTGAGCAGTGGCACAGAAGATAGCAGGGTACCCCTTGGTCAAAGTGCATGTGTATCCCAGTCTGTGGCAGTCAGAGTTCATGCTCTCAGTGATATGAAAAATATATCCTTGAAGTACAGAACTAATTATGGTTTTGATTAAGGAGTAATCATTCTGCTATATAATAGACAGTTTTAGTGCAAATGTGAGTTGTGAGTGACAAATACACATTGTCCTAATTTTCTTACAATAGTTATTTCAACTGGTAAGATGTCTTTCTCGTTTCTTTGTTTGTGTAGTACTAGTTAGGGAAACAGAAACATGGGTTTGTTGTGTTGCCCTTTTTAGAGCAAGCCTGCCCTGCCCTGCTGAGTGAGGCCATGCATTAGCTGAGAAAAATCTGCTGGACTTCTCAAGGGTGCCAGGTCAACAGCCTCATGATAGGGTCACTTAGTGCATTGAACAACACAGGAGTAAAACTGTCAGAATTCTGTAGTCTTACGTGTAATTTACTATAAATTATAGCCTGCTCTGTTGAACTTTTAAGCAGGAATGAGACCATAGAATAATGTTGGGGTCAAAGCTTTGTGTTAAAGCCACTTCCACACCTGAAGGTTTATGCACAGTCAGATTGTACTTTAATCACAAATATGTGAAATATAAAAAAGCATTAAAAATGTCCAATTAAAAATTTGACTTTGAGCAGCCCAATTCCACCGTCTTTCTAACAGTGAGAGTGAAGCTTCTGTTGTTAACAGATATAGCCGAAGTCAAAGGGAAAATGGGTAAGAACACATATACAAAGAACTCAGAAATCTAAGCTTCTGGTTTTTGATTAGCAGTTCAAATATTTGTGTGTTTCCATCCATTTGCCCATGTAGGTTTCCTGGTATTCCCAATTAAATTCCTGGGATGAAATGCATCTATTTGTAATAATCTCTGTAGTGTGCTAAAGCAAACCATTTTAATGGCAATATTCTCTTACATTTTTCCACATGTATAGAATAAAGATTGAGTATTTTAGCACAACTGAAATCTGGAATTGAAGACTTCTGTTTCACTTATGAAATAATGGTCATGAAATTCAGATTCCAGTCCAGGATCTTGTTATTGAGTCCAAGGGGATTTTATTCATTGTTTTACTGTTTGCTTAAATATGACCATCTGGGCAGAGGGGAGAAAAGAGGATCTTTCTGTGATTTTTTTTTTTTTTAAATAATCAAGTAATTCTTCCAGTTATTCATGCTGCTCAAGTATTATTGGAAAAGTTGAATATTAAAAAAAAAAAAATTGTTAAAGGACATAATTAAGACTTCAAAAATTTCCCTGGTGCCATTTCAGTGGGGTTTTTTTCAACAAAAAAATTCACAAAACATTATTTATTGTCTGAAGTCCACACAGGGTATCTCATGACCTGCACTGCTGATGCATGGTAAGAGAAGACTTAAAGATTAACAAAGGATGAAAATAATATTCCTTCTCCTACCTTGTGAATGAGTTTATACCATTCTCTCATTACCTCAAGTAGTACATATTTATTTATCTACATTAGGTAGTAGTACTTTATCAGGAGAGTTATCCCATAGCTTGAGAGTACATTCATCCAGGAGAAAAGAAATACAGAATTTGGAAGTCTTCCCCAGATTTGTTGTTTTGTGTTTTTTGGTTTTTTTTTTAATAGCAAAAAGGCAAACACAGGAAAGAAAAACAAACGAAACCCCCAAACTAAAACAAAAACCAGCAGTACAACACAACTGAGTAAATGGGAAGAAGAACCAAAAGAATTTTGTGTTGTGTAGTTATACCTTTGCAGGACAGATTTGCTGTTAGGGATAACAACACTTAAGGAACTGTGGATTCTGACAGAGATGTAGATGCTTCTGAGTGGCACCTGCATGTTAGACTTGACTATCTAAAATGTCTGTTTCAATTTATTCATCATTTGGGCTGAAAAGGGTGTTTTCGGGGGTGTCTTTTGGAAAATATTAGTGCACTGTACCTCTTTCCTGTAATTTACAATAGGAAGAGAATATGACTGCCAGGAGAGTTTAAAAAGTGCTGTTCCATCAATACGTCACTTTCTCAAGTCCCAGAGGAAAAGTTAACAAGTTATTGGTGTAAGTCTTCAAAAGATCATTCTGTTGGATACAGTATGTGCCTGATTTTAGAGAAATAGTAGTTTTACGTGCAAAATGGAGATTGGTTTGCTCATTAATTAATTACAGTTTTTTCACATGACCTTCTGGATATTTTCTGTAGGATACTCAAACTTATTTTTTGTGTAGAATGTAAAATGTATTTCTCTATTGAATGCAAGTTTAAAGCCAGATACTTCAGTGCAGTAGGAGAACCAATGGAACAGGGGCTTTTCAAATCCAGCAAATGCTTGTTTTTCTTTCATCATCACAGTAATAATCAAAAATTTTGGCAATCCAAGGTGCTGGATTCTGATTTCCATGCTAATGCCACATAACTTTGATTTTTGCCAAAGCTTCACAACCTTTTAGGAAAGCAAGGGTTGATTAAGCTATGCTTTGGGTGTTGATGTGGGTTTGGGGGTTTTTCCTCCTTTTGTTATGATAAGTGTTTTTCAGTTATAGAAGAAAACTTGGCCTTTATTTTTCTGTAAAGCTGTCTGTAAGTGCTTACATATCTTGTGATTTGTGAAATAAAAGGTCTGATGGTGGTAAAGATTATGAAGACAGTACAGTGAAGTTGAAGGGATGTGTTTGTGAAATGAGAACTGTCAGATGTGGCCTTCTGATATTGTCCTGTCATAGTTGCATCAATGGATGGGAGCTTCTCTAGACATGAGAACTTCATGCTTTGGCTCAAGAAAGGAATAGAAGGCTGCTCTTGAAGTTATTCCCTTTGAGCTTATCTGTTTCTGGTTGAATTTTCCAGTTTCATGCTTATTTCAATTTGTTTTGTGCTCTTGAACATGTGAAGCACTTACAAAACAATATTCTAATAGAAAAGCTTTTTAATCATTTCACTGACTTCAAACATCAGTTTTGCCTTCTTGAGTTTGCAAGAAAGATCCCAGAAATTTTGTGGCTGAAGAAAGAGCTGTCAAAATATTGAATTGACTTCTATATTATGTGGTTAATTTTTGTTTTGCTGTCCAACACTGATAGTAGCAACTCTTACCTCATAGAAAATTCCCTTTCTGCAGACCAGGTGGGATATTTTCCAGGTTGTGCAGAAGTTGTCCTTGGATCCCTTTGCCTTTTAAGACACCCTTCCCCCATGATCCCACCAGCCAATTGATGAAACAGGCCCAAAGCCCAGGGCTGCCCTTATATTATTTTTCCTCCCTCATTTCCCTTGCCCTACTGTCCCATAGTTTGGGTTGGAATAAAACCGTTCCCATGAGGCACCACATTCCTCTCCAGGTGTGAGTAGCAGAGCCAGTGACAAGTCTCCTGTGCAGCACATCCCATCCCCAGCTCCACCACCCTTCAGAAACCTCTCGGATTGCTGGTGTCCTGCACCACTGCCCTTCTAGCGGGTGCTGGGTGAGGTTAAAGTCCCCATGTCAATCTGGGATTGCCAAATTTAATCTAGCCTTCTTTAGAGAAGACTTCCTCATTTCTTGGTTAGAATGTTCCGTGACAGATACACCCACTGTGATGTTTCCCTTAGTGGGAGGCATCAATTTGATCCCAATGGCTCTGCAAATGCCTGGAGGATTCTAATTCCCCCTGCATGTTTTGCACTACATGTGACTTTGTGTTGCAGCACATTTTATTGTGAAAATGCATTATCAGGTACAGTTCAAAGAGCTCAGTCTCAAGTGGCACAACATCCCACCCTCCCTGTCATTGTAATGAGAAGGATCTAATATGGATAACTTGCAGGCTGTGGGTGAGCTGGAGACACTGGTGTTTGCTGTGAGCTGGTGGAGAATGTGTTGCTAAATCTCTGAGTGACATCCATGGCAATGCTGTCAAGGAACAATTGGCTTCCAAACCAGAATTAAGGTCCGTGGGAGCGGATCTGGAAAAGCCTCATGAAGGCTGTGTGGCCAAAACTGAGTAATTGCATTTTGTTTTAACTAAGCTCCTTCTTAATCAGGGTCAAGAAGAATTTGTGGAACCAATTTTTGGTTGTTTTTCAGCTAAAGATCTGAATTTTAGCCCTATCTAATCCAGGCAATGGATGCTGAGGATAGTGTTGTACCTTCTATAGAGAGAATTTGAACTGAGATCCACTCAAAATGAGAAAAAAAAAGCAAGAGGATTGTCATATGTGTTCATGCTGCTCTCATTAGATGAGATGCTGTACATGTGCAGTGGGAGGTGTGAAGAAGGGGGCAGTCAAGGACAGCTACAGCTTTCTGAAGCATTTCTGTAAAGGCCAGTGGTCTTCACACAAGCACACTGATAAAAGTAAGGTTTTGGGAGTCTTGCTGTGGTGAAAACAAAGTTGTGGTAAAAGGTACCACTTGGGGTAGGATCTGTTTACAGGCCACACATTGCTAAAAATTGTGATTAAGATGGAAAACTCTTTTTACTGCAAAATACCTTTTCAGATTTTTTTAAGTATTCCTAATCTGAAAATCTCTATGTGCTGTTTTAACTTTATTGTGAACATTTTAATGAAAAAAAAGTATGAGCTTTAAAACTTTTTCCTTTTTTTTTTAAATAACAGAAATAATTTTTGACAAGCAAAGAAACCTAAGGTGATAGTCACTTTTGGGCTTATCATTCTGTAGCAACTAGAGCTTGGGTCTAGGTCTGAGTTGGTTGATAAGGAAAGTTGAGATGGTTGTTTGGGAATGAGAAGAGTAAGAAGCTCTTTGAAACCAAAAGGGAGTTCTGTGAGGATGCTTTAATAGTATTTTCAGTTTTGATAAGGTATCAGAGAACTGAAAATACATCAGCACAGAAGAGTGGGTTAATAAATGAATAAGCCACAAGCTACACATAAAAGCTTACAAAGAAAAGGTGAGGCAAGTATCCTGAGACTGTCAGAAACAACATAGTGGCCTCAGAAGAGAATATTTTGGGCAGGTGCCTTGTCTATCTCCCTAGGAAAATAGTGTAACTCTAAATGGATGTGCTGTATGAATGGATGCCAGGTAGAAAAAACAGGTTAAATAAATATTGTCAGTTTGATTTATTGATTTTGTTGGCAACTGTTGATACGTAGTGTTGTGAGGACTCAGATCTGTGAGATCTGACTGCAGGTCAGTGTATAAGATTCTGGTGCTGTGACTGCATGTTGTGATGTGATGAGAGGGATGCTCCTGCATTGGGGGAAAGCTCACTTTTAATGTGCTCCTAGAATAATCCCTCTCTTGAAGGAAAAGACTTGATTATGATCAAGTTATGCTGCTCCTGTCAGTTGGAACAGCCCACCCTCTTGGTCTCTCTGGGCACTCTGTGATGGGGTTTGTTGTCCTGCCCTGTGGTGGGTGGGTGAGCAGCACAACGAAACAGAAGCCTCTGGCGAACCCGCAGCTTCCTGTGGCAGGTGTCACCAAGAGCAGCGAGGCAAGGGGCATTCTTCCCTGGGCCAGCACCTAGGCTGTGCTCTCCCTGTGCCACAGCATACAGTAGGCAGCTGAGCTCAGCCTGAAGGCATGTGTCTGACGTGCCTCCCGCTCCCCTGACCACCTGGCACTGTGCACCAGCCGAAGCTGCAACCTGATGCCATAATGCGTGACAGCCAGGTGTTCACTTGTGCTGTTTCTTACGTCAGCGTTGCCAAATTCGATGAATAACAACATGAAAAGTGATGATGATAATGATGAAAATGTTAGTAGGAGAGCAGATTGCTGTTTGACTGAGATCAGAATAAACCTCTTATTGGAACGCACAGATGCTGAAGCCTAAAGGAAGTCTTTGCTCTTTATGCTGTTGTGTATGATGCTTAAGAAAGAGCGTTATTTCAGGGTGCTTTATGGTGTTGAATTGGCAGTGCTATCTCCCTAGTACTATTGCCTGGCTGGGGAGATAATTGCTCCTCTCCAAGGTGGGAAAGCTAAGAAGGATTTCTGCAGAAAGAGTTCATGAATCATGAACATTTAACTGCAAGCTATTAGCCAAGTCATGAGCAATCACATTTTGGATTGCTACATATTCAGATTATGATGCAACAGATTACACTTAAGTTAGATTTGCTTTAAAATGTCTTTTAGTTTTGGCAAAGAACAAAACTTTTCAGTTTAAGCATCCTTAAGGTAGAGAAAGTAAAAGTTTAGCAAATGCCTCCAATATCATCCTGAATTTGGGAAGATAAAATCTTTCATGATGTCTTGGTTCTGTCCTGTCAATTATTTAACTCCTTTAATTTTAATTTTTATTTTATACTCATCTCCTTGGAGGGCATAAAAGCAGACCAACCTTTGCAGGACTGCCTTACAATGAATATTATACCTTACATGGTTTCAGTATATTGTCCTGTTTGTGTTGCAGTTGTCTCCCAAACTGCTTTTTTTTTTTTTTTTAATTTCTATGGAAAAAAAACTAGGTATGTCTACCAAGTAATGCCTCCATAATGCTTTTCCAGATGTTCTTCCCATACCTTCATACTCTTTAAGTGCTCCTGTTAATTTTACTGGTGAAATGTGAAACATAAGGTACATTTCCTACCAAAACCAAGCATTGTTATATTTTTCCTAACTGGATCTCGCCCAAAGACCATACAGCCTTCCTCAGGAGTAACAGGGAAGCCAGTGCTGAACTAGGGCTTGACCCTCAGGTAGGATTCTTTTGAGCTGAATCCTTTCAGCTCTTGAAGGGGGATTAGCTTTACTTTTAGAGACTCAAGGTAGTATGATAAATATGATGGAAGAGCAACAGGTTTGAAGTTAGACTTGTTTATTGACTTGTAAGTGAAAGACATTTCTATGGGGAGAAAAGGTAATAGCATTAAGGGCCACTGGTTACTTTTGATGCATAAGTAGATACAGAGCTCAGAGTCTCCAGGTTAAGGGTGGATGCATCGCAGGTTGACTTGTGGACATTAAGCTATTTCATTTTCTCTGGAAAATGCTGTTTTGAAAGCATGTGTAGTGTGAATTATGTCCACTTCTGAAGAAAAGGAAGTGTTTCCTGTAGCGTCAGAAAGTCTTAGTGGTGAAGGCCAGTGAAAATCACCCAGATTTACACCAACTGCAAAGCTTGTTGCTGATCTTGACACCTCATCTCCAGAGGAGTTCAGGGCTTGTTCTCATCTGTACATCTAGAACACTGAAAACAGACAGTAGAATACCCACTGTAATAGTTCTTCATCTCTCAAGTTCACCCTATCCAGCCACCAAAGAGAATGACTCTGCTTAATTTATCAATACACCTAGTAATTAATTGGAGTAATTCACTGTTGAATGAACTGCATGTTTGCACTTCTCCATTTATTTTTTTTCCTACAAGATTGCTACAACAGATGTTAGCACTAGCACTTATTTTGATTATTTAGAAGGAGCCAAGAGTGAACAGAGCTGTACTTCTTGCATATTCAAATTCAGAAGTTGGCCTGTAGCCTTAAGTTTTTGCTTTGGATCCCATCAGGGCTTTTATAAAGTAAAAAGGAGAGAGAATTGGTGCTTTAGTGTTTTCAGAGGTTGTTAACATCTTATTTTTATGTATTTCAAACATGTTACACTTATATTTCAAGGAAGAGTTATAGTCTTAGTTCTTGCAGGGGAAGACTGCACAGAAAAGCAAATGCAGTTCCATCAGTAATTTACTGAGTAGTTCTTTGCCACATGCCATGGTATTAAATCAATGTATAGGCATCTAATTTCTGTAGCTAGCATGGTTGGGAGGAAGCTAAAGTGCAAGCACACAGCTAACTTGGGACAGTTAAAGCAGATAACTAAGATTTTTTCATTACGTTTTTGCTGAATTACATAGGTACAATGTTGTTGTGAAATAAACTTATGTCAAGCTTTTAGTTATTGCTTTCCATAACGTACTGTTTCCTAACTTTTTTTAATTAGTATTCACAGAATTTATAAGTTGAGGTGGCATAATTTGCTTATTGAGTTTTTCCATCCAATGCTTCACATTATAATAGCAGGCTTTGTTTTGCTGTAGCTTTAACAAAATATATCTGCCTGGACTGAACTGTCCAAGCCTAATCTCAGGCAGATTTATTTTTTGAGACATTTAGCCAAAAGAGATCATTCCTATCCAAGAATGAGTCAATTCAATAATCTTTCTGATTAAAAAAGAAACCCCCCAAAAAAACCTTCAAAAATCCCCAAACCCCCAATGAACAACCACAAACCCCAAACCTAGACTCCACAGAATTGAGGAAAAGCTACCTAAGGCTATGAATGGATTTGGCCTTTAGTTCTGCCTTTGAAATTTTCTCTTGTTTAGCAAAATAGTACATCTGTGGAAATTTGCACTGCACTTATGTTTAGTGGTGATTACTTCTGTGTTCAGCTGTTAAACTCCCCAAAGGCTCTGCAGAGCAGATTGGAAGGTTTCCCCCTTAACCACAGTATCCAGCAGAAGCAGGATGCTTTGGATCTGGTTAAGGGGCGGGAGGGCAATGCTGCAGGCGGGCTGTTCCCCTGGGAAAAAGGGGCTGTGAGGCAGAGCAGTGAGTATTCTGGGGATGGATGTTGCCTGGGATGGAGTGGGATGTGAAAGATGGGAGTGGAAGTGCCACTTGAATCACAGTGTAACTGGGACTGGGTAAGAGGTAGGGGTTAGAATAGCACTGGAAAAGAGCGGGCTCCTGTTGGGAGGGAAAGGACTGAGCAGTAGAACCAAGACTGAAGGCAAATCGAGGTGAGGGACTGCCCTGTTGCAGGTGTGCACATGCATCTTGGGGCACTCAAGCACTGCCCTGGGAACCTGGATTCTACCTGGTTCATTCCTGTGGGATTCTTAGCATGCCAGGCAGGTGCTCTTGATTTCTCAGAAATTTTCCTTATTGCCTACTTTCATTATTCTGAATACACAACTTAGCAGTGAGGTTTGAGAGCCTTACAAAGCACTCAGAGATGCTGCTGAAGTCTCTTGGACCTGAGCCTTGCAAATATAAGGATGTAACAATAAAAATAAAATGAATTATTGACATCTCAAGTTGATTGTCCATAAGTACATTAATTATGAATCGTTCAGCGGCTGAAATCAATAAGATCTAAGCTCAGTACATTTCCTGTGAACAGCCACTTGTATGTGAGGCCCATATGAAAAACATGGGAGCCAGGACTGCTATATGGTAATTTTAAATTTGACAAAATATAAATACTGCATAAAATTTCCATGGAGTATAATTTGTCTGAACTTCAATATGAAACGCTGATTGGAGTAGATGCTTTTTGGGATTCGTATTACTTATTTTCTTGGGTTTGATTTAATTTTGTTTTCACTGATTCCAGCAAAAAAATTCCATCTTTTGTGCACTGCTTTTGTGGAGGGCACAGTTATCCCTAAGCAGCCAATGATGTCACTTTTATGGGGATAACTGTATTTGAATTAGCTTTACTTTAGCTATGGTGAGTAAAAATAATCATGCAGGTGTTGTAGCAGGACTGTGGTGCAGACTGGGGAGTCTAATTTGTTTGCTGTGAACTCCAAAATGTGGGCTGCTGCATCTCTGCAGCTGTTGCTATATGAACTGCCCCAATTAAAGCTAATGAATGCCCTGCTGCAGGGTCTGTGATGGAAGTTAATTTGAAGTCTCTGAATGGTTTAAGAGCCTCATGCAAGGAGATGCTATTGATAGTTCATAGGAGCAGGCTGGGACTACTTGGTGCCTGAATGCCACGAGTTAAAAGTCAAAGGGTAAAACCTTGGTCTCCCTTAAAGCCAGTGGAAGTTTTACCATTGACTTCAGCAAACATGGCATTTTTCCCTTTAATGCTGTAACTTTGGGTTTTGGAGAGGGCACTTGTGTTGTACTTTCACTTCTTGTGGCTTCACCAAGAGTCTGTATTCCAAGAGTTTTTAGATTTTTATTTAGTCTGATGGTGTTTTGTGGGAAACTAAATTGAAAGTGTGTTTAAGGGCCCCAGAGACCTGCTCTGATGAACTGCATGAGGAGAAGCTGAACATCTGCTTGATGCTCGGACATAGCTTTAGCAGAACTCCTAATCATTCAAAAGAAATGGCAGAAAATCTGTTTGCTTTCAAGTTCCAAACCTCATTGCTCAGACTTTAAGTTTTAATGTCCTTACATACAAATTAAAAAAAAGGTAAAAAAAACTCAATACAAAATATTTACCACTTAGGCAGAAGATATATAAAAGAGGAAGGGAAAGAAAATCAAGCATTTTTGCAATTTTAGGGTGGTTTTACACAAAGGAATATTCAAAACTGTATTCTGGAATATAACAAAAGCGTGCATCACACTAACATGAAGATATTTTAACAGTGGTTGTGTTGTCTTAAACACCTGGTTTATCAGTTCTATTTCACATGTAAAATGAAATAGACTTTATAGGAAATAGATATTTTTTTAATTTCAATTAGCAATTTTTTACTGTAAGGAAAATGTACAGAATTTGTATGGAAATCCGTGTGCTATGTTTACCCAAAATACAGAAAATACTTTGCTGCAAACTTTTAAATATAATAAAATGCATTTAATAGCAATCATTTGTAGTATCATCATTCTTTATGAACGTAACATTCAAAGTATGGAAATTCAGTTGTGGATCAAAATGACCATAAAAACAGTAACCCAAAGAACCTTATAAACATGTCAACACCCATCATTTATCACAGATGGTTTGTGCCAACGTAAAAAACTTAGAAAATGTAGTAATTCTCAACATACAGTTTACTTTTTTGCATTGTTCCTACATATTATTTGCGTTAAAATCCAGAAAATTATATTATGAAAAGAGTATTGGAGGGGTTATTAAACAAAAGTACAGGTTAAAGTCATTCTTTTCTTGGGATGAACATATACCAACAGTGATTAAAAAATAAACATTTATTTACAAAATATTGATGCATACATATTACACAAGTCAGTTATATCAAAGTGGTTTTTTAAACAATATCTGTAGCAACCAAATATTTGCATTGGTTTACCATAGTGCAAATGGTAATGTTGCAAAGGCAGGTTAGAATGTGGGATTGCAATTTGAGTGTTGGACTTCTCTGCTGCCTTCTGTTTGACTACATCTAGAAAACTATTTCTTTTCACTTAAAAAACCCTATTTCTTACGAATGTTGAGTAGTGTACCTGAGGAAAGGGCAAATTCATTATTAATTCTTTCACTTGTATAACTATCTTTCTATTTACTCAGCCTGCTTATGTAGCACCATTGCCATTGATTACTAACATGCTAATGAGAAAAAGGAATGGAAACACGCTAAATACACTATGCCATCCCTAATTTCAGGGTTTGTCCATTTATGTGGAATTTCATCTGATACACTTCACAGGTCTGCTCTATATATTCAAGTGTTTAAGGATGATTCTGGTGGTATTGTGTAGTGATGTATATGTTACCAGTATATATTTTCCTGTAAATATGCTATTAAGTGAAGCTGTGAAGAAATGAACTTAAAAGCCTGCCCCTTCTGTCCTCAGGTGAGAAGGGGCTTGCTTTTGATTACCAACGTGCACTGGAACCTGCATGTAAATTTGTGTCCAAATGACTGAATATTGATTCCCTCGTAATGTAAGAACCTCGTGTGTTAAATCCGTCGATTTTGGTTGTAGCTTTTCTCTTTGGCTGGCTCAAAACCAGCTGTCAGATAATTCTCTAGTCCTTTAGTTCACGTTCTGTAGTTGGTGCTGCACTAAATCTGTACAATAGCCTATCATGCAGCACACAGGAGGTCGGCAATGCCTGGCGTACGTAACTTCACAGTTTGAAAGACTTGGTGAGGGGGTATAACTTTTTCTTTTTTTCTTTTTTTTTGTTTTTGGTAACTTCCACAATGTATGAGGCGGTGGATCTGATGAGGATCTCATGAGCACCCACAGCGATCTACAACCATGGCTGGTATCTTGCCGTAGATTATTTGTTCTTTCCCGTTGAAGTACAGCATGTTTATGGGGGACATCTTGGTGGGTGTGCAGCAAGGGCCAGCCGAGCCTCTGGGGTTTGCTTGGTGTACAAGGTGGGTGTGCGGGTACTTTTGTAAAAACACAAATTCACATTCTCCAGAGCAGTAATTTGCTTTGTATCTTTTGGGTGCGATAATCCAATCCCATCCAAAAGCTTCAAAATCCACTGTCAGCGGGTAGCGACAACATCGGGATTCTGTCGAGTGCTCGTCGCAGTCGAGACCAAAATCTCGGCGGGACCGTTTGGGTGTGTCTGTAACTCTGACCTCTAAAAACGGGTTCTGTGAGGAGAGAAGGAATTGCAATCATTACTGAGGGAAGACTAAGTTTAGTAAAAACATGCAAATACATAATGTTTCAGATGCAGGTGTAGCAAATTGATGTTCTGAAATCAAGTTGGCAAACAAAGCTTAGACCTCCTGCCAATGTGTTACAGTTTTCTCTGCATTTTCCTGCTGTCTCTCTATAAAGAGCTTTAAGACATGAGTACTTGTTCCTGAAATCACCATTTCTCACTGCCAGCATTGTTTCTGTTAACTGCTATAGGAACATCTCAGAAATTTGGAAACTGCTTGATTTTTTTACTTTTAATGTGGGGGTTTTTTGTTTGTTTAAAAATCCATAATATGAGTTTTAGTGAGTCCATCTGAAATTCCTTCCATTAAAATTATATTGAGTTCAGGCTTTCTGGATGTCAAGGAAGGTTTCGTGTTCAGACCAAAGAGGACGAAGTTTGCTCCTTGATTGATGCCATGCTTGAATGCCTGTATGACTGAATGGATCTTCATGATCATAAGTTTAAAACAGTTCCCAAAGTTCCTCCCTTCTGCACACTGATTTCAGCTCTGGGTGTTGGTTTGGCACTAACCAGGCAATCCCATGAAGACCATTCCTTAGGAGTAAGGAACAGTCCAACTAATTTTGTTTGTCTTCCAAAATACCCGCCTTTATGGCTGCGAGCTGTGGAGCTGCTGGAGACACTCCTCCCAAAGGTTCATGGTATGGGAGGTGCTTGGTGAGAGGAGCATCCCTTTACCAGGAGCTGGAGGGAGGAGAAGAAAAATTCCCTCTTGCATTATCACCTGTACTTCTAACCCTGCTCTGGTGCTGAAATGTTAATTTATAGATGATGATAGCCATGGGTTATCCACATGTACCATCATTTGAATGGATGGAGATGGTGAGGATATTCCTCATCATGGTATTGAGATGGCGTGTTTCAAGTACAGGAGATCCACATCTAACTGGATGTACATTTAAGATATCAGGGTTTTTCTTTTAAGTTCCTTTTAATTGCAGTATACTGCTGTGAAGTTAAACATTACACAGCTACATAAATGCAATTGGATGCAATGATCTTAAAGGTATTTTCTAACCTAAATAGTTCTGTATTTCTGCAATCAACAGATTCATCTACTGTACAGAACTAAAATAATAGTCTTTTGTGTTTTATTCAAAAGAAGAAATTACTTGGTTGTGGTAAGTTCAGGAATTTTTACAAGTTGTACATGATTAGTGATTTTCAGAAACAAATAGCAAGGAAAATGCTGTAGTTTAACTGGTACACTTCAGGTTTAATTTGTTCATCTATACTTACAAAAAGAAACCCACATAGTTATTTTATGCTTTTCGGCACTGTGACTAATTTATTGTAGCAAGCAGAATTTCTCTATTCGAGCATTTCTAATAGGTGGAATGATGCTCTCTATCACATACTGAAAGGTACAGAATTTAACATTATGAAGATCTGTTCTTACCTTCATAAACAGGTAATTCTTGCTGTTATTAATATAAAATATATGCATAGAGAGTAGGGAGAAACTCCTTTGCTTTCTCAGCAATATCTTTCTTATCAATGAAAGAATATATTGACTGTTCTTTTAGCTTGATATACAATAACTGCTTATTAAGCAGTACTTGTTCTCAAATTTGAAAACAATCTTACTTTGGTCGTCGCATCCATCAGTAATTACCGAAACCTTTTCTAGTTAATGCCTCTCAACATCCCTCTGAAACATTGCAATTTCTCTCAATTTTTTTAAACAGGGAAACAGAGGCAGAGCAATGCTATTGATTTTGTCATGATCAGCAAACAAAGAGGGAAAGAATTGGATATACAGAACTTTTATCTTCCATTCCCTAAACAATGCATCCATTTTATCCTTAAAACACAGCTTAAACACTTTTCAATAAAATGGGATTTTTCTAAATAAACTTACCAATCCATCTTCACCCGGTCCTGGGAAAGTTACAGCAAGATTTCGTCCGTTCTCATCAAAAGCTTTTATTTCGATGCCTAAATTGGATTCAGGCTGTTTGAGCCAATTTTGCAACACTGTCTTCACATCAATACTCTGCCAAATACCGGTGCCTGGGTTCATGTCAAGTTTCAAAGATCGAATTCCAGTATATCTTGTGCCATCTTTCATGGGCTTAATAAGTCTCAGGATCTGCACAAACACCGTTGTAGGTTTTTGGACTTGCCTCAAGTATATCCACAACTGTGCCTTTACTACTTTGTTATATTGTATTTTAGAGCTAAACTTAAAGAAGCAACATTTTGGTTTCCCCTCCATTTGTACAAGAAAATCAGCTATAAATGAATGGAAAGAACAGATTACTGAACAGGGAACAAGAAAAAAATGCATATATAAACCTGGCTATTTTTTTTCAGACTGTATAGAAAATATTACAATATGTTATAAAGAGTACCAGTAACGAAGTGGATTTAACTTTATTCATTTTCTATGGAATTTATAGCAACTTTAATGAATGTCAACAAAACTATTATGCTATCAGCTACTACCAATTCACTTCTGCTAGTCGCCTCCTGAGGACCTTCATAAAACATGCAGAATAGCAACTTTGCTTAAGCTGACTCAACCCATGTGTGCTGATCTAGCTATTTCTAATTTACTACATGGCCTCAGCATGCTACACACCACACAGCACTGGGCAAACTGGACAGACATTTAGAGTTCTCAGTGGGGAAAAAAGTAATCGAAAGGATTAATATAAGGATCACTTTGTTTTCATTTGATTAATATTATAGCAAAGTCATGTGCAGTGCTGCATTCCTCCTTCCTGTAGCCTATGATGCAGCTGTCATACCTAGTCATGGCAATATCTTTCCATGCCAGGATAAAATGGGTAGTACTAATCCTAAATGGTGCAGGGCTTTGACATTCATAAATCTCATCACTTAAGATACCTGTCTCTTTAGTGCATTTAAAATAGCTCAAGGGCTTTTTATAAGAAGTAGGAAATGAACTCACAGCAGTGAAATACAAGGGCTTTTCTTCAGCCTGTACTTATGTAGCAGTTTGATTAAAGATAGTTTTAACGGCTTGAACATAATAGACTGGAATAAAATTGCTGGCAGACCTCAGCTTTGTGATAAGGCTGCAGTAGCCTAATGCTATTAAGTGCCCATCTTAATAATTAATAAGTTGAAAAATTTCACTGAAAGTTACTTTTTCATTGATGAGTACATTTTTAGCTGGTGAGAGCAGCTGATGTTATTCCAGTATGCATTTTGTAATGATATCTGTAGCTGCTAACATGCTTTATATGTCCTGTCATCTTTTTCCCTTTTGACATCATATTCATTGGTGTTATTTAAAAAAACAGCTGCCATAGCCAAATACTTTAGCTGATGAAGAACATTAGATACTATAGTATTAGCTGTGCAAAAGATACTTGATAGGAGCTGTAGCAGATGTTTAGCACTCGAAGATAACTCAGAATCTGCTCATTCAGTAAATGCCTTCATTCTTCCTTGGCACAACTACGTGAGCTGATTGCTATAGTATGGACATTTTTACATTTAATTCTGTTACACACATATTTGCTTTAAATGTATAGTTTTAACTCTGATGTGGGTGGTGCTAGTTTATGGGGTCAGCAGAGAAGCAAGAATTTAACTCTCTATTTGCACTTGCTATAACATGTTGCAGTGAGGTAGGTCTAGTGCTCTAAGCTGCATTTCTGCTGTTTTCTATTGCTTCTAAAATTATTGGCCAGTGAAAATCCCTCACAGAAATAGAGTTCTCTCGTTATCTGCACTTGTACTTTATATTTGTAATAGGAAATGCCCCGGGTGCTGCAGATAATGAAGTCAATTAAACTGCAGACCTCCCTTTGCTTTCTAAGGCAGTGGGCAAATCCTAATTGCTACAGGGCACACACATTATAAGGAGCTGAAAACGAACAGTAAAACAAAAGCTCGTAATGCGGTCATCTGAACCTGGCTCAAATTCTTTAGAAATAATGCTCTCCTCCCTCCCTCCAGCAGACTTCAGCCAGCAGCCTGTTGGGAGAGCCCGAGGAGGAGTTGTGTGGCTCTACAGCAGGGAGACAACTCTCTCAGAGGAGCGGTGGGAGGTGAAAGCAGCAGGGTTACTTACACTCCGTAGGCATTGTGATAATCGTTTCGGTGGTGGCATGATAGTCATCATCTTCCAAAGAGCCATCGCTACTGTCATCTCTCTGTACATCATACTGATCAATCAGTTCCTGCAGCGGAGGAGCCTTGGGTAAAAGTTGCTTAATAACATCCCTGCTAATGTTAGGAGCTTGTTCCAGACGCAGTTTGCTGAGGATTTGAATTTTTATGGCTTCTATTCTGGAAGATTTTGTATTCTGTCTCCACGTACAAGCATTGCACAGTCCGTCTTTTTCAGCGTTCTCTGTGGGCTGACTACTGTCATCAAGAGCCACCGGATCGACCGAAATCAGCACGAACAGGTAAATATAAGCATAGAGCAGTAGCTTTTGCATGATCTCACATTCAGTGCAGCACTTTTGCCTTCTTTTTTTTTCCCCCCCCTCCCCCTTTCCCTTTCAGTACTAAACAGATCCGTGAAAGCAAATGCAATCTGAGAGACAGCTTGCCACACTGGTGTACCTTATATATTCCACGGGGGCTTTTTATACTCCAACTTTGATTAGGCTCATGTCGTCAAACCCGACGATTGGTTGCTGTCCCAACAATGAATCTGGCTGTCAGAGGGTAAAGCCCTGTCGATCACAAGTCACTAGACAGCATTTAGTTACAGCCAAGGGTGAACTGATTTATCTGGGTACTTCACAGAGGATATGTTCTTTGCATTCTGAAAGGATATATTTCCAAGTATTGTGGGCAGCAGTACTGAAAGACAGCACTGTCATTCTTAAATATTATACCAACTGTCTACTTGTGCTATGAATTAAAACAGACCTTGCTCTAAAGTTGCTTTAGGCTTCTACCAGTCTTTTTGACATGGAAGTTTGTTCTATTTAAAAGAAAATCCCAAGGGGTTACTGTTAACAGGCAGGAAAATAAGGCTTTAGAAATGCATTGGAAAGACTGCTAATTTATGTTGTTCAACAAGTAATACATGTTCAGTAATTCCTATTTCAGAAAACCTTAGTGGGTTTTCCTAGGTACTAGCTAAAGCAGTATTAGAGATTGTGTGCATGTATGACACTACAAATGCCTGTGTTATTTGTTTGTCCCCTTAGCATATATCAAAATCCACAGAACGAATCCTCTATTGAATTAACAGTCAGTTATGAAAAATGAGTCTGTCCCCTCTTCATAGAATCCTGAGCAGTAAATTAGGTATCAAGGGATCTTTTAGTAGCAAAGGTATTAGGGAATATCTTTAACTACCTCCTCTAATATTATGCAGAAATGGTCCATCTCACTTTTTTCAGTATTTGTGAAAGCATGAAAAGCCTTAAAACATTTAAATTTCTACTGTGTATTTACCTTCTTTTTTCATGTAACCTTTTATTTCTCTGCAAAATCTTTGTATTATGCCAACTTAAGTGACACTTTTCTGTGCTTTCTTTTGCTTTCTATTCAAATACTTAGAAATCCTTTATGTCCTGCTTATATGTTAAAAACCCCACAGTTTTAATATGCTTTCTGCATAAAAGAGATACATCTAGATGTGATTTTATATATATAGGCTATGGCTTATAAAATCTAAGAACAATGCAATTTGCATTTGATGTGTTGTTAGCAAGAATTATAGAATTTACACTTTGGGGGGGTAGGGAGGTTACTGGTCAGTGTAGGCTGTACGTCACAGGAAACAGAAACCCTGAAATGGTATGTATTATATATATTTGTATATTTGGAGTCTGTGTGCTATAGCAAAGGGAAGTCCTGGAATTTCATGCAATATGCCAAAGTTTGCCCATCTAAGCTAGGACTGAACTGACAGTTTCTCATTGAGTTTCTCTTCTTTTCCCATTCTGAGTGCACAGAAAAATGTGTGAAACAGGGTGCTTTGCATGTGTTCATATAGGAAAAATGTTGTTCTAGTGAAAGATGTGGGAAAGAACTCTAAGACTTTTTTTCTACCTGATCATTCATGTTCTTTTGCATCACCTCTCCAGGGCATGCAAATTCATTGTATAGCACAGAACTAAGCCTAATATTCAGCTCATGGCCAGTGAAATAAGTCATGAGTATTCAATTGAAATTGATTGTCCTGCCCTAGTGTAAATTTGATGTAAGTAATAGATGTATCATACATTCCAGGCATATGGCTTTAGGGTCAGACTCTGATATTCTGATTTTAGCCAAAATCCCCATTTAAAGCAAGCAGTTTGCTGCCTTAGCTCCTGAGCATTTGATTTTTACACAGGAGACAGAGGCAGCTACTCTCAGCATGTGGTAACATGAATGGGCTTGTGGTTCACTGGAACTCAAAGACAGGATGGATCTAGGTTTGCAGTGGACACTGCCTACTGTGCCTGTGGCATATTTGAAACAGGCTCTTAGTGCATGTCAGGTGCTAGAAGTTTTTGTTTATACAAGATGCATAGGATAATTCACAGGAAAGAATCTTTTTGAAAAGCACTGACCTGTTCGTGATTTTTTTTTTTTTGTGGG
>JAWWEE010000162.1:30864062-30961597 GCA_035221455.1 Xenops minutus | reverse complement strand
GGTGTCACGTAAGTTAGGATTTGTTTGTTTACTATTATGACAGTGAATGTTGTAATGAAACTATTTTTAATTATTTAATTTAAAAAAAATATTTTAACTAGAATGACTTCACCAGATGGCTATAAAAGGGAATCTACCCCCAAGTAAAAACCTTGACAGGTACCAAGTTTCACCCCAGAAACAGTTTAAAACAATGACCCACCAATAAACAGGTGGACATAATGGCCCACTTATTAATGTCGAAGTCATGAAGTGTTCTGGCAGAAAATGGCTATAAGCCACTCGTGAGGGAGAGGGGCAGGAGAGATGCTCAGTAAAGTGATGCCTCTGGCACCACAGCTGTGCTCTGAGGGTTCTCTGCAGCCAAACTGGTGCCTCGCCTGCTCCTTCTCCCTCAGCATCTTCCTGCTCTGACTGGCTCACCATGAGCATGCAGAGCTGCAATATTCTTGTCCCAACCTTCTGCAGTGACCCGGTTCATCTGCAAACAAGGCCCCCTATGCTCCCTTCCATTAAGCATTTGTTCCTGGCTGCAGGACCAAAGCCTGGAACCCGAGTGAGCTCCAAGCAAGAGCTGGGCTTGCTCTCACCACCCAGGTGGCACGTGGTGGCAAACAGACCGTGCTGAGCACCACACCCCTGCTCTCTGTTTAGGTGGCAGCAACAGCAGCTGCCGTGGTGGCACAGGACTGCTGAATGAGGATGTCAAAAGCACTCCAGAATTCACCAGCAGCTGCATTGCTATTTCTCTTCAAAATGTCTCGTAAAGAGCGATATTTTTCCGTTGCCTTATAAAATGTACTTCATCTCCGTGTACCCTGAATAACTCGAGGCTGTTAGTTGAATACCTCTCTCTTCATCTTTTGTGGCTGCTGGCTTTTTCTTTTTCTATGAAATTTCAAGAGTGCGGAAAAGAGCACAAACAGTTGCACTTGATCATGAGCTATTGAAGAGTTGAATATCTTTGATAATAATAATAGAATATGCAATTTAGTTTTCTGTCTGATTTCCCTTGTAGTGTTTTTGGAAAGTGATGACTACAGAAGTAGATGGCAGAAGTGAGAAAAATAAGTGATAAAGCGACCAGGTAAAAGTTGTTCTAAAATTTACTTGGCAAAAAAGTAGTAAGAACAACAACAGCAAAAAACCCCAACACAATTACCACCAGCAAAACTAAAGAAGAGTTAAAAATGAAATTCACATCTTAGTGAACTTTATGGCATTTTAATATTTTCTTTGGGATTTGTGTCATTCTACCCGTTGTGCCTGCCAATAGTGAATAGTATTCCCAATTCTGACTATGCAAAGATCATGGCTCAGGCCCCCCAAATCAAACAATGCAAGAATGTTCCTTTCTAAGGGAAAAAGGCATGTGTCTGTCTACCTGGCAACTTATCTTCTCCTTTCCCCCTTCCACCAGGAGCTTTTGGACTCAGTGGAAAACCTGGGGAAAAAGAAAACCAAAAAAACCCTCCAAACCCACCCCCTACAAATCCAACTGATAGAGAGGTTTCAAAAGACACTCTGTTACTGCAAGTTTTATGGAAAAATAGTGACTGTGCAGGGGAAAAGGAGATTACTAATGCCCTCCCTGAGGAGAAGGCAGACGGAGCCCAAGCATGACCCATCCTTTTTGGCAGCCTCTCATCAGCCAATGAGTTTGTGCTGCTTTGGCATTGCTGAGCACTCTGGACCATCCACAGCCTGTCATCCTGCGCCGGGCCAGCGACCCAGAAAACACACATAGGGAGCACACTGGGATTTGAGCTTGTTTTGGGGGTGGACCAAGTGGACATGGAAGGGAACCAGGACGTTTCTGAGAAAAGGGAGAGTTGCAGGAGTATGAAGGAGCTGCTTTCCTGGCAGGGAAGGAAAGGGACATGGGTTATAACCCTGCCAGAAATCAGACAACTTCATCCTGGTGTAGGCTGGATTGTCAAACACTTTCCAATAGTCTGCAGGACCAGAAATTCACCTTTTCTTTATCCTGTTGTTTAAGTGAAATATTTTTCATAATTTATTCATCTCAGAAAGTAGAACTTGAAGAAAATAATTAGGTGCTCTGAAATGCATTGTAAATCTGGGATTGCTGTTTTCCATTAATGTCAAGTCCTTCCTCTGAACCAGTTGGCTTCTCTGCCTGGTTTGCTTATAACGAAGAGATAACATTCTTTCTGAACTGCTGAGGAAGAGACTATTTGAGTCACCTTTTCTCTCACTTTTGTCAGTACAAAGCCTAATTTCTAGAATAGCATATTAAGATGGATAGAAAACTCCATTTTAAATTTTTTTGGACTAGGCTAATCTCTCTTACATGCTCTAAACTGGGAGTAATGTTTGTGAAGTTATTTTGGTTGGAACAGATAAATTTTAATTTAAACCCCCACATATATAAATAAATAATGGAGTTTAGGGTGTTTTAAGTGCTTAACTATGAGCCCAGCCATCTTAACTAACTAGGTACTTGCTCTTAGCCACCTGAATCACAAGATAAATGCATTACTTTGAACCTCAAAGCAGATATAAGGTCACATATAAAACACCTAGAAATAATAGAAAGCCTGTGAAAACATCATTACCATCACATTAAGTAAATGCCGTTACTGTAAGGCAAAAGTAACCACTTTTAAAGTTAAACTTATTACTGCAAGCTAAAATATGAAAGCTGTAACTGATGTGAATTCTTGCTCTGTAACAAATGCCCTCAAAGAGTTTGTCCTCTGCTATGCTTTTTTTTTTTCCCTAAAAATGTCGTCATCTATAACCTTCTAAACGTTGTGCTGTATCAGCTACTGGAAGTCAACTTCATCTCTGTTGATCATATGAATATTTAATTCCTTCAACTTACCAAAAAAGAAATACATTCATCTTGGTTTTACCAGTTCTGGGTATCGTGTTTCACACAGGAGAAAGAGCAGGGCATGGATGCCTTGGCATCTGGGTGTGCTGTGCTGCAACCTCTTCTCCACCCCTGCTATCAGGATGTTTTCCCAGAAAACCATAATGTTCAGCAATTTGGGATTTTAGGTGGTCTCCCCCAAAGTGTACTTGAGTCTGCCTCTGTGGTTTGAGCACCAAGAAAAAAAAAATGCCCCTCTGTCTGGCAGCTGATTTCCTGCACTCAGGAGCTGTGGGAGACACCAGTGAGTCCTGCCTGCTGAGGAGTGTCTCACAAGCCCTGGTATGTAAGCGTGTAGTGGATAAAATGGGGCGAACAGGTCAAACTGGTGGCCAAGGGCCACTGTGGCCTTTTCAGCCTGTGATGCACCTCTCAGCTTGCCCAAGAGATGCTGCTGAACATGGGCTTTGGGGAAGTTATGGGGTTAACTTCAGCTTCTGGCCATCTCCTTTCTTCCTGCAGCTTTTGTGGGCATAACTGTACCTGTGGAATGGGCCAAAAATGCCCTGTTGCTTTTTCTTCTCCCGTGTGTTCCCAGACATGTTGCTCCAGAACCAACCAACACCAGTGGAAATGAACTCTACATATAGAGAAGCATACTAGGCTCATTAAAAACATTGAACAAAGATGCGGTTTTAGGGAAATTTCCAGTTTTTCTCAGTTCTTTTGTATTCAGGATTTTGTTGTGCAGCTTTCGCTGTGGTGTCTATACATTTTACGTTAAATCTTATAAAAGAGCCCTGTTAAATACCTACTTAATTCTGAGTTCTGCCCTTCTTAAAGGATGCTATTTTTTCCTTACAGTTGTAACTTTTATGCTTTTACCAGAATTCCTGACATTCTTTCTGACTTCTTCAATGTCTTTTAAAATAGCTGTGTCAGCTGCTGCATCTTCCTGTAAGGAGTTGTTACTGTGCTTGGAGAGGTTTCACTTGTGCATTTGCACCATCAAAGTGCTTGAAATACCAAAATACTTCGTCTTGGTATTGCTAGCTATGAGAACGCTTGTGTTTTCTCCAGGGCACAATCTCCTTAGAGGGGGATTTTCGCCCCAGGAGGTCAGGGATTTTGTATGAATGGCCTGTCCTCTGCTGGGTTGTTCTGGAATGGCATGCTCTGCGAAAGGAGTGCTACTGCTCTCAAGAGTCTTTCTCTTTCTTTTTCCTCTTTCCTGCTTCTTTTCCCTTCCTTCTTTTTTTTTTTTCCGGTTGGTTGGTTGGGGTTTTTTAGTACGTAGCTGGTTAAAAGCTAACAGATGTTTCTGAAAGACGGGGAAAATGCAGTTTTGCAAACTGCAGTGAATTTGATTCATTTAATCTTCCCCAGTGCTATGGACTGGATTAATGATTTTTTATTACAAAATAGCTGTTGGATATTCATGTATCCATATATATCCCACATATATCACAAGCACGCACACACATGCACATTTATGGGATACAGAAGATATACATGGTATAGATGTGGCTCCTCAGCTCAAACTCCTCCTCCGTTGCCCTCCCTGTGGCCTGTGTGCCTCCTTTGCTTTGGTCCCACTCCATGGTTTTGCCTCTGCTGAACAGCCAGGCTGACTGGGAGCAGCCTGTAGGACCTGGTACCTGCTTGTCTACAAGTGATAAGCAAAATCACAGCAATAAAGTGATTTACAGAGGTAAGAATAACTTTTTTTTTTCCTCTTCCACTCCCTCATGTAGGTGGCCATCAGATCCATCACCTGCCCCCTGATAGGGCTGTCTATTAGCTGGTGTAAGGAGTCTCCTGGATTGCCTACAGCTCACTGTGCTGCTTTCCCAGCAGATGCTGGGGTGGCTGAAGCCTCTCAGCAGAACAAGAGACAGCGAGTGCAGTATCTCCTGCAGCTGGAGCAGGAAGGCTTTGTCCATGGGCTCCCCTTCATCAGGCCTGTCATAGGCATAACCAACAAGGTACCTTGGCTTGGTCCCTGATTCTTACCCTTAAGCTTTTGACCTGCTCATGGCTATTCCCTAGAGATGGCTCTTCACACTCTACCCATCTCCTGATGTAGAGGGCAAACCCCTTGGCCTCCCCTTTCTCCCCTGTCCCTTCTGCACAGCCTGCAGCCATCGATAGCTGCACCCCAGTCATGGCATTTGTCCCACCAAGTGTCAGTGATGAGTCACAGCTCCCCCTGCGTGCTGCCCTGGTGTAGAGGCACCTCAGCTGGGCTCTCTGAGGTATTTCACTGGTGTTCTCCTGTCAGCTCCAGTTACCTCCAGAGCCCCTGCTCACCTCCATAGGATTCCAAGTGTGCTCCAGCATAGCCAGTGTGTCTTGGAGTGCTCTTGCTTCCCATCCCTCTAACCTTGGTGGGTTGTCCTGCAGCTTGTCACAGGCAATCCTGATATTATCCCCTGTCCCTTCAAGTCTAGTTTAGAGCTCTGTCAATCAGCCCTGCTGACTCACAAGTAAAGACCACCTTCCTCCTTTGAGAAAGGTGAATTCCATGTGATGCTAGCAATAAGATGAAATTACAATGCAGCTTCTCCTTTCCCTTCTGCCCTCTGCTGATCTGTAGGCAGCTTTGGATTGGTTAATTTGAGGTAAGGGGCTCTATAATTGAATGAAAAGTGGTGGCAACATTCTCAAAGAAATCAAAGAACGGATTCAGGTCTATAGTCATACAAGAAGGCCTTTGAATCTGGCATATTCCTCAGCAAAAGAGTTGTTTAATTTGCAATGTAGAGCAAGGCTACCTGGTTCAGCCCTGGTGTTAAAAATGCTGGTAATGTAAATTTTCAATAACCCACAGGAAAAAAAATAATTACATAAGAAATTAGCTGATACACGTAAAGTATTAAACCTTTCAAGGTCATTTAATGTCATAGGTGTATAATGGCAAAAAGTGGGCACAAAAGGCCACAGCTTCTGAGGAAGTTGCTTCTTTTAAAGTATGGCCCCAAGGATTTAGTTGGTATCTGTGAAAAACCCTGTACAAAATAATGCAGAGACAGGAAATCATATAAGCTGCTTTAGGGTTTTAGAACACAAAGAGCAGATCAGAGCTTGAGTGAAACTTCTCGATGTATTTGATTCTCATTTGGAGGAAAACAATAAAAATTATAAGTTTTGTAATAGATTTTGTACCTTTGGGGGATTTTCACATAACTAGTGCAACTGTTTAAAGGTGTTGGGTCATCCAGGAGAAGAAGAAACTGAGCTTTTACTCCCTCTCCTTTATTACTATCTCTTCTTATTTGTTACTTGCTCCCTGTTGATGTAGGAAAGATGTTTCCTATTTATGAGCTCCATTATGAAACATCACATAAGAGCATCAACTTAAGGGAAGCTGCCTATACTGACTAAAGCATTAACTTTGCTGCCCTTTCCTCTTGGGAATTGTCTCTGACTCCTTTTGCAGACGCTTCCAATTCCTTACGTTTTAAAGGCTGATGCTTTAAAAATTTACAATTTTGCATGGGACTTGCACCTTTTCCTCTCCCATCAGTCTGCTAATTCACAGCATTAGCCGACTGGTTGATGAGAAACAAGGATAAATCACAAAGGAATTGACCATTGAGGGCTTTTTTTCTTTTAGTAACAGACTTCCAGATGCCCTCTCTCATTCTGCAGAGATATAAAACTACTTAGGAATTAACTCTTCATAGCCTTGTAGCAAAGAGCCTGACTATTGCTGTATCTATGCATATATGTCCTACACTCAAGGAAATGATGTAAAGATTTCATACTCTGCATTGACTATGCAAATAATTGAAAGTATGCTTAAAAAACAGAATTCACATAGTAAATCTGAAATATTACAGTGGATGTTGCTTCAGAGTTTAGTTTTCAGATGTCCTAGCGCAATGCCAGCTAGAAGAGGCATACTCTTATTACTGAAGGCTGGAGAATGGCTTTTAGTGAGTAGATCCTGAAGAGTTAATAGCAAAAAGTATCCCCTGCATACCCAGATTAATAGATACAGAATTGTTTGTTTGCTACTGATTTTCTGATAACTACACAAAGCTTTTTTTAATACCAAGCCAACTTTGTACCAGGGTATTTCCCGTACACAAGTCTGAGGGACTTCAAGCAGTAGTTCACAATTGCTTCTGAAATTTGAAGAAGTAAAAAAAAGTCATGCTGCATACAAAAGCTGAGCTTATGATCAATTAAAAATATAATTATTTGACCAAATTTTTAAGGCTTTCTAGTGCATATTGATTAAGAGATGGATGGTACAATTAGGAATGCAATGCAAGATGGAAATAAAATTGACTACAACAAATTACTTTGTTATGCTTTCTACAATTTACCAAGGTAGCTCAACATTAAGAAATTAAAGCATTTTGTCCAAAGCCTCTAGAGCAAAGGAAAATGAATTAATAAGTATTGAATTGTGCAGTTGACTGCTTTGCTAATTCTAAACTTTAATTGGTATGCCTAATGATTTATATGAATAACTGGGAAAGTAGTGTGGTAAATTTTAATATCCCAGTAATTACTTGGCAGAAAGAAAGTGCTTTAGTAGATCCTAAACTGTGTTAAAAATTACTATGTTTGTATACGTGTAATTATGGGGAAGGAGGATGTACATATATATATATATTAATTAGACATTCAACCAAATGAGAGGTTGTCTGCTCAAAAGCTTGATCATTGTTGCTTATAATTGGTTAAGAAATGAGATTACCTTTCTACATAACCCTGTTCTCATGTCAGTCAGTCAGGCATTAGCTGGGGGAACATAACATCACTAAATATTTTCCACAGTTGTGCTACACGATGAATGGTATACATTTCTTACAAGAAATAAGGCAGGGGGTGGATGAGGAGCTGGAACCAGCTTGCCCAAATGCACTGGCACTGCCTCATCTCAGGTGGTGTTCAAGGCTGGTTTGAGATGTGACTGAAGAACTGGATTGGTTTTGTCTTATCTACGCTGGTTCGTTTGCCTCCCACAGCAAAGGGGAGCTATCCGTCACAGTTTGCATTCTGAGACTCTGGTCACAAACTTCCACAGCAGCCACAAGAGCCATTATGAAATAGTGTGGGTTTGGTTTGGGTTTTTCCTGGAAAGCCTCTTGTGGCATTGTCCAAGTGGTCAGAGTCAGAGCGGGTGTTTTAGCAGAGAACCACAATGAAACACAAGTCTGAGGAGCCACACACCTCCAGAGCAGGCTCTGCACCCATGTGACACATCCCTTCAGGAGCCAGGAATTCAGGTTGCTTTCATTCTGATTCAAACAAGCCCAGGAAGCTTCCCCTGCTTTTGTATTGATGTAATGCAAATGTCTTTCCAATATCTCATTGCTGACCCTCAGGGTTATCTTCTGGGATCTAATTTAGCCATTTAGTGTCTTAAGCAATAACATTCAGTTAGTTTATGTTTCTGTGCTTAGTAATAACTTAGTGCCATAATGTTTATGGGAATCTTTTTCATCAGATTTACATGGCTTTACCCAGAGGTGTGAAAGGGAGCACGGCTACAGGGAATGCAAACTGTGCTTCTTGAACCCCTGTTCCCTCTTTTGTCTTTCCATTCTCTCCTCTGGTTTTCACTGGTGTCTTTGGTTTTCCAGTGAAACTGTATTTAAGCTGCATGTTCTATGAAATAGGTGCTTTTCTGTTTAATTAATAACCAACCAATTTTGGTTGTTGAGACTGTGAAATCAGAGAAGCAGGTCCCTCAAGTGTGCTATTAAATTCCTTTCCTTTACCAAAACCATGGATACTAGGAAATTGTATAATCCTTGAGAAATCTCAGCAAGCCTGCAAAACAGTGTGCCACCTCCCAGCTCTCCACCTTGATCTCTGCTAAGGACTGGCTTCAGTGGCAGAGCAGGAGATCAAGAATCCTTTCCAAGCTTTGAGGTGCACATTGCAGTAAATCTGGGTGCTCTGAATCCATTATAATGGTAACATCTCCTGTGGGCTCATTATGTATTAGGTAAAGAGAGTTCTCTTTTAACTACTATGGAACGTCTTTCTTTTGCATTCCATTCTATCCTCTATTGTACTTTTAAAAATGTTTTTATTTTCTTATTTTCTTCCTCTGTTCCATGCATAATTTTAGATAATTTCTCATATTCTTTTTTTTCTACAGTAAATAGCTCTGCTTTTTCAGTGTTAGTCCTTCAGACCTGTGCCATTTTTGTCTCCCTTCTCTAGGGTTACTTTGAGAGGAGTTCCTTTCTCTGAAGATGGAATGAACAACAATATTCTGCAAATGTCTGCAATACTTCAGGCAAGGTAACAGATTGATTATATAGGTGTAGATAAACTATAGTTGTCTGAAATTTACTCATGCTCATAGCAGTATTTGGAAGTTAAAAAAACACCTGCACAGTGAAGAGATGTTTTTAATTCAGCTATTCTCTTTGCATAGTAACAGGTTTAAAAAAAAAAAAAAAACAAAAACATAAACCCCTGTAAGCTTTGCAGGTAATTCAGTTGGCTGACTGTGTTCAGTATCCCCAGCTGAACAGTTTGCTTTACATGTCTTTCTGACTGGAAGGCAGAATCAAAGTATTTTTCCCAAAGCATTTCCAGTTTAGCTATGGCCAAACCTCAAGAGAACTGTGGCTCTTAAAAGCAGCACTAAATTATTTCACTTTGGGGTGTTCTGGCTACTTCTGTGATCTGGAAGTTTTTTGTATCTAAAAACAAATTTGCAGAGGTTAAATCTGCCTAAACAATGTATTATTAAGTTTTTTGTAAAATTGTATAATAGTTTTAAATACTGCACTTGAGTTTACTGGGCTGATAACTAGAATACTAAATCCTTTTATCAGTGACACTCCTCAAATGTAATTTAACAGCGCCTAAGAGCCCAACATTTCTCACTGGTGAGATTGTATCAGAGAAACTTTTAATTTCTATTTAAGATCTTAAACCTACCTTTCCTTGCAGCATAAAAGTCTAATGTTGTCTTTACTCCTACGCAGTGGTGTAGCATACACCCAGTGTATACACCCCCACCTGTGGCACTGCCTGCTGCATGCTCAGCACTCAGGATCTCAGCTAGAATAAATTTACCTTCCATCTCCTGTATGCATGAGTGTAGGAGCAGTGTGAGTATATTTAAAGAAAAAAAGAAAGATAAATGTTTTAGAGGTTAAATAAATTGAATCACTTGACTGACACTCAATGGCAGCTTTTAGAAGGGGCTGAGAGCCTTCCAGTGTCCTTTCCAGGCTGTGGGTTTCTTCATTTTGGGGAGGAGGGTGGGGAATGCAGTATAACAGCATCATCATCAACATGCCTGTGTAAACATTTCTAACACCCTCAAAATCTTACTTCTAGTTCTCTGCTAGGGAGAACTGAGAAACTGCATCAATATCTAAAGAGATGCAAACATTTGTCGATTAAATTCTTTATTCGTGCCTATAATACTGACAGAGACAAGCACAGAGACTTTATAGCATAAAGTAGCTTTTGTCTTTCAAAGAATGAAATAATACTAAATTTGAAGTATAATAAAGTTTCAGAACAGTCACAGCGCTGGTTGTAGAGACCAAATTTTGTGTGCAATTCTGTTCTTTAACAAGCACATGCACAAAGCCTTGAATAAATGCTATTTAAACCTGGCGAAATCACTAAAGACATTTTATTCCAAGGGCAGTGTTATCAAAATCCTTTGAAGCTGAATTAAAAGATCATATGGACTTGCAAAGGCTGCGTGGATCAGGCCCCAAGAAAAGTCAACTTTAAGTTGCAGTGGCCTTTGCCCTTTTGCATCAAGCAGGAGCTTCTTCCAAAAATAATTTCCTGAATGTAAATGACCTGTTATAGCACTTATTACTTGGGGTATAATGTTCGAAGCAGAAGTGGTCCTTAAATTAGTTGACGAACACATATGAAACTTGCAACTTCTAATAATAGTGAGGCAAGTCTTCCATATGTTGTTATAAATTTCAGTCCAAGATGATTAACGTGGCTCACAGGCTACTCTTGTAAGATGATAGAAGAGATATTTTTGCTGCCTCTCCTGAGAGGGGCTAGTGTTTCAAATTATTGCCAAACAAGCTTCTTCCAAGTGAGAGATGGTTCTCATTTTTTTGTCACCTTAATAAAAAGGTGATGAACACTCTCTTCTTAACTGTGTCCTTCTATGAACATCAAACAAATATCATGACAGTATAATGTGATAACCATGTATGCTATCCATGAAATAATGTTATTCACAAATACAAGTAATTAATTTATTGTGGCTGTCATTATGTTTGAAACAGAGTGCTTGTATAGTGAGTGTGCAGGGAATCTCAGAAGTAAATTCAACAGATACATCTTCATTCAAAGTTATTTTTATTTATAGTAGGTCTCTATCTACTATATTTTAAATCAATTCTGTCCAAAGACTTTAGAAAAAAAAATTACTAACTTCTTTATTAAAATCAAGCCAATGGTAAATTGGGTAGCAAGTTGTTTACAGCCATAAACAATATGTAGTGTTCTAGTATCTTTCTTTTGGTATAGAAAAGTATGACTGATGTCAGAGGACCAGTTTGGGCACTGAAGAAAAAGGTTATTTGGTTTCAGAGTCTCAAGACTTGGGTCTTGGCTCTGCTGAAATTGGTGACAATTCTGTCACACCAGTGTGAATTCATCTCTTCATTATATGAAATCTTGCTCTATGGAGTGACTATGGCAGCTGAAGGGGCACTTTTCTGGGTCTATTCTCTAAGTTGTTTGGGTGACCTTGGACAAATCAGTGTTTCTTCCCCATCACCAGTAGCAGGAAGAGGACTAATTGTTCAACAGAGACCTTTTATTCTTCCCCCTGCTCCCAGCAGAGCTCTGCCTGCCTGGTTGCTGGCCATGCCTGCACCCACAAAGCAACACTCTGGTAAGGCACAAGAGCCAGCTCCAAGGGAGGTGACACATCCCTGCTGTCACTGCCACACAGCACAGAGTCATTCCGTATGCCCAGTGCAACAGCCCAGCTTGTGCAGGGCCAGCTCCATTCGCTCTGCAGGGCCTTTTGTCACACACGTGTTGAGCCTACCCATTTTCCAGACTTCCACACCCATCCCACCTCATTGCCCCTCATTTCCCCATACTAAAAAGTAAATCTAGTTTTCCACTTGGAGGACAGTTGTGAGAACAGGATGTATGGAGTTCCAAGGCACTGCCCTGATGAGACCCCTGTAAGATGAAGGCAGCTGGGTAAGGACACAGCAAGTGATACAGGCTGCAGGTGTTACGCAGTTTATTTATTTATTGGTAGTATGTGATGCTGTTCATAGATGAGATAGATAAAAGCACTGAGTATTCTTCTTTGGCTGAAACTATTCATCCTGATTCATCCTCTCTGATTCAGAAGAGCTGAGGCTTGAAATGCCTGTCTGTCTGTGGGTAGTGTTGACGCTGGCTGAAAAGAATTTGTCAGACTGTGTGTTTGTGAGCTCTTGGCTGTGCCACTGAACTCCTTTAGTTCACTAAATGCAGGCTTGTTTTGAAGCTAAGTGGCACAAGTTTTGCTGTGGAAACTGCATCCAGTTGTTGGCCTCTCATCACAGAGCCTGTATTTGACTAATTTTTTCCAGCTAGTCCGAGGTCATGCCACATACAAGTAGGATCTTGAACTTTGAACTGTGTGAGATGAACAATGTTTAATTCAGAGATGAAAAAGCAGACTTCTGACTTGGACAGCCAGAAAAAGAGTGAGAAGTTATTCACAATAGCAAAAGCGAAGTTCCAGTATCAAGCTGTAGGGTTGTTGGCAGGCCACTGAGAATAGAATGGATTATTTTTTTTGTCATCCGTTTGTCTCTCAGACTACTTTATCAAAACATAACCACATAACATCATATTTAAACTCCCTTCGAGACATCTCTCAAGTTTATGACCTGTTTGATCATAGTTTTATATCCTAATGATCTACTATGTGTGTTATGTCTCTGTGTATCTATCCTTGTCAAAACCTGGGACTGAAATGCCTGATGCTTCTTAGGGCATGTGCTCTCCAGTGACCAAAGGTTGGTCCAGAGTGGTTTAATTCCTATGTACTACTTTGTGACCTTTTTGTCATGTACATTTCTGCTTGGAAACAAAGACAGCATCAGTTAATACTGATGTATGTTCATTTGTAAGGCAGAGCTTACTGGAAAAATTAATGGAGATTGGAGCTATCACCATTAAACTTCCAGTGAAGGATTTTGTGTCTTTACGAGGTTTTCGGGTTTTTTTGGTCAGGCTTCTGTAAACATTATTTTGCCTTAAATCCCAGTTTTCTTGCAGTCTAAACCCTATTTGTCTTTGCCTAACCCAATGCTCAGGCATCACCTCTCAGTGCATATTGGCAGTGCACTTGGGGATGTTTATTTTTGCTCTAGCCCTAGCTTAGCTCAGCAGCCCCTGCCAGCCCCAAACCTACAAGTGCACCCATCACCTGTCAAAGGTGAGCACTACATCTCAATTAACACTGACCACTAAAACCTGGGTATTAACCCTGATGTTATCCTATCCCAAAACTTATTCTACAAACCCTTTACTAGTTCAAACTGTATCCTAGTGGCATGCCAGCTCAATTTTTATTTTTTTTTTTAGCAATAGATCATAAACTTCAGTGGGTTGTTTAGAATCATGCATATTATCAGATCAAATACTTTGAGTCTTTTTAGTCACAAAAACTTTTCTACATGTGCTCAAATATAGCTTTTCTTCAAAGCCCCACCTTAATGAAATAAATGTGTGGCAAACATGCCATCCAACTCCATTTGCCAATTGAAATATTCTTTCCAGTGCTATATTTAAGGTAGGAATGGATATCATAAAATTAACTAGAAATTGGGAAAAATGAGACTTTAAAGTAGAACTCTAGTCCAGAAGGGCTCCTGAAAAGTGCTCTCATGCTCTGTTGAATCTCTCAGCGTACAGTCAGTGTTACACAGACCATCATAACACTTATTTCAGTGCAATTGTTCTGCAATGCTGATGATGTCCTCAAGACACTTTTGTCCCCAGGATAAAGTACTTGTTCCATGTTAAAAGTTTCTTTGGGCTTTTTTTTTTTCTCTTGAAATCAAATTGCAAAGTCTTGGGTATCAGGGTCTATCTGTAGCATGAATTAAATGAATTGTTTTCTTCTTTGTTATTATGTGGCCACAGATAATATTTCTATTTATGACCTCCAAAAAATGTTAGTGCATTGTGCTCTTTGATCTATATAGTCATAAATTTTACTGTGTACAAGGGCTCTGATTTGAAGATAGTGCGACTGAAAACCTCATGATACAGTGGAAAGGATATCTAATATTGAATGGTATCACAGATAAAATAATTAGATCATTTGGGTGTTGAATGATGTCTACAGGTATCAAAAATATTTATTATTTGAGGTAATTATGATGACACTGTTGGTGTATTAGACTCTTCTGAAAATTAATTTCAAATTTATCTTCTCATTTCAGTGACAGCTGAAGTAATTTTGTGACTTTATAAAGAAATTTATTTGCCATTTGTGCTGCAAAAGGTGATGTTGGCGTATGAGAAAAAGTACAGAGGGCTTGATCTTAGCCAGCAAGGCAATTTAGGGAAATGGAATTCTTCAGCAGCAGCAATAGCTCTGATTCAGTCACCCATAAATCTCCCCAAGGGATGTGTATCCTCAGCATCTGTATCCTTCACTCCCCTTTCTCTGCTTTAATGTAGCTTCTGAGGGAGTCACTCCCCCAGCTTCCTTCTAAGGCATCTTCTGGCTCATTTCCTATTTGACAATCCATTTGCTCTGTGCTCAAAGGGAGCTGGTTTTATTGCCCACCTCATTAGTGCACTGACCAGTTCAGACTGCACTGCAGGGAGAGTCTTTGGTGGTCTCCCCGTGGGCCGCCTGTGATCTCCCTATAGCGAGGGGGGATGCATGTCTGCCCTCAAGGAAGACAGGAAGAAGTGGGCCAGGCTCTTAAAATAGCAAGAGCCATTTCTGCTGCTCTCCTGGCAGCAGGAGTTCACCCTGTCACATGTTTGTGCTGCTTTATTTCTCAAGGAGGAGAAACTGATCTTATAGAGAAAGGTGGTTTGGGGAGTTCCTACAGGTACTAGGAAAAACTCTCCATTTCACACCCATCCTTAGCCTTGTCCATAAAAACACATGGAGAGCACATTTCAGGGAATGTACTAGTTCTTAGGGGCAGGATGGCTTACTCTGAACAAAGCTGGGATGAAATAATGTGTTGGGTTAGGCCCAGTCAACAGCCAGAGACCCACATGGCTGCTCATGCCCTTCTGTCTCCTGCTGGGTCTGGAGAAAGCAGGAGGAGAGAAGAGTTGTGGATGGAGGTGAAGACAGGTGAAGCCAAAGCTAGCTGTGAAGGCAAGGCAGACGAGGAGAGGAAGGGAGAAGCTGTTGCTCATGATGATGCTGATCTCAGTGTGAAAATCTGAAGGTACAGATGTTGGTACAACACTTCTCTGAAGCACCTGACTTCTCCACAAGAAATACATTAATGCCCACAGAGGCTACGGGACTGGGAGGGGCAGGTCTTTGTGTGTCACTGCTCCGCTGATCCACGGCCTCATCTGCACTGATGTCTGCCTTTATCTCTGCTGGGAGGCAGTTTCCTGTTTAATAATTCATTCTAGTATCTTTTTGGAGTGGAAACCCTGAGAGTCATTTTCATTTTAGAGAAGGAAATGTTATGGGAAGACTGGGTCCTTAAGTTCCTCTTAGTTCTTGGTATCATTTCCCTTTATGTGGTTTTTTTGTGCAGCTATTGCTTTATTGCTGCCCTCAGGGCTCTTTGTTTTAGGCATGCCAGTGACCGTATTTCAGTGTCATTTCTTGCTTTCTTTCCAGATAATATGTGACTGTCACAAAGCTATAATTTTCAGTGTAGAAAGAAGATGGCTTTGTTTGCAGCCTCATGTCGCAGGGAAGCCTGATCTGATGTTGTACTGCAGTGCACACCCCAAAGTTTGAGTTTATTCTAGGGGAGATCTAAATGCAAACCCCTTACCTGCTTTTCCTGTGTCCAGCTCCTCAGCTGACTGTAATTCTGGTGGGTGGCTTTTCAGTCATAAATCTCTTTCGATCCTCTTTGCAATATTTTAATGCCTCATGTTTGCTTAATCCCCTCACAGTGCTGCTTCCTGGTGTTTTCAGGGCTGTGGATCTCATGTCTGCCCAGGCTTCATGCTTCAGTGCTGTCAGATACTGATAAAAAAAATAAAGAAAAGAGGACTTGCATATAAATTAGGAATATTTCTCTTGCTGGTATACTTCTTTATTTGAAAAAATGTAAGTAAGGTTTGGTATTTATTATATTTTTTTTTCCCAGCACTGCACAGGGGGTAAGGATGGTCTTAGCTCGTGACGAGGTAAGTGCCTGACTGCACAGGCTGGTGCAAACCACACCAGGGCTGCTGCTGGCCCATGGGGTGCCAGAAGCCACGTGTGTCCATGTGCCCTCTGAGGCAACATATGCTCAGCCCCACTGCTGACCTTCTGCCAAACACAATCTGCAGTTTCATATAGAAATTGAAGCAAAAGCTATACCTGCCTCTTGCCGGAGCTTCTGGGGAGATTTATTGCTGCATCCTTCATGATGAACGTGCAGTGTTGCTTTGGTGATTTACACACCATGGAAGGAGCCACCACATGGAAAGGTTTCTTTATAACAAAAGAAATTGCTGTGGCACCAAGATGAGCCCTAGACCTGAGGCCAGTGTGTGGGGAACAGGGTACACTCCTCTTTAGCACAGAGCCCAGGCTCTGTGTTCAACCTCCTCCCACTGGAAGAAATTCCCCCCATCTGGAAGGTTATCATCTCAAATGATAATTATTACTCAGAAATATTTTCAGAGATTTCTTGGCTGCTTCTGAATTGCTCTGTGGTTACTCAGAGACACTGACCTCGCTGCCCTTGGGGAGCAGGGATAGTTTAGAGGGTCCTAGGGAATCAGCACCGCTCCCTGTTGTAGGACACAAAACCTGAAAAGCCCAAAGACCATAAATTTTGTTTTAAATATTCCTAAAATTGCCCAAATAGACTTCCACCACAAACCTTCTATTCATTTCTGGATTAATGGCTAACACATATTGAAACAAAAGTGTCTAACAGTTGCTACACTCAGTTGGATAAGCATTTGTGCTGTATAGAAATTTGTAATTTATTTTGCCCCTCTTCTCAATGATCTTAGAGTTTCCAACCTAAATGGTTCTATAATTCTGGTTTCTTGGTTTTTTTTATTTTGCTGATAACTATAGTTGTTCTATGGGAGAAAATAATGAATACCTATATATCCCATATCATTTATTTGAGCAGAATGCCTTTATAGTGTAACACTGTCATAATTATCTTTTGAGCATATTTTCAAGCATCTAGACAAATTCTAAGTAAATAATGCTCTTTCTTTATTGAAAATTTTGTAAGTACAAGTGCTTAAGTAGTTCCAAATGTCTTTGCACAGGTGGTGGTGACTGGATGAAATGAACGACTGCAACTCAGCCCTTACCCACTGAAGTACTGCCAGACCCACTGAACCGTGAGTTCTTGAAGTTCTGCTGCTAAATGGGGTATTTTACCCACTTTTTGAAAAAAAAAAAAACCAAGTCTTTCGTCAAATATCATACTGTGATAATCACAAAGTTCCAGGGATTCTCGAATGAGTGCACAGCTCAGTGAAGACATTGATTTTGTTTCTCCTTTGAGGTACAGAAATATAGGTACCTCCAAGTAACAGCAACAGAAAAGTCAAACTAGTAGCAATGGGTTAAACATTATATTTAACTATTCAGGATCTGTTCATACAAGGAAGTGGAATTAGGCCTTACATTTATGTTTTAAACTTAAAAACCCTCAAACCCTTTTTTGAGAGCAGGAGGATGGGACGTTCCAAAAATAATCATGATCTAGAAATCAATGCTGTGCCCTAAGGTTTGGAGCAGTCATGCAATCCCCACTGTCATGTACTTCTGGTGGTAACAGATGAAAACTAGGGCAGCCCTGAGTGACTTGTATGGCATGTGCTTGGGCATACTGTAATCACGCTCATCCTTACTTTTAATCAACTTGGTTGCAAACATCACGGAAATATTTTAAGGAAATATGAGCTCTGAGAATAGGCTCTGGTAAATCTCAGCTGGATGCAGAATACGAGAGCAGTGCGTGGTGGAACAGGAATTAGGTAAAAAGGAGAAAGATCCATAGCTGAGGGAAGGAACATCTTTCCCGTCAGTGAAGTTTTTGAAAGTAGAGCTCTTTTATCAGCAGCAGTTTCTTAGTCTGTAAAGCTTTTTGTTGCAGTGACGCTGTGACCTCCTTTGTGTCGTGGGTGTGATTTTGAGCCTCTACCAAAGTACCCTGTTGTAAGGTGGTCATGGCATGTCAGGTAAAACTTCAAGGGTTTTGGATTATCAGGAGATTTTAGTCAACAAAAACAATCTATGGGGCTTTTTAGCTCTTTAGACTCCGTATTGATTCTTCTCAGACTGCGTAACATTTTCCAGCCCATACAGTTAGTGGATTACTGCCCGTGTAAATAGATTTTGTAAAGTCACCACGTGACCGTAGGCATGCTGGGGCAGAGAGTATTTGTCCTGGCTTCCCTTTGGCTCTCCAGCTGAATTAGAAATACGTGTCTCAGTAAAGCCCTCCCTAATAGCAGGGTCTGAATATACAGTTTAAAAAATAAATTGAGAAAGAGCAAGTATGAAGTGGTTTAGCCAGTGACCACTGACTGGGGACGGAATTGTCACTCGGATTTGGACAGATCCATGGAGTCTTGTAGCCTTTTTTTAAATGCCACATCAATGGGTTCTTAAATTGACTTAAGCAGTGCTTGGGGAAAAATAATTATATTCTTTCTGCTTTCTGAAAGGCAGAGAGAATCTGACCCAGCATTTGATGGACTGGCTGTCTGGGCAGCAGCTTGTTGAAACCACATCAGGTGATTCTTGCTGCCCACCTGGCCAACCACACAGCACAGGTCTGAAGATGTGGAAGAAAGCCGAGGTTTCTGTAAACTGGGCACAGGTGAAACGGGAGGAAGCTGAGATACTGCCAAGCAGAAGAGGATGTGAGTAGTACAGAAGTGAATGTAGGATGTTGTGGGTTTACAGGACATAGAGGAGGAACTGAAGGCTTGCAGAGCGGTTTGAAGATGTGGAGGAACTGTGAAGGGCAGCAGGTGGAAGGATGAGGACAGGAACTCTAAAACTGTATCAGAAGGAGGGAGAAACCAGATTTCATTTATTCTGTTACCCTTGGACAAACTTTGCCATCTGGTACAGAGGTTAAATGGCAAATTCAAACCCAAAAGTGGTAGGTTAGCAGTTCTTTAACCAAGTTCCTCTGAAGTTTCAGCCCAGCTGTGGTCCACTCTGGTCATCATTCCAGCAATGTCAATACTGACACCATTCAGTGACTTCTGTCATTCAGTTTGCACCATTTTCACCTATTGCAAATGTATTGATGCAGCATCCATCTTATCAGAAAGTGCTTGTGTCACTCTGGGGATATCCAAGCACTTCTCCCTCACCAGGGTAAAAATGTGTACACAGAGCAGGGCGAGCTAGGCATTTAGAGGGTTTGGACTATATTACAGGAAGATCTAGAAAACTTTAATAAAGTAATTAATAAAAATAGCAAATAAAATAAATATCAGATCTTATGATAACAGAAATGTCAAACAATTTCTTCTGGAGAGATTATCTCTGAAAGAAAATGCTTTCAGCCACTGGTATTGGGGCAAAGGGTGCAAGAAGCAGCATGATCTCAGAAGTCAAGTCGTAGGAAAGGCTTTGATGCCTGTGTCCTCCCAAACCAATCCATGCACAGTACAGGTTCTTGCACTGTGGCAGGGACCTCGAGGACCTCACAGCCCTGCTCTCTGAGCAGCTGCTGCACGTTTAAAGCCTCCATGCTGAGGCACCTCAGATTTGGGCATTGTGTTTTTCAACATCACAGCACCCGCGTCTGGCCCCAGCCCTGCACGCTGAAATGCTTTATGAGCTAAATATTTCATTGCCTGCCTGGCCTGTGCCTGGCAGTAGTAATTTCAAATGGATGCTCTGCATTTAAAAAGACTGACTGCTTTGCTTGAGCCCAACATAATCAGCTGTCTCACAAACTCCACAGCTAATAAAATATTAAATCTGTTTTGGCACCCAGAAATAAACATGGCTCAAAATTCTCCTTAACTCCCTGTGTCCTCCTGTGCTACGCTGAAGTTCTGCAGCTCAGAGACAAGGCTTGTCATCGGGTTGAGACACAGGGAGTGAGTGATGCACCTGTACCAGAGTATTCTCTGTTGGGATGCAATGAAGTGATCCAGTTGGACACCAGCCTATGGAATATCTGCCCCATGGCTCAAAGTTGCTTGGTGGGAGCTGCACTCACTTAAAAGTGGAGCCTTGCATTAAAACCTAGGCTAGAATAATAAATAGCAGAGTAGCCATAAACCACTACAAAGATATTCATAATTCTTGTTAAAAACTGTGTATAGTTTTAAAATCACTGTTGTAATAATACTGCTGTGTTACTGCAAAGTAACTGTGCCTTTCCAGTACTCCATCTTGTTTTAATTCTCTGGGCTAAATAGGACTTTGTTTGATTTTCTCCTCCAGCCACCTACAGGTGAACAAAAACAAAAATAAAACATCTGGCCAAAATCTACCCAGGTCAGTGGGTCCCAAGTCAAAGCTCCTTGAAATCAAAGGGCATAGTGCCATCAGCTTTAATAGGCTTTGGGTTGAGCTCCTCAGACCTGCTTCTGCAAACACTTGCTGGCACGTGCTTGGATCTCAAGGGGCTTAATCCTGGCTGGGGAACTCGTCACTTAAAAATCACACGTATGAGGACCTGGAGCTGATGTGCACCTGGGCTTGGCTACCCTGGGAACTGTTGCCCTGGGGGGCTGGCGGGGAGGGTCAAGCTTTGTCCCCCTTTTGCACCCCAGTGCCAGAAACTCTCCCTTGGTCTCTAAGGGAGTGTGGTTCCCATTAGAGCTGGGTGAAATGATGCAGCAAACACGGTATGTACAAACCCTGCGCACAGCACTTATCAGCAGAATGCTTTCTCTGGGCCCCAAAGGCAGCAATTAGTAAAATATGTAGGCTTTTAATTCACTGGTGGACTGTTTACAAGTACTGAGTGTGATACTGTGTGCTGTTGTCAAGTGGTCACAACAGCTGCAAGCAGTGATGCTTTTGTACAAGGAACTGCTGGATTTTGATCGTGGAGTTGTACAGGGGTGGCTGCTCCCTGCCCCCTGCTCTCTGGGCTGGGAAGGGCTTGGGGTTTGCCAGGTGCTGGAGACCAGGGGGATGTGGTTCCTATTCTTCTGTGCTTACGTAGCCTCTGGCTGTCCTGGCCCTGCACAGCCCCTCCAGGACGTGATCGCAGTGGTGCAATGGACCATCTGTGACCCAGCAACTACATTTATAGTAGCTTTTTTTTCTTGACTAATATACCAGTGTAGAGTGTTCTTTGGCTTTGAAAAGGCTGCAGGAAATTCCTTGGCTGGCTGGCGACTACCTGGAAATACACTAGAAACCTACTTGACAATTAGAATTAGGCTTGACAATTAGAAACCTGCTTGGCAATAATCACTGAAGTGCTGCAGTGTGTCCAGAGAAGGGCAACAGAACCAGTGAAGGCTCTAGACAGTAAAGCCTATGAGTGGCTGAGGGAGCTGGGATTGTTTACTCTGGAGAAAAGGAAGTTCAGGAAAGACCTTATCACTCTCTGGAAGTACCTGAAAGAAGGATGTAGCGAGATGGGTTGGCCTCTTCTCTCAAATAATAGCAATAGGACAAGAGGAAATGGCCTCAAGTTGTGCCAGGGGAGGTCTAGGCTGGTTATTAGGAAAATTTTCTGCATCAAAAGGGTGGTCAAGCATTGGAACAGGTTGTCCAGGGAAGCGGTGGAGTCACCACCCCTGGAGGTATTTAAAAGGCGTGTAAATGTGGCACTAAAGGACATGTTTTAGTGGTGAACTTGACAGTGCTGAGGTATCAGTTGGATTCTGTGATCTTGGAGGTCTTTTCCAAATGATTCTGTGATTCTATAAAACGTTTGCCTAAATACACAGGAAGACTTAGCTACTGAAAGCGAGTGCTACCTCCAGCGAAGGGCATGACTGCACTGCCCCTCCCTGCAGCACCCCCGGCGCTGTAGGTAAAGCCAGGGTCTAGCATGAGCTTCATGTCCCCAAGCTTGTCACCACCAGGGCCAGGAGAACCCTGCAAGTCCCAGGGTGCCATTTGCCAGCCCCAGCCAGGCTTGAGCTCCCTGACAGCCTCCCAGAGGCAATGCCAAGGTGTGTGCTTGTGTCTTGTGCTGCAGTTTGGGTGTCAAGAACTCCCTAAAAGCAGGAATGCTTTATCCAGGATGTCTGTTCATAGCCTCTCTTAAGAAACAGTTTCCAGGTTTAGCATTGCTTTTATTCTTGAAAAATTGAAAATGTTGTTTTAGCTTGCTCAGCTCCTTCCTTCTGGAAGCTTTATTTTGGTAGGGATGTTTCTTAGAAAAGCGTTGGTACAATTAATATTTTAATGTGGTTGTACATGATTTGTTGCTGCCTGACAGGATAAAATCAGAGAAGCATCATCCAAGCCTCACCCCCAGCCTTTCCCACTGTTTTCTTCACTTTCACACTCACCTTATGTGCTATGACACCTCATTGTTGGCACAGGGCTGAGTGGAGCATGGCATTGCGATGGCCCGAAGCTCTTACATGGCAGCCTTGTCCTTTGAACAGGCTTCCCTGCATGTCACAGAATCACAGGATCATTTAGGGTTGGAAGGGAAGGGACCTCTAGAGATCATTCTGTCCAACCCCCCTGCCCAGGCAGGGTCACCTGGTGCAGGTGACACAGGAACACGTCCAGGTGGGTTTTGAATGTCTCCAAAGAGGGAGATTCCACACCCTGGGCAGCTGTTCCATTGCTCTGCCACCCTCAAAGACGTTCTTCCTCATGCTGAGGTGAAACTTCTTGTTTTAGTTTATGGCCATTGCTGGGCACCACCAAAAAGAATCTGGCACCATCCTTTTGGGACCCACCTTTGAGATATTTATATACATTAACGAGGTCCCCTCCCAGTTTTCTCTTTTCTAGAGTGAACAGGCACAGCTCCCACAGTCTCTCCTCACAGGAGAGATACTCCAGACCCCTCATCATCTTTGTGGGCTCCGCTGGACCCTTTCCAGCAGCTTCTTCTCTTTCTTGTACCCAGGAACCCACAGCTGGACGCAGCACTCCAGATGTGCCTCACCAGTGCCGAGTGAGGAGAGAGGATTTAAAGGCGGAGAAGCCAATGAGAGGCGGCTTTCCTGCCTGGGTGATTTCTTTTTTTCCCCTTTTTCCCTTATTTTAAATGGCAGCGCCCATCCGGGAGTGGGTAGGAGGACACACCGGGGCCGGGGGATGTGGCCGAGATGGGGGTCCCGGTGGGGACCGGGGCGGGGGGATGTGGCCGGGATGGGTGGAAGGGACACGGCGGGGGGATGTGGCCGGGATGGGTGGGGGGCACAGCGCAGGAGCCGGGCCGGGGCTCGGCGGCGCCCCCGCCCCTGCGGCCCCGCCCGGGAGGAGCCGCGGCCGCCCCGGGGAGGGCGGGGAGCGGCCGGCGGAGCTGCGGGAGCTGCGGGAGCGGCAGTGGGAAGAGCGGGAGCTGCGGGAATAGGAACGGGGGGCCCTGCCGGCGATACCTGTGCGAGCGCCGCGGGGCCGGGCGGGGGGCCGGGCCGGGGGGTGCTGCCGGCATGGGCTCTGACCAGGGCTTTGCGTCTTTGCCGTGCAGGAGCGGGAGCCTGGAGCGGCAGCAGGAGCAGGAGGGACGAGGGCCGGACCCCGCGGGCACCTCCGGAGGAAGGGGCGGCCGGGGGTCGCGGCTCCAGCATGCCGCCCGCACGGACAGCGCCCCGCCGCGCCGGTAGGAGCGGGAGCCGGGGCTGGGATGCTGGGATGCTGGGATGCGGGATGGAGGATGCGGGATGCGGGCGGACAGCCGCGGCCGTGGGCAGGACCGGCCCTCGGCACCCCGAGCCCCTGGTGGGGCTGGGCGGCAGAGCAGCGAGAGCAGGGCTGTGAGGTGGGGTCTGTCGGTGCCGCACTCCCTGCTCCCATCGCCTCGCAGGGGGTCCCGGGCGCGGAGCCCGCGGAACCGGGAGAGGCGGCGGCGCCGCTCCGGGGGGAGACCCGTGCGAGTCCCCGGGGAGAGGCGGTGCCGTGGGAAGGGAAGGAGGTGGGCAGGATGCAGGGTGGGAAGGTAAGCGGCGTGGCAGGTCCGCTCCGAGCTGCGTTCGTGCTGCGGGGAAGGCGTGATGGTGTTTACTGTGCACACCGGGGTGTGCGAGGGTATGTCAGCACTGGCTGCTCTGCCACGAGAACCCTGCACAAGCTCCGGCGCAAACCCATGCACAGGGCAGGGGTGCCTTCGTTTGGCACGCTGTAAAATACGGATTTAGTCCTGTAAGATCTGCCAGGCAAAAATTGTAAGACATTTAGAAATGTTTTATGCTTTCTCATAGTTCAGGAAGTAGGAGTCTAAATCAGGTTCCTAAATATAGGAATTTAAAAGGAAAAAAAAAAAAAGCCTAGGGATTTATACTGTAACAAAGTGGCGTTTTTTAACCTTCAAGCATATACAAATTAGTTTTGTTCTGCATGTTATGTTCTGCTGAGAACGTTCTGGCTTTGAAATCGCCTTGGTTTGTGCAAGTGGCAGGAGGGGCTGGGCAGAGCCTGGTGGTGCTGGTGGCGCTGGGGGACAGGGTGGCCCTGGGGGACAGGGTGGCCCTGTGGGCAGCGTGCTGGGGGAGCTGGCAGTGCTGCCTCGCCTGGCTCCAGCCTCCCCCCATCCCAGGCGCCAAGGCGGCAACTGCTACAAGTGGGAGCTGGCTCATTTGGGGTGGTGAAATTCAAGGAAACAAATACCGGGGGAGAGCTGTGAGACAGTGATTTTTGAGGCTGGCATAGTTCTTTGCTGCAATTCTGGGCAGCTTTTGTACAGCTGGAGCATCTGGTTGTTAACTCCTCACTTTGTTCTCTTACTCCTCGGTTGATTTCTGCTACTCAATAGTAATAGGTTTTAAAACGTGGGGCTGTGGTTTCCTGTACCTTCCTATGTGAGATGTGGAAAAATGGCTTTTCAGTTGCTTTCCTAATTCTGATTCCCCTTCTCACAATTGGCTTCTGGAGATTAAAGAACAGAATGGGGTTGTGTGCTGCTTTTCTTGTGCTCTTCTCTGGTTGATCTTCTGCCTCTTTCCTTCTGACTTTCATTTGTGTTAATCCAGCAGAGCCTTTGCCTTCCTAAGGGCATCACAAAGCAAGCCAGTGCACCTCATTCATACCCTGTGCTCTGCAGCTCCATATGTTCGTAGTTGAGTCTTGTGACAGCTACTACAATAAAGCACGACCCTGTCAGACAGAGATACCGATCCTCTCTTTTAGCTGCTGCTGCTGCTCATCAGTTCCTGCTGGCAGGATCCCCAGGCTGGGCAGCAGCCAGTGATAGCAGCAGGAGGGGCTTTCTTGCTCGTAAGGATTTGTGCATCCCTGTTTGTTGTCTCCAGTGCTCTGTCCCTGCCTGGCACCTGTGGAGGACAGGAATGCATCTTTACAAACAAGGCTAGATCCTAAGTTTTAGCCTGAGTGTAAGTAGCTTAATGTTTTAATGTATTCCTGAACAGGGCTGTTAGTAGGTGGGTTGTGACTCCATAATTGATTTGCTGAGGTGGAAGTTGTGTGATATATATAGGAAAATTTCAGTTTCCACTCTAGTTCATTCACAACAGTATTACAGCATTGTCATAAACCAAGAGGCTACTTGCTTTGGACCCAAAACCATGCCTTAGAGCAGTCTGACCTCGGTGTGGGGCTTGGCCTGAGTCTGTGACACCTTTGGTGGTAGACCTTGCATTTTCCCCTGCTGTGGGGAAATGTTTGTCAGGATGGTCTTCAAGCCATGGATTTGTAGCTAGTACCGATGGGGGGGAGGGGATAATTACAAGAACTCTGGGCTTTGCTGAAAGATGTATTGAACTTCTATCCTTCCCTGTTACACAGGGCAAGGAAACAGCTGTGCATCTACGTTAAAACCTTTATATCTATTTCTGTTATTTTGTTTCTGTTCGCTTACCAGTTTTGAGTGTTATTTTGTGTTTGAGTTCTTGGAGAGTTTTGGGTCTTCTGTGTAACTATTAGCTTTTCCCTTCCAAAGGCATTCCTCTATAGTTTCTGTAGTTAAGTTCCTTAGGTCCTGGCTAAGCTTCCTGCAGATGGAGTTTCTGAGAAACTCTGCATCTTCTTCATGCCCTTTCTTCTGTAGCCTTGCTCTGAGGCCTTACTTGCTAAGGAAATCCATTGGTTCACTCTTACCCATCTGGAAAACAGGCTTTCCTCACCAGCAGCATCCTGTTCTTGTTCATAGGGGCACTGGGATAAGGTAATGTTTTCTCTTGTCTGTGGTCTGGCAGAGTCTGTTGTGGTAAATGTTTGCTTACTTGCATTCTGAGACATTGGGGAGGAAAAAAACACCCAGCATGGAAAAATCAAGCAGAATTAATAGTTTGTAAGTATTTTTGTCCAAATTTGGACATAATAGTAGCATATAGGGTTGTTTGGAGAAGCAGCTTAGTTAAAATATGAGCAGAACCTATAAGAAGTTTTCAGCATCCTCTTCTTCTCTTGCCTTCAGGCTGCTCTCTGAGCAGTTCTAGTGTATAAACTGCTGCACTGGAGGGAGGATTTCAGGACAGGCTGACTGGGTACAGCCTTACTTTCATGGAATTAGACAGCTATCAAGCACACAGTGTTCTTTGCTTTTAACAAGACTTCTTTTTCCTGGATGAAAAATAGCATTGTGGCTGCTGAGGCTGTACCTGCTGGCATTGCTGTTCTCTGAACTATTGGTATTTTCACCCAAAGGTTTCTTTTGGTACTTCTTCTTTGCTTGCTACTTCCCAAAGCTTGGGTAAGATTGCTAGAACAGTGCAGAAAGCACTTGTTTTTGTTCCTGGCTTCTGTGGTGGTGTGTCTGGTGGGGGAGGCTGGGTGGGATGGGATTGTTTTTTTATTTTTGTGGGGGTTTTTGCCTTTTTTTTTAAAGTCAGTACTCGCTTTAGACTTCCAGAGTTTGTCAGCATAAAAACTCATTATCAACACAGCTGTGCTATTTAACAGCAGAAAAACCCCACTCCCACTGCACATGTAAATCATAAAGTGAAGTAAGAAACATTTTCCTCTCTCTTGTTTTTCCCTCTAATATTAAGATTTTCATATTCCTTAACTGCATTGCTAAAGTGCTCAAGAAATTAAATGTGACATGGAAATTGCCTCTATTAAGTAACTCAGCCTTCTGACTGAGGAAGGTTGTAGACAGGTGGGAGTCAGTCTCTTCTCCCAGGTAACAAGCAATAGGTCCAGAGGAAATGACCTCAAGTTGTGCCAGGAGAAGTTCAAGTTGGATATTAGGTAACATTCTTCACTTAAAGGGTGGTCAGGCATTGGAACAGGCTGCCCAGGGAAATGGTGGAGTCACCATCCCTGAAGGTATTTAAAAGATGTAGATGTGGCCCTTAGGGACATGTTTTAGTGGTGGACATGGCAGTGCTGGGTTAATGGTTGGACTCGACCTGAAAGGTCCTTTCCTACCAAAATGATTCTGTGATCAACTGTGCTCTTACTAAAAAGCCTTTTAAAGTATACCAGAAGTGGTGCCTGATTTTGAAAAGCAAGTGTGTCATTTCTTCATTCAGTATAAACTGGCTTAGAAGCCTGAAAAACCTTTATCAGTTCTGGCCAGGGAGGAGAAAAACCCAAGCCTTTGAAATTCCAGCACGTACCCTGAGACAGATAACCAGGAGACTTTCACTTACATGCTAATCCTGCACAGCAGTTGTTTGTGGTTGCTGCATCCAGCCTTTTCCAATCTGTAGCTCTTATCTCTTGTTGGCACTAAACAGCATGAGAGGGAGGGGACAGCCCTGTGAGGAATGAGAGCTCCGTGTTTATTTGAGGGGTGTTTTGTTGCTTGGAGGGGTGTTTCAGTGATTGCCTGAAGTAGCCGCATCTTCAGTATTGCTCTTGTCTTAAAATAACTGTAGCTTTTAAAAACTTCATTTTCCCAATATTAGAAAGAGTTGTTATAACAGGATACTACACAGCGCGTCTCCTGTAGGATTTGCTGGAGGCTGGATATCAAGGAGAGGCAGAAGTGAGAGCTGGTGGGTCGGGCTGCCCTGGGAGCCCCTGCCTGGAGCTGCCCTGCACGGGGAGCCTCTGAGTCCTGCGGGGACGGAGGCGATGCTGTGCACTGAGGGAGTGATTCATCCCTCTGCCATTTGTGTGCTGCTGCTCTGCTCAGAGCTGCAGAATATCCAAAGGCACAGTACCATGTGTGCTCCCGAGTAACAGCCCACCTTGTCAGGCAGAGGCAGATGCAGCATGTTCTGGGCCTCTGTTTCTCTTCACTATTATGTGTAGGACGTGAATATTTAATGCAACTGGGGGCAGTTCAGAGGTGTAGCCCCTGCTGGTAGGTCAGCTGGGTAACCTGCCCAGACTCAGAGTTTGAGTATCTTTGTTACAGAGTATTGTTTATCGCCTACATGATAATGGTAGCACTGTGATTATCTGAATGTTCTCCCTGTGCACTTGGACAGTCAAGGTCTAGGTCTCAGCAGAAGCTCTGAGAGGGAGAAGGGAATACAGGAGAGAACTTCTAAGCTTGTGCAAAAGATAGGGCACATTACCCTTCCTATATCCTTGCTGAAATCATCCTTAACTGCATGTACTGTAGAAAGAGCTTGGCATCCTGCATATAGTCAGGAGCCACTTGCCTGAGCAGTGGCCCTCTCTGCACCCAGGATTAGGTGCTGTATATAAATTGTTGCAGCCTGTCATTCAATCTAATATATTAGGTGCTGTATCATCCTTTTACCTTTGTCAAAGTCAAGTTCTGTGTGTGACAAAAGGCATACAGCCCTCTGCAAGGCCAGCACTACAGATTCATCAACCCTGATAATGTGTACCTCTGACACCTTGGCGAGTGCTAAGTTCTGTTTCTGGGTTCCCTTTGCAGAGTCCCAGAAGTGAAGGTGTCTGTGCTCTGCTGGGGACAAAGGGGGCAACCTGTTAGAAGCACGTGGTTTGGGTAAGCAGCACACTGAGCTTCTCTTGTGGATACTGAGGGAAAAACTGAGAGCCAGCTGTTCCTGGAGGAAGGTTATGAGGAGTCATATTTGAACCTCAGAGTTTGGGAAGTGAGGAGCCTGGCTCTGTCACAGCAGAAATTACTTGCTGTCTCCAGCTGGGCAAATCTGCACTAAGCTATTCTGAAAAGTATGACTGATTTTTAATCCAGTGACTCTGTAATAGAAAGTGTTATGGAAAGTAATTCCTTGCAGTATAGTATTGAACTTTGGAAAAAACCTTAAAGTTCTTGTAGATGGAAAACATTTAAATGGTAGCAGGAACTTATTTGCCTGGAATAGCTAGAGATGTTGCATAACAGCAAAACTCTTGCTCTTTTGCCTGCCTCTGTCATATGGAGGTGTATTGAAAAGGGCAGGTGAAACTCTTATTTTTTGATAGCTCATGTTTAGCCTTTTGTAATTATTTCTTCCTGATTATCTTAATACCTTGAAAAGTTTTATTTGTTTAATAAAATGGCAGTTGCTATTAATCATTTTTCCCCCTGTATTTTATATTGTCTAACAGTGAATTGCAGGCATTCTTTCACCATTGTTTTGTTTCCTTCAGCAGGTTAGAAACAAACTTACCTTGGCAGGAAACACTTGGTCAGGCTGGCAAAGAGACTGCTTAGCCCTCACGTGCCAGGTGAGTTCAGCTACGTGGCACCACTCCCTCAATATTTTCTCTCTCTTTGTATTACCACAGGGCATACATGTAGTAAATAACATAATAGGTGATCAACACCTGACCTTAAAGTAATACACAGTGTTTGTTGTGTTGAAGTGAAATATTTAAAAACATTTTGACTGTATGTCCACTGAAATTAAGCACAACTAGAAGACTGTGTTTTGCAGGTAAATTAAATCAACCTTTCACTTACTGTAAAATCAATTCTTAAAACGAGAAGATGTGTTGAGGTTTGTGATGGTGCTGCTTTAACTCCCAGCTGGGAGTGTAGCAGAGCAGACTGAGCTCCCTGACCTCTGCCTCCAGCTTGTCACGTGAGGAACTGTGTCTGCAGAGATTTTGGCTTGAGCATCAAGTCATCTATGCAGTGGTTTCTGAGGCACAACTGGCAAGAGCTTAGAGCTTAGACACTGAAAGAAACAAGCTCCTATCAGACAATCTTGCCTTGTGCAGTTACTGAATGAAACATCATGCTGGGAGTAAAATGAACTGGTTTGTTTTGGTTTATTTTTTTTTCTCTGTGAGGGTGTAAGGATTGTGAGGAAAGGTAGAGATGTTCAAATCCCTGTGAGAACACTCTGGAGATGAGGTAGGCAGAGAGGATTTAAACAGCACTTCATCATGTGTATGCAAGCAATGGTTGTCAGGAAAACAAGAAAGCAGTCAGGAGGTTGAGGGCAGCTTCACTTGCAATTATTTCTGTGCCAGCAATTATTAACTCTAGTAGAGCAGGCAAACTATAAAACTTAGTGCAGCAACTTGGAGAGCGCTGAGCTCTATAAATAACGGAATGAGCAACAGGCAAGGATTTAACCTAGGGTTGGTAACTTTGCTTTTCAGCTCAACTAGTAGGCAATTTGGAACAACTGAGTTGTATTGCATGCCTTGCTGTCTACTAGCTTTATAGACCATCCTATCCTATGTGTAGGACAGTCACACAAACAGTTGGTTTAGCCCAAATGAAAAGGTGGAGGTAGGAACAGAGGTAAATTGTGCAGAGGAAGATGCTGACCTTAGGGACTTTCTCCCTACCTGCTTTAGGGGATGTTCATCCTCCATCTGCTCACATTCCCTCCTTTCTGCTGCACACTAACTCATCTGCTGGTGTCCCCTAACAGAGACCTCCAGTTTTAGGAGGGAAACATTAAAGCAATGATAAAATACTGACTAAAAAAAAAAATTGACATATAAAAGTCTATGACTCCAAACTTAGACTATTCAGATCTGGATTTTGAATCTATTTTAAGTAATAAAATTGATGAAAATACATTGCTACCAGTAACATAGCAAGAAGGAATTAGGCAGCACACCCATGTCCCTCCCTGTAGCAGAGGCAGGTTTGTGGAGCAGAGAGACAACTCAATATGAGTTACCAGCAAAGCTCAGTTTATTCCAAAGCACTCACACAATTATGCTTTTTCTAAGAGTACGTGCACTAACGTTATTGGTGTACATGGCATACAAGCAATTATTTATTGGCCACAGTTATAAGCTTGTGTCTCTGTACAAACTCTTGTAGGTGTCTTATCTTCTGTTTCTTCTGATCTCTCTCAGTCTTGGCAAGTAGTTTATTTTCACAGCTACACAGCAACAATGGCCAAGGTCAAATTCCTTTTGCTCTGTTAAGAAATTTACAGGCCTGGAAAATACATTTTCCTACACCTCCCAGTGAAGTTGTGTATTACCTTGGCTGGATCAAGACTGCAGCTTTCAGGTATCAGCAGTGCTGGGCTGTAGCTGCTGTTAGTGATTCTTTGCCATGTTATACACTTTGAACTATGTATTTGTCTAGAAGAGCAAGTGGAAGTTATTTTTATTAATGTTTTATTAATGGTAAATATTGATATGAGACATTCACAAGATACTACTGTTAGAAAGTTCTGAATTATTCAGACGTCTGAAGTGCTTTCAGATTTTCCTTGGTCTCTGCTCCATAAGTATGTTCTGCAAGTGTTTTATGTTTGGTGGGTGTATGTGGTGGATAGACATAGGTATAAAGCTCATGGGGTTTTATAACTCTCCATAGGGATAAATGTAGTTTCTTGTGCAGAGAAGGGAATCCTGCCTTTTACTTGTCTAATGACAAGGTATTAACCCTGCCTTTTACTCACTTAAGGGCAAGTTGTTACAATAAAAATCTCACTGACAGCTTAGCTCCCCTCTGTGTTGGGTAACTGCAAGTGGTAGCAGCAGGGTTTGTTACAGGCTTGTTAACTATTCTACCTGCTCTAAAACACACTGGCAGGTGCTGCAGCATGTCAGTAGGCCCAAAAGAAACTTAGTGAACTTTGCTGAAGTGTTCTACAGATGCTTCTCTAGAACACTGAAATGCCCCAATACAAAGCTAAAGGCATGAAAGCATTTGTGTGGACTTTCTGATTCCAGAAGCCCTTTAGGTCTGACTTTCTGCCAGGAACAGCAGGCACCCTTTCTGTGTGCTGGCATTTCAGCCCTACAGACAGGGAGTAAAGGTTTTTATGGAGTAGCAAAGAGGAGAGGAGCTTGTCCCAAGGAACCTGGTTGTCCTGAGTCAGCTGCTGGCCTGGGGAAGTCCCATCCTACCTGTGAAGCACCATTTGCCTGCAAATGAGATTGATTTCCTCTGAAAATACTTGCCTGTCATCAGGTTACTGGAGTCTCCATTTCCTCCAGTGTATAAAGGAAATAAATAAGGCTTGATATCTTTGCCATGATTATATTTTCAAAGGCTATTTACAAAAATCTTTAACTTTGGCTGACCTTAGTACAACGTCATTGGGTGAAGCTGTAGGGAACAGTTGGTTTCTGTGCAGCACAGTCTTTATTTTGGCTGGCAGTCTGCTAACTCTGATAAGTGGGTAAGTGCATGCCAAGCAAAGTCAGGCATATCGTGACATTCTGCTTTGCCTGTGGAGAGAAAGTAGCCTCAGAAACAGCACTGTAGGCCAGTAAACAAAAACAAAAAAAAAAATTGGAGTTGACCAGTTCTGGATCTTGAGGAGTTTAAAAAAGACCCTGTCCGGAGTTTTGTTGGACTCTCTCCCTTCTCTAGACAAAGAGTTGTTCTGCTTTAGTGAGAACGGTGCTCTGGCTCTGCTGGAACTGCCTTGATCTCAGCAGGCTGCTGCTGCTTTCCCTGACCTCTCCAGGGAAAAAGGAAAACAGCTCTTGTTCCTTGTGAACACCTTCTGGTGGCAGTGTGCTTGAGCCTCCTTGAGCAACAGCAGAATGACGCTGGGAACTAGTGTCATCCTGCCCAAAGGGCATGTGATGGCCACGACTCAAGGCTCTGGTTGTGGTGTTTGTGTGGTGCTTTCTGTGAGGTGGCTTTGGTGTTTATTTCCTGCAGCAACAGCAGCACTCCCTGGAGTTAAACAGCGTTTGTTTGCAGTTTCAGGGGAAAGAGCAATGCACTGTCAACTTGAAGAAACAGACTTTATTTTTTTTGTCAGACCTTTACATTCCTAGATGGCTTACATCCTGTACTGGGAGTAGCATTCAAAGGCAGCTTGAATTCAGGTCAAACTTTCCCTGCTTGTAGTAGATGGATGTTGCTGATAAAAACATTTTATGCACACTGTGCGGAGATTTATTTAAGCTGCCCCTGCAAGCGTCTGTAGTGAATTTAGCTTCCCTTGGAGCTCACTGAGAATGGTAAACTATTTATTGCCTTTATATGGCAGATTTCTTCGGAAGCACAAAAGGAGATGTTCTGCTCGTTGAAAATAACTGGAGCCACTGGCAAGAAGCAGCAGCAGCAGCACTGCATCAAACAAGGAAACCATTTCCAGGTTACCAAAACATGCTGTTGAACTGAATTTTGCAGTTGTGTTTTCCAATGTACCATGGGATGCATCAAATCCAAGGCTGCCTGTCAAGGTTCAAAGGCTATCCCGGGCGAAAAGGTCAGGGAAGGCACAGAAGGATGCACTGGGGAGAAATCCTCTCTGATAGCAGTGAAGGTGGACGAGAAGGGTCCCTCGAGCACCATTGTGCTGGACTACGCGCACCGCCTGTCCCGTGAGATCCTGGAGCAGGCAGTGAAGCAGTGGGCAGTGACAGAGAGCAAGTACAGCGACATCCCCTTCATCGAGAGCGACGTGCCCTGAGCCCGCCAGGCAAGGTCCAGCCCAGGGTGCAGCCTGTCCTGCCTGTCCAGCAGTGTGTTCGTGGTACCGGTACAAATGAAGTGCAAGCGGCTGTGGTTTGAGCACATTGCCACTGTACGGATCTGTTTGCCAAGAGAGGCTTAAAAAAAATTGCCTTTTAACTTACACTGCTAACAAACTAATTGGATCACAGTAGAATCTGTTCATCAAGTGTTATTTCTTATCAGCTGTATGTTGAGTGTATTCTGTCTTTGTGTGTGTTGGATGTGACCAGAAATTGCTGTTGAAAAGCAGCTGAGAAGAATGTGGCTGTCCTGCACCTGTATAAGCAGTGCCCCAGAGGCCCTGGCGACACTGAATGACAAAGTGTGGATTATTTCTATGTACTGCATAAAAGATCAGTGGCCTGTTAGTAGGTGAGAAGAGCTCCCTGTGCTTGGTAAATTTGTCTGCGTTTTGCTAAAGTGAAACCAAGGTCTGCATGTAGCAAAGGCAACTGCTGGCATGAGTTTGATTCTTTGACCTGATTGTATCTCTAGTACCACAAGATAACAAAGGTGATGAGAAGTGTTTTATAAAACCAAGTAGTATTCAGGGAACCATATGGATGATGAGACCATTCACCTTCCATCTCAGGTGAACCAGTGGGAAACATGACAGTATTGACAAAACAGTGCATTATAATTAACAGATGCTTCTGTAAATGCATGAAAGGTAGTCTCTCAAATCCTGCAGTAAGATAGGTTAATGACATCTGATCACTGTGTTCAGACCAAAGCTGTTTGGTTTTTTGGGGTTTATTTGTGGGGTTTTTTTCCATGTTAGGGTGCTGGTTTGGGGGGATTTGGTTTTCTTTTACTGTAACCCGGATAGGTGTGCAAAAACTACTGATGCTAACGAGTGAAATGAACCTTCAGAGGTGTGACAATGTTTTAGGACGATTTGTTTCATGGGAACTATGGCTGCATCACACTGAAATTCCTCTCTAAAGTAGCACCCTTGGGACAGGATGCCTTCCTTCAGCTTCTGTAGACTGCTGCTCTCCCGCTGGTAAACCTGTATATGGTGGTGCCAGCAAGAGCCACAGAAGCCCAGACCCTGAGCAGGGCACTGGATGCACTGAGTTAGTGACTAAGCCTTAGGCCCAAAGTTCAAGGGCTACATTCTTCACCCATTTTCTCTGGCTTGCATCCACGCACTGCTCCCTGCTTCCCCAGGACTCACAGCCTGACCAACTGTGCTCGTAACTAGTGTTTGAGAGATCAGGAATGGGATGAATTGTATTCATCGTAAAGGTGCATTGTTACTGACATCCAAAACGAAGGCCTTGGCATTTTACCACCTGTTTGTTCCTTTTAGTGTGATGGCCAGTTTAAAAGACATAGTTCTCTTTCCTAGATCAAAGTGCTTTCCTTTTTATGTTTTCATTTTATAGAGAAATGCTTTCCATACTGGCAAAAGCTGTTACTATTTTTAAAAGGTACATGTAGTTCTAGTGAATGATACAAAGCATGATTTTTCAAGCAATGGGAAGCAAGCAGAGAGAGGACCATGTCAATTGTTATTTTTAGCTTATTCTCAGACATAAGACACTCTGTGAATTGAGATGTTTTGTAAACGCTGAGACACAAACTTAGTTCTTTGAAATTCACCTATATTGGGAAGTGGGTTCATCAAGAATAAAGGGTGAAAAATGCTTCCTTATGACACAGCACAAGGCTGCCACTAATTCCCAGTGACCAGACTGGACTCTGCTATTAAGACTGTTCTCAGGCTTTTGCTGAAACAGGGAACCAAATCGGCTTATGCTGTAATGTCCTCTTTGAAGTAACATAGTCGTCTTCAAAGCCATATGCACAGTGGGACTAAAGTATTATGGCTCACTTAAATTCTACTGCTAACAGTGATGTTTCTTGAAGTTCTACAGCATAGAAAACAGTAGCTCATACCCTATGTTTGCTCTGTATATTAGGGTGACTTAGAAAGCAAAGCCAAAACACTGATCAGGTCAGTACATATCAGTTGGATGTTGTTTAACCACAGTATTAAAGAAGATTCCTATTCTTATTATAGCTAAAATAAAGCTTTCTTACCAAAAAAGGCCAACCTCAAGAATGTTAACACAGCTAGCCACAGCAATTAAAGAATCCCAAGCTCCACAGCCATTCTTGGCCAGGCAGGTGAAGAGCAGGTAGGAAACTGCACTCGCTTTCAGAGTGCAGTGAGGTGTGTCTGCCTTGACCCTTGTACAGACACCTGGGTGAGTTGGGTGTTGCAGTGCTTTGCTCTTGCCATGTCTCAAGTCCTTCCTTTGGATGTAGCCTTAGCATCTGACATTTCAGCAATATCAGATGCCCTTTTGAAGGCAGCTTCTCCCTTGGTAGGCTGCCACTGCACGATCCAACAGCAGGCAGAACGACAAACCAGCCTGAAGTTACATCGCAGCATCCTTCTGATAAATACTCAGAACTTCCCCAAAGGAGAAAGTTACCCAGGTGTAACTAAACATGCAGCACAGCCTGCTTCCACTTGGAGTTCCTGCGGTGTGGGATGGCTGTGCTGCTTGGTGGGTCCAACCAGTCCCTCCACCCAAACCTCGTCTTCCCTCATTAATGCCTGAAGATTACAGCAGCTTCAGTATGGCCTGAAGTGCAATTCCAGCTGGTTTATGATGCTTTCCGTGACACTGGCACTTCAGGGAAAGCATGCAGCAAATAGAAAGCAAACAAGCTTGCAAACAACAAGAAGGCAGCTTCTCACCGGGAAAATCATCTCTTTTACAAGATGCTGCCCTTATAAATAATGCACTTACTCTTAATAAAAAATAAATAAAACCTGTTCAGTACTACAGTCTGGTGAGATATTGAAGATCTCTTTCCAGAGTTCTGCTGCACATTTAATAGGCACAGTACTAATAAACAATAAAAATAAAGACTGCTTTACCTAAATAAAATTACATCTGTTTACTTACCTTTAGGTTATGCTAAGCTGTGCTACAGTTTTATAAAGTTTATAAACCCACTTAGAGTGGGTTTCCAGCTAAGTTGCCATTGATTCTTTGACTTGTGTGAAATAAAGGCACTCGAGTTTGGAACGGGCAAACTCTGCAAAACCATTTACTTCTGTTTAGGAGTTAAAAATACTTTTGCTTTGTATTTTCTCCAGGAAACATAAGATTAGTCTGAGTGGGTATGATGTGACTGACTTGGTATTCTAATAATGGTTCAAAACACATTAACTGCAGCACAACTTTGTAAAATTGATGTTTCTGGAGTAAGACACATCAGTATTCCCAAATAAAACACAGTACAATATATTTTTACAGTATTTTTTGTGGAAAATATTTTCTTGTGGACCAAATAAAATTCAACTTACCATCTGTTTGTATGCCTTTTATTTGATAAAAATGTACAGACTGGACAGGATCTTGTTACCATGAGCTTGGGGTATTTCTGTTCACATAAATTCTGGAAGCAACTGAACATGCAAGTCAAAGTTTATTAATTCAGAAGTACATTCTTGCTAAAACCTTGTACGTCCTTTACAGTAAGAGAAGGCATGATCCCTGCTCCCTGGGGATCACTGTGTTTTCATTAAATGTAGTCACTGAAAACTGCTCCTTTTGTACAAAAATAATGAAATTAACCAATCTTTAAAAAATAAATTAAAAATAGCCATTGTTTAAGAATGTAAAACATATAAAAATTTTAGAAAATAAGGGGGGAAGTCTACACTTCTTACAGAACCAGCTTGAGGTAGAAATTCAAGTCATATTTTCAGAATTACCCTAAAGGTATTATTTAAATCTCTCAACTACATTAGGAAATAAAGACAGTCTCATAACAAACATGTCCATGGTAACATTAACTTGAAGCTGAAATTTTAACAATTGGATCTTGCAAGATTTTAGGAACAAAGCAAAGTGCCATTTTTTCTTGATTCTGCTCTCCATTTGCTCACTTCTGACGGTCACTCTGGTAGTTCACCTTGATGCCTTTGTTTCCAGGCAACAGCTCCTAGAAGGGAAGGAGCCTTAAGCCATTGCAGACCATAACTGTTGGCAATAAAAACTGCCCAATGTTGAAAACTCCACTGTGGCTCTGCTGTAGCTCTGCCTTTTTGATTCCCCAGTGCTGGTTACTGGCTATGTTATTTGGACAGTTTTCTTCCTTTAGCCTTAATGGTTCATCTCCAGAGAAGCCAAAATTTGTATTTGTGACCTGCCTGTAACTGTAAAAACAAGCAGGAAGAAATACTGATACATAATTTGATGAACCTCATAGAAGCATGCAGGAGTAATGGTGCAGAAGGATTAATAGCTGTGTGTTGCACACACAAAACTAAAATAATTCCCCCCCCTCAAAAAAAAAAAAATACTTTTATCAAGGGGCTCTGGTTATGTATTATATCAGAACCCAGCAGTCTGTAATGCACAGGAAATGTGCTACTTGGTGTTCACAGGAACGTCTGAGGCAGTTGTTTCTTCAGCACTGTGAGACCAAGAAAAACTAGCAATTTTTTGCAATCATGAAAAACTAATTATGCAGTTCAATCAGACTTAATGGCATTTAAAAAAATGGGCTTTACAGTCAGAAGTGTGCTCCAGGCTCTGGCAATATTATGGCATTTGAAACAATGTTTACAGCACATAGCAAGGCTGAATAATGACCAAATATTAAATCAATAGAACAATTTCTTGTTCTCAGACTAATAATATGTCAGTCTGAGCTTTTATGGCTTCTGTCTTGCATTTTGCTTTGGAGCTCTGACTGTTTTAAAGTATATTTTATTTTCATTATATGGAGAAGAATCTGAGGCACAACTGCAATTTAACAGATCAGTGACAGAGACAAGAACACAAAAGGTCTCCTGACTTGCTTATTAGGTCATCCCTTAACTGTGCTCTCTTCCCCAAGGGCTCTTCCTAAACTAAGAGTTGATGCAAAAAAAATTAAATGTTAATCATTGTGTAAAGCAGTAAAAATAACAATTTGCCTTGAAGTGATTTTTCCCATTATTAACCAGAGATACAATTATTTTCTCATTATAGAGAACGTTCCTAAATGCAAAAAATTAGCCTTGTGAATGTCAGGCTAGTTAAAAGTCTTCTCAAAATTTATCACACCGCTATTAACTTTTATATTGTAGAATTAAGCAGATATATAAGATGTCAGTAGGCTTGATCTTTACAACTTGAGATCGTCGCTTCCCAGTGGCTTAAAACAGTTGTCCACAAATTCATCACTGACTTCTTCTAGAGAAGGTGGCTTCCATCTGGGGGATTGGTCTTTGTCAATCAGCACTGTCAGGGGGGACAGAAGGACACCAAAGTTACCTGTAAACTTCCTCTAATTAAAATGACTTAAGATTGCATCAAGACAAATCCCTGCAGTGATTACAAGGAAGAGAAAAATCAATGTGCTCTGGAGAAGGCAGAGTTTTTATAACATATTTCTAGTCTAATAAAAATTCTTGAGTCTAGAGATGTATCTGGGAGTTGCCTGATGATACATGGAACAGTGGATCACTTCAGAAGCAGCCCAAGCTTTGAAGGAAGAGACCTGAAACTAGTGGTTTCTGTTAGACCTGCCACTCTTGCCTGACATGCTTTTTCATGGGAACCTGGGAGCAGTACACAGGATGCTCCTTCTGGACAAGGCCTTTTCTACCTCTGTGCAAAACCTGACTCTGTGGAGAGTGTAGGAGATGACTCAGAGTGGTGGTAAATGCCTAAAGGTAATTTAAACATACATTGTATAAACTAATAATAAAATAATTCATGAGGAAATAGTAAAACAAAATATCTTTATGGGAAAACCAAGAATGTTTATTTGTAAATGCTGTCAGATACTGCAGACACATAGATTCAACCCTGACAATTTGAATAATGTTAGTATGTAGACTTTATGCTGTATCCTGGGAAATAGATCACTGAAGATAAAATCATCAGTGAATGAATGACATGTGAAAATATAACAAGAAAATATCAATTCCAAAAAAACATTCCTTGTATCACAGGAACACTGAAGGCATGTCAGCAAGAACAGCTGCACTAGCAAACAGTAAGACAAGAGGCAGTTCATTTGTGTGTAAAAATTATCAACATGAATGGAATTCCAGAGTATCCTTCCAAGCACCTTTCGGGCTTTAAGGAATCCTGAAAGGTGCTATTCAAAACGTGAAATTGTTATAATTTTTAAAAAGACCAGCTATAGGAACTGTGGCTTTCTAGGACGTCCTGACTGCCCAACATGCCTCACAACACCCATTCCCTTCAGGTGAGTGATATCAGCAACTGATTTGGGGATGCACCTGTGGCCTGGGAGACCACCTGACCACAGCATATGAGAGAGAATGGGCAAGAAGAGGGAGCTTCTCTCAAGTTCTTCTGCTAAGAATAGACTTCTTTGGTTTCTTTTCTGACAAAAAGAGTTCAGAGTAGGATGGTTCTAAAGGTATATGAGGAGAAGACACAGAGATCCCAAATTTTGAAGAATAAAGCTATTTTTTTTGGTAAGTTGTCATGTCTTTCTAAACACTGTCCTTAGTGAGTAAACTAGAAACAGCCAGGATGAGAAATGTGAAAGGGGGTGGGATTTTAAGTTCAGTGATAAGAGTGCCTACCTAAAGACTGTGCCTTCCCAAAGCCCAGGCATTATGGCCTATTTACCAATTTGTAGTAAAAAAATGTGACTTGAAAACTTGTGGCCAGTTCTACTCTGGTGGATAAACTGAAAGTTCATAATGGCCTCTCCAGTGTCTTCAGTCTTGTAACTCACAGTATTTTCTTTTCTAGTAGCTTCATGGAAACATTCCCTTTCTGTACTAACTTCTGTATAGTCTGTTTCTCCAGCTTGAGATCCATCACTACAAGAATGGAACGAAAATTCTTAAGACTTCTGAGGTAAGCTAAGGGAAGTTCATTAAGATCAAAGTAACTGAGCATAGGCATTGTGTTAAGGGTTTGTTCTTGTGTCTTAACTTTTTTAACAAAAATTCCAAACCCCTTTGTTCAGTGGCATTACCAGACTTCAGTTGTGTTCAGCACAGTCCAAACACTGATATTTCTAAGCACCTGACATTCTGTTTGCTGCCATGAAATCTCTCTGCCTGCTGCAGGGCCCTGGGGTGCCGAGGGTAAGGCTCACATCTGCCAGCTCTGCAGGAGAGGTGGCAGAAGCTGTACAGAAATAACATCTTTGCAGGATCAGCAATATGTAGAAGACCTTTGCAATTCCATTTCAAGTGCACATTCCTACACAAATAGTTAGGAAAGGAATTTAACAGATTTTTGTTCCTGAGATTTGATGCTGAGATTATGTTCTCTCTGGATGTGTTTGAGCAGATTCCAAAAATGGCCTTTTCTTAGGCAGCAAGAATTAAAAAAATACCTATGCGTTTCTTAGTAGTCTATAAATCAAAGTGAAAAGCTGATACCTATAATGTTCAAAGCCCACATTTACCATTATATGGAAAAATGTTGGTGAAATATTATTTATGTGTTTTATGCTTTAAGGGTTTTGAATTTTTTTTAATAGCTCCAGTCTCAAGAATCATGAACAGGGAAGACTTTGCCACAGGAGATTTTTAGGTTGAAAAAAAACTCGCTGAAAGAAAAATGAAATTCTGACCTCAGGTCAAAGCAGGTTTAAAAAGCTTTTAAACTACTTCCCTAGCATGCCTATTAAAATAATGGTTTGAAGCAGATAAAAGCTATTATTAAAGGCTGACCTTTGGCCATTCCTGCTGAAAAACAATCTTAAACTAAAATTTGATTGTTGTAACTCAACATTATTTTGTGGCAGATCTTTTAGTGTTAGAGAGGGTCCACAGCTGATGCTTAAAATGCTTTAATAAAGAAAATTCAGTACTTAACACTTTTATCATTTTTGTTCACGATGGTTACTCCTGTGAAGTACTTAATAATCTCCCTTGCTATTAAAAAGGATGCTCAGCACATTGTTGGATAATGATTTTTATGAAATTAGACCTAACTACAAAAATTATCTTGAGGAAGATTCTGCACCACTCTAAAACATGAGAAACAATTCTGAGACAGAAAACCTGAGAACAATATATAAGCAGTAAGCAGAGAGCGAAAGTGCTTCAAGAATGAATTATTAGTACTAGTATTAGTATTATTATTCCCCTCAGTGCAGCTGGATCTCTCGTAGGTAGGTTTGGTTTTTTCCTGCCCCTGATACTCCTAAGCTTTTGCTACATCATCCTGTGCAAGAGACAAGTTTCCCAACTGCTGTTCTCGCAGCTTCTTCCTTTACAGGCAGTTTGTGTATTTCCTGGCCACGCTAAAGGGATTTGCTTTTGTACTGTACTGCAGTCCCAGATGGCTTAATGACCTTGTGCCTTACAAGGAGGAATTCAGTTTGGTGTTCCTCTGACTCTCAGACTTTTGAGTTTGTCACTTCCTGAACAACTACATTTCAGCAGCTTATGTGCTGATTTAGAATATATCCTAGGAATAGTACTTTTAAGATATCCTTGTCCCCATTACCATCACTATGAAAAACACATTCTTCTTGATGTGTTTGGTAAATTCTTCAAAGGGGTCTCTGCTAGTAAGGACTAATTAATTAAATCAGAAACTTTTTCCATGCTGTACAAACCAACCTTGCATCTCTCACCCCAGGCTATCTTTAATACAGTGTTACTAATAGCAAACACTCAAACTAATATCCGTATCTCAAGTGGATTTTTAAACTGCTTTATACAGACAGATATAAGAAAGGAGGAGGAGGTGACAATACATACTTGAGTGTTTATCTGTGTGAATTAGAAGTCCAACCCGAAAGTTATCCATCCAAATGTCTTATACTGTAAGCTCCTTGGAAAATGAAATGCCTGTGCTTTATTTCATCTTGTGCTGAATAGTACATAAATAATTGCTACAGTTCCTACCAGATGTGACTTTGGGTTTGACAAACTGCATAGTGAATCAGCAGTAGGATCAAGGACGGAATTGGAGTCTGTCCCCAAGATGAACTTGCTGAGCCACTGCTCTACTTTTACCACTACCCATCTTGATCAGTGCCTCAAAATGCTGAATTATTTACCATTAAGGTCACATATATACTTTTTAATAGTAAGATACTTCTATGCAGAGGTGTTTTGGTCATGGAGGGAAGTAAGTCTCTGTTCTAAGGATTTTCTATGCAAATAGTTGTTATTGACTTTGAGACTTTAAACCATCTTATAGCTGGCTGAACCAGCTATGTGGCAACACTAAATGTGGACACAGATGGTACACAGTTACTCACTACTGTCAGCATTAAATATGTTTTGAACTTTCACAATGAAGTGGTGAAAGCAGGTGGGCAAATAATGTTAGGAAACTAAGATTACAGAAAGGAAACAAAATGGCTCTTGTGCTTTGGAACAAGTAATAAATTTTGGCCACACAGGAGCCCAATAAGTAAAAACTGTGGCCAGCTGGGAAGTGTTCTCCGGGGTGTTGCTGCGTGCACTTCTAGTCATCTCCAAAGAAGCACCACAATAGTGAATTTGCATATTATTAAATTTGAGAAATATTTCTGGTGTGCATTCTTACCTGCTCGAACCCCTTCATAGAAGTCATGGCCTTTCTGAAAGATTTGGAAAAAAACCACGAACTTGTAACACATGACAGATTCAATTTATCCCATCTTTCCCAATCCCACTTCTTGTAATGCGACTTCGCAAGATACAGTTAAATCCTGCTTGTACTGTTCTCTTCTAGGCTTACTTTCTCTTTACTTATTAAAGAGCTCTACAGCTTCTTGCTTAAATGCAGCCACCTCTTGGTATCAGTCTGTTGAGCTGTATCTCATCAGCCAGTGTTCCCACATTCTCTCTGTGTTGCATCTCTTTTCCCAAAGAGCTTTGCATAATGCGGCCTAAGGTGTGTAGGATCAGAAATTCCTCTGAGAAAGGCCACTCTTCAGGAATTGTCATGTATTCTACACATTTGGACCACTGTGCAAGTTAAATGAAAACCTTTAAAGATCCAGTTACTTTTTGATAAAGGTAAATATAACACTTAAATCTCTAAGGATGCCTCATTAGCAGTGGAGTAACGAGTAGATTCAGGAAAACTATGTCAAGGATACTGTTAGGCATTACAACATATCAGGATTAGATAGATTTCAAGCACTTACTTTAACCATCACAAACCATTTAATTTGATATATAAAAAATCTTACTTCCAAATGTGACAAGACTAATCCTAAGGATGCCTTATAAGGCATGTGTTCAGGTAATTCAGCTAGCAGCTCTGTTCTAGTGAAAGGATCACTTTCTCCTATGTTATCCAAGTACTCAGTACAAATACTACTAAAATCTCTTGTTGTCTATAAAAAATTTATCACAGCACTCCTGAAAGGCAGTGATAAACAACTATTCCCATCCTGCTGCTGCGAATTGAGGCACAGAGGAGTGCGTAATTTAAATAGAAAATCTGCTCAAGAACACCAGTTTTATAATTATGGTGCAAATATGAAACTATCCATATATTAATGTTCTCACAGTTTTTTAACAGAAGTTCTCTACCATTCCCATCTGACCATCATTAGCATAGTCTCCTTTGAGTTGCATGTAAAGACATCAAACTAGAAAAAAGTGACAGCCTAAAAAGCACACAGAGGTAATACTGAAAATTAACACTTATAAATTAGGAGCCCTTGATGTAATCTACATAAAACTTAGTGTCTGGCAAACTGCCCCCCCTCTGTGGCTGGTAAGGGACAAAGTGCTCAGCTGCCTGCTTACCATGCATGCTTGGCTCAGTCTGTATTCCATCTTGAGTACCTCTTGTAAGCTCATGGAAGCTCCTTCTCTGAGCTGTCTGAGAGTCAGCTTTAAGGATGTAGGTGACATCTTATTAATAGTCTGGGGAAGACATAAACAGTATTTTTATTCTGTTCAATTCATACACATTTTCAAGTCTGTCATTTGTGCATTTTAAACTTTGTGAAGTAAATGATGGTACTCTTCTCCCTGGGCTCCCTTACATGACACCTATTTCTCCTGCTGCCTCCCACCATGCTGTCATACTAAATGAACTTCCTTGCATAAACTTTTATCACAAAGATCTCTGGGATGTATGCCATCACTTGTGTAAAGCCTGGCACTCCTAAGGTCACATCATTTATGATCAAATTACTACTAGCCAGAGAATATGATGCGGTTTGAAAGCCCTTTCCATTACCTTTTGGTACAAGAAGGTGAGTGTTAGAAGCAGTTACACTTAATTTTTGAATATCATAATTATACTCTCAATTGCTCTTAGATGTTACTGATATTGTAGCTGACATTAGTATCACACAGCACGTAAGTTTTATTTGGTACAATAGCATAGTAAGGCAGTAATAGTGAGATTGGCAACAAACTTTAAGTAGTTGCTTTATGAGCCTTTGCAAAGACTAGACAATATGTGCAGAAGGAAATTCTGGAAGAAAAATATATTAAAGTAAATCAAACATAAAGGCATATTTATCCAAGCTTCCTGTCTGGGATCAATAGATACTGCAGTAATTCAGCCCTACATTGCTCTGCTGATAGGAAGCCTGGAGGTCAGGCCTTCCTTTTTTTTGACAGAACTACAGGCTATAAATATCACACAACACACAGGATCTGTTTAGGGCACACAAACAAATGCTGTAAATCTGGCTCTCATGAGTATCCTTCGATTAACAGCATGCCAATAAACAGTAGGGGAAATGGGGAGAAAGAAAAAAACCTAGTTAAGAAAACAGAACTGAGCTTTAAAGCTTTATAGGTTGTGGGGAAAAGGAACTAAATCTTATTGTTGCTCATCTTTTTTTCTCTTACTCTAAACAAGACTCTTCTTCCCCTGTAAACCCAACTAAAAGCTCTGTATCATTTGCAGTACAACAGACATTTCCTGGTAATTAGGACATTTTTGCCACTACTGAAAAGCAGCAGATGGTACGATTTGCCTCTTTACATTATTTTCATTGCAGACATTAGGCTCCTTACCAACAGACTGAAATGGCAGGTTTCCAGTCATCAACAGAAAGGTTTTTTTCCTAGCTCCCAATTACTCTTCATCCCTCTCCAGACACCAGCTGATACAGCAGTGACCCATTTTGCCTAGTTAAGCTGGAAAACATGTGATTCCTATGCAAGCAGGAGGCTGTGCAATTGTGCCTTAAAAGCTCTGGTTCTGTCATTCTGTTCCTTGCACATTGATCACCGTGTTTGGGAGAGAAGCTGGCCAAGAGGGAGCCGATGCTGGCTCAGACTGCCAACATTTCCCGAGCCCTGGTCAGGCTCTCTAACAATAAAGAAGCACATAAAGAAGTCTGCTACACCTCTAATTCCATCACTCTGTACGTCTCAGATGGGTGGCAGCTCTTAACTGGACACCTTATGTCCTGTAATATGCTCTTGCTGGCTTTACATTTCAACTGGATGTTTTGCCTTTGAGTTCCACATTCTGTCATTTATATTAGAAAGTCTTTGCTCAGACCAGATTAAATGGTATGCACAGTAAAGCCAGATGGTTCCATGGGTAAAATGGCAATGGCAAGTTCTTTCTGGTCAGAGGCGGCATTGGAAGGGGAAGATCTGAAAACAGCACTTAAGGCAGTTGCTGGATTCACTAGACTAGTTATCTTGGCATATCAATGAGGTTGAAGGTGGAGGAGGTGCTGGTATAAATCAAGCTGAAGGAAGAGGAACAAGGCAAGAAAACGGGTAGGTGTAATTGCTGAAACATGAGTCACCAGTGTGTCTATAAATAAGTTCTCTGTACAGAGAGGAGGGGATTGGTGCTAGGGAACAAGCCTGAAAAGGAGATGGGATAGGCTGAAGTGGGGAGTACTAAAATGCAAAGAAGTTTCACAGAGGTATTTGACAACTGATTCAGTATCTGTCAGACTATCTTGATTTTGCTATAATGATCCCAAAAGCTACAAGCTGAATTTGCAATAGACCTGAATGTCAATCAGATGCTATCAGAAGGTGACTGAATTAAGTGGCACTGGTTCAGTGGGGTCCCTTACAAGAGTAACAGCAGGAATAGTGACTTTCTTTCACTTAAACAAAACCCTCCCAAGGCCCAGCACTCCACTTCCCTTGCCCCAGAGGAAGATACCCATCTCTTCATTCAGTTCTTTGGTATTGTGGATCTCTCACAGAAGAAATTAAGTATCTGGTCCTACAATCTTACTTAATCCTACTGCTTATTGTAGAATTTATGCTGTTAGAAACTTGTCTGAAATTACGTATTTGTTCACAATAATAAGTCTTGCATTTGCTAGAAAATGTGGGATTCCTTTTGTGGCTTTTTTCACCCATGAATTTCTGTATGAACAGAAGCAACTCATACTGACATAGTCTTATATCTTGAACAGAATAGACAATTGCTCAGAAACTTCGGCCAGCTCCTCCACATAAACACATAAAATTTTTATTCTGGTACCAGCTCATTTGACTGCTTTATCCAATGAAACCTGAATACAAGGGGGGAAAAAATGAGCTTTTCCTTTTATAATAAATATGCTAAACTTCTTGCAATATAATAGGCATACTGGTTGGCACAAAGATAATCTGAGAACTTCCTTTCTCAAAAATGGCTTGGTAGTTTCAGTGACAAAATGTTATATCTTTAAAAACTAAAAAATAAAGTATATCCACAACAGGAGGCTTAATGTTAATGATACTACCTTATAAAAATATATTCCTTCTGCTCAAATGAAAGTCAGAAGATTATGGATATTTTATTTTATTATGAAAGCAGGATTTCTTCTGTGAGCTGTAATTAAAGTTAAAATGACACTTTTTGTAGAAATGCTTGAGTTCTATTCAATTGTAAGTAATATTTCACTAACTCCAAACCAAACTTTTAAAAGGCACCTGAATACAGATCCTTCAGAGGAAAAAAAGAAAATATACACATTATTTATAAATTGATATAAGTTGCTCCTAGCTTTTGAGGCTGAAGTGTGAATTATGTGTGTAGTTTTGCTGTACATGTTTTAAGTAGTGACTACATCCAACACTCGGAAATGTATTAAAAATCAAAAAATACTTTGTGATAAATTGTTTTGCTGTTTATCCAAATGAGATATCTGGAATAGAAGAAAAAGAACACTGTTCTGGCACTAGTGTATTCCATCCCATGGCAATAAAATGAGCAGCTCTAAAAGGGAATGTTTCCCCAGCAGCCCCTTGAGGGTAAAAGGGAAGGGGAGTTTGGGTTTCTACTAGATTACAATGTTATGCACCACATGATGATACCCTCATTGTGTGATTTTGCAGAGGAATACTCTTGTCTGAATAGAACTACTGAGAATCCCTTACGACTACATGTGAGAACTTGAGGATCTCAGTCTAGTGTCCTATTGGTGTTATGTAGTATTAGTTATGTTAATAAGGTGACTAAAGTCTGCCCCATGATAAGAAAGTATAAACCCAATCTTAAAATATTTAACAAAAATAACATAGAAGACATTACCTCTAGCTGCTTCATGGCAAAAGGAGATCCATCTTGCTTTAATTTTTTGACAATTTCTTCCATACTATTTGCTGAAAAAAGACTAAAAGAAAATTAAATTAGCCCATGAACTGTTTCAGCCTTTCTCTTACCTGTGAAGGGTAACACTGACATTAGAACCAGCATGGCCACCTGATTGGGCTTCTCTTAGCAATGTGTTCCATGTTGTTCAGTTTCAGGTAACTTGGTTGTCAGGCATCTCCTCTCCCTTCACAAATCTCTGCTGTTTTAATAAACCTCACTTAGAAACTCTGCTGTTTATCTATAAACTTCAATTACTACCATCAATCTTATCTGTATTTTTATCATACATTGAGTCCTAAACTCTTAGCTCCATTCCACTGGTTTGGTGTCAACACCTTCTGCCTCTACAGTCAGTTACTGCCATCCTTCCTCAAGAGTTTTAGCTGCTTCTTATTACTCTCACTTATTTTTCCTTCCCTTTCTGATACACAGAAGTTCCAAGCAGTCATAGAAATGGCCTAGAACCAATGAGTATAAATGTGCTACGTAACATTTCCTATTCAACTGAACAATTACTCTCACAAATCCCCATCCAATTTCCATAGAAAGTGTTCATTTTAATGTGCCATATGGTAGTTGCTTAATATAATGGTGTTTGACTCAGGCAAATATGCTCAAGTATTTAATATACTGATGAGTGAAATATTTAATGAGCTTCAGATAAAGCTCCCTAAAGCCAAAACAGTTATTTAAACTTGGATGCCATTTCTCTCACCTTTTCTTCAGAATACTGTTACTTTATTTAACTTCATGCTCTCTACCTACAATAATTAAAAAATTAAAAAATATTGCTAAATACCTGTTAATCTTCTCTATATGTTCATCAAGTGAAAACTTCTTTTCTTGATCAACTGTGCTCTATTTGAAAAGCAAATACATGTTTTACTTGGTTATTTTAGACTGAAAAAGTTATCAGTACTGAAAAATTCCAATGACTTGTGCTACAGAAATATCATAAATGAGCACTTAATATTCATAAGACAGTGACATTTTTAACGAGTTAGTTTTGTGGTGTGTAGAAATGAACTTGTCACTTTATCCTGTGAATGTTAAAGATGTCACCTCATAAAGCAGTGCTTTCTCTGAGCTACTATGTATGCATATTTGACTGGGTGCTTATCTTGTAAACAGGTAATTCTGATTATTCTATCAAAATATTTCTATAAAATACACTAAGAAAGTCAGTGTAGATAAATCTACCCAAAAACCTGAGATTGTTTTTAAAAAGTTTCATTTTCTTTAAAAATACACAGGCTTATGTTTGGGGGGTTTTAATGACAAAAAAACCCCCCACACTTATCTGCCGTATATTTTCTGTGTAATTTTACAATATTTTATTTAGATAGCTAAAGTGTGTGAAAGATCCACTGGCCTTATGTGGAAAGGCTGTCAAATGTTTCACATCTTCTGGCATTAAAGGGTTTAGGACATAAGTAGATGTTTCGGGAACAGCAGCTGAAGATGAGAAAGGTTCCCCATCATTTCAGCTCTGATAACTAAAAATACACAGCTTCTTTTTCCATATACTGCAACATATAATCACTCCTCTTTCATAGCTTTCTATTTTGTCAAAATAATCAGTACTGCTATGTTAATTAGCTTATCCCATTTATTTTTCTAATTAATTTTAATATATTAACTTAGTAATTGCAAAACAGAAATAACAAGAGTAGGCACTGCTCATTTTAAAGCCAAACAAAATGGGGGGGGGAGTAATACTCAGATTGACTGAACACATGGAAAACTAGTTTAACTCTAGAAGTTTTCTTTCTATTGAAATAAAATTACAGTGCACATCAAACAGTTGAAACAGCCCCAGAATGTAAAGCCAAAGCCCTTTACTTTTATGCCCATTGTCACACAGAATCAACACAAATACTAATTATGTATTAATACAGTTATATTCGCCTCCAAAGTGACAACAGAGTACTAGGTATGGGTTTGTCCATTGGGAAAACAGCACCTTTCTCCCCTTGAAAACACTTCTTTCAGGTGCTTACCCTACAGTGCATCTGCCAATACTTATCCCCTTGGTAACTGCTGTGCTTATTCAGTCTTTCAATTGTCTCAAGGTTACAAACATATAAAATACTTGAGAAATCAAAGGAACAACTTGAGCCTTTAAATTTAGGCTTCAAATCTGGATGGCAGATGGTCTGCATCACAATAATGCTAAAATTTATGCCAAATGCGTCAAGCTAGCGAGACATTTTTTAGGTTGATAAAGTTTCTGGGATGGAAATACAGCATCCCTTTCCAAGTGAGCAGTGCAGCATTTAGTAAGGAGCAGGATAACTTCTGCAGCCTCTGGATTAGGCCAGTACTTCTACCCTCTCCTTTCTGTTTGTCAGAATCCCTGAATTTCAGGGTAACGTCCCAGATTACATTTGTCATCATGTACAACTTCCAGTCTGCTCGTGGCTATCTATTTTGCCTTCTGCAAAGTGTGCTAGAAATCCAAGAATAACAGGAAAAACTAAGCAGCAATATATTTTCTGCATTGTCATGCTACTGGCTGGAAACTGAAGTACACACATGGAGAGCGAGCGGATCACAACAGGAATTTTTGGGGTATCCAAAATGAATAAAAAGTGAAGAAGGACTTCACAATTTTAATTGTGACCACTATAGGCAATAGTGCTACAAAATAGTATTTTATAGAGGACAAAGAGTTTGGAACCCCATTATGTTCAACCATAAAAAAATATGATCAGTAGCACAAGTTAAAAAAGAATGTCTTTACATATATTTAACCATTTTGCTTGATTTCAGTATTACCTTCTTCTGGTAAGAGTTCAGTAAGTCTGCTATATCTTCTTTTGAAGGCGATTTCAGTGCTATCAGGTCTTTCTCTAAGGCAGGTAGCTATTAAAATAAGATTTATTTACAAATAAGTAAAACAAAATCTATTACTTGGATTATTACTGCTTGTAATACACAACTGGTAATAGCATGTATGTATATAAACACCCCCTCACCCTCCCTAACTTTCTGACAGATCTTAGAGGTACCAAGCAAACAATACATGGAGCCAGAGTTCATTTTTCAGTGTTGAGCTAACTGGATTTAATTATGTCTGCAGTGACCAGCAAAGACCTCTTCTTCCCCAGCAGGGCCCCAGTGCAGTGCTATAGCTGCAGCAGGTAAAGGCAGGCTGCACCAGTCTGAGAGGCAAGAGCAGGAGCCTGGCAACAATGCTATCCCCAAAATAGTATCTTGCCAGCTTCTCAATGACAGTCATGGGTGTTCACGCTGAGAAGGAAAGCAAATCATTCCTTTTCCTTCACTTAAGTCCATGCCAGTTACTGGGACATTATGACTCTGACCTTATCAAATATAGTAATTTTTACAGGCCCTGTAAGAAACAAATACCTGTTAAGCAGATTGATAAAGAACACATTAATGAGGTTCCACCTTGACTGAAAACTCAGCAGTTGTATAAATCTCACTTCATACACTGTTGTCTAATCTATACAATTTTTTAAGCAACTGCCATTACACTGAGTAGATCATGTCCTTCCAACAGTAGAACTGTGAAGACAGCAACATTTGCTCCTTCTTCCAAGCAAAGCTGTCACTAGCTGGCAAGTGTTAGAATGACATCTTGAGAATATCTTACCATCCCTGTTCACAGGGCATGGCCAGCTAATATAACTGCACCTCTGTGGACACTCAAGTTGGTAAAAGTATACTGGGGTGCTAAAACCTCAGACTTGTCACTGTGGCTGTAGTCTGTGCCCTTGCCAACACTGTTAGCACCTTACCTTTCCAGATTCTACAAAGTGTGTAGCGATGCCCACTTTTAGCACATCTCTTCCTTTCAGCCTACATCCTGTTAGTGCAAGGTAATAGCCAATCTTTCCTGAGAGCCTTGGCAAGAAATACCCTCCACCTACATCAGGAAAAAGGCCTGTAATAAACAACACAAAACAAAAGTGAAGGGAGAAGAACTTGTACTAATCATCACTTGGTAGCTATTTCTTCTTGTCTCCCTTTCATCTCCCTGACAGGAACAGAACCTTGCCCAAGCTTCTTAGTTTGACATTTCTCTGTCATCAAAGCCCTTCCTAAAAGCAAACTCTCGAACACCTTCCAAACTGCATCTTTTCCACTAGCACATACTTTACAAACATATACCAAACAATAGGATTTATTCTATTTGCCAACAACTTGAGGTATTTTTAGGTGCTCAGCAAAGAAACAGAAGTGACATGAAGGATTGTAAAACAATTTGTGCAAACTCAAACTGAATGCTGCTTTCACTCGGAAATCTTTTATTATGACAAAAATATCAAACAACAATGAAGTGCCTCTTGCACAGATTAGTTTGACCAATTTTGGGGCCCAGAATTCAATAATACATCAAAAATATAGCCAGGGTCTTCCTGAAGGTGGAGGTGCAAGATGCTGAACCAATACCTGGCTCTTCAACAGGACTATGACTATGCTGAACATAAAAAAAATTATTAAACTCTCCAGCTTAGTGACTGTCTTACATTTACGTATTTTTAAAATTAGGGTAATTTTTAAAAATTCAAAGCTGTGAATAAAATTTAAAATACTTTTAAAAGTTGTAATTGAAAGGTGTCTACCTTCTGTTATATACATTGATCACCAAAACAAATTCAGGCACTTTTTGTAACATACTTAAGAAAACTTTAGCTTAGCTGGATCAGTTTCAGAAATCTGAATGGATAGAAGCAGTGTCCAGTCACTACTTTGAAATCATCAGCAATGGTGTATTCATGAAAGTCTTTTGCAGAAATGAAAGATGTGGTGGTGTTTCTTCACTTTGAGAGAAAATTAATGATGAAAATAAATGAGAAAGAATACAAATGGGCAATAAGAAACTCAGAAAACACTTGCCAAAACAGAGATATTAACTGGGAGAAATTAAGATGTACATAAGGAGTTTAAATGGGTTTCTGATAGAAGGTGGTAATTTTTCACTCATGAGTAATTGCTTTCAGTCACAAAAGAGTCAATGTATGTATTGTGGAAAAGACCTTATTACAAGTATTTTAAGATATGGGAAATTAGTGGTCCTGGAATAGTCCTCCCCCTCAGACAGAATCAAGGGGAGGTTTCTTTCAGACAGCTGCTCTTCAGTGTCTTCCTTTTAATAATCTCAGTATCTAAGCCATCTCAGCTTCTCCTCTGATTCCCTCTTGGTCCCCTCTTTGTTCTGCTGCTTCTTATACAATGAAAAGTTGGTTTTAGGAGTCACTTCCTATCAGTTATAGTTGTAGTATTCTAGTCCCACTGATGTGTGTGCTGTCATTAATGGATTTGTTCCTCATCCCACTCAGGCTATCGAGACATACAACTCTTCTCTTGAAATGCTAAGTGCCTTACTGACACACAGTCTTTTTCCTTTTTGCTGTAATTAAAATAATACCAGTGAAGGACCACTGTTCTCCCCACGCTCCAGTAAAATTCTAGGGGAAAAGACATTCTCTTGTTGGGTATCACAGCACCCTTTCACTTGGAAATCCACAGGGAAATCCGTTCTAAATAAACTGTGAAGTTGATTATCTTAAGTTGCTTTAGAGGCAAATAACTCTCAATTGAGTGAAGGTTTCTGTAATTATTAAGGAATTTACAAACAGGATTAGCGAGGGCATAACTGATCCACTCTAAACTTACTTGGTGGCATAAACATCATGTGCTATAGCTTCTGTATCCTTTTCAATGTCCCTGTCTTCCTTTTTTCTTATGATTTTACTCTTCTTGTCTGTGTTCTATGTATTCCTCTTAATTCTCATGTTTCTCATTGCTACTGGGGTTCTCTGAATGTATTCCACATGCTCAATTTTCTTTTCCCTTTTAACAGTATTTACCCATTATTTCTCAAATTCCTACTTGTATAAGAGAAGAGCTGTATTACTGCTGGGCTGACCAGGCTGTAAGCCCATGCTTACTTGCTGACTTGCAGTCTGTGCTCTTTGCTGTAATCCCAAAGGTACAACTCTGCATTTGCCAAGCATAAAATAAAGGCAGTGCTACTACATTCTTACCGTGTCTGGCAGATGATGATTGAAAATTTATTAGTAAATGACTTCTAGAAAGCTAAAAACTTAGGAGACATATACAAGAAAGTACCCATTATTAATATAACATTACCTCAAAGCCCACCTCTTACAATATACTTTCATCTTTTGTTCTTCCCACCACTAATTTTTCCACACCCTCCTACATCTAAGCTGTTTTCTAGTGCTTTGTATTATCTGTGTCAGTTTCAAACTCCTACAAACTACAACTGCCTTTTCTTTCTGTTTGCAAAGTGGCTTATTTATCTCTATCCTTCTATTTACGGTTGTGTATAAATGCAGAATAATTGTGTGAAAATGGAGCAGCTGAATGAATGCTTTGTTTTCATTTCATAGCAAAGGTGTCATGCCTACTGAAATAAGTGAACACATGAAAAAATCAATTAATACAGTATCTAAAGAGCTAGACACAGAGATTCTGAATGAACACAGAGATCAAAACAGCTAAGCCTTTAAATCCAAACAGATTTCACTGGTTTTACTTCTAATTGATCCTAAAAGGGGTTTAATTATTTTCTTTCCTAAGCAAGTTCTAATCTTTTCCTTTACATGTCTTCACAGTCTATTTTTGTTTAAATAAGTCCTTGGCAACAGAAGAAATGTATGTAAAGAACAGAATTTTTGTTAATCTAAAACTACTCATATCTTTACCTTTGAAGAAGAAAATGAAGGTACTTTTATTATTAGAACAATTTTATGTGTCAAAGAACTTCTCTGTTTAGTTTTTAAAAAGTACGAACACAAATTGTTTCCTTCAAATGGTTTTCATGTACAGGAACTGATTATGACATTCAAAGTTTAGCAAATTCATGTTGTATTAATGCTTAAGATGGTTTACTAAGTTTCCTTCAGTATAAAAAATACCTGGAGGGCTGCAATAGCTTTTTCTCATCCCAAATATGATCATTCAGAAGAATTACACTACATTTATCAGCTAGAAGGAATTGATCTAACATTTTTTTCAGGAATTAAAATGATAATGAGCTTCCTTTTATTTGGATGGTTTATTATGCTTTATTTTAATCGATGCTCACATCAAGATAGTTCACTTTAATCTGACTTTTCTTGAGACATACTTTCCATACCTGGTCATCTCCAGTTCCCTTTTCAACTACTTTCATTACCAACACAGCTTTCAGTCAAAGCCATTTCATCCCAATGACACAAACAGACACATTAGACGTGTTAACATATGATAATCCATTCAAATACTTACCTATTGCTGTTTCTGGCATTGCAAAAAGTGTCTTTTCTGTAGCAACTCGAAAATGTCCATGAACTGAGACGCCAACTCCCTATGCATGGAGCAAAGGACATGGTTAAAAAATTATTTTTAGCAATAGTCATAACTATAATCCTACATAACACACCTCTTGCTTTGCTCTACAATTTAAATCATATTAGACTTACCAAGTGCACCTCAACGGAATATTAAAAGGCCTTTTACAGTTCAAACACTAGCAAAGCATCATCTTACCTTTATGATTTGGCTGCAATAGCACTCTATGCTTTGAAAGATTGATGAGTCACACAGAGATTAACTTCAAAAGCCCACAAGTGACAGCAACAGGAATGAGTGACCGTATTACCTCCATTAGACCACTACAGGAGTTGATGTCCCTTTGCTAATGTTACTTCATCTGTAATTTTTGCACATACTTCAAATCACCAAAAAAAAAAAAAGCCAATATTTTTGGAATATACGGGAATCACACAAATTGTACAAATGAAAGAATAATTAACTATTCTTCTGATACATTATAAACACAGAAGTATTTTAAGTGGGAAAACCCTTCAGCATTACTGGTTAAAATCCAAAGTATGTGGTTAGAAACTCGCTGTTTAATCTGAGCACTTGTGTTCACCAAGTCAGAAATGGAATTCACATTCCTAAGTATCTAGCTTTCTTCTCTAGCAGCTTGTCCTGATGAGACATTTCCCTCAAAAGCAGAAGTTTCTGGTATGGTTTATTACATAGTTTCTGATTTAGGCAATGAGCAGCAGCAAGACACAATAAAAATATAGTTTCACTTCACACAAAATTAATTTGATTTAGATAAATGTTCCAGAGGCAAACTGGCAAAGATAAAGAAAAATGGTTATTATTACTACTTAGTAATAATATTTGAAGTAATCCAAGTATATTTAGATTACAGGGCACAACCACAACATACATATTGAGGTCTCCCTTCTCAAAGCTTGTTTACATCATACATGTTAATGACAAAAGCCTCTAATGAATATTTCACACAAAGTTTCTTCATACAAATATTATCTCTCTTCCTTTCACTGTTTACTTCTGTTCATCACGGTTAAATTCCCCTTGGTTCAGCCCTTCTAGCTATCCACTTTTTTATCTTAAAATTAAGATATCTTAAATATTATTGGCCAAAAGAGGTCAGTGTCTAACGAAGATGTAACAGATTTTAAATAACATTTCTAACTGTTTAAGTACTAGAAAAATGGCACTTTACCCAACTAAGGCTACTGGTCTTCACAAACATCTTCATGCATTTCCTTCCTTCCTTCCTTCCTTCAAAAACAGTGGGGTTAATTGAGTGACACTCCCTTAGACCAGCAGTGTATGTTTGACAAGCTTTTACAGTGAAAGTATATCTTTTTATTTTTCTTATCTACAGAGATCTCTGGGTGGGTTTTACACTAAAATTTTAAGAAGTTACCTCAATTTAATATAAATTACATCCATTTCTACACACCCTTCCCTGGCCTCTCTACAGTTCTACCCAGCAAGAAATCAAATGTCACTGCTTATTCCATTAGGGTGATACATGACTAAATTTGAAAATATCTTCAAGTTTTTTCTCCTCTTAAGACATCTGCCAGTCTCGGGTTTTAATATAGGTGTATGAGCTTTTTAAGGTTCCACTTTAATTTCCTGAGAAATGCACCCTTAAGGCAACTGGTTATCATACTTGATTTGATATTCAGAAACTAAGCCAAATGTGTACACATTAGATACGGCTGTTCCAAGGAGGCAAATGGGATCTGAGCAAACATCAGAATCTTATTTGCACAGGGTACAATCTTCTGTCTCATCCCTTATCTGTCCTTCAGGCTTTTCTCCTGAGGACTGGTCAGTGGCTACAGATCTCATCTGAGCAGCAGCAGGAGCAATGGCCCTGCATTTAGTTCTCCTGCAAATGCAAAGTTACATGGAAAGCTACGTTCACTCCTAGAACCATTCCAGAACTCTTAAATTAAATAGAAATGTGCCTTCGTAACTTCCAAATTTTTTAATGTCATAATAGCACATTTTCACTGCATTTAGTAAGACCTGCTGTTATTTTCATGCATCTTCAGCAATAAGGATGACCTTTTCACAAAGATAATGAAAAAAAAATCATGCCCATTTGCTCTTTCCAATACTGAAATTAATTTTTTCCTAATCCCATATCTAAAAACAAACAAACAAATCTATCATAATGCATTTTTTCTGGCTTACTTTCTAGACAATCTGAATTTTTTATAAGGGCTCAAATTTTTAGCTTGAGTATTAAGTAACAACAACTCGAGTGTGAACTCCATAAAGGGAGCTTCTCTTCCAAGTTTGTTCTTTTTTTACAGTAATAAAAATAACTAGAGTTTTAATAATAGAAAGTTGAAAGATGTAATTTTCTTTTGAAAGAAGTAATTAAATCAGATTTCACTTTCTCAAGTACTTAAGCTATAATTGGATTTGTTTTCTAGATAGCCTTCAAGTTTTATAGTATAGAAACAGACTTGTTTTAGATGTATATTTAGAAGACTAAGACTACATATTCTTTTTATCCATTATAAAGAAAGTGGTGCAAATACATCCTTACTTCTTTGAAGATCATTTCTAAATAATCCAATGTTAAGATGAAATTAGGAGAGAAAAATAAGTCAGTGCTTTGAGGGTACAAATTCCAGTAACTTATTTAACTGGTGATCATATGCTTGTGTTTATTAGTAACTTCCCAAATGGTTAACATACTCACTGTAGGTGTCTAACTTTCTAGATCTAATACATAGAACAGACACTTAACAGTTTAATATATCCTGTGTAGAGAACAAACTCTTCCAATCAGAAGTCTAAATGCATTCCTCCATTTCTGGATTTTCTAATTTTATTTTTTTTTTAATTTATCTGAAATCTTACACATCTAGAGTCCCACCTAAGAGACCCTTCACACTATTAAATCTGCAGTTGGGCTGTGTTCGCATTCAAGCATTTACACATTCAAGTCTTGATGCTACAGTGTCTTTATTAAAATACAGTATATCCTGCATTGTCAGAGTTCTACTTTTCATGATCTTAAAATATATACTGAAGTTAATGTCTTTCTTCTGACTTTTCCAAGATAATACATTCTAATGGTGAACCAGACTTGTACTCATTGGAATTCTTTTTTTTTTTCCCACTGACAGATGAATGTTTGAACTTTGTAAAGGATACTTACAGAATGAGACTGGAAGTAAAGGAAAATTAAGACATTAACAAGCAATCAATTTAAATTACCAGGCTGGTTTTGGCTGGGATAGAGTTAATTTTCTTCACAGTATGGGGCTGTGCTTTGGTTTCTGCTGAAAGCAGTGCTGATAATATGGAGATATTTTTGTTAGTACTGAGCAGGACTTGTCCAGGGTCAAGGCCTTTCCTGATTCCCACTCCACTCTGCCACCAAGGGGAGTTGGGAGGGGACACAGCCAGGACGGCTGATCCCAAGTGACCCAAGAGATGTCGCACATCATATGGCATCATGCTCAGCACATAAAGCAGGGAAAAAAAGGAAGAAGAGGAAATGTTTGGAATGATAGTGTTTGTCTTCCCAAGTCATCATTAGGTGTGAGGGCTGGAGATGGCTGAACACCTGCCTGCCCATGGGAAGCAGGGAATTTATGCCTTGCTTGTGCACGTGGCTGTTGCTTTTCCTGTTAAACTGCCTTGATCTCAACCCATGAGGTTTTTCACATTTATCTTTCCAATTCCCTCCCAATCCTGCTGGTGGGCGAGTGAGTGAGCAGCTGCTGGGGCTTAGCTGTCAGCTGGGGTTCAACCATGACAACTATCTTTCTGTAGGGCCCATATATGGATTAATTAAAAACATAGATATGAGCAGAAATGGTGGTCTGACAATGTACTACTGGACACAGATTAGCTATGAAGGGATTTGCAGATTTATTACTATGTGGATATTAAGATATTAATTTTAAAAACAATGTATTAGAACTCAACTATTAGACTCAGCATTAGACTCCCTCAGCAGGGAGGTACATAATTTTAAAGGTAGTTCAATCTGAATTTCTTAACAAACTTATTAAAAAGCACTTTGAGTATCTGAATTTTACTTCCCATACACACAATTGCCTATTTAGTGCTGGATTTCAAAAGTCATTATGCAACTGTGTATAGAGAATTTATCATTTATTTCCTTTTTTTTTTGTCATGACAAATACAGAACCTTATTTCAAGTATTTTTCTAATGAAAAACAAGGTTCAAATTACTGATAGATGAAGAAATGGCACAGAGTTACTATAAATCTTACAGGTTAAATTGTGGCCAGAAGGCTCTATTATCGTAAATCGAGAATGACCCACACCAGTAAATCAGAGAATTCATCACATCTAGGGAAATTATTAAGAAACTTAGGGCCATCACAACAGAGAACCATATAGAGCAAAATAAATATTCCCTTCCTGAATGATATATATAAACATCTGTTCACATACAGAAAAGCAGACCTGTGTCACAGCAAACCCATATATCACACCTGTCTATTTACTAAATAACTTAGACTGTGAAGGAATCACTGCCTAAGAAAGCGTAAGTGACAGAACAGAATTAAAGAAACACAAACAGAAAAGGCCTTCAGGAATGCTCCTTGCCTCATCTCCACTAGGCTGATAAAGAAGTTTCAGCTGTTCAAACAAACATTTTTATGATAATATCAATATTGATATAGTCTGCAGTGAAGTCCTGTTGGAGCAGCTCCATCCAGTGATTACACTCATTCTTAACTGCATGAGAATATAGTTCCTGGTAGGGCAGAGCCACAGAGGAAACGTGGCAATCAACAAACAAACTGAGCATAAGACATCAAAGGGCAAATATATCTGCATACAGACATGAAAAAATAGCCAAGGTGCAGCAAAGATGTTTTCAAAACAATTAGCAAAGTAAGTGATTGGAATCAATTCAGGAAGCAGCAGAAGCTTATAGTCATGTTAGATCAAAAATCATGGATGTAAGATCATTACCCCCTGCATCCAGACACAACAAATCTTAAACTGAAGCAAAATTAATCTTTGTTTCTCATTAATGTTATGGACCACTCCAAACAGTATAATCCATTTTTATCTGCAGACACTAACAGAAAAGATGACATAGCGAACCAGAGCAATTCAATGTAACAGATCAGTCTGGACCTAGAATATAATTTTCTTTGGCTGATGACATATAAATCAACTCCATGCAAGTATTTAAAAGATATAATTAAAAAACAGTGGAGTTTGTGAACTTTTCAATCATTTAGTGTGGTAGTTTAAACCACAAAATATTAATGCAATACAATTTAAATATAAAATATTGATTTCCATATACAGATTACGTATTAGAGATTCTCAGTCCATATTCTTACAGACACATAGAAGCATAAACTGGAATAGAAGCATCTGACTGGAAACAGATTGTCTGTAACAATTTCTGATGTTTCAGTCTTTTCTTCTGACCCCTAATTATTTAAACAAACTTGAACCAGCTACATTAACAGCAATCATTTAGGTCAGGTCCTTCATACAGTGAAATTTGGGGAAAAAAATATGTATTCTGTGCACCAATGTTGTTACAGTGAGTGTCCTTCATCAGCAAAATTTAGACTGAATTTTCAAAAGCCCTGGTTTGATTTTTTTTCTACCAGCCCAAACTTATCAGTGATCTCAAACTGTTTTTACTACGGTAGTTATCATAACCTGCACAACTTTTTATGCACACAAGAGTTGTGCTGCAACAGAAAGAAATCAGAAGATTTAAGACCTAGATCTGACAAGCAAAAGTAATTAATTACCAGCAAGTGCAACTTTTCCTAGTTTTAACTTCAAAAGCATTCTTTTTATCCCAGTGTTGCTCCGCACTGTTTCCTTATACATAACTGGCTATGTGTGTTCAGAAAAAGACAGCAAGTTTGACTTTTTCATTGTTTCTAAAATTCTGGAAGACGGCTCTATCCCTTTGGTCCTCTGGATCACCTCAAAAATGTGGCTTACTGCAAGAAATCTCTTGTGTCCAACTCATCACATCTTGATGTCTGAGGAAGGGCAGACAAGTGGGAGGGAACCTGTTTCAGCACCTTGCATCAATGCATAACTTTTAGCTTTTAGGTTTTGTCTTAAAACTGAAGAAACACCTTTTGTTCTTAAAGACAGGCATGTGCAACAGAACTCTATTTAAACAGCAGCACAGTTATTTGGGATGACAGAAGTGAACTGAGAGGATTTTGTAATGATGCTCCATTTCTCTGGAGAAAATGCTTAGAAAAAGCGTAAGACTGATTAAAACTAACTCAAGGAGAAAATGAGCATTCAAATTCTGGAATTAAGAAAAATGAGCAGAAATATGAAAGGATGAAGAAGCAGGCAAAGATAATTCTCTTCAGAACTTTTAATCCTTGATCTATAATAAAGGGAAGGAGAGGGAAATAATAAGATAACTCATTATTTTGAGACTAGGCATGGGCATGAAGGCCTTGAAATAGAGAAAAGTAGTGGAACTTTTAGCAAGAAAGAGTCTGGTGTTAAATGGAAAGAACAAATCTGTGTGCAGAAGCCAGCAAAAATCTCAGTCATTGCAGAGTTGGAAGAGGGGAGGAAGAAGAGTTTTACTTACTGTACCAGTACTGACCCATAATTTAAAATACTTTAAGCACTGTTTTCAAGACAGTGCTTTACGATAAACTCATTGGGGAATAACATCATGTGCAAATCCTTGAGCCTTCAGTGGTTAGTTTTTGTTGATGTCAAGAGCTGCTGCTGTTCTAGTCCGATTAGGTACAAAGTGCAGAGCCCGTTTATCCCTGGGATCACAGGGGAGAGCCCAGCAGGCAGAGCAGGGCACCAGATGGTCAATACACGGTAACAGCAGCAAAGAAAGGAGCGGGTCCTGTCGGTATTGCCTCAGCATTGTTTTCAACATCCTGTGTTACAGAAGCTAAGTGGTGCATAAGGCAATCTCACAACGATTTCTTTGCACTTGCAAAATTTGTATTCTATTTCACAGTAAAAGCCGCCTTTGGCTTCGAAGCACTGGCAGCAAAACAGGCCACGGCTTCTGTATGGAACACAGGCATGAGCTACCAGAGGGAGGGGGACGGGGAGACGCAGGCAGGAAACTCCAAAGCAGCTTATCTAGGTTTAGTATGACAATTACTTTTACTTCAGGGCAGATTTTAGAGCATAAATTAAAACAAAATGAAAGATGTTCAAGTTTCATGATGGCTGACAAGAGGCATGACATTTACAAAAGGGAAGAAAAAGAGTGAGAATCAGGAGAAGTCCCAAGAAGCACTGACATTTCTAGGTTCCAGTTTCCTGGCTATAAAAAAGGGGCCAAAGGAGCAATAATGTCCATTACAGTATAGAAGTACTATGTAAAACAATAATTTTTCATGAACTTTCACATTCTGCAGCTAGTCACCCCAATATGTATATTGGTAACTAATAAGGAGAATTTCTACAGTTTGCAATAAAATTTGCATCCCAAATTAAACCACAAATGAACAGTTTTGTTCTGTGAGCAATATCACTTGTGAATGTACATTCCTCTAATTAAAAACTGTAGCACAAGTAGGCAAAAAAGTAAGATTTTAAATACATGGTTAATTCTAATGTTTCCTAGTTTTTGAATGGTAGTCTCAAATGCTGCTATCTACACTTCTGAGTACAAGTTATACGCGCAAAACTTAAATGAATAAATACTAAAAGCAAATAAAAGAAAAAAAAAGCAAACCAAAACCAACCAAACAACAGATAGGAAGACATATTACAATGTGAAGGAAAATGGAGAGCTCATCCCCTCCCCACTGTATATTAAATGCCTGAGAAATACCAAAAGACACCTAACAAGCATTTATGTAGCAGCTGCAATGACTGCAGTCCATCATATTGGTCTGGCTTCTTTTTCTGCAGATTCTCTATTAACAGCTCATAGTTAAGAGAAATCATGACGAAGTAAAGCAGTCTGTTGTCTTTACACTTCCTACCTTCTTTCAGTCTTCAATCACTTCATCTAAACAAAATGAAGTGCCAATATTCAGTGGTTTACAAGACTTCAACTTTGCTTTAAGATACAGGCTCACAATTTCTATTTAAATACATTTTATGGAAAACAACAGGTGAACATCAGGCAGTACGTTCACAATAGTTTTGTTCACTAGTTGGAAAGAAGAGATGGCCAACGTCAGGCAACTTTCTCAGAAGGAAGGAGTCTGTCTGGTTGAGGTCCATACCCACAAATGGCACAGAGCAAGGGCAGGTTCAGGTTGAGGATGGGTAAATCTTTGAGACATTCCCTCCCTTCCCTCCTCCCACTTCCTGCAGCAGTCCAGCTCGTTGTAACCCAGAGGCTAACTTGTGATGCCTAGGAATACAGATTTTTATTTGTGTTTTTTATTAGCAGTAGTAAGCAGCTTATGCTGCTTTGGTCCTGACTACAGATCATCAGGCAAGCAAAGAACCGAATAATTCCATTTTACAAATATGTAATTTAAATATAACATTGATGTTCACTTTTTTAAACACAGTTTGGAAGAAAGAAGAAAAATGTTATTTGCAGAAATTCTACATGTATGATGGTAGTGAAAGGAACATTCCTAAAAAGCTGTAGGCACACAATCTGCATTAAAATGGGACAGGATAAGCTATATTGCTTATATATAGCTGTACTGGTCAACTCCAGCTCCTTTGTGTACTAAAATTCCACTGACTAAAATGAATAACCTACAAGCTGCTTATGACATCACTACCAATCTACTTGATAAGAAACATTAATGTAATAAGAATTGTTGACCAAATCCTGCTAAACTGTAATTTTAGACATTTATAACTATTGGTAGATGCCCCATGGTACCTGGTGCAAGTCTTGAACAACATTCTGCAAGAAAACATCTTATTAATGTAGCTGTTGGGAGATACAGTGAATTACACTTCTATCCTCAGTAGTCTTAAACTTGTTTTGTATATGTAACACTCATTTTCTTTGATGAATGTGGTCCACATGTGTCAGAACACTCATATATAGGCAGTATATTACATAAGGCAACATACAGACATGTTAATAAACAACCAATACATTAAGTAAACAAAATGCTGATTGAACATCCTCCCCTCAATAACATTTCGATTAAGTAGTTTAGAAAAATGCTTGCTGCAGCTTATATTTTGAATATTGAATTGTGAAACTTTTTAAATGTTTTTCTCTATTAGAATAAGCACTAGAAACAAATGTTGCAGCTTGAATTACATGCAAGCAGTTTGAAGTTAAAAATATTTCTGAACCACTCCTGAAAATTGGCTTTACCTCTTCCTGTAAGATGTTCCTTTACTTTAGGAACTGTCCTTCTTTTCACATAATTCTTATTTCTGTGACTGAGAATGATTTCTATTAGAAATACTGGATTCTGAGAAAAGCTGTCAACTTCATATGATACCTGTGGAGCAAACTCCTCCACAGCTTTTGGCCATTTACTCCATGCAAGAACCTCAGACAGCTAAGAAACAAGCAACGTTTTTTCCATGCAAGGCAGTGATGGGAAGTAGGCCAATTCCTATTGTGACATGCCAGCACACACTTTTTTGGCAGTAAGCATCCTTAAATACACAGAAGAGCACAGGGGATTAATTTTTTTAAACCATTTTTAAAAACTGCTGCTTGATTTCACTAGCCCTTGTAGTTAATCTAATATTTTGCATGTTGGGCATTTACTTTTTCCTACTGAGAAACTTTGCTACCAAGAAAAATTACAAAGATGAGGTAAATCTCTGTCTAGTCTTGCCCCACAGGTCTCAGAACATTATTATAAAGAGTTAACACTGGAAATATACAAAACATTTCTGAACAAGCTTTTATGATTATAAAACCTCCTCAGAATCTTGTGAGGTAAAACTTCACAAATATGCCGGGCTAAAATTGAAAACTGCAAACTATCTCCAGAAAATTATTAATTAAAATTTTGACAAGTCTTTATTGATGAAAGCAGGGTACAAAGCTTAAAACAGAAAGTATTGTACTTTTTCCTAGAGGTTAAAATGTCTTCCTTTCCCAAAAGTCAAATTCTTCTTAAATCATTAGTAAGATAAAAAGATTTTACATGATGGAACAGAGAATACTACTACAGAGGAAAAATGCAAACTTCAGCTAAGAAATTTAGGCCTCATATAAGGTCCTAAGATCTGATTTACAAGGAGGGGCAGATTCTTCTAATAATGTCAGCATCTGGAATGTTTCGAAAAAAATTAAGTGGCATTAAAGTGAAAAAGAACTAATGCTAAATATTAGGTACTTCTACCTAATATTATGCATCTTCTATCACAACACAGACAGATGCAGTAATTCTGATTCTGTATTCCAGAAGTGAAGCATGGGCAGGTGCACAATAGAATGAGTATTTCCAAACCATAGAGTAGGTTCTGGAATGTGGCTGCACCTCTTTCTCTGTAACACCTGATTAAAATGATGTCACTCAGTAAGCAGCATCCTGAAAAAGCTTTGTGCTTTGAACTGCAATGTTGCTGATGCTTCCCCATCCACGGCATGGGTTCCCTTCACAAACAAGGTAGGGAAACACAGCCTAGATGATATCACTGGGAAATGGGGGGCCCCACCCTCTGAAAGAGTATTAAGAGTTATCAGCAGTTTGGGATCAAACTGACAGGGCACCCCAGCTGAGGTCATGCAGAAGCCAATCATTAATGACTCTTTATTTGATGTTTTCATTATCTGCTTGGATGATGAAATAACAAGGCTTTCTGTAATTTACAATTTACTTTTGGGTCATGCAAACCCTTTGAAGGGTAAGATTCAAACCATCTCGCTTTGGAGAAACTAACAAAATTAAAATAACTACAGTTCAGAAAGCAAAATCAAATGCAGAGGTGACAAGTATGTTTTCTATGGAACAAACCCCTAGAGAGTTTTCAGGGCTTTACAGCAACCATGAAATTAATACAATTAATGCAATGCTGCTGTGAAAAGAACTCCTGAAGGTATCACACTACAGCAGCGTCTGTACCAGCAGGCAACCAAGGGCTGAGGTGGGAACACAGCCTAAATTCCGTACACCTGGGCAACCTCATCACCCCCAATGCCTCCTGATAGGGCACTCAGCTTTCTTGAAATCCAGAAAAAAGGAGTACTTTTTCTTTCCTTCGTAGTCTTAGGAAGATGGCAGTTCTGCAAGACTGATTCTTTGACTGGTGAGTTCAGTTCAAGGAGGAAGATTTAAAAACTGGTAAAAAGTAAGCAATAAGGAAATGTACTGTGATGGATGTTTATGCTATGCAAGGAGGAAAGAGGTAAGAATAACAGTTTTGAGAATAACTAGAAGTGGTGGCCTCCTAGCACTGGATACTTTCAGATGCTGCTATTTACATTGGCTATTTATGACAGAATATCTCTGTAATATAGGGGAGATAATTATTCTGCTCTACTTGGTGCTGATGAATCCTCTAGCTGAAATATTGTCTGGTCTCTGGCAATGAACTGTAAAGTACACAAATGGGAGAGGATTCCAGAGGATTGCAGGAAGACTAAGAGACTTAATCTATAGTAAAGGCTGAATAAGTATCCTCATCCCTATTAAAGAGAGATGGCTAGGAGCAAGGAATGTAAGTATCTCAAAACATCCATAGAGAGCTGTGACTAAGACAGGAATATATTGATTACATGTACTAAATACTTAAATTAGACTCTAGAAAATCTTAGCTTGAAAAAATAACAAAGCACTCATGTGGGACATCTGGGAAAAAAGGGATTCCTGCCATTGGAGAGTTCTAAGCACATTAGGTTAAAATCAGCTAAGCAGTTATCTAGCTATACTTAACCCTACTGCAAGTGCAAAAGAATAATCCTGAGGCTCTACACATCTGTGTAGTCTAAGCCTTCACGTATTTCACATTACTACACAAGAAACTAACACTCACACAGTTCTTAAAAAGCATTCTACTGTCCAACAGTCACACTGAAGATACTCTATGTAAGTAACTTAGATGTAGACTTTTGGTTTAAGTAAAAGACCTTGCCTAAAAGAAACCCGTACTTTCATATGTGTTGACAAAACTAAGGGAAATCCACTCATGAAACAAAAGACCCAATTAACAGCTTGTCTTCTTATACTCCTAGTCTGTATACCCAAGGTCCTTGTCTACTGAGGAGAGATTAAAGCAGTCAGTATGTGAACTGCTATTGCTCTCACAAACTGGGCCCTAGAATTCTGAAGCATCTGGGATGGAAATTAGATCAGATTACCTTTATTTCTTTAAATTGCAAGATTAATGTTAAAGTACAAACTTCCTATTGCTCTCCCTAAATGTTAAGACTGGAAAATAAGACTCTTGAAATAACTCAAAGCACAGGACTTTGTAAAGATTTAAGGGAGGTAGCAACTCTACCAAATCCCATTTTTGTACTGAAAATGTTGCATATTACCATCCAAGTTAAAACCTACTTGTCCCACACAAAGATGTTGTCTCATTCTAAAACTCAAAAGCATTAATTTTTAAAGCTAGAAGTGTAACATAATGGTACAACCTTTATAAATCTCTAACTTGCTAAAACAAACTTAGCAAATATGCTGCATAGGAGGTTATACTAAAGGATTAAGTCCCATAGATAATTGTCCAAAGCCAAAAATTCCTTTGTTTGAGCAACAGTCTTTACTCAACAGTAAAAGAAAAAAAAAGTATTTGGGATTCTATTTTGGCCTTGTTAATAATAATACACATAAGCATTCAATAATTTTAGACAAAAGGCCTGAAACAGCAAAAAATTGCTTTTCACAAAGCACAAAAGTATCATGCTCTAGAATGACAGTAAGGAGGAGGGTACTTTGTACACACTGTTGCAAATCCTCTCTAAACTAAAAGCAGTGGCATTTGCTCCTGAAAATTTTGTACTTCTGTTTTTGTAAAGCTACTAAAGTTTTTAACTTTACATAAAGTTAGTCTAGTGACCTTGACCACACTGACTTCCAAAGTCCGTGCCCTGATTTTCTCTTTTTTTTTGCTGTCATATATTCACCTTGAATTTTAAGCCAAATCATTGGAAAGCCACCATTCAAATCTGTCTACTGTGCTTTATTTGGCTCTGAAACAGGTTTCAAGTACATTTTTATGAATCCTTTTAGTCTGTTATAGAGTATCTGATGCAGTAATCTATTTTGTGCCAAAGCCCTATTTAAAACCCTAGCTTTGGACTGCGCTTCTAAAGCACACTTCACCTCTAAAGAACTCAGGGTAAGATTGGGACTTTTTTAGAAGCAAGAAGACCATTTGTAGACAATAATATTAAAAAAATACTCTGCCTTTCTTGTCTACTGTTCAGGCATCTAATTTCAAGGAAAGAAAAATCTATGAATATAAATCAACTAAAATAATCTGAATGGTGGTTTTTAGCACCGTGACAGTACACGGCCAGTGCTCCTTTCAATAGTATACACTCTTTAGCAGTAAATGTAGTACTTTTAGCTCATTTCACATTTTTTAATTTTTTCATTAAAATGTGTTAATCTTTGCTTCATCACACAAATCTGTCTCTTGTACTTAGAGTTCTGAGTAAGTACAAAAAGGTGAAAAGATACATTTATACTGAATATCAATTTTTGATGATCTACAGGATATCACAGACAAGTGCAGAGAACAAGCTCCACAGCCCCATCTGTTGGCTAAGGAAGCTCTCTAAGCCACGGAACAGCCCCTAACCAACAATGCTGAAGGGGAAAATTTGCTTTTTGGATACAATTCCAGGTTTTACCATCACATGTCCATGGTATCTGTGCACCAGCAGCAACTATTTCTACCTAGGCACACAATAACTGAGTTTCTAATACACTTATGTGATTTTTAACTTATTTTAAAGTAGAACAACAAAGCATAGTGCTGCTTTTTTGAGCAAGGTTGAGACTGGCTTGCTTGCACTTTCATTTATACATAAATGGTATGTAGTGAAACTGTAGTGTTTAAGAGGTGTCCCTTGGCTTTTAAGCCCCAGCTGAAATAACTTGCTTTTAAAGGGAAGGGCTTGAATGTACATTTTAATGGCATTTACTGTATTTTATAAGTGATAAATGTTCTAGCTTCTCCTGACTTGTAGGGACTAAGATAAGGTAGCCAGATCTTGAGCATATGGAACAGATGACCTGATTGTATTGAAAATGCAGAACTGAGTGACTGATTTAAAACAAAGCACCTACTTATCTAATGAACAGAGTAACTCCTTTGTGTCAATGCAGTTCTAGTGAAGAATTACAGTAGGACAGAGTTCTTCTTTACAGCAAGCATAAAAAGGTGACAGTATGACTGGGACAAGTTCAAGGGCTGTTCCAATAGTTTGAACACATATATAAAAATTAATCAGTGTTGAGAAATTCAACTGCTGACCTCCTTTGCTAAATTATCACTGGATGCTTCTACATACTGCCAGTGGGCGCACTCCTCAGAAGTACATCATCTTAGAGTAAGATGCAGCTGTATAAACAAGTGCAAATCAAATAGCACTTTACAAAAGAAAGTTTAAAAGTAGTCTGGAACTTGCTACCTGCTTATCCCTGTAAGTTAGGCTGTGTAATTACTCAATCAAAACTTAAGACCCTAGCCATAAACAAAGGTAATTGCTACTATGATAGGAGGATAAGCAAGTAAGTTGTCATTCGAACCCTAATGACAGTTACTCTGTCAAGGTCCCACTGAAATTTGGGTATCCTGTACTAAAATTTGGTTGTCCAACTAAAGTTTTGGACTAACAGACTAGGCCTCTAAAGGAAAGAGAACTAATAGAGAAACTCAGTAATGCAGGATCATTTGACTCCATTATGCTGTTCTCAGTCCAAAAATACATTTTCTTTTCAAATGACAAAATTCTGTTCTTGCTTAGGGCACAATCATAATGAGCAATCTACGGGACCTCTAAAAAGATACCGGCTGCTGAGCAGTTTGGCTCATTCATAGCTTTCTGTGCTATTATTCAAAAGTCCATAAAATAAATGGACTCCCTATCCCCTATTCACAAACCTTCATGTCCCCTATGGTCAATAAAATCCTGTTTCTGCAAGAAGAGCTATAAAACTAGCCTCCTTTATGCTGGACACAATGCATGTATACTAAATTGAGAGGGAATGGCTCTTCAGGCAAGATTTTTGGGGCTCGGTAGCAAAGGGGAAGAGAGGTATTGTGTGTTTAGATCACCAGCTGAAAAGACCACAACGAAAACAGAAAAAATGAAATGTGTAAGGCAAGATGGAAAGGGAAGAATCACAGCAGGTCACGGATCATGTAGTGTTCCACTTCTTGCATCCTGCCTCTGCCAGACTAAATTTAAATAGACTGTACAACCATACCATGGTGACATGCAAGAGAACAATCCAAATCTGAGTAATGACATGGCAGACAGTCACTGTCAAAATCATTGTTCAAAATAATTTAAGATTGTTATATTCTACTCCCTGCTACAGTGCAAATATATCCAACAGATATGTCAAACTGAAGAGAAGATTTTAGCATGTAAAAAAGCATGGCACTGCCCTTTTAACAATCTAATTATGGTGTTTACAGCCAACAATTGCTGAAAAAATTATCCACACCAAATATAACTAGTAATGTGATGGAGTCTTCTCCATGTTGCTTTACTAATACAGTGAATACAGTGTGGCGTTGGGGACAGGGTATGGAATCAGAAGCCTGTAAGTTGTGTTTTAGCAGTACTGCAAATGTGAAAAAGTAGGTGTATTTCCAGATTATTAGTCAGAAAATACAGAACTTATGAACGTATGTTAAAGTGTAGCTTAGAAGGGTATTTTCCCAATTTTTCTGAGTTGTCCTTTACCTGTATTTTTATACAGTTCTATTTTTTTAATACACTTTGAGTGGAAAATTATTCTCAGCTCTTGTATGATCTACAAACTCCCTTTTAGTAGTCTGAAAACTTTTGTGAGGGGTGGTTCCTACAGGAAGGGGATTCTGCTCTTCTCCTCAGCACAGTCATCAGATCCCCAGAGAAACCACTTGCATTAGCTGCCAAAGGTCAGCAGTAGAGCTAGAAGAGCAGCAAAAGACAAAGTTTCAGATTATGATGCTTGGTTTTGAATTTAAATATTTGAAATCCCATGTGAGCACTTCATTTGACTCCAGTACAGAATACTAAATTACTTTAAAACAAACTATGTCAGGTATCACACCGAGGTGTTTAACTTACCCCTCCCATTGTAATGCCATCAATAAGTGCCACATACGGCTTCTTGCAAGTGCCTGTAAGAAATAAGAAAAACAATCTTGCATTTTTTTCAAAAGAGTGGACTTGTGACTCACTGCCACATGACACATTTCCCCATGTCTTACAACAGAAAATTAATGGTAAATTTAAACAGTAAAATATCAACATTTAATGAAGGTGCTTCATATATTCTTAAGCAATGGAAAGAAACACCAGTTACTGACTTACTGCACTGTGAGTGTTGTAAGAGAACATTATACAGCTATCAAATGTCAAATTGTTTGCTATGTGAGTACCTAACAATTTAGGCATTATAAATAGCTTTGTAGGATGTTGGGACACAACAGCTGCCCTTTCACCTCCTCTCAGAGCCTGGATTAACAGCACAATATATGTCAGCCCTTCAATGCTTTACTACAAAGCCAGATGGACTGGCAGGTTTCAGCCAAAATGTGATTATGCAAACATGTTCTGTCTTCCCAGCTCTGTTGGATGTTACAACCCTGAATGTGGCACAGGCAGGTCGAGATCATAATGTCCTAAAGTAACACAGGTTTACCTACCAACTTGATCTGTTGGGGCCTTTAAGAGGCATAAAACTAAAGTCCTGATGTTTTCAATTACCATTCATGGTAAGATTCAGAAGTTCACTGAGAATGAAACAGCTGCCTTTGTATTCAGTGTTTTCAGCTCCCAATGAAAGTTCAAAAAGATTGCTGACACAGGTATCCCCTGCAACCATGTTGCTAGTTTTTCTGTAGCAACTATAGATCCTTGTTTAAAAAGAAAATTACTTTAAAAGCCAGTTCAATCCTTCTAATTAGCAGTGAGAAAATGTAACAGAATTGTATTTTTAGCTTTGTTCTTACATAAACATACAAGCTAATGCATGAGCTGTAGATGCTAGCCTTTGAACTAAATGTCTATAGCAGCATGCCTTTCCCATAGCAATGCTGTGAAAGCAACTCCCCTGTGTATTTTTACGTTGTAAAATGTAAGATATAAATAAATCTTTTTGGCAGAAATCTCAGTCTTAAAGAAACAAAATTATACTAAAGCTATCAAAAAACTAGGTTTTGTAATTCCATCTGTTAGATACTGAATACCCCAATAATAATAAAAAACCAACAACAACAAAACAACAAAAAGAACCCACAAAACAAAGCAGCCCCAGACTTTTAAATTATGTACCCTTGCAACAGAATAAACAAGTCCAATTGTCATAGTAATACTATTTTTTCTCCAGGTATCTGAAACCTTAAACTACTTTTCTTGCCTCCTATTGGTGAAGGCAAGGTACATAACAAGCATGCTCAACGTAGAAACTCAGAGTTAAAATAACTTTACAGAAATTACTCTTAGTCTAACAACTGTGCTCTTCTGTCAATCTAAGCAACACTTTCACCTCCCCTCCTGTAGGGACTAACGCTGAATATAATATTTAAAATATCAAACTGTGTTACATTAAAGTATGGTTGGAGTAGTTTCTTCTAATTAAAACATTCAACTCTTGACTTTTACCCTAAAGACTTAATATCCTTTCTTAACATCCCTTACCCCAGTAAACTCCATGCAGTATCTTTGGTGTTAGCTCTCTGCAATAAGCTCAGGCAGGTAACTTCTGGCTTGAGCTATGCAGTCCTAGTCTTTCAAACAGCCTATTTAAATGGAAAGCATTAACATAATTTGATCTTCTGACTGAATATTAATGATTTTTCACACATCTATTTTTAACTCAGGTCTTCTTTGAAAAGATCAATGATACTTAGCACAGAACTGCAGTGTCTGCAGCTAAGACTTCATTCTTCCACAGAGTAAATATAACTACCCAGAAAAATGGGATGGAATAAAGTAGCTGTCATAATAGTTCAAACAAAAGAAACAAATTCTGCATGCAAGGTATAAAAATGAGATATGTTATTGAACTGGTATTGAATACAGTTAAAAAAAAACCCTTAATTACTACTTCTATGATGTTATCACAGTCTTTAATAGATTAGCAAATACAGAGAGTAAATTTACATTCAAAGCCAGTGTTCCAAAAACTACTGCTTCAGAAACTGCTGTTAAACATACCAATGGCGTTGTTCAGCCCGTATTCTCCTCTGAAGAAATCTTGTGCCAGTTTGTCTCCAACTTTTCCTGCCTCTGTGATGGCTTAAGAGAAATAAAAATTCTGAAGATAACTGTAAGTTTAATAGAAAATATAAATAAAAGAAAATAATGTCACATCAGTGGGTTCTTTTCCTACAGCAATTAAACAGCAACTTAATCCGGCTTTATTATATTTGAGAAAATTTGATCAAACTTAAATATGAATGTTACATCTGAAATTTGACTCGCTGGACACTGTCACATACTTGTGAGAGTGTGATCCATTTTCTACGATGTGGAACCCCTCCTAATGCCTGGTACTCTTGTTTGTGATATCTTTCATATCAATATATAGAATAGTCACTTCAAACTGATTATACTGAAGACCCTACATACTAAAAATGAGAAGCCAATTAGAGTAGGACATAATTCAACAATACCCTGTTCTGCTTGTTTAACTAGTTTAAAACAACTGCTAATTTTCACTTTGGAGATTTCCTACAGTTCATAGCTAAAAATAATCACAGATATATTGATCCTCACTGTCAGCTCTGTATTTAGCCACCTAAAGTATCAGACACAAATTATCCAATGCTATCAGAGCTATTGGCACCCTTCAAATTTTTTGTAATGAAACTGTCAGTAATGAAAAACTGGGAAGAGAAAGGTAAAGACAAGAACCCTCTCTCCCCAGGAATGACTGGCTGCTATGGCCTGTTATTAATAAAACATTTTATGAATAGCAATTTTTACTCTTCTATACAATATCCCAACAGCTCTCTTGTGACAAATAACTTAAACAGCATCTGCACACCAAGGTGTCATAAAAAGTCAGCACAACTAAGCCTTTGTTTACCCAAATCATGGAACACAGTGGAAATAAATGCAAAGTAGAAAGTGACAAAGGTATGTTAAATGTTTAAGTGACTATAGTCCTTACCTCTGATGTCACCCCCAGCACAAAAAGCTTTTCCTCCAGTTCCCTTTATAATTATGAGAAAAGTTTCAGGATCTTGCTCCCATGTCTAAAAAGAAGTAAATGTTTCCATGTAAGACTAAAGTCTGTGCCAAAAATGCTTCTTCTGTACTGGCTGTAATTCTTATTTTACTTTTTCAAAAAGCAAATCAAACCATACTTTAAAATAGTTTGTCATAAACTGAACTTTGAGAGCTAAATGTCTTTCTGCCACCCCTGAGCCCTCTTCAGCTGTGACATCAGAAACCAGCACTGCTCCCACCCTCTGGAGTAAGGTAGCACCTCCTGAAACAGGGCCTGACATAAATCCCAAGGGGAACACAAGGCTGGGGCAGAAAGCTGGAAATATGGAAGACATATCATAACTATGTTTCTGGCCAAATCATGAAAGTTGTGTAAATCTAAGATGTCTGACAAAGAAATCAGCATTTACATTGTTGATGGATTTTGCAAAATGACTGTCATCTATGCTAGTGAAGGAATGGATAAAATCCCTTTGTCCACTTAGGTTTTGTTAGGTACTGTAGGTTTGGGATTTTTTCCTCAGTTTAATACACTGGTACCTGACTTCAGCAGTGGTGTAACTGTGTAAGAAAAAGATGCCTTTTTTGGGCATTCTGCCCTCCCTCTTAAACAGTTTATATGTCCCTTAATCAAATAAGTGTACCCAGATAAAAGAAACACATGATATTCGCATATACCAGTAACTGCACTTAAATTTATTACACCTTTTAAGGTTGTGCTTCAAATAATCAAGGTACTCAGTAATACAGATTAAGTATTTCTTTCATTAAATATTCTTCAGAGTGCACAAAATTGCAACACTGCCATCTATCAAAACACCAAAAGGTAGGCAACTATCCAATAGTATGTAATGAGTTTGACCCTGTGCACATGATAAATAGTATCATTAAATTAAAAAGGACTATGTGCATGCTTAAAATCTCACAGTACTCCATTAGCTTGCAGAAACAGTGCCTGTAAATCCATAAAGTCCTCATTTAAGGAAGGACACTGGCAGCACCTTGCTTCCCAATGGTTTGTACTTTTCATTTCAGCCACGAGGCCTCACCACATAACATGCACCAAACAAGAGGTAACCCCACTGAATAGCTTGAAATTTGTGCATGCCAACTGACCAGCTGACTGTTGCCAAAAGAAACATACAAATTCTTGGTTTGAATTCAGTTCTGGTACTAAAATGGATGTTTATATATCTATGGAGATGCTAAATTTAACTTTGACAGTTTGTTTGACGTTTTCTCTTTCTAACTTGCTTGAAACTGTCTCTTCTTTCAGATCCTATAAATCTGAGCTCATTGGCCAATGCACTCACACAGACTTTCATTCTCTAAATCAGTACACTAAGAAGTGTCAAACTGCATTTTAAAATTGTTTCAAGTAACGTATGAACAGTGGATGGGTAGAAGTGGAGATACTAACCTTTAGTTGTGGATGAATTTGTTGGATCATAGAAAGATTTAGTGCATTGAGAGCTTTGGGTCTATTCAAAGTTATTATTCCTGCACCTCCTCTCTTTTCCAACAACACTTCAGCTGTTGAATCTGTTTGGTTAGACATTTTCTGTGCATGCAAAGACAAACACATATAGCAAGTGTCATCAGATAACTTGAGTAACATACTTACAAGACTGTTTATGGAAATACATTCTTAAAACAAATTATTTAGGATCATAAAATACACATTTTGCAATTGTATACTAACTGTACACTTTCCTACTGTGCTTCAAGTTTTATTTGCATTTCCTAAACAGTTCTTTTGAAACTACTTCACGTTTGAGTCCTTCAGAGTAATAAATCTCAGACAACTGTTTTTGGCCACACATTTTTGACAACATTTGAGGTAATTTAAATAAAATATAAGAAAAAAAAATTTAAAAAGTCCCAAAAAACAAAACCAACTAACCAAAAAACCAACTCCCACCCTACTAATAAAACACAAACCCATGATTCCTTAAAACTGACATTCTGAAAATACCTACAGCAATTAGAACAATGACAGTTCCATGCATCCCTGCTGGCTGTTCAAAATTGCAAACTCAAGCGTACACATTTGTACACAAATGTAGTTTTAAAAGTAGAGAACAAATCACAGAACTATTTTCACAACTGACTTCAAATTCACAGTGGGGTGATATTTAAGGAATTCAAGAAAGCTGACACAGAAACTATAAAGGTTATTAAAGCCAATATAATTAAGCTTTAATGTACAGTGTAATAGAAACTTGTAACAAAATGCTCAAAGATGTGAGCAATGCTGTGCCTGAGCAGCAAATGACAGCTTTCAGAACCAGTGAGCAGACACATTAGAAGCTGCTGCATGTGCTGTCTGTCTGTCTTGATGGAGTTAAAGAGTCCTGAAAGCTTCCAACTCAATCAAACAAGATGCTGTCCTTACCAAATGTTGTAATATTACTTGCATTCTGTTGATTGGCTTCAGCCTAAAACAGAAATATTAAAAAGACAGCTAAAACCATAAGCCAGTCACACAATCCCCAAATATCTGACTGCTGAGTTAAGCAAAGCAGTAGCAAAAAAACAGAACACACAACTGTCTTACATTCTCCTTCTGTAAATAAAGTAAATTAGGGTACAATATTGATATTGAAAGAGTTGGCAAGTCCTTGCTTAGTAGTAAATTGTAAATAGGTAGCAGACGCCAGTGCCAACTACTGTTTTCAAGTTAGGAGAACCTGGAAATACTAAGACAAAAGGTTTGGGGGATATGACTGATAGTTACCAGTGTGTGTTTCTAAAGAGGTTTGCTGCCTTTTTCCGAATGTTTAAATACTGGCATTTAAAAAAAAATGGTCTTGTCAATATCTTGTCAGTTTCCAAAGGTTCCATTACACCAACCTGCCCTCCTGTGTACATATATTTACCCTGGGCTTGTGGAACAGCCCGCACGGGGCTCCTGCTCCTGGTGGATGCCAGAAGAGCCACGCCAGGCCATTCTGTGCCCGTGTCGCTTGTTTTAAGCACTAAATTTATTTACTAATTGCCACTGAGGACGGCAGCCACCGCTGGCGATGCACAGACACCCGGAGCGAGGAACCTCAGCATTCTGCTCCTTAAGCGCACCTCCACGCTGTGTGTGAACACCGCGGCATCCTGCGCTGCTTTTAATGCCATGCTCGCCTCAGAGCGGCAGAGTTAGTGCGGGCCTGGCTGGGCCGGGCCTGGGCGGGCCGGGCCTGGCTGGGCCGGGCCTAACTCACAGCGCACGGCGCCAGCTGCGGGGCCGCCACCCCCGGCCGGCCCTGCCCTGCCCGGCTGTCCCCGCTGTCCCTGTTCTCCCTGTTGTCCCCGCTGTCCCTGTTGTCCCCGCTGTCCCCGCTGTCCCTCACGCCGCCCGGGCCAGCCCCGTTACCTGGGCAGCGCCCGCAGCACGCGCCCCGCCATGGCGGCCCCGGCACGGCGCATGCGCGGCCCATGAGGGGCGGGGCGGGTCCACCAGGGCCGGTGTGTTCATGGCCGGTGTGTCCATAGCCAGTCCCCCATAGCCCGTGTGTCCATAGCCAGTCCCCCATAGCCCGTGTGTCCATGGCTCGTGTGTCCATAGCCCGTGTGTCCATGGCCCGTGTGTCCATAGCTCGTGGATCCATAGCTCGTGTATCCATGGCCCGTGTGTCCATGGCCGGTGTGTCCATAGCCCGTGTGTTCATAGGCGGTGTGTCCATATAGCCGGGGTGTCCATATAGCTGGTGTGTCCATGGCCCTTGTGTCCATGGCCCGTGTGTCCATAGCTCGTGTATCCATAGCTCGTGTATCCATGGCCCGTGTGTCCATGGCCCGTGTATCCATAGCCCGTGTATCCATAGCTCGTGTATCCATGGCCCGTGTGTCCATGGCCCGTGTGTCCATAGCTCATGTATCCATAGCTCGTGTATCCATGGCCCGTGTGTCCATAGCCCGTGTGTCCATAGCCAGTCCCCCATAGCCCGTGTGTCCATAGCTCGTGTATCCATAGCCCATGTGTCCATAGTCGGTGTATCCATAGCCAGTCCCCCATAGGTCGTGTCCCCATAGTCAATATCCCCATAGCTGGTGTCCCCTACAGCCTTTGTCCCCAGTAGCCAGTCCCCATAGCCAGTGTCCCCATAGCCAGTCTCCCATAGCCAATGCCCCATAGCCGGTGTCCCCATAGCCAGTCCCTCATAGCCAATGTCCCACATAGCCAGTGTCCCCATAGCCAATGCCCCATAGCCAGTGTCCCCATAGCCAGTCCCCATAGCCAATGCCCCATAGCGGGTGTCCCCATAGCCAGTCCCCATAGCCAATGCCCCATAGCCCGTGTCCCCATAGCCAGTCCCCCACAGCTACTGCCCCGACAGTAGCTACAGACAAGGGTGAGCTCAGACACAATTTGTGTGTTCAGCATAAATGGACTCAGAAATTGCAACTGGGAAAATTACAAAAACATCACCCACCCCCAAACAGTATTAAGCCACTTGAGAATTTATGGCCATCACGCTAGGAGTTCATAGTACAAAATCCACTTTGATTCCCATAACTAAGACCATGCCATGAGTTTTGTTTTCCAGGCGTGACACATACCAGCATGAGACTGACGATGGAAAGTGTAATGAATCGTGGAGTGGATGACAATACAGGTGACTTGGTAGAAGTGTAGCTTCATCATCTCTTGGTGTAGAAGGTTCTTAGCACCAGCAGCCTCAATTCACATTGGTACTAAAAAAAATAATAATAAAACTTAAAATCTTTTACCAAATTTATTTTGCTGGAACAAAAAAAAGTCTCGGGTCTCAGAAGCACTTCTAGAGAAGTCCCCAGAGGGCAACCTTGCTCTTCGTTTCAAGACATGATTCAGCCCCTGCTTAGGGCAGCGTCGTCTATGTTGGCATTTCCATTGCAGTGACTCTCAGGGTGCATTAAAATTTGTTGTAAAAGTCTTAATCAAACTAAATAGGCACAAAAAAAGGATACAGAACGTTTCTGTATTAATGCAGTCTCAGGTTTCAGCCTTGTACACTGTGAACAAAAAATAACTGAGAACAGGACATGAGGTGCTTTTGCAGGCACTGGGAGACTGCCTACTGCAAAATAATTAATGGCAGAATTCATTAGGCGATCCAGACTATTCAAACTTTCACCTAAAGTTTCTATGATAATCAATGATGCAGCTTATTAGTGCCATCTTGAGTATATACAGCTCTATATGCTGCTTTACACCAAGTACCATGAAATTAAACCTAAACCAGTCTAAATGACAGCAAATTATCCTAGCCAAACCTGATCCCTGACTTAGATATATATTTGAAACATTTTTTTTGAGGATAACTTAACATCTGTCATCCAGGTATAACCAATAATGGGGAGTTTGATAAGCAGGTAACATTTTTGTTTTTCATTTCCAATGTCTGAAATTTCACAGTGAAAATGAAGAAATACACAGGTGGAAACTAACCTTGGATAAGAGCATGTGGAGGCTGTTTGAGACCCCTGGAAATCTCTTAACAAATTCCACTTGTACATGGGCAAGGCTGTGATCAGGACATGATTAGATAGGATGTCTGTTTCTAGGATCCAAAATAGGTGGTAGTGATCTGATTCATCTTTTGCTTATGCTGATTTTAATCTATTCTCCAAGTTCAATATAAATAATGGTGTAGACCCTTTCCTTGTAGTATTTTATCACAGCCAGCCATTTAGTTGACTGCAATCCAGTCAAAAAGTAACTCAGCTATCATCCTACTTTTTAATAGTTCCCCTGCAAACCTCCTTTTTTCCAGAGTGGAATATCAAAGGGAAAAGGTTTTCTAAAAAGAAAATAAAAGACTTTTATAAATCAAAACAGGAAAAAGAGTGAAAATGGAGTTGCATGAGAATAAGTGGAATGAGATGACCTTTATTCTGGGAGTTATGGAAGATATTACTATGGACAAAGAGGGCTGAAGGAGACTGGATGTACTAGGGGTGAGCAGAACACCTAGTAACCAAGCCAGGAACTCAGGGAGTATAAGTGCAATAACCAGAAGGATAAGCAGGCTGTAATTCCTCCCCCTGGAAAAATTTCCTGGCAGTGCTTTCAGCAGGTTTGGAAAGAGAAAACAACTTGCAGACTGTAGGAGGACTTCAGAATTGAGCAGATGTTTTCAGGTTTTGTTTCTGGGGGTTTTCGGTTTCTTTTCCAGAAAAAAACATAACTTTAGAATGTGGGAACTCTTGCTCCCTAGAAGGATTCCAAGAGCCGCTCAGATGCATTCTGTGTGCTACCTGTATTTCCCTAGTTAATCATTAAGTTGTGCCTTGCCTCCGAGAGCTCCCAATGCAGTTGACCAAGACCAGATAATAAATGGTACAAGTATTTCATCCTGTCCCATGCTCTTGTGTCCAGGCTTGCTGTAAATTGAACCTTTTCCTCTGCTGGTCTAACAGCTGGTACCTAATTTCTCTATGTGTGGGTAGTAAGTGCATCCCTACAGCATCTGAAGGTAAGGGAAAATGAGACTGTGAAGGCTTGAGGAGCAGAATGGGAAAATTTCCAGGTCATCCCTGCTAACTGGTTATTACTGTGCTGACAAACAATCCTCACATTGTTATTTCTGAGTTCAGTCTCACTTGGCAGCGCTCTAAAGCACCTCCACAGGTGACACAGGTTGTGCCAACTTGGATGCCTAACACTAAAGGCTCAGGTCTGTAGTGGAGAATCTTCCAGTGACATCCTTGAGAACAGAAGTAGACTTAAAATAAGTGGAAAACTAATCTGTTCCTCCACTCTCTAAGAGTAGGCCAGCCCAGGGAAGGACTGGAACACCACAAACACCTGTGTAACCTGGAGAAGGAAATCTTTGCTTTTGTCTGTAACTCGAGTAATCCAATGTGTCCACAGTGCCTTCCTTCCCCCGGGGGGCTTTTGGTCAGAGACCTTTCAGATTATTCATCCATGCAACATGATCTGAAGTCATAGATTTGAGCTGAGGGCACAGCTAATGGCATGCAGGAGTGAATTTCTTCTGTAACAAGAAAGTGTGTGGAGAGGGGGAAAAAAAAATCAACTTCCCTCCCCCCCTTTTTTTTTCTTCACCAGTTAACTTGCATCTTATCAGTGGGGACGTAAAAGTGTTTGGAAAAGGATGAAAGCAAATCCATAAAGAAACTGTGTGAGTGAAGTACTTTCCATTTTGTTTTGGCCTCAGAGGGCACCGGGGGAGTGCGGGGGAGGCTGGGCGCTGCTGCAGATGCTGCGGTGCTGCCGAGACCGGGAGAGAGGATGCGAGCGAGGTCCATCCACCAGCGAGCGCCTCTCCTCCCACCAGCCCGGCTTAGACATACCACTCGTGCTGCAGCCACCCTGCCAGCACTCCCCGCGTTAGACGGGACCCTGGGCAAACACCCTCCTACATCTTTCTTCCCTGCTGCCACGAGCAATCTGTCATTCCTCTCCTCGAACCACCCTCCACCTACGTACAAAGCCATAACTGTGAGGAACGCCCTCTTCCCTCCTCCTTTCCCTCCCCACGAGCCTGTTCCTCGTGGGTGAAAAATGCTGTCTTCCCAGAGATCTGGTCACCCCTCCAATTTGGCTTTGAGACCCAAGCTGTTTGATACCTTTTAGGACCACAGCTTGGAAACGTCTGCTTGCGGGTCTATTGTATTAGTTTTTCAATTGCACATAATTGCACGTGTGCAGGTGGGAAGGGGCTATTTGCTTCCCACTTGCTTTGATATGCTTCCTTCCCTCCCTGCTCTCAGCCTCCCACGCCTTTAGCAATGAGAAATGCTGCAGAAAACTGACCAGCTCCCAACCCGCCCACCTGAGCAGGAGGAGGAGGAGGAGGAGCGCTAGCAGCAGCAGCAGCAGCACATTTCTCGCTCTCAGCTTCTTAAACACAGTTAAAAAGAGCTGTGGCGTGGGTGGAAATAGCTGTAGGGAGTGTGTGTGGGAACGGGGCCAGAGGAAAGTGAGTTTTCTCTTGGTAGGACAGTTAACTTCTAGTGGACAAAAAAATCCCCCAAGGATATCTTATGGCTGAGGGTGTCTTTGGCTGTATAGTTAGTTCTTAAGGTTGAGTTTCTCAGGTCTGGAAAGAATGAAACTTGAGTTTTTCTCTCCCTGGTAAGTGCAAGTGATGGCAGGGAAGCTTGCCTACCAGACTCCAGGAGTCTGCTTAGCAAATGATATCTGTATTGCATCCCGTTGTGTCATCACGTCTGTTGTGCTGCTCTCAATGTGTGTGCTTGATTCTGTGAGAGTCAGAGCTGTCTGTATGTAGGAAGAGGGAAAAGCACGTGGTTTTCACATAGTGTGGGTCTGTATTTCAAAATACCGTCCCTCTTGGACCTCTTGAAATAGCACTGTCCCAGAATATCAGTTAATTCAAGATTTACTCTGAATGTGTGCTTCTATAAGAAATTAAATTCAACCTTATCTGTGTTAGCGGGATCTTATTTGAGGTGCTTTGCTTGTATGACATGAAAATAGCAGTGGAACTAGGAAAGCAGAACTTGTAAAACTAGTAGTATAGAGTGCAAAGGGGTACTGTTGTTTCTTAAGAAATCTTTCTGATAGACTCCAAGAACCAAGGGTCCTCTACAGATCTGAGTTTCTGACTTATCTTAGATATCTGGAATACAGGTTTTACAATAAGTATTCCTAAAGGTGTCTTAACTTGAGTTAGTTGCATGCATTGTTCCCAGTCCAAAACTCTACCCATACACTGATTTTGAATAGGTTTCATACCAGCATGAGACTTTCCATATACGTTACTGATGCAGAGTCTTCTATCAGGATGTGGTCTTTAATGATTCAGAGATGCAATAACAGCCAAATAATGAAATTTGACTCTGAAAGTATAGGAGATTTTTTTTTTTTTTTAAGTATTGAACAGGGCATGTAATTTTCTCCTAATAAGTGGAAACCTCAATCCTGGGAACAAGGCTCCCCAACTTCAGTGCATCTCCCCCACCAGCCTAGCTCCTGTAGCTTTGGAGATTTTACCCTAGAGCTGGAAGGTAAAATGTAGGTATAATTTGCTACACTGGTCAGCTCAGAAACAAAGGAAGTTCTGAATAGGCCTAATTAATACATTTGCATGTGACAAAACCGACAGATCAGCTGACGGATTTACATTAGCAAAAGCTAGAGCAGTATCAATGGAGATGTAACCTTAATGGAACTAATTATCCTGGTGTTTTAAAAGTCTTATTTCTGAATGATGATTAGTATTTTTAATATATCCTATAGCCTTCCACTGAACCTTATGTAACTCATAATTATAATTACTGGAATTACGTATCCAGCCTAAGGAGGAACAATATTCCAAATAGTAAGTTCATGTCACTTGATTGATTTACTTTCAAACATTGCAGTAATTCCTTTGTCAACAGCATTTTGAAGCACCATTGGCCCGCTTGTAATTCTACCTTGCATTTAGCATTGGCTCAGTTAACTTTGAAGGTAGTGGTTTTCATACCTTTAATATCAATGAATGTACATCTGATTTTAAATGCAGATTATATGCTTATCTTGCCAACTACCATTAGCCTGACATTCTCCTTATATGATCCGTTGTGGTGGAATTATATTATTCAAGAAGCAGTTAAAAAAAAATATCAACAAACAAACCACCAAAACCAAATATTTAGAATCATTAAAAATCTATTTTAGGAGCTCAGTCATATATGTAAGATTCCTCCTGGCCTCCCCATTTTGTCTGTTATTCAGCTGGAATGTCACATGATTTGGTCTTGAACCATCTGCTTCCTTCTCAAGGGTCATAGTGAATGCTTAGTTACCTATTTTGTTTCAGTCAACATCATAGTGAAATTAAGCACAGAAGCATTTGATACTAATTAGTAGCTTTTTAACACACCAGGGATTTGAGCACCTCAGATGTTTATTTCAAGAATTTGTTACTCAAAATGAGGCTCTTCAGCAGGGCAGTTTGGCTGACAGTGACAGTATCTTATTAAATGAATATGTTGTATTCAAACCTTTCCACATTTCTCATCTGACAACTCACACAGGTATTAGTTTCCCCTTGAAAAGATCTACATTTGATTTTAAAGGTAAATATTAAGAATATTTTTCAAAATTTCTTTCTGTTTTATTTCGTTCTAGAGTACAATGAAAGCTGTTCATAAAATAATGAATTGAAGAACATTGCCTAGGGAAAGATATCTCATTTAATGTCACAAATGATGCAAAGGACAGCAGAGAAAATTGGAGAACTTAAAAATTAAGAAAAAAAATAGGTCAGTAGAATAAATAGAGGCCTTCAAGCTATTAAGAATAAGCATATATCATTCACTGCTGCAGATATATTCTGTTTGTAAATATGAATTGTCAGCATCCAATATAGGATAATAGTGAGCTTCAATGCAACTCAGTTTACCAGCTCTGTGTATAATAATTAACCTGGTGGAAAGGATGTGGAGCAAGTCAGAAGGAAAAGTCTTTGTCTTTATTTTTTTCTTTCTTTTAAGAAATATGGTCATCCTGGATCATAAACAAACTTACAATGGCAGTACTTGGTTTCTTGAGCACTTACTGAGTGGATATAGTTCCCCAGGGATATACTGAAGAAAGGCAGTGGCAGCTGTGGCAGGGCACAATATAGATTGAAATTGCTCACAAGGAGAGACATGGTCTCTAGAATCATAAATTCCTCTCTGTAATCTAAGTCTTGGATCTACTCCATGGACTTCATGATGCCACTGGTTCTGCTCTCCAGACCCAGACAGTCCAAGTCTCTCACCATGTCTCTGCACCAGCAGTCTGGAATGGAGGTGCATGCTGCTAAGAGCACTACGTAGGAATATATATAATTACTTCAGAAATAACACGGAACTCAATGTGATTTAGTCATACTTTGACACACCTCTGTCTGCCAAGAAAAATGCAGGCACTCCCTTACAGAACTGTTGCTAAGAGCACTTCTTCAGGCTCTAGGAGTAAGAAGGTGCTTTATTGTATGGTTAACTGCGGGAGTTAACAGCAGGGTTTCAATCTGGGACCTGCCAAGAAATTAAAGCATGTAATTAAAGGCTGCACTTCTGCCTAGGAGATGTTGCACCAGGTAGAATTAGCCTGGGATATTATTCTACAAATTTAAGACACTTTGAAAAGTGATTATATTGACATTTGTAGCCTAAAAAAAAAATAAAGAAGACGAAATTATGGCCAGCACCAAGAAGAAATATCTTTGTTTTATGCTAAATTCAAATAATTTGCTAAGAAAGCAGAAACTCTATGTTTAAAAAAAAACAAACAAACACAAAAAAACTTATATATCCATTTTCAATCTGAAATGCTAATGGCTTTTTTTCCCCATGAATGAGAAGGAGAATCATGAAACACATTTGGTCTGTGCTTTCCCTTTCCTGTGCCAGCACTAACATCCCTGTAGCTTTTGTCATCCTTTTGAAACATTCACCATTGACAAGTTACTTTCCTAGTAAGAGACAGCTGAAGCCTGCAAGTACAGCTGTCTGACATCTCAATTACAATAGCAAAGTACAATTTTCAACATATTTCAAATCGGCAGAAGAAGGAGATGTTGGGAAATAACTTTGTAGCTTTTCCACTATTCTGCTTTAGTTTTCACTTCTGTAAAGTAAATAAAGTAGCCTTTGACTGTCTCATTGTAATATCAACATTAACCTTATAGTTTAAACAGTGAGCTGCTATACACTGGTGATTACAAATTGTATCTTGTCATTGCTCCTATTATTGAGCTAAAGCATAAATACAGTTTATCTGTATGTTTGTGGTGCATATGCTGGAAAAAGCCACATAGCCCAATGACACAGAGAGAGGATTCAGATGTTTTGAATTTCCATGTTGCTTTAAAAATCAAGACATGGAATATATTTTCCACTTCTTTAAGAAAGAAAAGCTGTTCTGTAAACAGCTGTTATAAATAGATATCCAACCTTCTATATATGTTAGAAGGGATACATGCTTTTTCTTTCTAAGCAAATAATTTGACCGTGGCTTCACATGTGAGCCTGTAATGCTGCCATCTATCAGCTGTTATCCAGTTCTGCAGAAGGAAATGGGCCTATTATTTTAGCACAGGACAAACAAATCCCAATGTATTAAAATCCACTCACTCAGCCATGCTCCTTTTCTCAGGAGTACTTTATCATTTTGTTTCCTGAGGAAATTTCCCACCTATCTAAGAATTTCTCACCTTTGTTTTTTTTTTCAGTTAAAAAAGCCTGGTATTTACAGAAGTAAGAAGCCCCAAACTCTGCCAGGTCCTCCAGTCTGCAGTTTCAGGAGGTTGTTTTCAGGGTGTTTGCAGAAGCAATCAGCTGCCTCTTTCACAGGAACCATTTGTTTTTGTTAGTTATTCACAATAAGCAGTCATAATGCTTGTAGGTAACATAATTACTCACCACAGAATGACTGCAACAACAGACTGGGACTTTGTCAGTGCATAATAACAACCAGAAGCTGATCTCTCAGCAATACGTAGTGTCATTTCTAGAAGGTGAAGGAAAACATCCTCCCTAGAAGGTGTCACTTCACCTTAAATAACTGGAAGCTTGTTGCCAAAGACTGCAGTGACCTCCACCTTCACCTTTCTTGTTTAGGAAGTGGAACTGAATGTAGAATGTGGGCACTATTTACTTATCTCTGAAAAAACTACAGCTCAGATGTGTTTTCAAAGAGTTGCAGCTGAGGAAATAGCTAAATTTAAACTGTAGTTTAGTTCACTTTCAATCTCGTTTCCCAGATAGGCCTAGGTTAATTAGTAGCCAACCTTCCAATACCTGTTTCCTCCTTTGGTGCCTTTTCTGTATAAACCATGTATATTTGTTCAGCCACTGCTGTTGCGAGATCTCCCCCACCCTGCTCAAGTCCAAAGGTTTACCAGTTTTATTTAGCTTATAAATCTAAAGAAGAGTAAGATAAGACAGGTTTTGTAAACACATTACTGCATCCTATTTTAGTGATACTGCATTTACTTAAAATTTGGTGCTGTTGGGTCAAAATTTAAAATGTATTGCTGTTTGAAGTCTGAAATTCTTCTCCACTATTACTGTTTGGAATGGTAGTTTATGCTTAAATTAAAAATTTAGAAAGTAAGTGAGAGATACAAAGTAGATACAATGTATCGTGTGCATTTATGTCTACCCACATTTTCATTTTTGCTAATGGAAGTTATAAATATCATAGTTTACTGTGTCCTCTTACTTCTGAGAGAGAGCTGTCTGAAGGGTTTTTAGGCATCAGGAGGGCTGATTCACAATTGTGCTCCATAGTGTTTAATTTAGTTGTGTAACTTTTTTATTCCACTACAGCCTGAACAACAAAACCCCCCTGTGGTTGAGAGCTGATGGCATTTACACTCTCTACAACCGATGCCAAGAAGTGGTCAGCTGCTGAGGACCTGCACTAGTAGGAAATGCTACTGTTTTAAATACATTAGAATGGATCTGCCATTCAGGAACAGGAAAAATGCCTTCCCGACTCAGTATATCTGTAAACTATTGTTTAAGGCAAACTATTAAGATTAGTAACACTTATCACACGGTGGCCCAGGGAACTGGAGGGCCCATGAAACCACCAGTGGCCCAAAAGCTGAGCTGCAAAACCAGTCCCAGTGTTTACTTGAAATATTACTTATAAGAATGCATGATATTTTGAAAAACTGAAGAAAAAATAAACTGTGGTACAAAATGTTTGAAAACTAATAATTTATTGTTATTCTAGCTTCTTTTAATTGTTCCCCAGAAGATTACAGGTTGTAGAAACAAAAGGACTAGTAACCTGGGAATTTGTCTTCTGTGCATGTGTCCAGCCTCCTCCAGAAACTGACAAACTTTCAGCATCTATAGTATCTTTGCAAGCTTTGGACAGGTCTCCTACCAGCTTCATTTGATGTATCCTATTCCATGTATGAGAAGAAAGAGTAAATGAATTTGCTTTCTCCAATTCAGGACTTCATAAATCTGCTTTGTCCCTGCTAATTTGCCTCTTTCCTGACTGGTGTATACTAGCCTACTGAACTGTTCCAGGGAGGGAAGTCAATCCAAACATTTGAGCATCCGTCCCTGTACCCTTTCCAAAACTAATATGTTCTTTCTGAATGAGAAGAACATCCTGATTTTTGTTCCCTCTAATTCTTATGGGATTCATGTCCAAATTCCCCTGTGTGTGAAAAAAGAAAATCCATATATTATGCTAAAATAGAATTATTTCTTACTTTGCAATTGGTTTTGCACATCTATTTTATTTTTTCCTCCCTTGTAAGTGCTTTGATAGTTTTGAACCTCCTGGTAAGAAACAGTTAACAGCACGCTGGAGCAAGACAAGAAATCCTCAGGGAGTTAGGTTGTACATCCTAAAAGCAGATAAAATTGTCCAACCCTACAGGCAACAGACCTTTTCTCAACTATTTATAGAACAGGGGGAAGAGAAGAGGAAGAAGAAAAGGAATTAGTAAATGCCTTTAAAAAGCATAGACACTTAGAATTCATAGTTGAAGTGCTGATTTGGGAAGTCAGGAGATATGACATAGAAAAAAAGGTAAGAAACATTAATACTGTTACATAGACAGACTATTTTTTTCTGCTTTTGTCACCTTCCTGTGTTTTGTTTTTTTTTTTCTTTTCCCACCCAACCATTTCAAAGGCATATCCTTACAATGACGCATCAATTTTCTGTCTGCTTGAGGTTTAGAAATAGCTGAGTTTTTATAAATAGATCACAATCTGCAAGAGACAAAGAGAATGCAAATACTGTAAAAGCTTAGCTGAAAAATTTAGAAGTGGCTTGAGATTTCGGATGTCTCCTAGAGTAGAAGCAGTCAGTTTGAAATGCTTTATTAACCTCAGCGGAGGAGCCCGTGCTCTTTGTGCAGCAGTGGGGAACAGCCAGGTGGAATCAGGTGGCACTTGTGGTCACGGTGCCAGGCAGGGAATGACGTCCGGCCCCGGCCCTGGGAGCAAACAGGTCAGTCACGCGAGAAGGAGGCACCTTGCTGTTCCTGACTGCCAAGGTAAAACACACCAGGTAATTACTCTTTCATGCACTTCAGAGCCACTGAATCAGAATGCAGAACTTCTACACCATCATTTTTCTCGCAGTACTTGTGTACTGTGAATTGGTAGCATTTGTTGAGTTTACTCCCTTTGCTCCCTTTTTCCATTTTGCCTCCAAAACACCTTAATTTTAGTGAGGTGTTTTAGCACATGATTGAAACCCTGTCCTTGTCCACCCAGGCAATGAAAAAATAAAAACTGGGAAACAGTTGAATATCCTGTGTTCTGAGTACTTCCTTTGTAAGGTCATTTACATCCTGCTGAGACTTCCAAACAGACTTTGGAAAAACAAGTAGTTGCCCTGCACTGAAATCTGATAGCCAGGAGGGGTATTATTCCTAAAGCCATATATACAGCTGAAGTCCACCTTCTTGTCTTTGACTACATAATCCTGTTAGAAAGACTGAGAAAGATGCTTTGGTAACTGTGCATAAAATAAGGTATTAAATGGAAGGAAGAAACTTTTTCTAAAATATTTTCTGAAGAAAAAAGTGGGTTTTTTTGAAGAGAAGCTGCTTCCTGAAACCAGGCTGAGTATCACAGTAGCTATATCCTGGCAACAAACTTGACATAAGCTATACATTCTCAATCTTTGCCAACCACAGTGTCATACCACTAATGTAGGACGTGGTCTTTGCCTGAAGTCTGTCTCTGACTGTCATTGGTTTTAGTAAAAGTTTAGGCCAATGCACACTGCAGAATCAGGTTCTTCAAACCTAAATTAGCATTCTGTTGAAAACTAAACATATGTTGGTTTTTTTCACTGTCAATAATTTTGTTTCCAGGTTTGGAAAAGAAACATTGCTGGGGAGGAATCCAATGAATTTATTAATGAGCTCAGGCAGTAAGTATGGAACTATAAATACCTTCTGAGATTTTGTTTGTCTTATTTTTATCTTCAGCTTCAGACTCTGAAGTAAAGAGATGTTCTGAAGCTTTCCACTGAGAATACTACAGTATGCTGTCTTAAATACCTTGTGATTATTGGGATACCGTAGGAAACAAGTAAATAGCTGTATGCAATATTTCTGAAACAATTTCTATCGCTACATGGAGCCTTTATCTCACATTGCACTGATGGCCAAAAATAAAAACAAATCTACAACATTTCTTATATGTTATCAATGATTTTTCTTTCCAGTCAGAAATCTGAATATTGAAAAATCTGAAAATGGAAAAAACCCCAACATTATTTTCTGATAGTATCATAGAACAATTAATCTGCTATTCTGTGCCATGACTGGCAATATAGTTTACCTGTCCTAAACACATTTTCAATAGTTGAGTGCTTCTGTTGATCTAAAATGTTCTATTTATTTCATGATCTTGACTTTTGATCAGAGATAGTGCTTTGAGTTTCAGTGAAACTGACTTCTGTGGCAGTCCTCCTTTGTTCTTTACTCTAAGGAATATCATCTCGAGAGTTTGAGAAGGGCATCAGTAAATTGCTCATTGTTGTCACACTTTGAGGAGGGGGAACTGTTTGAAATTGACCTTGAAACTAAATTCAAGTACCAGTATCATTTGGATGTACTCTCATTAACCAAGAAATTAAGAGAGGTTAACCCATCAGTTATGCCGGAGGTCCTAAGATGAAATATAGAATAAAAACATTAGTATGCTTTCTGGGGAAAGAGGTGAGATGGATTGGCTAACACTGTGACTCTCTTCTGTATGAAAAGTGACATTTACTGTTCTTATTTCTAATGAGGCAAACTCAGCTCCACAGCGAGTTAGATGTGAGGCCTCTGAAGTCAGCAGCTAGCCCTGGTCTGAACTTGGTGCAATGTCTCCCTCAGCACAAAAGATTGTTTCCCTGCTTGTGTCAACTCAAGCAGTTTTCATCAAAAATTACATTGACGTGTACTAATCAAAAATGCCTGTCTTAGTCTTGGTCGAGGTTTACAAAGCTACATTGTGGAAGACCTGCATTCAATCAGGGAGATAAGATTATATGACTGCACTTGTATCTGATTAAAAAAAGAACCAAACAAAAACCAGTTCAGATAAAAAGTGCTCTATCACCATTGTTTTAGCCATATAAATGGTGAGAGCTGGTCCTTGTATTAAATGAGAAGAATATGTAGTGCTGTGTAAAATCAGAAGTAATTTTCTTCAATAGGTTTTCAGTATGCAGAATACCGAGCCTTAATTAAAATTTGTTTTCGTCAGGGAATATTTTGCTGTGCAGTGGTATTGTTTTTCCTTTAAAAGCTATTCTCAGAAATTTAATTTAGTCAAAAAGCTGAGAACTCAAATTCCCCTTGATCTCAAGTCATTGACTCGTAATTATGGAAGCAGGGATATCTGACCCCATATGTGTTTCTTTTGTGGATATAAAGGACAAGGATAGTAAAGAATTTCTTGCTTGAATGCTGGTATTTGCTCCACCCCTTGCTCTCAGATGGGATAGAAGGAAGTTCATAGGGATCAGAGAGAACGGGTCACTTTGCTGTCTCTTGGTCATATGCCTGCAGATATTAAACACGTTAGACATAATAGGTACCCAGTACACTCAGAACACAGTGCAGAAGACAAATGTCTGTGTTACTAAAGCCATGGAGAAGCAAGGACCTGTCCTGCAGGTCATAGCTGGCAGAGGAGGTGGGGGTCTATGTCATGTTTTTACCTACTCTGCCTGCGCTAGTCAGTTGCACTTTTATTTTAACACTTCTCGTGTTTATTTAGAATAAGATGTATGTGCACGTAGGAGCTATTTAAGTTTTAGTTGGATCTTTTCTGGGGACCCCCACTATAAGACAGGATCTAAGTGGATACATGTCAAAGCTCTGGCCAGTTAAGATTCCCTCTGTCTGTGAAGACAGGCCAATGCACAATTCATTGCAGGTTCAGTGGATAAATTACATAAATTGTCTCTAGTTCCTGCCTGGACTGTTGAGTCAACAGGGCTTTGCACGCTCCTCAACCTGGAGAGTTATGACAGCTTCAAGGTCATCATATTTTGTACATATTCAACGGCATCAATGTTGTCAGCAGCCCAACATAAACAATTTGCTCTGTGGACAGCGAAAGTAATGAAGCTTCCTTTCCCATGGGTGTGTGTATTTACATTTTTACAATGCACTCCCTTGTTTCCACCACTTTAAATGCCTCAGCTGTCCCTTCTCTCCCTCCAGTTACCTCCTCTGTTTTCTTACCTGCCCTCAGGTTCTTCACAGGGCAGCTTAACAGCTGCTCAGGCACAAACAGTGATTCGCTGGACAAATGGGAGCCCTCTGTGGAGTTCCTGCCCAGGGCTTTCCTCCCTTGGAGGGCACTGTCTTGCCTTTCTTTTCTGTGCCAGCCACTGATGTTCACACTACATTTTAGGAATTTAGTATTTGTGAGACTGTCACTGCACATCAGATTTGATACCTACCAGTCAGTTCAAAAGTTCTTGAGGTGAGAAAAGGCTGACTACTGTATAAGCAGATACCATGCAAACACAAATTAAATTTAAGGGGAAAAAAAGAGGGAAAAGGTCTATCCAGTAGGAATAAGTTTGTATACACACACATAAAAAAACCACAGTCAGAGTATACACAGTTTCTGTATTTGGTTTTGCACACTGTTTTCCCTTTACTTTGCTAATGAATGTAATGCTTCCAAAAGTATTAGATTAAAAGTTAGAGGAAGAGAGTCCTCTGCTCCCCTGCCAAACCAGACAGATCACTGCAATGGTTGCCTTACTGGCTGTGAATATTTTATCCCTGGTTACCATTAACATTGCTGCAGCTGTGTATGATTTGCTGATTCATTGGATGACTGTTCCTCAGTTCCTCTGTTGGGATTTTTCTCTTGCTGGTGACATAGTTGCTTTTAGTCTTTGAAACACTAGGGAAAAGTCACATTTTTACTCATACTGACTTCAAGTCTTCCTAGATTTACCCTGGGATATGTACAAACTGTTGCCTTACGAAGACGTTCCTCAAGAGGCATAAATAAATGTCATAGTTGCCTTAATGCAGTGCCTCTCCTAGCAAAGGATTGACTCAAAAAAGTAGTTTTCATGTTATGCAAAATATATTAGAGGTCTGATGGAAATGAAAGCTTTTCTGTTTTCTTCACTGTGCTCTGGGGCAAGTCCTAGCAGCATAAATCTCACCTTCAGCTTATCTTTCCAATCTGCCTGATGTAATTTTTTATTTTCTTTTTGCTCAGAGTTAAAAGCTGCTACAGGACAGCAGAATATTTTGAGTCAACCAGAAATTCTTGATTTCAAAGTACAGTTCCACCTTATGAAAGAAACCAGTAAGTTTTTCTATACATTAAAATTGAAGCTCCTAGAAACCATCTCCATAAGACTGGGCTCACAAAGGCTTTACCTTTGTCATTACCGCAAAACATCAGAAGCACAAGGTGCCCACATCATTCATATAACATACCAGATGTTTTTTACATGAAAATTGTGTGTCTTATGCTAGATTTGCTTTATTTCCCCTCTATCCTAAGGAATAAGCTATGGAGTCAGCTGGTACCAAGTCCTTTTCAAGCAAAATCTACAATTAGCTATGTGCAGCCCAGCAGTTATTTGTATATCATTTTATTTTGCTTTTAAAATATAACTACTTTGCTTTAATTTTTCAGTTTCTTGTGTGCTTTCTTTCAGACATTAAATTTGGTTATTTGGTTATTTGTCTTTTTAAGCCATAAAGCATTTGTGCCTTTTTTTGGCAAGCATTCTCACCATGATATATGATATGGTAAAGTTGTATAGGGAACATAAATAGAAATCTTTATAAAGTAACACACGCATTGAACCAAAAGCCCACAGAAACCCATAGGCATGGATAAGTTTAACCCAGGTGTGAGTTTATAGTACAGAGTTGATTATATGACATGTGTATGTATGATTGGTATTTATTTTAAAAAGTATTATTTCTGAATATTCTACTATCTAGTGGTCAGGTACATATTTATTGCCATTCTATTAGCTAAGACAAAAAGATTGTTTTTTGGTATATCACATTTATATATCATATTTTACTGTGATTCAGAGCCTGAACCAGTGGTCCTTGAAAAATACATATTTCAATCAATATAAATGGATTTTACACCTGGCTCAGCTTTCTATTTTCTGTTCTACACTAGCAGCTACTTTAATAGAAAAATGTGTACTCCAAGTAACTTACAACTGCATTTCCTTTTCTCTGAACACTGCTTTGCCTAGAAATATTTGTGACAAAAATACATCAGGACAATTTGTGTGCAGAGCAGCAGTTTCTCCATTTTTATTAATCCTCATTTTCATAGCTAAAAGAACTCTCTGAGACAGTGTAAAGATGTGTAACAGGCTGTAACACAGATCCTTACACACAGCCTCACTGAAAGAAATAACCATACTATGTTCAGTTCTGCTCAGGCTAGAGTAGCTTGTCAGGCTGGAATAATGGTGTTCTGTGCTCAGGCTTTTTACAACACTCCCCACACTGCTGGATTGGGCTTTTAAACTCACTAAGAAAATATTTTAAAAATCTATATATTAAAAAATAGATTTTTTATAATTGTATACATATATATACATGCATATAAAACGTAAATCACTCTTACTCATATTCTACAGTCTGGTCCTTAGCTGTAACTTCTTGTTTATGTACCACGTTATGCAACAGCCTGCAAAGAAATGTTACATATTTTGTCTCAATTCCTCTAATTCAGAGAGCATTTTATTTTTTTTTAATTTTTTTTTTTTTTTTTTTAAATTTAGGAAGTGTTCCTGCCACCTCTGCAGCCCAGTACAAGGAAGGGGATGATCAGGATGAAAGTCCTAAGAAACACAGCTCCAAGCAAGGCTGCAGAAGGTGGTCACGTTCTTAGTGTGTGGTGAGCAATGAATGTTGAGTTATCAGTTTAGGGAAAGGCTTCTTTAATGGCTCCAGTAAATGCAGTCTGTGACTACAATGATCAGCTTTCCCTTTTCAGTTCACAAAAAATGATTGGAAATTATTTGAAATACATGTTCTCCCCAAAAGCATTTGTAGTAATTTACCAAAAAAGTCTCTATGAAGATTAAATAATTTGGGTTGGAGCTGAGATCTTATTTTTTACAGTAACCCTTTGTAATAAAGCCCCCACTACAGGAGCTGATAGTTGTCTGTCTCTGAATTCTGCAAGGTTACAGCAGGACTGCGCTCCAGGTCTCAGACGTGCCTTCTCTTTGTGGTTAATTAGCCACGGGGGAGATTCTCAAAGATGAAGAGTTCTGAACATCCTTCCAAGAGGCAGATGATAAACAAGCCTTCTCCTGCCCCAGGTCATCTTCCCTAGGAAATCCAGCTTTTGTCTCCTGCCTCCTTCACGGAAGCCTTTACTGTGGAGGTAGGGAAGATTTTAATCGGACGGTGTCCTCAGTGCAGGTGTATCCACATGCAGACCATGCCTCACTGGTGTGTTAGCGGGGCAGTGGGACAACCCGCAGAGAGCATCACTCTCCATGGGGTCTGGAAACATTTTCACTTCAGTGAGGACTCAAATTAAATGGGTCAGACGCCCACGGTGCCCCCATTCCTGTCTGTCTGCCTCAATCATTCAGACTTGTATCTCAGTTTCTGCCCTTGGGCAAAGTGATGCAATTTTTTTAATTTTTCGCTTGAGGAAAGGGGGATCCTCCCTCAGAGGAGGGAGGGCCAGGTGAGGAGATGCAGGCAGTGCTGTGTGTGTTTTGCGGTGTCGCAGCCGAGGATGTCAGCAGGCTGGGCAGCGGGGAGGGATGGCCAGGGCAGCGGGCAGGGATGGCCAGGACAGCGGGGAGGGATGGCCAGGGCAGCGGGCAGGGATGGCCAGGACAGCGGGGAGGGATGGCCAGGGCAGCTCACGGGGAGGGATGGCCAGGGCAGCTCACTGACCCGCCCGGGCTGGGGCTCAGCGTGCTCCCTGTAAGGAACACCAGCACTGGAGCTGGACCCTCGCACCGCCTCAGAAGCTCCTGCTCGGGGCAGGGCTGGCACACACCCCAAACCCCGGGCTGCCCCGTCGCTTTCCGTCCATTTCCCCTCCTCCAGCTCGGCACCGCTGACCTTCGGGTGTTGCAGCTCTGCTGTCGCTCGGAGCCACCCCCTCCCTGCCCGCCTTTACCTGCCTGTCATCACTGGGGGGGGGGGGGGAGGAGGGAGTTTATGCTGTTATTGTTCTAAACATTTACGAGATTTTATTCCAGCCCATCAGTCTGTGGGCAGTGCCCGCGGGGTGGATGCCTCGGCTGCCCCAGGGCAGGGCAGGGCAGGGAATGGACCCGCGGGGCCGCCCCTCGCCCGCGGGCACCGCGGACAATGCCCGCTGGGACCGCCCGAACAGCCGGGGCCGGGGCGCTGCTCCAGCACCCGGGGAGCGGGGGAGCCCCGGGAGCCCCGGCCCTCCGCACCCCGCGGGCCGTGCGGGGCTGTGCTGTCCGGGGTGCGGTGATGCCGGGCCCGGGCGATGCCGGCCCGGGGCGGTGCTGGGAAGCGGGGCGGTGCTGGGAAGCGGGGCGGTGCCGGGGTGCGGGGCGGTGCCGGGCCGGGTGCGGGGCGGTGCCGGGGTGCGGGGCGGTGCCGGCTCCGCCCGCCCGGCCGGCCCTCCCGCCGCGCCCCACGCGGCGGTGGCGGCGGCACGGCCGGGCCGGGGGTGGG
>JAWWEE010000162.1:30820712-30863609 GCA_035221455.1 Xenops minutus | reverse complement strand
AGCCCCCCGGCCCCCTCAGACCACTCGGCCCCCTCAGCCCCTTCAGCCCCCGGCCCCCTCAGCCCGTCCCTCCCCGGCAGGGTCGCGCTCCCCTCGGCGCCGCTGTCCCGGCCCGTGTCCCCCGGGTCTCCCCACACTCGTGCCCGTGCGGGGCGGCCCGAGCGGCCGTCGCTGCGATCCGGAGCCCCGCGGCCCTCGGCGGTGCCTGTGCGCGTTGGGGCGGCGTGGGAAGGGATGCTGGCTCGGGAAAGGGGCGCGGGGGGGGCCATCGCTGCTACGGGTGCCTGCTGCGCTCACGGGAGGGAGGGGGGAGCTCTTAAGGGCACTGAAGTTCTAACAGCAGGCCGTATTTAAATGGTGTGTTAATGAGAACCGCAGCGGGGAGGGGTGATGGACCTTAGGGGAGAGGGCAGTGAGTGTATGAACGCAACACTGAAGTGTCAATAAAACCTCACCCCAGACATTATTACTAAGATACATTAGGCCTTATGGTCCACTGTAGTTAGTGATGTCCAAGGAAAGAGATTGTAAAATGATGGTTTTCTTGCTTGATTATTTTTGTGTGTGTTTTTTTCCCCTGGATAGAAGTAGTGGACAAAGGCAACATTTACTTTATTGTTCGCATTCGCTGAAGACCCACTGGGGAGTAGGGGGAAAGAAAACAATTGTCTCTTTAAGCACAGTGCTTGTGATAGCGGTCACAAGCCCAGGACGAATCCTGAGAAGACTTTAAAAAAGAGAAATTGCAAACAGGTGAGAGCAAAGGCTGACAATGCGAGGAGATAATGTGAGGAAGCCACTAATGTGGCTGGTCTAGGGCACAACTTAAACACAGCCTAAAATTCATCTTGGCCTTAAGGTACAGCACAAGGGGCCTGAGTTTACATAGCAGTGTGGGAAAGTGAACTGGTGACAGTCTGTGCCAGTGGCCCCTGGGGCTGGGAACTGACAGGAAGGTCTCTGTTTTGCAACAGAGTGCTGCTCCTGCCGGCTTGGTGGGTGCCCCTGTCCCTCCCAGTGCTGTGTGCTCCTGCAGTCCTGCGTCTCTGGGCGCTCGCCTGCTCTGTAGCTGAAGACATGCTTGTTATTTTCCATCATTAATCAAGTGTAAGCCTTGGCAGTGTGGATACGTGGTTGGCGAGTTGAAAACTGGTTAAAAAACTGGAGGGTTAGTCTACTAGGACGTCTTAATGTGCATGTAGATGGAGAACAGGATTGGAAAGTAGGAGTCCTAAAATATGAGTTTAATGGTCTTTCATTAACAGATGAGAATCTGATAGTGTTCTTTTCTTTAATGTTAACACTAGCACTGTTGTAGAAACTTGGCAACTTCAGACCTGTCATAAAGTGCACTAAACCTATTATAAACCCTATCTTGACATACTTCAGTCATGTTATTGTCTCTCAGTCTAATTGACTAAATGTGTCAGTGTGTAGGGTTTTATATGTGTATTGAAGAAGTAGAAAAACTATAGACCAACACGTTAAGTGTGTATCAGCAACACAAAATAAAGCAATTTTAGGAGTTAAGTGCTTTAGAACAACATGGTTTCACTTCATGGAAGCCCTAATTGTGGTGGTTAATGTTACAACAATTGTGTCTTACTTCAGACTTGAAACAAATGCATTTCCCAGCACCAAGCTAATTGACTGTATGTGAGTTATTCCTGATTTTATAAATTCAGAGTAAGGTGCCCATGCTGGGGCCTCTCTGGAGGAACTGCTTATGTTTAGGGAGGAGAGGATGATGTGGGGCAGGTAGGCCAGCCTGTGCGAGTTGGTCTATATGGCTTGGCAGGGAACAGCCCCTCCAAGGGCTCCACCTGCAGGCTGGCTTACCTGAGAGAGGTTTGGGAATGTGATGCAAGAGTAAATATGAAGTCTGTGTGCTCTGCTGTCACGAGTTGTTAGCATAACATTCTCCTTTTTCGGCTTGGACACAGGCGACAGCACCAGGCTCCTCCTTAGGAATGAAACTTGCTTGAAAATGGAAAACATGGTCTATTATTCATGTCTGTTGCAGCGATGCCTTGTAGGCCTGTTGGATGCAGGGCTGGGTTCTGGAGATGCTGCACAGATGCTGTAGCAGAGAGATTTTGATCCAGAGGTTTGGTAGCTTAGATCAATGAGACGGGGGGCTGAGGAGGAGCTGGTGTGCATGAGCAGTATGATGGATGCACTCAGGGCAGTTTCACCAGCCGGGGGATGAGCGAGATGAGCTTTCTTCGGAAAATTGATAGTTTTTAAGTCTGCTTCACTATCATAGACATTCTGAACCAAACAGTAATTAGTGGGTGGGGAAAAAAAGGGAGTTTTGAAGAAGCATGTTTTCTATTACCAGATTTAAAGATGTTTGTATGAAAATTTCAGGTGAAATTTAATGTAGCTGCTATAAAGTCAGTTTTCTAGTCAGTGAAAGTCTGGAAGGGGTGAAAAAAAGATGTGGTGCCATGCTGGCTGGCTTTGATTTATCCTCACAATGCAAACACCAAGCTAGCCTGCTCTGTTCTTAGAGCTGCATGTTGTTTGAGAGATTAATTGATGATTCCTCTTTCAAAATTCTACTCTTGGAGTATGTTTTCTGAAACTCTGTGAATATAAATTTTCTACTGTGAGTCATTTTGTTAGGTATATAATGGGTCAAGCCTCTAGATCATTTTCACTGTCTTCTGATGAACTGTCACGGGGTTTTTTCTTTGACTTTTTACATTCATATACATCCAAACCTGGATTTTGAGACTCTGCTTTGTGAGTCTTAATTATACTTCAGTTCTCAAAGCCTAGTGAATATAATATTTATGCTGAATTAAACTTTAAGACAGCAGTACTCCTTCACCTCAAATCTAACTTTTTGTTGCTCTGCAAATGAAGTTTCAAGGCCTGGCACTGTAAGTGCCATGGTATTTCCTCTGAGAGGTTTAGGGATTTGCTACGCCAGTCTGATCTGTTGATTGGCTTCTTGTGTTTGTTTTGGTTTTTTTCCCCCTGTGATACAGTACAAAGCAGTTTGGGGTTTTTTCCCAAGATTTTGAGAAGTGACTCCTGGGGGAGAGCTGAGTTTTTAGTATATTATTATTTTCCTTATTATTATGTTTTCTTTTGTAAGAAACTTCTTGTAACGTCAGATTGTCTTGAATAGATTAGCTTTTTATCCTTCCTGATCTTGAAATCCTCTTAATTATTAGGAGAGCCCGAGTAAATGAGGATCGATTTAAGAAATAAAAAAGGCAAGAGTGCCAAGAAGATACTTAACTAAATGTAGAATACCCATATTTGCCTCCTTGTACCTACTTGCCAAAGAGTGTGATTACAAGTCATTAAAATGACAATTGCATTGTCATCACTGAATTCCTTGGGACAAATGAGTTTCCTCCATTCCGCAGACAGCTGCTGAAAGGTACAAGTCTGCAGGGAAGTTGCAGTAGCTGTTTGCAGAGGATGATGGGATAAAAAACGTGTCACAGATATAAGGGTTTGAAAGTGGATTTTCACTTGCTGGAGGAATAGATATAAAACCAGGCGACATAAATCTGTATAAGGAAACAGGAAAAAAATAATAGACCCTACTTACATTAAAAAAAAAATATCCTATCTGCAAGTCTTGAAGGGAGAACAGCCTTGTGGTTAACAAGTACGTTCTTTATATCCGAAGAGAAGCACATGCAGTTGTGCATAAAGAGGCTCAGAGGGCGCGTGATCCCACAGAATAATCCCCAGTGTGAGGGAGCCGGGTCGGCCACGAGCATCCTGTGCAGCTGTGAGGGACCAGCACTCCAAGCTGGGATGGTGGGAGCAGGGACTGGAGGGACAGGTCAGGGTTCGGTGAGCTCTTTTGCCATTGTAGCCATGTCAGGGGTGATGGGGTGGGGCGGGAACAAGGACTTGGTTCCCTCTTCTGAGTTGTGTGGTGTTTTGGAAACATAAACCTGTGTCAAGATAGAAGCTTGTTTGTCTGTCAGAGGACTGAAGTGCTCCCTTGTGACATACATCTGATGCACCTGCTGTGCCTCTTTCTTTTCTCTTCCTGGGGTTTTCTCAGGATCTTTGCAGCAGTTCCTTCCAATTTGTATGTCAGGGCTTTGCTGGTGTGTTTGTGCACTTAACTAAATTATGGGGAAAACAACCTTCAACCTGTTACTGGGTTTTAGGGTGATGGTACCCCTCTGCAGCTTCTCTGGTCTCACTTGGCCATTGGTGCACTGATGACGTTCAACAGACCTCTACCAAACCTTTGTGCTCTCTTCAGCTTCAGATGAGTGAAAATTTTTATTCACTCTGAAATCCATTCTGTTTACTCTCTGAACCTTCCTTCCTCACTCCTATTCTGTTGCTCATTTCAAATCTGCCAGTAGTGCTTGTCTTCTGCCCTCCTACCATCTCGTAGGTCAGAACAAGTTTTTGCAAAGTGAAGATACGGTATTTGAAGGCTGTGGTTAAAATAACCAGCAGATAACTGGTCTTTTCTCTCTCAGACGTACATTGTTTTTCCATCTGTTTGGTTTGCTGCACATTCAATCCCTGACTGGCGTGGCGTTTTTGTCAGTAGAAGGAAAGCCCCGTAGATTCAGGGTTTTTTTGTAGATTTTTCAGTAGCAATGCCACTTTGTTAATTTTCTCATTTTCAGTCGTTTATTTTTAGAATTTAAAAAATTGCTCAATATCACTTTCAAAAACCTGACTCCTAAACAAACTAGTAATCAAAACAATAAAGAATGCCATATGGCTCCTACCAGTCTTGATGCTGCTGTATTTCCAAAGAGTATACTCCGTGTTATTAATAATATTCAATGGAACACCCTCAGTGTGGGAAAATATTTACTGAAATTTTTATAAAATATTCTTTTCATAGCATTCTAACCCAAGTTGTTCTAGTCTGAATAGCAGGAGTGTATCTTTTGGTTTAATCCTCTCACACAATGTGTCAGAAGAAGGATGCTGAGGCAGATATAAATTATGGAGCAGGGAAGAACATGCAGCAACTGAAGTGCTTAAAGATTAACAGTTATAATAATTTGTAATATACACACTATTCATACAACATACAAAATTGAGGTCCTGCTTCAATAGAAAAGAGAAACTAAATTTAAAAAGATTGAATACTAATTGCTCTGAAAGCCTTCGGTATGATTTATATGAAACCAGATGGTTCAGAGCCCATATATAGGAATAAGGAGTGGGGCTGCGTTGTTTAAATCAGGATAATTTCAAGTCATATACTTGCAAAGGAGTTGTCCTGAAATATCCACATGTATAAAATGTGAGTTCTGTCCTGTCATGATAGAACAGGGAGGAAACATATTCTTCAGAATTAAATGCTGTCAGGCTCTGATGCAGCTAGTAAGCAAGTTGCTGTAAACAGAGGAGCACATCCTGAAATCTCAGTTACATCCCCTTGACATAAGTGGGGCCCTGCACAAGTTCTGGAGTCTTTGTTGTCAAGGCAAGGCATGAAGAAAGTAAGAGCACAGATGATGGCTGATCTAATTTACTCATTAGAAGGGCTTGTTTTCTGGATATAGAAATGAGCCAAAAACCCACAGTCCTTTCAGCTGTCAGGTGGATGTGGCTGGCTGAACTGAAAATTGCAGGAGCTCGCTAGACAACTGCTGGGTTTTAGTTTGTGTGACTTTTGATTGTAGCAGGTAAGAGCAAGGAAACGTGCTTTCATGTTTGACAGTTCCAATAACCTAATTAGGGCTGGCTAATCTTTTGACACTTGAAATACTTTTTTTTTTTTATTTATTTAATCTGATCATCTCTGAAGAAACTGGAGAAAAAGGCAAAATGTGTGTGTATCTGCTGGTATTGTTTTTATTAACTTCTGACCTTGAATACATGAATGTTTAAGGTTCCAAGATTTTTATGCAGCCTTTCCTGCCTCAGTGAAGCCAGAGATCCTCATAGATAGTATCCCCTGGAAATGACATTTAAAAGCGAAAAACATAGACAAACCTTGTGAGTGTTTGGGGTTTTAATGATGATATTTTTAGACTTGTCTATCACTGAACTGTGTAAGGTTTAGATTATTTTAATGAACTGTTGTTTCTAGTAATATCCCTGGCTTGTTCTGTCAGCTATTATGTGTATTTTGAATCAATAAGAAACAATTAATTTAACATACTAGTGAATGTTAGTCTCTTTTCTGTTATTAGCCGTGTATCAGTTTGCAAATCCATTGTCAGTATTTAAATAATGATGAATTAATTAATTTAAAAGCACTGAATATATTGATGCATGACTCATTTTAAGGCGATGATATTGTGCTTTCAGTTGAGTTTTGAAAGACTCTGATTCAATTGTGCTCTTCTACTTGGAATGAAGTGCAGATCTGCAAAAAAGTACTTACAGAATCATACAATATCCTGAGTTGGAAGGGACTCACAAGGATCGTCCTGTCCAGCTTCAAATTCCTAGAGAAGGAATCATAGATCTAGTGCTCTTAGAAAAAATCAGGTTCTTCTGAAATAAAATGCATTTTTTCAAATACTGGTCCTTCAAAAGGTTCCCGTGTGATAGTAACACTAATCCAATGAGCTAATCTTCCTAGGTTAAATTTGCAGAGACTAACAGAGCAAAAATAGGTTTATAATAGTGATTTTGAGCTGATACCCTGCTGGCAGAGCTGGTCTTTATTCCTTGGAAGGGAAGTTTTTCTTAGCTAGTCTAGCTTATTGGAATGGATTGTTGTTTTGAAATGGGAAAAGCTGGTTGGTCAGCTCAAAGTCTTAAGGACTTGTGAATTTATTTTTGAGTGTTGCCTGTCAGTTTAGTATTCTTTTGCTTCTGGGAAGGATTAAGTGTGGGCAGCTGTAGTGCAGTTATCTCCCAATACACCTTTCTTCAATTTCAGAACTTGTCTCGAAGGCATCATGGTAGGGCCTGTCCCTGTGCTTCTTTGCTCTCAGGTCTTTGATGTCTTTGAGATTGTTATCCTAATTTCAATCTCAAAGCCCCATCCTAGTTCCCGCCTCTCTTGCCATTCAGCCTAGAAGCTCAGCCGATTTCTGCTGTGGTTGTGGAGTGCTTAGAAAATTGTATTTTGAGGGGAGGTTGATGAGCCTTCTGAAGGCCATCATGAGGCTTTGGATAATAATTTGTTTTGGTAATTAAAAATACCCAGATGTATATGCGGCTGCATTATTTCATTACGAAATCATGGCTATTGTTTGGTATAGTTGGGAATACTGAAAATAAAGCAGTTAGCCTTGGGGGAGAAAAGACAACTTGAAAGAAGAGACTTGCAAATGCTAGCAGTTAATTGCCACAGTAACTCTGAATATATAAATTATTGTCTGTCCTAAACATGAAAGATGTTTTATTACACAGTGTTAAAGCTGCTGTTGGGAGAACTTCACAGAATTGGTCATAAAACACATTTTTATTGATGCTACCATATACCACTAGTCTAGACAAATGGCCTTCCCCACCCTGATACTGCATGCTGATAAATGTCACTTACGAAAAAGAAGCTGTCTTTGTTCTTGATGGCTGGCATTGCAGGTCTGTTCCTGTGCGGTCCCTTAACCACGGTATGTTTTATTTGTTTGCAGGATAGCCCTGGTTCCTTAAGAGTCCGACAGGTATTGGGTGCTGTGGTAAACCATGGCAGCTGATGATAAGGTTGCCATTCTAACGGATGATGAAGAAGAACAAAAGAGAAAGTATGTGCTTGCTGATCCTTTTAATGGCGTTTCCAAGGATCAAGACTTGCCACCCAATAATGAATCCCCTTCAACGGAGACAACCACTGTCCCGGAAGAAGAGCTGGACTGGCTAGAAAAGCACTGTGTCAAAATAAACAACGATCTTCTGATCTCAAAGGTCTTCTATTTTTTCTTCTATTCTGCATATGGCTCTCTCTACCCCTTGCTGCCCGTGTACTACAAGCAGCTGGGTATGTCACCCAGCCAGAGTGGACTTCTGGTGGGCATCAGGTACTTTATTGAGTTTTGCAGTGCTCCCTTCTGGGGAGTGGTGGCAGATCGCTTCAAGAAAGGCAAGATCGTCCTCCTGTTTTCGCTTTTGTGCTGGGTTTTATTTAACCTGGGAATCGGATTTGTGAGACCAGCCACCTTAAGGTGTGTACCAAAGGGCCTTCCCCCAGCACATCCCACCAATTCAAGCAGCCTTTTAACAACAGTTTCACAAAATGCCTCGACGTCCTCTCCGCTGGCCACAGTGAGCAGTGCATCCCCGAAAGTTCGTGGGAAGAGGGACCTGCTCACTTCCAGTCCAGTCACTTTGGAAACTACAGGGACAGCTAACCCTGAAATAACATTCCTGTTACCTACGCAGAGCAGTGATGTGGATTTCATCCTGGAAAACAGCACCCATTTGATTTTGAAAAACACCACCACTAGCCCAGCCTCACCAGGGAACACGACTCCAAGTACCACCCCAGCTTCCATCAGCACAAAGCCAATGCCTTCTGACCAGGCTGTGCTTGTTTATGATCAACAAGAGGTAGAGGCCATCTTTCTGCTCATTCTGCTGGTTGTCATAATAGGAGAATTTTTCAGTGCTTCCTCTGTTACCATTGTGGACACCATAACTCTGCAGTACCTTGGCAAACACAGGGACCGCTATGGATTGCAGCGTATGTGGGGATCTCTGGGCTGGGGTCTGGCCATGCTCTCCGTGGGAATTGGCATTGACTATACCCATACAGAAGTTGCCATTGAAGGCCAAGGATGTAAAGCGCCTGAGTACAAGAACTACAGGATCGTCTTCATCGTTTTTGGTGTCCTGATGACAATGGCCTTAATTGTGGCCACCCAGTTTCGGTTCCATTATGCGCACTTCAAGCAAGATGAAAGTAAGAGAAAAGAGGTGGAAATCTCACAGGTAGACAGAAATGCCTCCAACGAATCCTCAGACAACACTCCTACCAGTACGAGCCAGTCACAGTCTTTCAGTTTTTGGGACCTAATAAAACTGCTGTGTAGTATCCAGTATGGCTCCGTGCTCTTCGTGGCATGGTTCATGGGGTTTGGATATGGCTTTGTGTTCACCTTTCTCTACTGGCATTTGGAAGACCTGAATGGCACCACAACTCTCTTTGGAGTTTGTTCTGTGCTCAGTCACGTGTCTGAGCTGACTGCCTACTTCTTCAGCCACAAACTCATTGAATTGGTTGGTCACATCAGGTAAGATCGTAGCAATCTTTAAAGAGCTCTACAAAAAATTATGATTCTCAGGCTCAGCCTCGTGCTGCAAATTGAAACTCAAGCTAATCCTTTTTAATTTTTTTTTTATTCCAAGTCCTGTTCACTTATATGGCTCATGTGATGAAGTTTTTGTTATTTTAGGAGTTGAAAACGCTCTGAAATGCTTCATCTGTGTTTGAGTTGCACGTTAGTATGTGCTTTATGCCTGGCACCATAACCTCTTGCAGATGGTTCCAGGAGACGTTCTAGTTCCCTGATACAGTGCTCTGTTAGAGATCTTTACAAATTGCCACCCACTCAAGGGTTGTCTGTTTTGACATATAAATACCATTAATTTTTCAGGTTTTTTCCTGTGAGTAGCAGCATTCTGGACACCTCCTGCTTTAGCCTGTTTCCCCTTGCAGGGCAGTTCTTTGCCCCCACAGTAGCCTAGAAAGGTGTCAGTTGCCGACTGAGAGGGGAGAAGGATGAGCTGAGGAAGTGAGGTGAGCACCTCCTGTGCACATGCCCTGGTAATCAGACTCTGGGTGTTGGCAGAATGAGGTTGCAGCCTGGCAGTGTCACTTACCAGTTCAGGGCTTGCTCTCCTCCTTGAGTTGCAGCTACTGAAGTGAGATGGCTCCAGGGCTCCTCCTGTAGTTTTTGCCTGACTGCTTGCAGAATGTTAGTGAATGTTGTTTTCCACTAAATTCACAGTTGACTTAATTTCCACATATTCTAAATCTCTTCACTACTGTTTAAAAAAAAAGCTCAGGGGAGGAAAGCTAGGGGGCAATCTGAGTTAATGAAGTCAGAAAGATGTGTTTTTAATAGGTATTCAGGTGCTCTATGCAACTGAGCACAGAGCTCTGTGTGTTGTTAGCATCATATCCTTTCCAAATGCCATTTATAATTATACAGTCTTTGAGATGTAAGTATTTTTTAAACTGTATGCACTGTTCTTTTTTTGCATTTTGTTCTGTGGTTTTGCTCTTTGTTTTGCCTTTATTGGGGTGAATTTTTTTATTCATTTGACCTCTACTGAAAATGTTTGAGATGCTTAGCATAGTAGTTTGAGAGATTACTTAGATGATGTGGGGTTTTTTCTTACTTTAAACTGAGGAGGATCTCTTTACTTTGAGTCAGTCTTCTAATCTCTGAATTTGACAGTAATTAGTAACAGAAAATGACACCTTGCATGCAAAGACTGGAGGAAGGACATGATGATGGAGGAGTGGTGAGAACAGATCACAGTCTTGATAGCTAAAGATAGCTTTGGTATGCTCTTTCAATGTATATTGTTACAGTACAACATTCAGCCTTAGACTTTAACTAAGGAAAGAATGAAAACCAAAGAGTGGTAGGGTTGTGAATATGAAGATGAAATAGAAGGGATAGGAGAGTTGGCCAGTGAAAGGAAGGATGATGTATGGGATTAAATCTCCCTTTTTCCTTTTCTTTTTCTTTTTTTTCCCTCACACTGTTAAGCCTGTGAAGCCAAGACTGGATCAAGATTAATCTGTTGAAACACTAGTTCCTATTTGCCTTGAAACAGCAGTCTTCATACCTACATCTGGAGAATGCACATTAGTCATATTTTAATGTTAACTAATGCTTACTTGTATTTAGTCATTACAGTTTGAGACGTCTCCTCCTGGTTGTTTGTCTTCTTGTGCTTCCTGAACTTCGTATAATGCATGGTGTGTGTGAGAGGAAGCATATTCTTTGATAGTTCTGTACATGTCTTGACTGCTGCCTTGTAGAACAGGTATTCATTTTCCCATTAATAAGGGCCAGTAGCCTCCAACTGTGTATCTTTCTGGAACAGTCTTAGCCAGAAGCATCTGGGATCAGTATTTTATGTATTTTTTTAGTAGCGCAAAATCCCTTTCTTCTGGTTTGTTAGACTCCTGAATGTAGACAGTCTTTCTGCAGTATTTACTTGAATGTTTATCATTCATATATTTCTTTCCTGTCCTACTTTGTTGAAGACAGACATGATACTGTGGCAGTCCATTCAGTTCTGGTACTCAAGAGAAAATGCTGTTCGACTGTCCTTTGTAGAACTACAGAAAACAGGCTTTACGCCTGGTCAGGCAGAAGCTGTTTCCCCTTTTGAGCCTTGTGAAGCTTTCTGTTTCTACCATTGTATGTGTTGGCATATAAGATCCTTAAAACAGTTTGAAACCTATTCTGTTTTCACAGGTTTAACTAACACTCAAATTATTGTCCAGACATTTTAAGCATGACCATATTAAATACATGCTGATTAAAATGCCCAGTTTCTGACTTCACTAGCTCTGCTGTTCGTATACTTGTGCACTGCATGTGTGCATATGTTGCACATACTCCTAGTGTTTCTTTGAGAGGATATTAAGAAGAAATTCTTTACTGTGAGGGTGGTGAGGCTGGCACAGATTTCTCAGAGAAGCTGTGGATGCCCCATCCCTGGAAGTGTTCAACGTCAGGGTGGATGGGGCTCTGAGCAACCCGGTCTAGTGAAACATGTCCCTGCCCATGGCAGGGGGCTTAGAACTGGATGATCTTTAAGGTCCCTTCCAACCCAAACCATTCTGTGTTTTTATGATATTGTGACAAAAAAGTGTACAAAATGGGCTATCAAATATTTACACCCCATTGTCGAATGGCAGCCTGTGTAGAAACACTCATAACTGCCAGTGACTTTAGGAGGATGATGTTAAGCTCTGAAAATAACCTCCTACTTGAGGTTAAGCTTGAATATGTTTGTCTGACCACAATTCCAACATGAGTTTTTATGGGAAGCAGAGACTGGTAGTCATGGCTGTAAACAGCTTAGTCTCCTTAACATAAATATAGAGTGAGTGCTTTAAATGTTTAACGTATGAATTTAATATGGTGTCTTTATGGATACTGCATGTTGGGTTCATAAGGAAAGTCTCTTTACATTTCCATGTAGGTCTCATAAGGAGTCTAAGTGATTATTATAAATACATTTTTGAAAGGACTCTGTGACGTACCTTTCCAAAATCATAATTATAGAAATCTTCATAAACTGTAATTTACCTAAAATTCTGTACATATTCTAACAAATTAAGAAGTAGAACTTGACTAAATTGCTGCTCTTAAACTCTGAATCCAAATCTTTCTGCAACATAACATGTCAGAAAAGCACAGGTAGTGAGTGTGTTAGTGGAAAAGACCTCACACATCTCTGGATTGGCTGTGATAGGGAACAGCTGAGATGGGAAGAAAGTTCTTGGGGAACAGACTAAGTTTTTGCTAGACAAAAGTGAAATTAAGCTGTCAAGAACAGGTCCTAAACAGAGAGCTGAGCACATTTCTACTGTGGGTGAGGAAAAACAAGTCTAGGGACACAAGTATTTGTATCCCCTGGAGTGTGCATCACTCTGGGCCATTCTAGTAGGGGAATGAAGACAGGAGCCTGCAGACCTTATATATTTGGTTACCTTTTGTGGCCAGTGTTCCTAATATACTTCAGAAATGTGGTTGTACATGATTGCATTAAGTTGTGGCTATGAAAGGAACCAAATTATTTGTTTGGAATAGAAGGCATTAATTAAAGGATGAGATTAAATTTATGATGCATGGCAAAAAGAACAAGTTTGTTCTCCTTATTGTATAATAGAAAACTTTTCCATAGCTTCCCATGTTTTCTTACATGAATGCTTGGGCCTGTGTTGCCTAAAGGCAGCTTAGACCAGCTATTCATGGGCCTCACATGTATCTGGAAGCAGCACAGCTTGGTTTGATGTGTTACTGGGGCGAGAGGACTTCCTTCAAGCTCCCTCCATTGCTGAAAGTAAATTCATGTTGTGAAACGCACAGACCTGTCTCTAGAACTTTGCATGTTTTTGATGTCACTGACATGATGAAAACTATGGCACTGTTTCACTGGCAACATGTGTGTTTAGAGAACTCAAATGTTAACAAGATGCTGCATTATTGTGGCTGACTCTAGATTTTTAGTGGCTCTGGACCATTTAATTAAATCTCAGTCTGCCTTTGTAGAAGAAATAACTAAAAAAGCAGCACAAAAAATAATGAGCCCTTTTACAGCGTCTCTGCTTCACCTTGATTATCAATTGCTTCTATTTCACTTGTGCCAAACCACGGGCCAACCAGGAAGCCACGTTTGGACAGTAAATTATCCTTGTCCCTGAAAAAATCTTTAAAGATTGCAATAGTGTCTTTTCTCAGACTGTAAAGATGTTTTGAATTAAGTCTTTTTTTCCTTGTATCCATGTAAAACTGAAGAGAAAGGTAGCTGGATGAATGAGCATACCTGGATGGAAGGTATGCTAAATGTGAAAATTGGATGGGAGAAGCCATCAGGTTAAATGTACAGTGGGAAATGCACTGCACAAATAGTCTTAGTCTTTCATTGTTTAAAAACTGTTATAAGAGCTATTCTTTCTCCAAATTCTGAGATGCAGCATCTGCTGCTTTTCAACAGGATGGTTAAGTTTTATCCTGAGGCATGTTGTTATAAACCATATTGCTTCTGTGGGATGTGTTTTAGAGCAGTTCTGAGCAGTTTGCAGATACTGGGACTATAAACTTATATTAATTGGGGTAAAATTAATTCCTTTAATACAAACCTGCTCCAGGCTTACACTGAAATGGCAGAATGAATCTCTGGATGATTAGAAAAGAGCATTGTTTGGAAAGGAATGCACTTAGAAATGGTCTCTCTGAAATTCAGTCCTGTGCAGAACATGGCATGGAACTACAGAGCTTAGTTAAAAGCTCAGTGCATCTGTTGTCTCTTTAATTTTTTTTCTATTAGGATTTTGAATATGTGTGTGAATATGGAGTAGGCAAGAGAAGAGTTTGTTTGGGTGTAGGACTTAAAGTATATATTTTATGTTGAGCAAATGCTTCAGACTGGTAAAATGTACCCATGCAAATAAACTTCTGAACCAGTAAGCTGTATTATAACATGCCAGAAAGGAAAATGCAAACTATCCTGACTTCTCTTTTCCTTACTTCCTTCAGAGTGCTTTATATTGGTCTTGCCTGTAACACAGCACGATACATCTACATCTCATATCTGGAAAATGCCTGGACTGTTCTTCCGATGGAAGTACTTCAAGGTAAGGCACACAGGGATGACCTTCCAGTATGACATGAGGTGCTTCCCTCTATCTTGTTTTCAAGTGAACTGTACTTAAGTAAAAAATTTGGCATTTCTCTTTTTTTTTGGCCACAAATATCTGAGGAGACACAGGTTCATAAAGCACATAAACCATTGCTGTTTATCGTGGGGAATGTTTGACGTCAAAAGGGAGGGTGTGCATTTATTGTGCACAGTTCTCTGTTTATTCACGCAGAACTGTGTGAGGCCAACACACCCTTTAACTAAACAAAGAGACAGAAGCACGAGCTGGGTACACACCTACTGCAAATCCTGTTTGGTGATAAATGTGAACTTCACTAAATGCAAAAAGTTGTGGTTCTTGAAAGGATGCTGTTAAAAAACCCTGAACATAGTCTGGGTCGTTGTCTCTGTTAAAATATTTTGTCATTTTTCAGTGGTATCATTTAATCAATACCAGCAGATTATAGAATTTCGTTTAATAGCTAGAGAGGAATTTCTTCAATAGCTTTCTCTGTGTAAATAGAGCTTCTCTAAGATACTTGCCCTTTCGGTATCTGATGTAGAAGGACAGAGGTGTGGTCTATGAAAAGCAAGTTGAGCCCTGTTTTCAAGTCTTGTTGTAGAAGAAGTCTGCAAGACCTTCACTGCAATGTTAAAGATTGTTCCAACTTAGATTTTATGACCTTTTTATGTGTCTTTGTAATGGGTACCACTTCTTAAAACCAGGGAAAATCAAAACTATTTTATTTTCTATTTCTTCAGTATTTGAAGAATACCATTTTTTATGTTCTTTTTTTAAGCCAGTACTTAGGATTTGTACAATAATATTTAGAAACCTTTCCACAGTTTATGCTTACAATTTTTATTCTTCCATGTGCAGCATAACTTGAATTGAAATCACCTATTTCTGCTGTATTTACAGTAGTCTTTGTAAGCTAGATTTTAACCTGAGTTACAGAATGTCATTCAAGAGCACTGTGATCTCTGTGTACACATAGAAAGAGATCTATCATATTAAAGCTGCCACAACAGCAAGCTTGTGAATTTTGTTATTAAAAAACCCTTGAACCCCAACTATTGAATTGATCCTTCATTGTTTGTACCACGTGTTAAAATAGGAAAATGTTACAAAGAACCTGAAGAACAAAAATGTATTACACTCTTGCCTGCTTAAAATTCTAGGGGGAAAAAAAATGATGAATACAAAACTTTGGATGTTGCCTTCTCGGTAATCCTGTTTTAAAGGTACCCCAACTCAAAATATAGGAAAAAAAATTCGTAGTCTCAGCAATACAGCCATAAGTTTGTGCCCAGAAGCATCCCATAAGTCATGGCTGAGAGAGAAGTTTCTTTTACTTTGAACATGGGTTTTATTCTGCTGAAATTTCAGTATGAATTGCACAACGCGTAGGTTTGCCTTTACAGCAAGGCTGTGAGGGAGCTGGTTTGGTGGGGTTTTTCCTGTGGCACAACCTTGAGCAATTGAAATTTGAAGAAAAAACAAAGGACCTTCAAAATAATCTTTTCTCATAAATGTATCTGCCAGACTCTATCATATTTAGCCACTGCTGAATCATGTACTCCTTGGTTAATCTGGCTATTTGCAGTTATTTATAGTCAGCAAAGGAGAAAGTTCAAACCAACCCCTCCCACACACAGACAACTTGCCCCCCCCCTCCCCCAACAGGTCTTGGTGCTCGGTGTGCAATTTCCAGCCTGCATCAAACATCCCTGGTTAGTGTCCATGAAGTCCAGAGGTGCCTTGTGTGTGTGTGTGTCTGACCACTGCCACTGCATTTGTTAGATTCCAGTCATTTCGTTCAGTGTTGCCAAATGGGAGATCAAGGTTATCTTTTTAGAAATACTGTTGACTTTCCTCCCCCTTTATTCATTTCCCCTCCTGCTCTTACCAGTTTTCATCTCTTGCTGATCATTATTTCTTTTGCAGCAGTTCCAAATCCCATTTCTTTGCGCTTTGCTCTCTCTCCTACATAACCACTGAATATGTCAGTACTGATAAGAAGTAACACCTTAATGAAATTTGGTGAGGTGGAAGCTCTTATTTTTAAGTGAGCTTGTTGACAGAGGAAAGTAAGAGTTGTAGCTGCTTTACATTTGTAAGGATTAGAAGTATTTAAAAACAAACAAACAAAAAAAAGTAGATTGTGCAGAACATGTGGGAACCACATGGGCCACGTGGCTGCATCAAGTTGATGGGCCTTTGAAATCCCTCAGTAGAGTCCTTGTTCTAATTGTACATAACTTCTTTCCAAGAAGCTGTCAAATTCTATGTAAATTCCAGTTCCAGCAGCTCAAGGGGTTTTAAGGCTAACAAAAGTTTCAGCTGACTTCTGTAAAGAATTTATTTCTTTTTAATATGTTTCTGCAGTACAAGCAGGATTATGCCCATGTGTTGTGCTGAAGGGCATGAGGCATTTCTGGAAGATGACTCTGCAGGCTGCATCTATTGATTGTGATAAGAGCCAAGCTGTGTTTCTGCTGCTGTCTGTAGTGGGGCTGGGGATGACTCCTTAAGTGCATTGCACTTTCAAAGGAGTAAATGAGAAGATTTAAACTCCCTTCTTAATTTAGAGTTTTGAACCACTATGCTGAATTGCACAGGCAATGTATGAAAATAAGAGCTAAGGCTGAATCTGTAGTAACTGTAAATTTCAAGGCATCCTTGTAGGCAAACGTGTGTAGTGTCTATATCTATGTCATCAGTCTGTGAGCATGCAAGCAATCTTGTTCATTTTGCACCTAGATGAAGTTTTGCTGTGCTAGTTGGCTGCAACTCAATGTTCCAGCAATGGTCCAGATTCTCTGGTAACAGCTGGGCTAGATCAGCAGTTTGCATAACAGGAATTTTCTAAGTTACAAAACTGTATTGTTAACCTGAAAATAAGGTGTTTTCACTTGGCATTTACTCAGCCAACTCCAAAACAAGTACTCTTCTAAGAAGTGACTTCTACTGATGCTCCAGCAACATCGTGATGCCTAGAGAGCAAAGAGCTTCAGCCTTTAGCTGGCAGTAATTATGATACATATTTATTTTGAAATAAATTTGGATCCCCAAATCTTCAGTTCATGGTTTATAAAATACAAATTACCCTAAATTTGCAAAACATTAGAAGCATAACACTAGGGTTGTTACACTTGTTGAAACTGTAGTCCAGATGATGAAATGGTGGTTAGTGGTTTTAGCAAATAATGTCACAATATATATTTGTGAGCAACTTCTTTTAAAAAGAATTGTGGTTAGCAGTAATGCTAACCACAGAATGGTTAGCAGAATTCTTATACAAGTTGTTGTAAAAACTGTTCCAGTCACTGTTGCATAAATAATTATAACAAAAATCACATTAGTAATGTACACATCCTTAAAAAAAAAAAGGCTGTGCCTTTAAAGGCAAGTGAAGTAGGCTGATTTAAAGGTATGGATTTGTTTTCAGAGGAACTGAGAACACTGTGTTCTAGCTAGACTGCTTAGGAAAGGTGAAAACATCCAAGAACCTGTTGGTTAAGTTATGGCCTTTTGTGTTCAGACAAGCTCAATGGTATCGTGCTTCATGGTCCAAATAATTCCTGATGTGTTTTTGATTTGCCTGGCTTTAAAACTTGACTTACTCCTAATAGCTGATAAAACTGCACGTTTTATGTTAATTGATGTACTTGCTAAAGCAAAACCACTTTACCTATTTTAGATTAGCTTTGCCTTGTTATTGGGACAGTTCTTAGTGGCTATTTGCAATGTGTGCATGGATCTGAATTAAAAAAGTAGATAGTGAGTTTTAATACTTAGTTTTTTTGCATGGAAAGTCTGTGACTTTTGAAGCCTTGAACTGTAAATGGTAAGGTAATGCACACTCATTTTAATGCAAGCTTTTCATTTTTCAACAAGGTGATGTACTGTTACAAAACACCCTCTCCCCCAACCCCCATCTCTCAATCTTTACTAACTCAAAGCTTGAGAAATTTTGATTTGGAATTAAATTGACGTCTATGGCCTGGTGGACGTCTGACATGTGTATACCTGCACTGTATCAACTTCACTGGGTGCTATTTATCAGTTTACACCTAAACAAAATCCAAGTTACTCTGTATCTTACAAAATTACATTTTCTTGCTCTTAGGAGTCTCCAGTCTAAATACACAAATACCTGAGTGTCCAACTGTTCACTAATAACTGAAGTTTAGGGGACAGAAGCACATTGACTGAATCATCAGTTGTGCCAACATTTTTTTAAAACCACAGGAGTAGAGCTTAGCCATTGGTAAGCTGTGATGACTATTTTTAATACCTCTCAAATAAGAAAAAAACATTCCCACTCAATCTGAGGGTGGCAAAATAGCTCAGGCTTTTTTCATGTGTGATGAACTACAAAACTGTTTTGTTTTTCCAACTTGTCCTTTCTTCCCCTGTCCAGTTATTCCCCAGTGCACAAAAGCCAGAGGTGCTCAGAGGTGAGGGCTCCACCTGCAGCCAGGCTCTGCATGTCCTGCCCTTAGCGGGAGGGAAGTGTGTTCACAAACCTGAGTCTGCCAAGTGTCGTGCCAGAAGAGACTTCCAGCATCTCTGCTGGGGCTGTGGCTGCTGAGTGAGGAGCGCTGTGCCCGCTCCCCGGAGTGGCAGTGGGCGAGGTGGAGGCAGCAGTGCCCACGCAGGATGCAGTCACAGCAGGAGGAAGGGCTCGCTGAGTGTGCCTCTGAACAGCAGGCGTGAAAAGCAACATCCTTGGCCTACCCCGAGGAGCTTGTGTGCTGTTCCCATCCGGACTGTGCAGTGCTAAATGCAGAGTGTGTTGGTGTTGAGTTCAGAAAGAGTTTACTGGGAGGCGATGGGTTTTCTGGGGGAGTGAAGAGGGTGGGAGGAGATTAATTCTTGCCTCTGAAATGACATGGATATCTCTGATGCAGTTTGGATTTTATGACCTTTATGCTGCCTTCATTGTGGCAGTAAGGAGACTGCTGATAGGCATCAATGCTTTAATTGCCTGCAGCTTGTGACATCAGGACTGTATTCCAAAGGCCCTGGGTCACCTCTGAAGACACGAGGAATCTGGCAGAGAGACTTGTCTTCCTGGGAACTGTGTCTCAAGAGGAGAAGTGAGGTCATCCTAGAGGGAGAAAGAGCTATTGCCAGGCTCTGCAAATGTAGCGGTCCTGTCTCCCTGTGGCTTGGTTGCCAGTATCACCAAATATTACCAAATGCTGATTTGTACTTGGCAGACATTTGTGAGAGGGGATTTTATTGTTTTTCTCCATGTGCTCCAGCTGATGAGTGCAGTTGCTCAGATGATGTGTTGGGACACTCTTCCCAGTACTCTTCACAGTGTTCCCTCTCCCCAGGTGTCACACACGCAGCAATATGGGCAGCCTGTATCTCGTACCTCAGCGCGGCAGTGCCTCCGGAGCTGAGAACATCGGCCCAGGGCATCCTGCAAGGTCTCCACTTGGGCCTGGGCAGAGGATGTGGAGCCATGGTTGGAGGGGTTTTGGTCAATTACTTTGGTAAGGAAAAATCATATTGAAAAATTTAATTTTATTCTGCTTTTTACTGAACTATTGGCTTAAAAACTTATTTATGCTTTGGGTATTGTTAGATTTTAAAGAGTAACACATTTTGTATGAATCACAGTCATAGAACTGCTCAGGCTGGAGAGGGCTCTGAGATCTCCAGTCCAGGCCCCTGATCAAAGCAAGGTCAGCACTGCATTCAGAGCACAGTCCTTGTGGCTTCGTCCTGTCAGTGTTATAGGTTCATTAAATATGTTATGACTAGATATTTTTAATATTGTGGAATCAAATCTCCAGCCTGATCCTTAAGTAAGATGAATGAATCCTTTGTGAGAGAACAAATGAGATTCTAATTACTTGGTTAAAAATCCTTTGCAAAGCCTGTTGAAGAAGTGTTGGGGGAGGAAAATGTAATGAAACAAGCTTAATAAGAGTCTACTTGGGCAATGTAAAGCCAGGGAGTGCATAATGCTGACTCATTTTATTAAGTAAGTAGGTTCTCAGTTTAGGAAAAAAATACATCTCATTACAGGTCCTGCTGCCACATTCAGAGGAATAGGGATGGCTTGTTTAGTGATCCTGCTTCTGTTTGCACTGATCCAGTGGCTGTTGGTTCCTGATGAAGAAGAAGGTAATTGTTCACATCACAGACACTGCAAAATAAGAGCTAGTGAACAAAGATATCTCTGAGTCTGCTCCTGCAGCTTGAATTCTGTATGTTTGGTGTCTCAACTCAGATTTTGACAAAACAGTTTGTTTTTTCCTAAGCAGTGGAGAAATTGATGTGCTGCTGCTGTAAGAAGGGCAGCACTGAGTTCTTGAATGTTGATAGAAGGAAAGCATAATTTGTTTTGCTGCCTGTACGTCCTCTCAGTTCTGGGAATCCCTTAGGTTAGTCTTTACAGCCATAGTGAGTCATTTCAGTTCCATTAGTTCTTGAAGGTCACCTCAACCCCGCTTTGTGCTCTCATTTCTATCAGTCAAAGCCACCTGCCAGAAATTGTAGAGATGGCTTTCACAGGACACAAAATTTTATAGGTTTTTTTTAACCTGAGCTATCTCCCCTCTGGTGGAACTTGAACTTTTTCATCTCTACCTTCATTAATATAAAGGCTACCCAGAAATAAAATACTTGGTGCAAAGTTAAGGATTTAGCCTAAATTAGAGTCTTGCAAGGACAATAAAACTCTGGCAAATTCTGAAAAGTAATGAATTTTTGATCTGCTTTTTATGCAAATGTTACTTTCCAGTATGAGCTTTGAGTCTGAAATGAAAGTTAATTTTCTGTAGCTGGAATATTAAATTAATTGCCCTTGACTACTTATCAAGTATCCTGTACTAAAGTGTTTAAATATTTATTTTGCTAGTATTTTCTTCACCTGTGTTCAGATGATAATGACAAAAAATGGAAAGTGAAAAGGGTGTTTGTTGCTTCAGTTTCCCATGAGCATTCAATTAATTGCAGGTGAACCTGTAGAAGACCAGAATGTTCACAGTGGCCTTATGTTGTTTGTTTCTGCCTTTGGGTTTCATTTAATACACACCACCCAGCTGAACAGTGTGTATGTTAATTTTAAGCATGACAGTAATTAGGCTGCTTTCAAGCAGACCAGTTGGATGAGTAAAATGAAGCATGTGGTCAAGCGTGTGTAGGATTAGTCTCTTCATTTCTTCGCTCCAGAGAACACCCAGCCCTTGCTTAAAATATCCAGTACTATCTAAGAGTTTGTAAACCAAATATGATTTTATAATTTTGACAAAAAGGTCTTTTAATTGGTAAAATATTTTTATTTGGAAAAATATTTTTTTCAAACTTTACATAAGGTGTTATTTACAGAGAACACAGAGCCATTTCTGAAAACATCCTTGGTTTCTAAGAGTCTGTTTAACTACTGTTTGTATATGAATATTCTGGCTCTCCAAGGCTGCAAGGCACATTGTGTTGGGTCATAACAGTCATTTTATGGATGGCATTTCAAGACAGTTATGAAATCTCTTAGTTTATTGGAAGACCTCAGATGTAAAGGTCTCTTGGGAGGATTTCTTCCTTTACCTGAAACTCTGACATATACTTTGTCTCCTCCAGTGTGTCACTCTAGCCATGTTCTTTTCTCACTAACTGCCTAACTCTGAAGGGATATTTCCTTAACAAAAAAAGTGGTGAAGATGCAGAACAACTTTTTCCATTCAGATCAGTAGATTTAGAAGTTTTAAGATCAGAAATAGTGATGTAGGCCATGTGACTTCACTGACTTCCTGTTTGAAGCCCGTGTGAAGCTATGAGTATGACTGAGTAGTAAGATGCAGGGTTTATGTAGAGAAAGAAGTTTGCTATGAGTCTGGAACACTTACTTTCAGTTTGCATGAAAGTTACTTCTTTCATGTAATGTGAAAATAGGAATTTCTAATGGCTAGCTGGGAACAAGTGGACTATTCCCCACTGCTCAGCCCTGCCCTGTGTGCAGATCTGACATCCCTCATGCCAGTGAGGCAACAGCCAGCTCGTGTTTGCCTGACTACACTGATGTGTGGCTCCTGGCTGCTTGTGCCAGTGTTCTGCTTTCGGGGCAGTGATAACCAGAGTATGAAAGCAAGAAACACTTCATATTCATTTTTTGCAGCAGGGTGGTTTTTTTAAGTTTTTCGGCATTACCAGTGATTATTTTGTTTTAAACTTCAGAAAAGACAATGCTGGCGGAAAGGATCCCAGTGCCTTCCAGTCCTGTTCCCATAGCAACTATTGACCTTGTACAACAGCAGTCAGAAGATATCATGCCTCGGACTGAGCCCAGACTCCCTCTAAAGAAAACTAAACACCAAGAAGAGCAGGAGGATGTAAACAAGCCTGCCTGGGGCATCAGCTCTTCTCCATGGGTCACCTTAGCTTATGCTGTCTACCAGATCAAAGAGATGGTTAAACTATCCAAAACGAATCCAGCTCCTGAGAATCAGCCTTTGCAGGTAATCTTCTAATGTGCAGGAAGTTCTTATATACTTTTAAGATGCTTGAAAACCTTTAGAGCTGTGTAAATTTGTTATTACCTGGCAGGTATTTTCTGTCAGCTTGTAATAAAGCTGGACTTGTGACACAGTTGTTAAAATAATGTGTGAAATAGAGTTGTTTTCGATGTATAATGCAGCAGGAATAAGTATTTTTGCAAGTATTATCTTCCTGAAGGTGGGAGGAGAGGAAGAGACATAGAAAAAGACTGTTTATGGACTCAGATCTACCTGAATCCCATTTAAATTTACATTCTTTTCATATTGGTTAAAATGTGTGGGTTATGCATTTTGCGAAATTTACAAGGCAATAATTGAACATGAAGATTCACAGCTGCTTAAGAGACTGTAAAATGATTTTTATTTAGTTTTGCTTCCTTGGGTGATGCTTCATGGTTGCAGAAATAGGTGTTCCAGACAAGTACTGATAGGATACAGAGCCTTCTTTGCAAATCCAGTTAATCTCTTTTTTATCTAGAGTTACACCAGATAAGAGCGGTCTAAGATAAGAGGCACTTAAAATGTCTGATGGCTGGTGCTTACTTCACACCATTCCCCTTCTGTCCAGTCTCCCCCCAGAATTGCTTGTAGTAGCTTCATCCATGGTTGGATGGGCTTGGATCTTGAACTTGTAATGCTTTGGCCTGCCTTTCAGACTGGAGTAGGGAAGCACCGTCAGTGTGAGTTCTAGAACAGCACGGTCAGTGTCAAACTCACTGTGTTTACCTGTCTGGAAGGAGTGGGTGAGGTTCCTTCTTATGCACCCAGTGGGCGTTAACACAGAAAGGCTTTTTCCATAATTGCTGTCTTTAGAAATGGGTAATTTGGGATATGAGTGTGAATCAGCAGAGCAGAGTGTGTAGGAATTTCACCTGGTCAGTGATCTCCTGCCATTCTTTATTCTTGAAAATATGTTACAGGCCTGTCTGCTTTAGGTTGGCTGGAGTTTTGTGTTGGTTTTGACCTCCCCAGAGTCAAAGAATGTGGGTTTTTCAATAGTGACGCTCAAGATATCACAAGGTCTCTGACATCAAAGTAATTTGCCCAGATAAATTGCTGTTTCCCACTGGTCTTGGTTAGTGTAAGCTGTCCCCTGTTGAATCAGAGAAAAGAAGTCACACAGAACTTAGGCAATGAACATGGCAGGAATATTATGTTTTGCAGGTGTGTGGTGTCTGAGAATGACTTGTCCAACACTGCCAAACACCACCCAGCTGCTTCCCTGAGAAGTGTGAAGAGGCCAGAAGGGCTCTAGTGTCTGTTCTCCATGGCACATGATCTCTTCATTATTCTTTTCTTTACAGTGCTGATATTAAAGTAGCTCTTGTTGATGTGCCAAAATTCAGTGCACCACATTGTATCATTTACTTCATCACCTCTGTTCTCCAAAATCTCTTACCTCTGTGTCAGTGCTCCAAGATGAGAAACTTGTTCCAAAATATTTCAGGTTTTGTGCTCAGTCAATTATTTTAGGCTGATGATATTAAAATACTGAAACTAGGAAAAGGCTGCCCAGCTCTCTTATTAAATTTTCAGCATAGCTTCCGTAAAATGAAAATAGACCATTTGGAAGGAGGGTCAATGCACAGAGAATTAGTGACAAAAATTATCCCTTCTTAATTTCAGTAAGATTTTGGATTGATTTTGCTTCTGCTTTCTTAGGCTCCTTCAAACAAAGGGACATACTGGCCATATTTTCTATGCTTCAATGCAAAACAAATAATCATAGTTAGTGTGTCACCTTCTAATGAAATGTATTAGGGTGAACACCAGCTGTTTCAGCCCTGGGGAATGTAACTGGTGTTTAGATGTGCTTTCATGTTCCCCAGTAAGGCCTGTTTGAGGAGACTGGATGGAACCGTACATCAATACTGCAAAAATTCTGCCAGTCAGAAAGTCTGAGCAGTATCTTGGCAGGGGTGGGGGGAGCCTTTTGAGAAAAGCTGTATTTAAGGAGCATGAAAAAAAAAGTTATATACTTGCTTGGTCAAAAGAAAGATCTTGTCTAAACACTTTGAAGTCCAGTTAATTGGTTTTTTTCCCCTTGAAACACAACAAGTTTGTTTTTTGCATGCTTCTTGGGAAAGTGCAGTTAGGAAAAGAGATGGAAGGTAAGCTACTGTCTGCTTGCTATTACTGTCATCTGGATTTAAATGTTCTACTTTTGCTTTGCTGCTTTAAGTTTGATTTGTTATGTTGTGGGGGTTCAAGTAAGTGCTTTGTGAATTTCCAGCAGTGCCTGAATGCATCTGGGGGGTACGCCAGTGGGGACAGTGTCCTGAGTGTTTGTGTTGACTTTTTCCCTGCAATCCTTTCCCCTCTCTTTAGAAAATCAATGAGAATTGCAGTGCTTCATCAGCCAGCTCAGCAAGACAACCCCAAAATCTGACAGATTCTGGGCAGTCCAGAAATTGTTCAGCACCAACACCTACAGCAACATCAGATTCCCAAGTAGATGGCAACCGTGTTGTGTCGGATCATGACGCTCAGCCTGCTGCTGCAGGGCCCTGAGATGCACTCATCTTATCAAATCCAGTGCATGGAATTCTGCTTCTCACCTGGGAAACGCTGGAGTAGGAGCTCAAAAGTAGGACTTCCTTCATCTTAACAATCATAATGTGATGCAGTGCAAGCTTTTTTAACTATATAAAGAATATTCATATGACTACACAGAGCAACATGAGCAGGGAAGCCAAAAGTTTGTAATTCTTGAGGGAAGTGATATGGCCAGATACAATGGTAGGAAGAATTCTTGGCTGCTTTGCTAAAGCTGAGTCAAGTGCTATGAGATTTCTTTGCAATCTGTAGAAATAAAGGAGTTCACTCCTCACTTGTTGAGGCACAGTGTGTCTGACTTGATTGGATAATTTTCTCCCTTGAATTTGTTCCCAAATCAAAAGGAAGAGGCTTTTTTAAGAGAGAAAGTTTCCCTGAATAGTCTATTAGAAAATACCAGATCCAATAAATACAGGAACATCATGAAACTGTCTCTGTAAAGATTTCTCAGAAACAGAGTAGCTTTAGGAAGCATACCTTAATGGTATGGTGATGGATTAAGTAAGCCACGGGCATATTCAAGGAATATGTTTTTGAAGCTGATGTTCTCTTGTTTGAGATAAAGGTTTGGTTCTGTGAAGCAAAGGTTTTGAACTGGCGTTTTAGTGAAACACAAAAGCTGGAGGAAGGCTTCTGAAGAAGTTACCCTCGGCGCTTGCGGCCCTGAAACTGGGCACAGGTTGTGTGTGTGTGGGTAATTTTAGGTTTGATGTTGTACTGAGACAAGAGTCTTTGATCAAGATTGCACAGCCTGAGATTGATCAGGGGTTTTGATGGACACACGGTCTTCTTGGGTTTTTATTTCATCATCTATACAAGGGTTTATTTAATGCAGTGTAGTTACTGTGGTTATTTATTAAGAAAACAGTAAGCTTTAAGTGCCTAGGGAAGGTGGGGGGGCGGTAGGGAGGAATCACCTAAAGATGTTTAGGATTATAGGGGCAAAGCAGTTGATGCAGAAATCAAGTGGAGTGAGTGATTCTCAGGAGAAAGCAAACGCAACTCAACTGCAGTATGTTTAGGAAGTTACTTTGCCCAATGTCAAGACACTGGAGGACTTTGGATTTATGTTTTGTTATGCTTCTCAATACTAACTGCTGCCAGCTTGTGTGCTGGTGCGTGGTGAAAATTGCTGCTGGAGGGAAATCCTCGGGCTCAGGGAGGAGTCAGGAGGGATTTAGTCAGGATAGTGTTTTGGCCCATTTTCTTAGACTAACAGCTTGTTCCTGGGGGATTCTGAGCACTCAGTTCCTGTGGGACTGAGGGAGCATTGCTCAGCCACCCTCCTTGAAGTCAGATGCGTGTGAGGTGTCAGGCCTTCTGTGGGGAAGGTGAGTGGTGTGGGACTGTGTGGGGAGCCAGAGGCAAGGCTAGCAGGAGCTCAGGGGAGGGAGGGGCAGATGGCAGTAGCTGAGCAGCAAAAGGGGTGCACAGTTCACCCACTGTGACATCTGGTTATCCTGACTGAAGGGGTGTCCCGTAGCTGTGCTTTAGCTGTGCTTTTAGAACAACCCACGTTCTGGCAGTGCCTGGGACCAACACCATAGAAAATAAAAAGAAACATCAATGACTAGCCACTAGTTACTCTTTTTGCACTTGAACTTAAATGTACTGTACTCACGTAAATCCTCATGACTTGTCTAAGTGTCCTTTAAAATCAGAATTGTATTTATTGTATGTTTGTAACTTGGGGAAGAACTAAAGACTGAACAGGTGACAGGACAGAAGGATGCTAAAAATCATCTTGAGGCTAACCAACCATTTGTTGAGTTCATGCTGTATGGTGTTACCTCAGCTGCTACTGCATAGCACCTGGATTGTGAAGTGAAGAGCTTGTACACTGTGTTTACACTTCAGAATTGTGTATTTGAAATGCCTGCTGTTTTGGAATTGTATAGTCATTCTATGTTGCAAAATGGACATATACATCTGGATTTTGATATTTGTGGAACTGTAAAAACTGTGGTAAGAAATATAAAATATCTATAACGTATTTAATAGTATCAACCTGAACTTTTATTTCATTTGCTCATATTACAGTGTTAAAGCAGTGTTTCATAACAAAATCTGACTGTAGGCACCAATTCCCTTCTGTGGGGGGCAGGAGTGCGAGGGCTGCACACCACTGTGCATCATAAACTGGTTGATAAGTAAGCGTGCGGGATGTCATTGTAAACACCATAAAACAGAAGATAAACGGAGCATCCTTTGTGAAGGAAGAAAGGCTTTTATAACAGGGCAATGGATTATCTAGATTCTGTTCCCAGATTTTCTGGCAGAACAGTGGACAGTACTTAGCAATTGTGCTTCAGTTAGCCTGTGTCATCTCCACATACCACAGGAGCACTGTGCAAGTGAACTCACTGTCAGCAAAGGGCTCCAGTGACAGCAGCTGCTTTGGGTGGGTTTTGTTTATGAAATACTTCCAGTGCTGGAACAGGCTTGGGATGATTTTAAAGTTACTATCAGCTATCCACTGAAGTAGCCATCATCTTTCTCATGTTGCTGCACTCCTGCTCTACTTTAGATAGTATTTATCCATCCCTGCAAAATGATGGATCTCGCAACTACATAAAACATGGGTTGATTTTTATTTCTTTTTAATTTTTTTTCCTTGTTGAAGCAGGTGTAGCTGGTATTGCTCTAAATAATTTAGAAAAAGGACAGTGTCTGAAAACATGTAATTGCCTGAACTGGGGGAGCTTTTCCATTTAACATATTGCTTAGGTAAAATACCTTAATGCATAATCTGGGTTACTGTATATAAATACATATTATGTACTTATATCTTACAAATATGTACCTCCATATTATGGAAGGAAAATCATCACTACCTTAGTAAAGAGAGAACATCCAGAAAAAACATGTGTTTAAGCTTGGAAAAATGTGATTCCCCCCCTTGGTCTCAAATGACATGGATGGGAGTTCTGGGCTAGCTATGAAGTGCACTGGAAAAACACCTGGAAAAACACATCCAAAATACACTTAACATTGACATCTCTTCAAGTATCCTTTGGCTAATCACTAATCATTTTAAGTACTCCATTTTCACGATGGTGACACAGGCAAAGGTAAAATACATCTAATTTAGTCTACTATGATAATTGTTCATGGGGAGTTTCCACTTTTCTCTCCAACCGTTGAAGACAGTGAGGCTTTCCTCTGTTTTTGCAACACCTTGTTGCTAGTGCCAGAGCCCCCCATGCAAGCCTGACTTCCAGAGTGTGGGTGGCAATTTAGCTGTGGATGTGGTAGCAGCAGCCTCTCTACAGGGTGAGTCTTGCTGCTAGTGGCCTTCCTGAACAGAATTCCTGCTCTGTTTTTGAATGATGTGGACTTAACAAGTGAGTATATTTTGGATCACCTGCTTGACAGGGCTTCTCTCTGCTAAACATGCTATAGATTCTGCATAGGTACTTATAAATTTATGGCACTGAAGTATGTTAAGTGTCACTTTACTGTAAAGTGGAAGTGTTCCTTTTAAAATGAAGCAAGGTGAAGCAATATAAAAGAGGAAGAACCATGTAAATGTAAGGCTTTTGAGCACCAACTCCCAGTCCTGTGTTACACAGAGGAGCTGTTGGAACGTGGTATGGGTGCCACTTCTCAGCACTGTTAGAGGTAAGAGATTTTCTTCCTTGTGCAGCCATGGATGAGAACCCAGGACAGCACGTGCACAGCTGAACTCATGCTGCATCATTAAGTGTGTTACAAAGAACACATACCCCTTCTACAGCAAATACACCCCAGTCTGACGTGCCCTTCTGGAGTGCTAACTGCTCCACCACTGGCAATGCCTCGTGGGTTTGTAAAATCAGTGACAGAATTGATGGTCTTTTGGTTTTTGCAGTTTGGAAGACAATAAAGGAAAACAGCAAGGTGAGAACAGAAGAATACAGGGATAGTCTAAAGAACAAGACAAGGAAATTACCTCTGCAAGTGCATCATCTGAGGGTACACACACTACTCCCTAGCCTGGGACTCGGTAATATATAACCTGAAAGATGTTTGGCTGCCTGAATTTCTCTCCCTGTTCTGTCTTTTCCTCCCCACACACCTCCTGTGAGAAGCCCCACAGAAGGCTGGAGAAGGGGAGGTAGGAGCCAGGTATCCTGCCTCATTTTGCCAAGAATAACTTTCTGCTTCATATTGAATGAGCAAACCACTGAGTACTCTGAGGGCAGTGGAGCTGTGTGTGGGTTATCTGCATTCCCGCTTGTCTGGTCACAGCAACACTGGCCCTGCTGACAGCAGTGTCTCCAAGCAGCTGAAACAGCCTCAGCCTTTGTGGTCTTTTCTGGGCTGTTGAGAGGCCTGGAATGGCCTGCCTGAGGTAAGGTGGCATTGGAAGTGAAGGCAATAGTAAAAATACCTTTGGGGATGAAAATCCTCTGCTAAATCCCCTGCATTGTCAGAGATGGCGAAGCAGAGGGCTGAAGAAAGGTTTAGCAGAAGTATCTGTAGAATAGGAAAGAACAGTATGTAACTAAAGACATGGAAAGAACAAAATGCAATATTAACTAGAGCAGACACGAAGAATAGGACAATATGGGCAGAGGGTGAAAAGTCAGGTCAGGTTCTGAGGAGTAAGGGGAGATTAAAAGTGGAGAGGCAGAATGAAGCTAAAAGACAGCAAGTCCAGCCAGGACTGCAAACAAACCTCGTTAACTGCATTAACTCCCTATGGAAAGTCTCAAAAACAATAAACAGTCTATTGGCACTCTAACGGCATTAATAAAAATATTGACACATAGGGTACTTAATAAAAAGGGGAGTATTAAAAATGGGTTCTCTTCCCTCTAGTGCTCAGCATAGAGGACTTGAAGATGGAAAGAGGCAAAACAGATTCCCTGTTTCCTAGAGGTAGTATCCTTGGTAAAACAAGGCATCCTGGTGGACAGGCTGCCGCCAGTACTTTCCTTGGAAATACACAATGTTTCCTTCCCCAGCTGAAACACCAATAGTATGCGATTCCTCTTCACTTGAACAGCCCAATGGTTTCCTTCTGTGGCTCTGACCAGGTAACATCAGTGATACAGGAAACAGTTTTTTCAAAAATCCTTCTTCGTCCACCAGCAACCACAAGAAATGACCGAGTGTGAGTTCTCAGTCTGTATCCTTCCTTTCTAGGACAAGCGTGTTTTTCCTCTCCCTTTTTTGTGTTATTTCCCAAAGCTCAGAGCAACTCAGTAGCATATGGAAATGAGATTTGTTTATGCGTTTCATCTTCATCCTCCTCATCTTCATGGACGGAATTGGCTGAATCACCTTGCTCAGACCGTGGCCTTGTCTCAAAGAGCTGCTCTTCCAGGAAGGAGCTCCCAATGCCATATTTATCTTCATGCGCCTTTGTTTCTGCAGGTGAGACGTGGGGAAATCCCAGGACAAAATCTGCAAACCTGCCAAATTTTTAAAGGGAGAAGTGATCAGCTGAGAAATTCTTTTAAAAATCAATACTGTAAATGCTGGGGATACTACTGTTTAAGCAGAGATGTTTTAAGGACATGCCCACAGGCAGTGCAGGTGAGGGGAAGTTGCAACAATTCTAAAGATGACTTTCCTGCCTCATCTTTTCAGTCTTTTCTACAGAAGTAGCTTTTGCTCTTCTGGAGGCCATCCTGCAAGGTGTTGTGACCAAGCAAGAAGAGATCTAACTTCATTTTCACATCTTGTCAGTGCTCATGGGGTAATCCAGAGTAAGCATTTGTACAGCTGAGATAGGTGGTAGTTTAACTTCTAAAAATAAACTAGAGCTGCAGCATATTTGAGACAAAGGCTGTAAGAATTCAGGCAAGTTGGTATTGCTATTGAAAGGGAAAACTGCAGGAACTCTGCATTCCTACATTGCTGTGCAATCACCTTGCTTCTGGTGCTGCAGGCACGCTGTGGGCAAGCTGAGCTCAAGTCTTGCCAAAGAATTCCTGCGTTTGGTGAACCTGGATCTGCAGGCTTGGGAATTCTGCAGCTGCTCCAAGTAAATGCCAAACTAGAGGTCTGGCAGAGCACAGCATGAACTCAGCACTGTCCCTTCATTTGCCACAAATCTTACTTTCAGTGGACAACTCCACTGAAGAGAGAATGGAGCTGGAGGTTTCTGGCAAGTGAGTGGAAACAGGTGGCAGTTCTGACACCTGGGAAAGTGTGAACAGCATCAGAGGAATGTAAGAAAGAGGAAATGCAGCTACATTCTGGAGTTCTGGTAAACTGATCAATAATTTACATTTTAGGCTTAGCATTTCTGTGAGAGGAACGCTGACACCATGCTGTTCTTGGAAGCTCTGGTAGTCTAAATGTGGAACAGCTTTGGGCTGTCTGTGTTTTACAGGTTTGCCTTGTGATGAACTACTGTCTGATGCTTAATGGGAGCCTGACGGGGTACTCAACTTCAAATCTGTTGCTTGTCCTTTTAATTTTTGTATTTAGTGCATAGTTTGTAAGAGTTATATTAACAAAGTGATGTCTAGAAAATACGTGTCTCAGGTGTTTGTTTTGTGCATTTGGCAGTATTTCTTTGTACAATACCACAGTGAGCTTTCACTTTTTCATCTTTCCATCATGCTAGAGAATGCAAGCAGCTTAGAAAGTAAGACTGTGGAACTGTAAATCTATAAAAACGGGCAGGCTGGCTGCGTGCCCATCCAAGGAAGATAAAGGTTCTGAAACTGGTTTTCACTGGTTTTTTATTAAATTCCAAGCTGACTGGGGCTCTTTTAAAATTGTGACACTTGGTTCTGTGGCAAGAACTGAGTCTTTGCGGCTGGCTAGTATGTGAAACTCTGCTTCTGATATCTTGAAATTTTGGTTTTGATGGGAATACACTGATTAATTTTATATTCTGTGAGGCTTTCTGGCTTTGTTTGTCTGACTCTTCCTGACCTATATTTGTCTTAAGTTTGTCTCTTAAGCTGTACATAGCATAGCTCTTCTGCCTGTTATATTTGCTAGATGCAAGGCATTGATTTCTTTCTCTCTATTCTTAGTGATATTTCAAGTAATAGGATTCCCTGACTGCCCAGGTTTGCAGATGTAGAGCTTAATACGGGTAATATTGGAGTATGTATCTGCCCCAACTTGACATCGTGAAGAAGTGCACTGCTCTAAAACCTGAAGGAGGGCCTTTTCACTGGCTAGAGGCACCGGAGTCACAGTAGGAGCTCACAGAGGCACTCCAGGAAGCCTGGCAGTTTGTGATTTAGCTGTGAATGTGTGCAAACTCTCAGGAGTAATTTATGGTCAAGAAGGAACAAACAGGGGTTTAACACCATCAGCAATACCCTTGAGAGGTGTGGCTGTGGTCTTGTGCAGGATATGCAAGATAAACACACCTGAAACAGTGCCTGAAGTGGCATTTTGGTCTGCTGCACAGCAGTGTCTGTGCAATACACTGCCTATTCGAGAGGAGCCAGGTTTCCTTACCTGTGTGGGGACCGCAGTTTGGATACAGCTATCCATGATGGGAAGTCGGGGCTCCTGCAGAATGAGCGCAGCTCCTCCAGAGCTCTGATGGTTTCAGTTTCACCTTGTTCTCGATACTCCTCTTCAGTAAGGTATTTAAACACCAACTTTTTTGATTTAAAGAGATTCTTCATTTTTCTAGAATGAAATCAAAACAACTGGTGTTACTGAAGTCTTCAGGCACATAATTATTATCTGCCCTTTTTCTCCACTACCTGCTATTAGCATGCATTAACCACTTCTATCTTTTAAGAGGACAAGCCACATTTTTGCATTTGAGGACAATGTATGTAATGTTTGCTACCCTGTGTACCCTAGGTCTTAACTGAAGCTGTAGAACTTCACATAATTATATTTAATGAGCTTCAAATGAGCTTTGGTCCTTATTGTGTATGCATGGACTAAAATCTCACAGAATTAAATAGATGGCTGCTTGCTCAGCCATTTTTAGGTGCAAAATGCAAAATGTGTCTGTGCAGAGACATGGGCTGAATCAAAACCCAGTCTGCATATGCTACTTCAAAGATAAGCAATGCTCTAAGCCTGTTATGAGTTGTTCATGTTGTTTACTAGATTGCTTCTCTTAAATCTTGCTTTAAATTACAAAACTGAGTAGTCTGAGGCCAAAATGTTTACAATCTGATGTTTTTTTAGCTGCTGCGTAGCGATGTATAATATAATTAGATATAAATTAGAAAGTGTGCCATGTTCCGTTCCCTTCTGTCGACTGCTTTCAATTTAAATGTTGTGATGAGTTATGATAAGCAAGGGCTGGATGCCCATAAAACTTTCAGCTCTGCATAAAAACACCTGCTCCAACAGCAGCATCAAACTTTCCTCCTTACTTGCCTCTAAAGCAAGAGAGAACTGTAACTGTTGTTCAGGTCAAATGGTAAGAGTCTTGCTGGCTCAAATAATGCAAGATTCTGAGTTACTTTGATATATTTGTTGCTCTGAACTGTGTATCTGGCATCATGGCTTCACAGTTTGGTGCTATGGCCTAGTGTTCTGAAACAGAAAAAGCCTTTATCATTCTAAGAGACATCTGTAGAGCTGTATTTCTCTAGAGAAGCACCAGTTCATGAAAACCAAAAAAGAGAACCACATGGAAAATAAGCTACAGTGTTTCAGGTTAAAACAGGTGTGTTCTGTGAACTTGTGGCCACATTATACTGATTTCAGAGTGTGCTGAACCTGCTTATGTCAGGGAAGTATTGATGTTGCTTTTGAGACAGCTGGTGCTTCTCAGCTACAGGCAAAAATTGGTCTACAACAAATGATAAATTCTACCTAAAATAAAAACCTTTCAATTCAATCCGCACTTGAACATGTAAAAAGAGCACAAGAGCAAAGCAGTATGTTCTTCAAAACTAAACAATGTGTAAAAAACTGAAAAATCATTTGGGTTTTATTATTTTGCCAGTTCTAGCCTTTGTCTCTTCCTAGTTCTCTGTGATTCAGCAGAGTCTGCAGCTATGGAACAGTCTGTACTAAAGGCTCTGAACCTGGATGCCATCACTGAAGGTAAAAACAGATGTAAATTGGCAGGGCTTTTTAGATTCCTCATTTGAATGCTGCACTTGTGATACAACAGGCTTCAAATCCAAGGATGAGCAAGCATGTTGTTCCCATATTGCTAATGAAAATACCTGGCCACGTACAGTTTACCCATTGCAAGCAGTTCCCATTCCAAATGCCACAGTGTAAATGCGGCTCTAGGAACACAGGGGAATATCTCCATAGTTCTAACAGATTGCTTCCACGAATCAGAGAGGTACATACACCTAGGATAAGAACCCTGGAAAACTAAATGGAAATCATTGTTTTTGTGGACATGTGATTTTAGCCTCTGAACTCTACATTATCCAACCCACAAGGACTGTCACTTGAACAGCTGCTTCCTCGGTGATGTTACACTGTTTTATCCTGTAAGATTCCATACAAGTTACCTGCAGATTCTCTCACTACACGTGAAGCCAACACAGTATTGCTGCAGTCTAATCAACCAGACAGAAATGTTCTGGTTGCCATATGCTGCAGACTAGAAGGTGCTACATTTGTCCTTAGGAACACAGTCACATTTCTCCATTATCCATAGAACAAAACTCGTGCTTAAAACTGCCAAATGGAATTTAATTCCCGTGTTTCAGGGTCTTAAAGCCTTTTCTATTGCAGTTCTACATCTGGCAAAAATATGAACTAGTACTAGAAATTCCTAAATCGTTATTGAAGTGTATGGGTCTTTTTCATTATCAGCCTCCAATATTTGCTGGTGATCCCAGGGTCGTGGACATTCACAAATGGATACAAACCTGGCTACGTGGCAAGCAGCACCAAGGGGGTAACCCAGGCCTTTGGAGCAGAGACTGACTGCTATCACTGCATATGCAACTTGAGGTATGGTGACACCACAGTAAATCAGGACAAAGGCTGTTAACTGCAGCGTCCACATGAACAAGGTTATGCTGAGTTCAGTGGTGAGTGGCCCATGCTGATAGCAAATGGCAAAGCTGGCAATCCCAACAGCCAGAAAATACCCTGTAGGAACAGAAAAGAAGGACATGGAGGAAAAGATGCAAAGTACTCCATGAACTTCATCAGTTTGCTTCACAAAGCTTGCAACTTTGTGAAGCTTGTGAAGTACAGCCTGCTGATTCTCGTGTTGTCTTACAGATAGCTGCATTGTTTTATGTGCTTTGTATTTCAAAAGCATGCAGAGATCATGAGGTGATCTATGAACAGCCTTTAGCTAATGCTGTGACCTGCACATGAATGCACCTCATGAGACAATGCTGTGGCAGGTGCAGGATCAATAGGTTTGTCAGCCCCTGCAGCCACCTCCAGTTGGCAATTTATGCATCCAGTTCCCACATCCAGGGAAGCAGAAACCAGAGGAGCTGCCCTTTTGCTCTGACAGGGAAAGTACGTAATGGCAAATCAATGAACAAATAGTATAGGCAAAACTTGCTCTTAAAACTACTCCTCCACTGTATCAAACTCTGTTTCATGACACAATGTGAGTAAATGCTCATTTGAGTGGATAAGGAACCTTTGGAGTATTTCAACATCTATGGCTTAAGGAGAAAAATGTACTCCACAAATGAGTCACTTAATTTTCTTTTTCATGGGCAGGTATTGATCTGACCACTAAATTAAACCAGAATCTGCAGCACATTTTTTGATGGTTTTCTTACCCAACAAGTAGGTTCTGTGTTCAGACCACAACCACTGCATATTCTCTTTGAAGCAATAAATAAAATAGAGAGAGGCCATACAGCAGCCACTCATTAAGATCCAGAAGGTACTGTGCTGAAAATTTTAAAAAAAGGTAAAAAACATTAAAAAAAATCAAAAAATTTCAAGTCAGCATCAGGACCACTGTTTGCACAGGAACTCAGAGGCAAAAGCAGATGTGATATTCTTTAGACCTACAGGGCTTATGATTTGCACTGCGACTTGCCCTGCACGCTACAACAAAACAATATCAATGCTATGTGGAGCAACTGCATCTCTGTGCATCATGTCCCCATGTCACAGTATAAGCCTATTCCTTGTATTCCCAATTAGCATATCTCAGTAATATCATGGGAATGCACAGGCTTTGTAAAGGTAAAGGATAAATTCACATCTGCCTTGCAATGAATTATCTTTGGTGCATGGAAGACAATCTGTCCCAGTTGTGACTAAAACTATACTTTTATTTAGACTGATTCATAGGTTCAAAAGTAAGCTTATCTTCACTCCAATAAAAATAATCCATGTGTCAGAATCAAGATCTTGTACATCAATAATTTTCTGTTCACTTTAAACCCAGGAGGAAGCTAACTAGAACTTGATTCTGACATAACTATATTTACTTGATGCAAGCAATCCTCCAGTCATTTCAGTGCAGTCACCCAGCCACAAAACCAAGGTCAGAATCTCGCTCTGTACTCTCAATTCCTTTACTATAATGATTATTATTATTATTATTTTGTTTTATAAATGTAGATTTACCCTTGGAATAAACCTTTTAAGTATCAACAGTACAAAGACTAGCAGAGCAAGAACACCCAGTATTATTCCAGAAAGGTAAAAGAACCTGGTACTCCTGTAAAGAGAACAAGAGAGAATATGGTGAGAAGGGTAATTAGTAATTGGTTAAGATGCCAACATTTGTGAAAACAGCAATGATCTTCAGTAAGAACTTAACACAGTTGTAAGTCAAAGTTGTAGTTTTACGGTTAACAGGCCCAGTTCAGATATTAAATCTGTGTAAGGAAAAATCCCTAACAGATACTAAAGGTCACTGGAGTTGTTACAGGCCAGAAGACTGTGCTGGGTTTTTTTAAAGCTCACACTATTTCTGATTTCATTGATCTCCTAGTCTCGAACTATTTCATTTTCTTCTATCTACCAGTATGGTTCTGTACTGCAGGAGAGGTTTTATCTTAATTTAAAATGTAACAAACCCTCCAAAAACCCACAGGCTTTTTTGCTAAGCCCATGCATTATCAAGTCTGACTTAACTAGTTCAGAGTTAACGCTATAAAACCTATTGCTGCTCTGCTTGTTTTAGAGGTGCCTCCTGACAATTATTTTGTGACTCACTTTGCTTTGAACTCATGGGCCACATATTTTGCTGTAACAATTAAGTATCCTCCCTTACATGCTATGCAAAATGTGATGGGGAAAGGCTGGCACAAAAGTGGAGGCAGAAAAGGCCCCGGATGACTTCACGCCAAGTACTTCTCCCTGAGGAAGGCATTGCTGCTAATGTGCAGCATTATTTAGCATTGAGCTAACCCCCCTGGTCTAAAAAAGGGACAGAATTCTTCTGAATTCACATACTCGCTCACTGAGGACTGTCTTGATGTCACCCAGTGCAGGAAGCTTGGATACAAAAACCCTAACACAGCTAAGCGAGTAACAAAGTGCAGCACTCCAAGGTATGTCACAATCTGTCCAAACACAAATGGTATGAAGAAGTTTTAAATATATGTTCAGTTCCTTATTTCACTTTCCCAAAGAACCGCCTCTTTAGCTTAGCAAACAGACCAAAGATGCACAGGCTTCGGGAAAGAAGGTCAAAAGCAGCTAGTACTCACCTGCTCAGGCTGTTTGCAAAATGGAACAGAAAAATTCCAGCTACAAACAAAAACAAGAGCTTTCCATCTAGCACTAAAAAAAGGAGGAAAAAAATAGAAATTGACTTTAGACTAATTCAATCTGAAATGCTGATTAAATAAAATATCAACAGAAAAGTCCCAAGCTTCTCACAGAAAGGTGGCACATTCAGTAGCACTGGCAATACCAAGCTATCTGTAATCTAAACTGAAAGCTTTTGTACTTACTTTCTCGTTTCACCTTCACAGTGTACGGTTCAGTTTTGAAGGGTTGTATTTTGAAACAAACATCCTCTCCATATTGTTTTATGCTCACATAAGTTTCTGTACATGTCTCTGGCTTCCAAAAGATTTGAACAGCACATACAGCAAACTCAAAAACAGTTTCTGAATTCCGACAGTTGCTTTTTTCTGAAATAGGCTCAAACATGAACTTTTCTCTGCTATTAACTTTTACCTGGAAACAAAGAACAGAATACACAGAGAAGTAGCTCAGAATCACTGCAGGGTGTTGTTTTTCTGAGCTGTATAGCATATAAGCCATACATGTGGTAATGAAAATCAGTCTTGGTTGTTCAGTATTTTTTATTTATACTATGCAAAATTAGTTGTTTATAATTAGTCACTTTACAGAGAACTCATGAGCAGGAAAGTTCAATGGAGAGGCCTCAATCTATCTAAAAGCTCAGTGAGTTTGGATGACACTTGCCCACACACAAGTTTCTAACAAAGCCACTAATATTTGACTGACCAGTTTCTTCTGTGGGTGTTCATACCCTTGCCCCTTCCCCTCCTGACTTCAAATCAGACTTGCTTTTCTTGTAGTTTATAATGCAATCTTCAGATTAGGGGCACAAGAGGGATAAGGAAAGTGAAAGGTAACATAACCAGGAATTTAAATATAAGCACATTCCTGTTGGATATTTTGGGGTTTTTTTGCAAGTTCCTAGCACTCTGCCCCACCAAACTGGTAAAAGACATTGTCCATCTTCTAAGATGGGACAATCTTGCTGAAGACTGATTCATTGATTGGGGCCCATAAGCCAACAAAGACCCATCCTCAAAAAACAGATGCAACAAGTAATAAACTAGGCTTCTACTGGGAGAGGAGACTGCATCAGCAAGCAATTCGTTGTGGGAAAAATCTTAACTTCCTGCTTTTGAACATTTACTCCAGGAAAGTTTGTGTGACTGATGGAAGGTTTTACCACCTGAAGTCTGCTGCTATTCATAAAAACATCTGCAGCATGTTCCTGAGGAAAACAGTCCTGGGAAGAAAGAGATGCTCCACTTCCTTGTATCTGAGATCAAATTCCTCCAACGAAGTGAAACTGTTTCCTTCCTTTGTCTGGAGATATATCTCCCAGGAAGGAAAAGGAACTATGCTTGTTCCCTTCAGCTGTTACTGCTTCCACTGTTGACGAGATTTCTATATTGTTTTGAACTGATCTCTAAATGTGTTTCTTGTAAGATGACCCTGTGTTACTCAGGAGAACAGAAACACCCTGCTACTGCTGTTTGTTCATTAGTCACAACCTAATGACCCTTTAGTTCCTGTGCTGCCCTTGGTGTGCTACAGCGAGTGTGTCACAACTGCATTTTGTCCTCAAATGTGCACATTTCATAATGATAAGCAAAAGCATTTGTTTCAGAGGTTAACTGTGGTCCATCAACAGAAAAGGTGTGCAATAAATAATACACAACCCTAAGTTAATGTTTCTGTGACACCATCATACTCTAAGCCTGGCTGACATCCTTCTAGTAGAAACCAAACCCTGCTGCATCCCAAGTGCAGAATCATAACACTGCATTTTTATCATGGTCTGACCTACACACGGTTCAAACTGCTAATTACAGAGAGATGCTGCTCTGATCTTACTAACTGACCATACACTTCGCTGACAGAAGCTCACATGAAATACACTGCCTATGTGAACGACCCCCAAAGGGCCTCTTACCTGAAGAGTCGACCACAGGTACTGTAAGCGAATGGTTCTGTTTTGCACATAACAGTAACAGTTTTCATCCCGCTTCTCCATGACATCCATTTCCTGCAATAAGCTACAGTTTCTACCTGCGAAGGGGAGGGCAAAAAAGTTAATTTTAAGCATGTATCAAACACAAATGTATGATTTTAGTCTGTTTCGTTGTTGTATATGCTGAAACACGTTCAATATGATTTAGATGAAAATTCAAATTAGATTTCTAATCAAGTAATTTAGGCTCTGAAATAAACTGCAACACCTTTGAAAAAAAAAAAAGGGCACAAAACTAGGGTGGTATTTTTTAAAAAATGTAATCCAGAAAAGCTTGGCTTTGGTATCAATGTTTTGATGGCACTGGAATAGGGCTTCTGGGCCAAATTCACTGCTGGCACAAGTGGGCGTAACTCCACTGGAGTCACTTGTACCAGTGGTGAATGCAACTGTGGGAGTCTGAGCAGGTAAACAGGCTTACATATTAAAATAGTCATTTAGCACATGACACGGCTGCTGAGCGCAGAAATCATACTCCTCTCCCTCAGAAATGTTCCTAATGTTAAATAACAAAACTCCTGCTCTTAAAACAATGTTTTTTCTGATACAGTCCAGCCAAGGGAACTGCACTGACAGCTCACATTGAATTAGGGATGCTAATTGTTCTAACCCTCCTGAAACCTTAGTGAGCCCCTGTGATCTTCAGAATTAAGAGTGCACTTTTGAGCAGAAATGAACCTAAAGCAATGGGGCAAACTTTGAATAACGTGCATTCCGATCCATTTACATGTGTAAAATATACCCCACAGTGCATTACTGCAGTGTTCCAGGAACATAATTAAAGAGAAGAATAAAGGAAATAATTACAGATCTTTACAGAGAGACTCATCTGGATTACTGAATAGAAAATGTAGGTCTCAGCCAAGCTCAGTAATAACTGCTAACACACTGTCATACACTCAGAGCAGCAAAATGAGTATGTGCAAACAGTCTCAATCTGGACAAGGAGATACTGTTTGCAGGTAAAAACCTGCTGCGTCTCTATGAGGATGCTGAAATTAGGCTAAATTATATTTTAACCAATTTAATTAAGCCAACAAAAAATACCTGTGTGGATGTTCTTACGTAAGTTTATTACGGAATTCCAGAATTAGTGTCCACACATGATCCTGCTAAATTGGTTTAACCTTAAAATTTGGGCATTTTTTATTGTGGAAAAATTAACCACCTGATTAATTTTCATCCACGGTAAACCCAGTGGGAGGGAGCACAACCACTGAGACAAAGGGCTGGTTGTACCTTTAGACAGGCACTTCCCCAAAGGTCATCAGATGAAGATGCAGAAGGATTCGTCACCGGGGTGCTGCTGAATGACACAGCAGGGAGGTGAGGCTGGGCACTCCCCAGGGCTAAACCCAAGATAATCCAGCCATAGGAAATGGCAATACCCTGCTCCAAGGACAGGGCACAGCCCAGAGTGCCCACACCTTCTCTGCAGGGTGTCTTAGGATTTTCTGCCACCACGGATAAGCTATATCCATCCACATCAGCAGCAATGTCACCCACATGCAACACTAGCAAGTGTGTTCTTTCTCCCCTTCGTTTTAAGGCATTTTTCTTGAGAAAAAAAATAATCTGCTTGAAACATTACATCAGCTCCATAGCATGAAACCATTATCTTCTAAAAGCAAAGATGCTTCTGAACAGGTAACCCTGAGATGGCGGGGGATTTTAACTAATGTGAGGGCACACAGGTGAGGTAACTCAAACTCCGAGATTACAAGCAAAGACATTTGACATTAGGAGCCATCAGCGCCTGCTGCCGAATGCAGAGGATGCGCAAGGCTCGGGAACGCCGGTGCAAGGAGGAGGGTTGGAGACAGGGACAGGGGGGACAGGGGAGGGGGACAGGCGCCAGGGGCAGGGGACAGGGACGGGGTAATGGCACAGCCGGGGACAGGGGCAGGGATGGGGACAGGGACAGGGGACGGGGACAGGGGCAGGGATGGGGACAGGGACAGGGGAAGGGATGGGGACAGGGACAGGGGACGGGGACAGGGGACGGGATGGGGACAGGGGACGAGATGGGGACAGGGACAGGGGACGGGGACAGGGGCAGGGATGGGGACAGGGGCAGGGATGGGGACAGGGACAGGGGACCGGGACAGGGATGGGGACAGGGACAGGGGAAGGGATGGGGACAGGGACAGGGGAAGGGATGGGGACAGGGGCAGGGCCGGCTCCCGGTGCCCCGCTTTGTCCGGGCGGGCTCTGCCGGGCCGGCTCCTTGAGATCCTCCGTCCCTCCCTCCTCCCTCCTTCCCTCCCTCCCTGCCTTCCTCCGTCCTCCCCTCCTTCCCTGCACCCTGCTGTGGCAGCGGGGCCCTGAGGGGACAGCGGGGCCCTGAGGGGACAGCGGGGCCCTGAGGGGACAGCGGGCCGAGTGCCCGGCCCCATTCCCGAGGGACGGGGCCGGAGCGGGCCGAGTGCCCGGCCCCATTCCCGAGGGACGGGGCTGGAGCGGGCCGAGTGCCCGGCCCCATTCCCGAGGGATCCGGAGCCCCCCGTACCTGCCGGCGGCGCCTCCCCGGTGCCCGCGGCCGGGCCGGGCAGCGCCAGCCGCAGCAGGAGCAGCCCCAGCCCCAGGCCCGGGCCCATCGGAGGGCGGCGGGGCCCGCCTGGCCCCGGGCGGGGAAGGGAAGGAAGAGAAGGGAAGGAAGGGATGAGAAGGAAGGGAAGGGGCGGTGCGGCCGCGCTGGCCCCGCTGTGGCCCCGCCGGGACCCGCCCGGGGCTGCGGCTCCTCCTCCAGCCCGAGCACGGGGAGCGGGCCGCGGGTCAGCGCTGGTGTGGGACAGCCCCGGTGTGGGACAGCGCTGGTGTGGGACAGCCCCGGTGTGGGACAGCCCCGGTGTGGGACAGCCCCGGTGTGGGACAGCCCCGGTGCGGGACAGCCCCGGTGTGGGACAGCGCTGGTGTGGGACAGCCCCGGTGTGGGACAGCGCTGGTGTGGGACAGCCCCGGTGTGGGACAGCCCCGGTGTG
>JAWWEE010000162.1:30796426-30820612 GCA_035221455.1 Xenops minutus | reverse complement strand
CCCGGTGTGGGACCGCCCCGGTGTGGGACAGCCCCGGTGTGGGACAGCCCGGGTGAGGGACAGCCCCGGTGTGGGACAGCCCCGGTGTGGGACAGCCCCGGTGTGGGTCAGCCCTGGTGTGGGACAGCCCTGGTGTGGGTCAGCGCTGGTGTGGGACAGCCCTGGTGTAGGACAGCCCCGGTGTGGGACAGCGCCGGTGCGGGACAGCCCCGGTGTGGGACAGCCCCGGTGTGGGACTCGGAGAGACAGCGTGGGACTGAAGCCTTGGGACGAGGGGGGGAACCAGCGAGTGCCACGGGCGAGCAGAAGGCGCGTCCCTGCGTGGGTTGGGATGCCGTGGTGGGGCCGGAGAGCGGCGGGACAGGGCCGGGGACGGGGACAGCGACAGGGACAGGGGCGGGGACAGGGGCAGGGACGGGGACAGGGACAGGGGCGGGGACAGGGACGGGGACAGGGACGGGGGACGGGGACCGCGACAGGGACAGGGACGGGGACAGGGACGGGGACAGGGACAGCGACCGGGACAGGGACAGACACGGCGGTTCCGAACCCGAGGCTGGGGCAGGGCCGGGAGCGCCCGGAACGGGACGGTGAATGCCGGGATCCGTGCACGGGATCCGTGCACAGGCTGCTTACACAGGATCCATGAACAGGGTCCATGCACAGGTTCCTTATACAGGCTCCTTGCACAGGGTCCTTGCACACTCTCCATGCACAGGTTCCATACACAGGTTCCTTATACAGGTTCCATGAACAGGCTCCTTATACAGGCTCCACATACAGGCTCCACATACAGGTTCCTTATACAGGCTCCTTATACAGACTCCATGCACAGGCTCCTTGCACACTCTCCATGCACAGGTTCCTTATACAGGCTCCTTATACAGGCTCCATGCACACTCTCCATGCACGCTGTCCATGCACACTCTCCATGCACACTCTCCATGCACATCCTGCGAGGGAAAAGCCAAGCCCGGGCTCCAGGGTGCCAGCCCTGAGCCACAGGCACCGAGCAGACCCTCTGCCCGCCCAGGGCTTCCCTGACAGGGTGTTGCTGGATGCCCTGGCCGAGGGGACTGTCCAGAGCCTCGCAGTGTTTCCCAGACAGCCCCAAGCAGAGCCCGGAGCAGGGCTCATCGTCCTGCGGCCGGCGGGTCCCGCTCAGCTCGCTCCCTGCAGTCATTTTGGATCACTCGTGAGTCACAGTCAGCACTCAGGGCTGGAAAGGGCTGCAGCTTTTTTCCCTATTCTATGAAAATCAATAAACACAATTTTGCCAAGGCATTTCTGGCATCACTGTTGTCTATCTTTATACCAAGCCCTACATTTGGCTTTCCCACCCTACTTGCTTTGCTACAATGCGCTCTCTTCCCTTGGTCTTTAAACAATGCCATTTGTCTTCACAAAGGTTTTATTTTTATTTGTTATTTTTTTTTAATTGTTTAGGGCTGTCTCCAATTCCTGGGGGTGCCAGGATGGGCTCTTTTAACACCTGCGGGGTGCTGCCCACTGCCTCGCACCTTGTCTCGGCGCTGACATCTGCAGGGGTGGGCGGTGCAGGGCTGCGGCTCTCCTCGCCTCTCCTCTCCTCGCCTCACCTCCCACGCCCGCTTGGTGCTGGCTGGGCTCGCATCTAACTGGGGAGTTTTCCTTGCAAGTACCGAGGAAGTGGAGGGTAAGGGCAAAAATAGTTGGGATTTGATAGCGCGTGCAACATCTGACAAACTGCAGAAGGAAGGAAGGAAGCAGCGACTGATTTGTGTCTTTGTCTTTATGTAATTTGGGTGTCGTCTCTATGTAACTTTTCATGCACTTTCTCTAGCGAAGTTGACGAAGAGAGAAACATTGGTGTTTGTGCTTCCCTGATAAACCCTTAGAAATATCTTACCTCTTGGTTGTGTGCCTACACGACCAGGGACCGTCACAGCCAAGTTACTAGAGGAATCCCTTTCACATATTCAATTTACAATATTTTTTTGGTTATATTAACCTTCTTGACAGTATTTTTTTCTGTGAAGGGAGACACTCCACATTCAGTTCTTGCTTGTGTTTTCATATCTGGAGCTCTTTGCACTTCACTGCTAATTAACTTTCAATAACTGTCACAGGGTTACAGTCAGTCAGCATGAATCAGACAGAAAATGTAGCTTTAGGGGACTGCACTCTGTCAAAAACTATTAGAAACCTTTGCTTGATTTCCAGGGAGAATATACTCGCTCAAGCAGGATACTGCAGCTATTAGGCAGTGTTCTACCTCAGTAAGAAAGCCTCAATAAAAGAGACTCCATGGTTTTGGCACAGCCCTTCTTTCAGGGTGGCTCTGAGTAATTATGCAGCATTTTCCTTCCATTTATTTGATTTCTGAAATGGTGGTGGTGCTGCTTGGGCCAGAGTTTGGGTTCTAGGCTTAAGGGAAATATTTTTAACCTGTTTGCTCACAAATATAATTTGAAATGGGGGAGAAAGGGAGGTCGCTTATGGGTGCAGATCAGCTTGTGGAAGCTCTGCCCTTCTGAGGTTTCTTCAGCTGGGGAGAGCTGAGTGAGAGCAGTTTTTGGCTGAGAGTGCTCATAGAAAGACTTGGCTGTGGCAGGCAGCGATGCTGGTGGTACCAGGATTGGGTGACATTCCTGGGATGCAGCATGCAGAACTCTCCAGCTCCATGCTTTTGACAAATTGCCAGTTTAGAAGTTGGGAGGGAGGCAGGGGAGCAGTGCAGAACCACGTCCACAACATGTATTTTCCTCTCAGGCTTTTGGAGGCTTGGATTATGCCACCCCATACACTCTGGCCCCTAAAACACTCCTTAACATCCTCAGCAATGCCCTTGTCCAGCTACTTAAAGGCTGACTGCAGTGATACCAAATCCTCTTTGTGCTGCTGAATCCTTGTTCTTGCACAGAGACCCCAGGTACTCACTGCTGCTGATTGTTTTGGGCTGTGTGGCCATAGGAATTGGCCACAGCTGTGTAAAGCACTGATGGGGAGGGAGCTCCTCTGTGCTCCCCAAAGCCCTGCCAGCCTTGGGCTTTGGTGGTGTTGGAGGCAGCCCCTCTCCCCTGCAGCATCTGCAAGCCCAGGCTGAGGATAAGGCCCTTGGTTTCCCACCCACAAGGCGATGCTCATTGCCCACTGGCAGCCTGCTGTTTACTTTCTAGCTGGAGCTAATAGAGGCTTTCGATTTCCAGGTGTGCTGTTAAAATATCAACACATTCCCCGCATGACTAAGGATGCTTCCTAGGGTTTATTTGATTTTCATTTCCTCATCTTTGCCCTCCCTTCCCCGTCCTTGCGTCAGCAGTGGGTATAATTTGTTTGCAGAGTTACAGGGTATTTTGTCTTTCTTTGGCTGGCCTCAAGTGCATGGAGGTTTGTTGAAGGAATAGCATTCTTGATTTCTTAGAGCTGGTATGTGGGTGTTGGATTGTGTCATTCGTAGGAGGTGAACGTCAGAGGAAGTGGGATCAACTGCTGGAGGAGGTGTGTAAGTCAGGTACTTAATATTTGGTTTCCTGGAAAAGCAAGGGAAAATAGCAAAACAGGCAGCCTTTGCATCTTTACCTTTCCGATGTAATCAGAATAACATAAAACCTATGCACAGTTTGGGCTGGTTTGGGTTTTGTTGGGTTGCTTTTGTTTTGTTTTGGGTTTTTTTCCCCCCTTAGTTTACTCAGGATGGAGAATTACTGTATTTCCTTTAAAATAGTTTTGCATGTTTTGGTGGATTGTGTTGAATGTTTATTCCAGTAATACAAATAATTCATGTTCTGTAAGTGCCCTCACAAATAATGCGATTTATTATCAGGTACATTATGTTGTCTTTTTATTTGATGTAAAATGGTGTCTTAGAGTTAAAATTAGACAGAAGAGCCATTTGAGACTATTTTGTTCATCTCCAACTGTTTTTTTTCAGAAGTGCATTAGTCTGAAGTATTTTATGGGCAAAATACTGAGTTATTTTGGGGGGAGAAAAATTTTCTGCAAAAGTATAGCTACTTATTTTTACAGTAGTTTTATGGTAATCACTATTTTATTTGACAAGTATAGATACTGAGATAGATCATACACTGCTTTTAAACTGCTCTAGGTCTTAGGTACCTTTTGGAGTCCTTGTTCAGGCTAAGCTTAAAAATTTTAATAGAGAATTTTATTTTTTTTTTGAAAGGTACCTGTGTTCTATCTTATGGATTAAGCAAAAGGACCATAGCAGCTTTTAATCCCACACTCATTTTCCTATTGTTATCAAAGGGATCTGTAGGTCGGGAGGAAGCAAAGCTCAGCCAGCTGATGGTGGAGTGTTCATGGGAGGGCTTGTCTGCAATTGCTGGAAACACAGTTCTTCCCTCTGGCTTTAGCAAAGTATTCTGGTGTAAATTTATGGATCTCATTGATACTATTGCTGATTTACACAACAGTAAGCAGTAGGGAAGCACAACAGTAGGTTAAGTAGCAGTGGGCCTTAAATATTTATCTGTTTTATTTTTAGAATGGCAGTTGCAGCTATTTATAGAGCAAGGAAGCAGTGATACAAATCTGACTGGATTCCTCCTTTGCTTTGAATCTGCAGTAGAGAAGCAGTTGGGGCTTTTTGACCATGAGCTCTTATTTATTATGTTAAAATTGCTTTGATTAATATGTTACAGACTTCATTTTTCAAGGGCCTCTTAAGCCCTGCTTGTAAGCATAAGGGACCTTGTTACTTCTCTAAAGGAGAATTGATGCAACCATAAGAGCAGCTCTGAGATTGCCCTGTGGTGCCCTGTGGAAGCACTAATACCTTACATGGATTTATCCACAGGGAAAGGTCCCAGGAGAAAATACACTTATGGCTGGTCATTTCCTTGCTAATAAAACCCTAGAATAGAATATACTCTCCAGTGAGAAGCCTTGCTGAATGTAAGATAGGCAGCCGGGGTTGCTGCTGTAAGTGAGGCTGTTTCTGTGCCAGTGTGGTAGGGAAGGGCATTCCCTCTGAAAAGCAATGGGGGGGGATGTGTGTGGAGGTGCCAGAAAAGCATGATGACTCAGAATTACCACCTTTGGCTCCTAGGCCACTGATTTATACGTGGCTTAGCTTAGCAGTTACCTAAATCTATTGTTTTCTTTTGATTCCAGATGGTTTGTGGTAAGTAGATTGATGATCCTAGCCTGGCCTTTAGTTGGCAAAGAACCATATTCCAAAAGCCAAGCCCCACCACTGATGGGATCCTGACTGATAGTCTCAGACATGTACCCAGGGCTTCACTGCAGCTGAACAGCCCTCAGCACCTTGCAGGACGAGTTCTATTGCTGCATCCCTCCTGTGGAGAAAGATTTGCCCACTGTCATGAACTTCAAAACATCGTTCCTTATTTAATTTAAAACCAAACCTTGAGAATCTAGGAAGAAAAGAAAACTAAGAGAAGAGGTCAACCCCCAATATTTTCTGTGAGAAACACAGGAGGTGGTATGACTTTGTATGGAGGCCATGGGAGCAATGTTTTATTTTATGGATAAGTGTATGATTATCTGTCTTGTGCCTTCAGATTTATCTTTATATTGACTGTTGTTGCTTGTTGCTATGTTTATATAGTAGCCTTTAGTAACTGTCCTGGGATTTGGTGAAGCACTCTTGGAAGAATGAAGGGCTAGCAGTGTTAAATAAATGTGAAAAGAATTATTCTCTTTCCAATGTTTCTTGGAATTAAATTTTAGCCCCGATGTGCTCAGCTACGTTCAGGATTAATCTCTGTCAAGTTCTTTTAGCTCAAAGGAGGCTCTTTTGTATTAAGAAGATTCTGATAAAGTCTTCCAGCTCTTGGGTACAACACAAAGGCAACCTGTGGCTTCTATACTTCTGTTCAATCCATAAGTTTCTGGGTGTTTTGCTGTTTCCCATTCTCTTTTCTGTGCGTGTGTGCTCTGACAGGTCCAGCTCAGGCAGGTGGTCATTACCCCACCCATAACCAGGCACTTCCAAACTACCAAAAGTATCTCCTTGTTCTCCTATAGCCTGTCTGGCTTGGGTTGTTGGTAGTTTCTTCTCACAGCTTGCTGTTGCTCACCAATGCCCCTCTGTACATGTGCACCCCTGTGAAATCCACTGGTGTGCAATTCCTGTCACTGCCAAAGTGTGCCAGCTTGGCACGCATCCCCTCCCTCCCCAGCATGCCTGGCCTTTTTAAATTCCTACTTTTCCTGCTTTCAGACATGGTCCTCCTTCTTTATAGAGCACTTCTGATCAGGCTGTGTAATGACTTCTATTTTTTTTCCTCATCAAGTCAGGTTTTTTTGATTGATGCATTTTTCCTATTTAAATATAAACATGGGAGAGACTGAGAAGTAAGTGCTATGAAGTGATTAGGTAGAGATATGCCAGTGGCTTTGCTTGATTAATGGATTTACATTGTACATTAGCCATAGGCAGCTTTCCAGTGTCTTTCTCTACAACAAGGTAATTTGCTTGAAGGGCTATCTTTTTGGTAAAATACAGATATGCAAGTGATGCATGTATGAATGTCTAAGTAGGGAGAGCTAGGATAGGATGTACAGTCATTTTGCCCCTGCTAGTCACAACTACTTCTGAAGGTACTTGAGGAATGCAGGATGTGCCCCAAATAGGTCTTTACAAATATTCTCTGATGGAGTCATTTCAGCCTTTCCCGACATCTGTATTAGCTCTTGCTGACAACAACAGGATTTTCGTGACGGTGACTGCAGCAGAGTACAAATGCTTTTCCCCTTTCATGCCAGCCAGCAAGTGAAGGTAAAGACTTGCTGCGCTGACTCAGACGAAAGGCTGAACAAGCCCAGACTCCTGCCTCTGACAGTGGCCAGAGAATTTTCAAGAAAGTCAAAGAACAAAACAAGCTCTTTTCCCTGCTTCATCCTCTTCACAAAGTGAGTGTTTCCAGCTCTGGCATCTATTCTGACAGGATAGAAAAGAGTAACTTAAAGAAGTAGTGTGGCAAGGTGAGGAGAGAGGCATTCTCTTCAAAGCACTAGCAGGGTTTAGTTTTCTGATCCGGTGCCAAATGCAACAAAGGTACTTGCCAAATACCCTTGCAACAGGACCTGTCCAGGGGCTTTGCAGCTTTGCACCTCACTGTCTGTGTCCTGCTGTTCTGCTTCTGCTGGAGTCAGTGGGGTTCCTCTGATGCCAAGGCTGCTGCTGAGCCCATGTGAAAACCCTGCTGCTTCTGACTGCAGAGCACATCTCCTGAGTGGGAAGTAGCAGGAGAGCCCAGTCCATGCCATTAGCAAGGCAAGCTCTTAGTGAGAGCTGTAATTTCCTCTTGGCTATTTGAGTCTGGGGAAGGACTGCAAGGGGAGATGGCCTGGTTTATCTACTGTCTAGTTTATCACAGTGGCCAGTGGGCTCAGACCATCTTCTGAAAGTTAGGATAGGTGCTGGGCTGGTCCCCGTGATTCCTACCATCTCCTCGTGACCAGCCTTGTATCATGTTACCATTTCCTCGGCATGTGGAGCCACATTCAGTCTTGTTATAAGTCTGCCAAAGGTTGTGGCATCAGCACTGGGTTCCTCTGAGGCACAGGGGCCTGGACAGTCCTGCCTCAGGATGAGGGATGCTGAAAATGCAGAAAATGCACGAGAGATGGAGGCACGAGAGGCACAAGAGTGATTCCAGGCTGAGAGCCAAAATTGCCTCCATGCAGTGCCAGCCTTCTTAGCTGCACAGTGCTCCTCTGGCCTTTCCAGTTCTACAGCATGGATATGAAAGCAAAGGGATATTTTATATGTCTGTCCACTTTTATGTCAAAAGGTTGAAGTTAACTGGAGACTGAGCTTCTGACTTGGACATTTTCCCTCACTCCTGGAAAAAAAGTCTTTTTAAGTTTTTCATTGCAAAAGCAGCATGGTCTGGAAGCATCAGCTTCTCTTCTGTGTCATTAAACCTGAAGTCTGTTCTCAGGACTGCATTTCCAAAGGAAAGCATCCATAGGCAGGTGTTATTTGCCGGCTGACTTGGACCTTTGGCTGTTCCTAGCTCCAACCAGTCTTCCTTGGTGTGGAGACAAGCCACAGAACTGGTAAGGTGGCAAACACTGTTCCCTGCTTCAAAGAAGTTTCAAGTACCAAACACACATGGGGATCCTGCCAGCTGCATAAGCCAAACAGACTGCAGTCTGAGGAGGTCAGAAACAACTTAGACACACCTGGAAATACTCATAAAGCACTTGAGCCTCATCGCTATTGCTCAAGGTGTCCAGCAGCTCTGCAAACATTCAAATGATGTCTGAGTTAGGCAGGTGTGGCTTCAGCAGCTTGGATGCCCAAAAAAACTTGGCAGGCTAGAATCACATAGCTAACACTTGTCTGTCTCTTAATTTGTTCATGTCTAAGTCTCTGTAGTCCTTGTAGGGAGATAAGATCCTGGCTTTTCTATGTATCCATGCATAGAAAGGATAGGAATAAAAACATCCATGGTTGTGTTCAGACATGGCGGGGGAAAAAGCAATGCCTGCTGGCATCAAGCCAGGGGAGGCTCAGAAACATTCTACTCCACAGGCAGGTGGCCACTGCCTGTGGCACAGCCTTGCTCCTGCCCTTCCCATCCACACTGCTTGTCGTCAACCATTGCATCTTCCAGCCCAAAATGCCCATGTTCTCGGAACTGATCTTGTGTGGCCATGGGATGCCTTTAGAAGAATGTTAATTTTAGGGAAAGAGTACTGTCACTTACTGAGAATTAAGACATTTTAAAACATCCATAAGTGGCCAAAACTTGCAGTGCTCAAAGTCATTGGCCAGGGTTATATGTAGGCATATATTGCTCTGCAAATGTTTCCCATTGTTGGTTTAACTTCCAAGCTCTGTGTTCAAGCCAGATGCCATATTAGTTTCTTTTTCTGTGAGTCACAGCACCACAGCCCTGAGAGAGATCACTGCTGTGTCCACTGAAAATGGCATCTTCATAGCTTTGAAGAATATCAGAAAAATGGGAAGGCTGTGAAGGAGTTGTCTATTGTGTGAATAGACCTTAAAAGTGGGGGAAGATGGCAGCAGGGAGACTGCACAGGAGCAGTGGCCAGGCTGTTCCTCAGCCTCTTCCAGCAGAAGGGTGGAACACATTTGGGTTCCCTGCACTCCCTTTATTTGAAGGATAATTAACTGTTGAGCTTTGAAGTCTTACCTACGTGGCTAATGTGTGGTTGGGATGCCAGGCAATGGGACCAAGGCACCCAGACATCCCACACCATTCTGGGTTTCTGCTGCTGTGCTGCTGCAACTGGGACGTGCTTTCAGTGGGGAACTGGACCAGCTGCTGCTGCTGCTGCTCTTGTTCTTGAGCACTTATAAATAGAATTTCCTCCCTCCTGAGAAATACTGATGAGATTTAAATTGTTTTGATGCAAAGCAATGGTACGGCAGATGTTATTGATTTAGCAGTATTTTTATTTTGAGTGTGGCTAGCAGGTAGCCAGTGCAAACCTCACTGTGGTTTGTTTGATGTTCCTCAGAGGCTGGTGTTCTTTGGACAGAGTTTCTTGTTCCCTAATGGTGCAAAACACCACGCTCTTTCCAGTATAAAGGCAGCATTCCTCATTTATTCACTACTGGCATCTGCAGGAAATAAATTCTTCAGTTCCAGGCTGATATATTTCCTTCCTGTGGTAGCTGTGCGCTTTCAGTGTATTGGCAGCAGAACATCAGACTAGAAATGGACCTTCCATAAAACTGGCTTTAGGAGGGGGCTCTTTGGCACTAACCAATGGGCAAGCTGAATGCCACCTTGGCAAGTGAGCTGTTTCACATTTAAGGTTTGTGCTTTTACACCTGGTTATCTGTAGTGTGGCATCCTGAAATACTGGTACTGTGTGGGACACGGCACGTGGGTCTGCAGGACCTTGTTTGCATGAGAGGCAATTATAGCATCTTGAAGGTCCTAACTGGGACAGAGGGAAGATGATGCCAGGACTAGGCAGAGTGAGGGCGAGGCAATGCAGTGCCACCATGGATGGGATACAAGTGAGCCGGGCCTGGAGAGTCTTGTTTTGGCTATTGGTCCTCTCAAGTGAGGCTTGACTATGAAATCATGAACCTCAGGCAGCAAGGAACTGTGATTTCTTGCTCAGCGATGGTATATTCTCTGCCAGAGAAACTGCATTAACTCCTTTAGTGACAGTTTGTAGCACAAATCCTGGCTGTTTAATTGGATTTATCGTGGCTATTGGGAGCATAAATGTGTTTACAGATTTGTTGTGAAAGCTTTTTTGTGTGTTTTTCTCATAGCAAGTCAACTTCCATGTGGTGCAATTATGTTCAAGATGTTCCCTGTAGCACTGGAATAATGTCAGATTATACTGCGTGTGCATGTTGTTCTTCAAAAGGATTTTATCTGAAGCACGATGCACTGTAGTGGAAGGAGAAAAGGAGCTTAGTTTTTATTAAGAGAGGCATACAAAGCTTAAAACACAAGAAATTCTGTCAAATCCTGTTTCCTTATTATAGGAAATACTTGTCTCTGTCTACTGAAATGTGAAATTTTTTCCCCATTAACTTCCTTCCTGCTCCATCCAGCTCTGGCAGAACTCCATCCATGCAGTTTGATACTGTTGTGCCACAGCCTTTTCAGCATTGAATGGTTGAAGCAAACGCAACAAGACGTTTCAGAGACAACAGTCTAGGGGAAATAAAAAAAGAGATGACTTTCATTTAGTTTGGGAAATCTTTTAGTTTTTGTTTGGCTTATAGTTTTTCCTGGAAACTTGCAGTGTGTTTACTGCAGTTGTGCAGGAAGCCCTGGTGAAGCCTGCTCGTGTTCCCAGCCATGGGGCTGCCCTGAAGGGGTGCTGTGGTGCAGGAACCACTGTTGGGTGTCAAGGGGTACAGCTCTGCTGGGGATGGAGATGGCCTTTTGTGCTTACTGTCATATTTGCCTTTGTTTTTTTTTTAAATTAACTTGGATAACAATGCAATTTAGCAGTGCAATTTCCTGTCTGGTGACACTTTGGATATTAAATGTCACTTCTGCCTAATACTTTCATTCTTAACTGTGACAAGTTTTCCCAGCACTTTGAAAAGAGACAGTTCTGCTATGTTTCACTCCCTACTGAATGATAATCAGGAACCCAAATTTGTTCCATAGCCCATTATTATCACTACCAATTGTTATCAGTAAGCCTTGTAGAGGAGTTACTTGGAACAGCAGCACAGCAACTTTCCCCATCATGGGAAAGGTCAGGGTTTTCAGATGTCACCATTTGCATCCTGTAACCTATTACTCTGTGTGTCAGTCAGAGCTTTTGTTTTTCGAAGTTGCACTCAAGGATAACTTTCAGGGACATGCCTGTGCTTTCTCTTGCTGCCTCTTGAGTCCATCCCCTCCCCACAATGCTCCTCTGTCCAAGGGAAAGCTGCCGAGCCCTTGGCTGAGGTTGGCAATTCAGTGAACAATGCAGGCATTTGAAAACTAGAAAGCTCAAAACTCGTGTTCCTGTGACCAAAGAGATGGATGGAAAGATCAAAGAGGAGGACACACAGCTCGAGAGGGTGTAGTGAGCTCTGTTATCTTTGGAAGCGAACAGGAGTCAGGCCTGGTGCCTGTGATGCACAGAGCATTGCTGCTGTGCCACAAAAATGTGGATGGAAAGGCACGAGGAGCTTGCAGCTGTGCTTAGTCTGCCTCTCCTCCAGCAGCTCCAGGCAATGAGTCGCCTTTCTGTTATAAGTTCTAATGAGGTAAGGGAGCAGGAGAAAGGATGCAAGCAGGTCGGAGCTCAGTGGAAAGGAGAATTGCACTCTGAAAATAAAGATGAGTGATCTCTGGCAATCAGATTTCTGATGGTCCTATGCAGATTCACACCAGCTGAGAGCCTGGCCCCAGAAAGCCAGAGTGGCAGCAGAGCTGAGAGCACAATAACGGTGTGCAAGCTTCAGGTAATAGTTCTCATTGGCTTAGTAAACCCCAATCTGCAGATCTACTTTGCTGATTGAAAATTTGGCCTTGATTTTAAAGAAGGGGGAAAAAAAAAAAAGAGAGAAAAAAGCCTGAAGCTCTGTGCAGGTATGTAAGAACGTACCCAAGAATGCAGAAACACAACTCCGTGGGCTTAATCAGGTAGGTATTTGCCAAATTTTCCAGAACAGTTTGTATGTTCAAAAGAACAAACATAAAAAAAATCATAAAATATACTTTATGGAAGCTTGATGTCCAGGCCATTTTACAGAATTTGGGTTTTTACTCTGCTTCAACCAGGTTAAAGAGCTTAAAAGATGAGCTGTTTTAAAGTATTTCACAAGACCCATGAGTCATGCAAAATCCTATCGCATTTTTCCCTCTGGTTGAAATCACAGAAGTTACGAATGCTAGAAGAGCTATTAGATCATAGATAAGGAATGCTGCACAATGGGGTTGGTAAAAATAAATATATAAACCCCCCTAGTTTTCCTCCAGCTTCTAATTCCCTGGAGAAGAATCTGAGCGGCACGAGTGGAGTATTGCAGCTCACCCTCAAAAAGGAGTGGCATGCAGCTGTATCCCTTGCAGAATTGCTATTCCTTCTCTTGGTTTCTTTACTGCTCCAGGCAAATGGAGATTTTATTACCACTCCTTTATTTAGCAGAGTTAATTTCCCCACCCTATACCAGCTCAACTTCTCTGGCAAGTATGTTGGGGGATGGTGGACCCAAGCTTTCATCTGCTCCCAAGTCTTCTGCTAACAAATTTGCCCATTTGTGATGCCACAGAACCTGCTCTGTACACAGAGAGATCCAGGCAGGCAGTTTGAAGGTGACATCATGTCCACATCACTCAGCTTTACCAGTGCTGCTACTTCTGCCATGTTAGGATACCTGTATGCTCTAGGTATTTTTATTAGTAGCATGAATCCTGCCTGGGACTACTGCTGGGATCTCTGGGAAAGTGCTAGGCTGGCCTTTCAATTTTTTCCTCCATATTTAGTTCTTATGCCACTGTCACTTCTGAAATCCTTCTCCATTTAGGTTTTTTTTTTTCCCTGAAATGCTGTGGTCAAATTTTATAGACATGTTCCTTGTTGACCAGGAATTTCTAAAGGCCAAGAAGGAACTGCAGGAAAGCACTAGGCAGTGGGTCTTGTGCGACAATAAACCACAAAAACATTTAATCAGAAAGAAAGTCTCACTTTCTATTTCAGTCACTGTGTTTTGGAGCATGTATTGGAGGTCAAAAATTCCTTTTGGCACAAATAAAAGCAGATTCAAATAATAGGAGAACCATGTGCCATTTTTGTCAGTATTTTGTGGGCAAAAACACTGAGAGCAAACAATTATTTTTAATTGTTTACATGGTTGAAATCTGTATGATTAAACTCGTGTTTATCTGAGGGGGAAATGGTGTAGTTCAGCAACTTTGCTTCTGGCACAGAGAGAAATAATTATGTTTCTCAACAAACCAAAAAGGTTCTCACTATTGAAGAGATTTATAATGACCTCATATTCCTTCTTTTTTCAGGTTCCCATTTTCACACATTTTTAGTTTCCCACAGTCATTTCATCCTCTCTCTAAACAGTTCCTGCTGGAGAAAAGACAATGGGAAAAAAAGAAAGGAAATGCAAATCTGTGGAAGTCATGAGGGTAGAACTGCACACAACATTTTCGGTGACATCCCTCAGAGCTTGGTCATTGCCACCAGCCATATAAAGGACAGCAGGGAGCCCCAAACCCCAGTCCTCAGTTCATGTGGTGGGGGGCTCAACAAGCACAGCTGATGGGATCCTCTTCCAGAATCTTTTAGGGATTGATCTAGAGCCTGATCCCCTTCCCTGTGCCACGTCAGGGGAGGCAGCAGTGACCTTTGGGCATTCAGCTTCTTCCTTATTCCCACCACGGTGTAGGATCTGCCATCTGATCTTCCCTTTAGCAGTGCATGTAAAGGGTCAGTAACACCCTAGAAACGTCCTTCCATGTAAAATTAAATGTATCCTGCTTTCAGAGGGTTGCAAAATTCCACACATTGTACCGAGTGGTGATACTAACTTATTGTAGCATCTTTCGTGCATGTTAATGAGCTAGGTCTTGCCAAAGCTAAAAATAAGTCTCAATGTAGAAAAGGCTTACAGAATGAGCAAAATTGCTCATTCCCACAAAAATTTCATCTGTTGTCAAAAACATCTGATCATATAACTTCTCTAGCTCTGTGTTTCTTGTGGAGTAACACCAGACCTACTCATCCCTGCTCTTGTAGGTAGCAGGTCTAGTGAGCAATTTTAATGTCTTCTGTAGTGGAGGATGCTGATACAAGACTTCTGAAAACAGGTATTAAGATCCATTGATTTTTAAAAAGAAACTTAAGGTAAATGCCTAACATGGAAAATTTTAATCCAAATGATTAAAGTTTAGCAGGAAGGTTTCATTACAGGAAATGTTAGGTAAGAGATGAAGCTCCCAGCCCTGCTCATCACCTTGAGATGGATCAGCACCTTAAGAAGAACATATGTTGTTCTGTCTTTGAAAAGCTGGCAGCGAATTTTGAGAATAAAAAAGACATATACGGTGATTATTGGAGTTAACCTTGAGCTTTCCACATGTTACTCAAAGGTGACCGTGTCTTTTCTGCGTTGCTTCTTAGCAACCCCCTTGGAAGAGGTTCTGCTCTGTATTTTAGCTGTGTTCAGTACTTGTTTGTGACCTTTCTCATTGATGTCAGACTTGCACAGAGCAAACTACAGGCTTGACTTTTGCCTGTTTGTTGCTAAACCCCAAGTCTCACATGTCTCTGTTGGCCACCAGTCATTTTCTGGCAGACTGTGTTTTTGTTCCCTTTCATCCAGCTGTCACTGGTGCTCTTTAAGGTACCACCACCTGGGTGCTATGTCAGGAAAAAGTAAAATTTGCTCAAGGAAGCAGCTACAAGAAGAAAACAGTGGGATTTCTTGCTCTAGATCCAGTGGAGGTGGCCCTGAGACTGGTGGCAGCTGTCAGAGCTGTCTGAGAGGGGTTTGCTTTCATGCAAGGATGAGGGGGTAACACATGTCTTGGTGGATTAGAGGAAGAAAAGCTGTATTACATTAATGTGTCGGTAGCACCAGGATATCCCAAGTGTGGGTCAGAACCCTGTGGTGCTGGATCCCATTGACAAGCCCAGCCCAGTTTTAGGAGATGGGAGTGTGCTATGTGAAGTCAGCAGGTACAGATGGTGGGGATCAGTTGGATGAACAGATACACAGTTTAGAAGGAAAAATAACATCCTCTCTTTTCTGAGAAGATTGATTTGTAGGTATTGTCTCAGGACTGCCTTAAAAGACAGCAGGAGCTTTGACAGATGTTTTGCCACATGAAGAGCACTCTCTCTGAAATGTGAAGTGCACGTTTCTTTGTTTTTGTGCAGTGGATTTCCCCTGTGCTGGCTTGTCACCATGGTGCTGGACTGGAGAAACTGATGATCAAAAGCTTTAGGGAGCTCTATGGTTGAATTGTTTCTGCTTTCATCATCCATTAAAAAAAAAAAAATCTAAATGGAAGATGAGAACCTTTGGATTCATATGGAAGTAATTGTAAGACCAGGCAGCAGCAGGGTACTTTCTCGAAGATGAGTAGATGGTTGGGCCTCTTCAGGAAATATGCAGCAAACAGGTCATTCAAAAATAACTTTTTGAGGTTATGGGAAGTGAGTTAAAAGAAATAGCTAATCAAAAGGAGAAAACACTGAGGAAAGGAAGTGTTTTATCTGATATCAGAAACTGTTGGCTTTCATTCTGATCTTGTTTTTTTTCTGTATATAACTTTTAGAGTGCCCTTACGTCTTCTCAAAAGGTTATTGCTTTTCCAGTAGCATGAGAAAGGCTGAAATGATACTTGCAATGAGGGTAAGTGACTCTCTTGAGGTTTTGGCACCCACAGCTCCAGATTAACTGGAAATGCAGGCATTTAGTAAATTTGAAAATCAGTGCCTCTTGGCCCTGTGCACTCCAGAGAAGGCAACCTAAGTTTTGTGATTAGGACCAGAGCAGGAATACAGTGTATGCCAGACAAGGGGCATAGGTCTAGAAAAAATAAGCCACCCAGAATGAATGCCAGCTCATAAGGTGGTGGCCTCTGTTCTTTTTGTTCAGACTGTCTCATCCATGGAAGTCTGGGAAGCCCTGCTGTTGGTTGCATTGATGGGAACAGCAAGACTTCTCTTTCTGGTATTAGTTTTGGCTGAGCAGAGATGTAATTCTTACAAATTTGTGTGATGTAAAATCACCTCAGGTTTCCCGCTTTCAAAGTAAAAGAGCTCCATTCAAGGTCTCGTGTAGACTAAAGCAGCAACTCTTGATCCAGAACTGGTTCTTAAGATGCTGCACAAGTAGGGAGATGGCTTCAGCCATGATGAGCTGGAAGGCCATGGAGGACTTGACAATAAAAAACCAGCATAGGAGAGCAAAGGATAATACCAATGAGGTATATGCATGTATATAGTGCCATACACAGCTATACCTCAATGGTACAGAAACGTTCCCTGCCTCAGCAGCAGTTACTAACTCCCTGTTTTTCTTGACAGACTTGAAGTGATGAGTAATGACTCCACTTTCCTCCATTCCAGCTGTCACACAGGCAAGTAAGTTGGTCCCTTGTCGACCCAGCAAATCTGATCATCTCACTCTGCTCTTGCTGTCTCATGTCTGCCCTATCACGGATGGATTGCTTGCTGCTGTGGTGTGGTGGGGTCATCTTCTCTCAGTAGGCACTGTAATGGGTTTTCACAAGAAGAAAGAAAATGGTCTACTGGTAAGCAGTGGGACACATCTAGGGAAAATGTCGGCACTTAAACCTGAGTCTTGCTTTTCCCTCTGAGTTGTCATAGCTGGATCCTCTGCCCTTCCTTGCAAGTGGGTTTGAGGAGGTGGTTGTTTTGGCTGGAATTGGAGAGGCACAGGTGGTACCACCAGCTGTAAATTGGAGGAGGCACTTCCTGATTATGACCACTGCCTACACACAGATCACTGCCAAGATTGGAGCTGGAAGGCGCAGAAGCCTTCTCCTTACTTGGAAAAGGAGGGTAGTCATCACTCCCCTCTCTTGTAGGCTTTCACCTGTAGGCCTCAGGCTTCTTTGTGAGTGCTTGGCTTCCCAAAATGCTGTGATGTGAATAACCCTCCACCACCAGTGAGAGATGGATAAACCGAGGCACAGAGTATTCAAATTCATGCATCTAACATTAGGCTCTTGGGTCTGTATAAAGGCACCGTTTGCTCAGGAGATGAAAGTGCATGGTGCATTTGAAATCCAGCTTACTCCTCTAAGGAACCTCAGCATGGATTCACATGCCTCTTTAACCACACCAAAGTAAGTGGTGAATAAATTCCTGATCTCTGTAAGGTCAAGATTTTGCCCTCTGACTTCAAATGTCAGTGTCAGGAGGCTGTGCCAAGCTGCAGAGCAAGCATGCATAAAGCTTGCCTGGGAGGAGTTTGGGTTGCAGCTCTGGGGGGGAATTTCAGAGGGCACTGCCGGCTACCTGCACAGGCAGGACTGTTCTGGTCTCAGCTGCAAACACACACTACCACTTGTACTTATGTATTTTTATTGCCAGGTTATTTTTTAATTATTGTCTGGTGCTCATGTCTCCACCTTCACAATAATGGAGACCTGTTTGCTGGCCATGACTTGCCTCGTCCTCGGGAAAACTGGGGTGCTTTGTCTCCTCATGTGCTGAAAGCCCTTTCCCAGGGATGTTCCCTTGGCCCATTGCCACCTCACGGTCCTGGTTTACAATTCTTGTCCTAAACGTGGGCCCACTGCATGGAGAGCAGCAAGTGGGCGAGAGGCGTCGGAGGACTCGCCCACCCCTGCGTGCTCCTCACCCACACACCACAGGAGAGAGCCAGACTAAAAGATTAAAGTTACACACTGAAAACCCCCTTGGGGCTACTGATGAGATCTGAGTGCCTGGCTGTGAAGCCAAACTCCTACTCTGGAGCTGTGGTGCTGTGCACGCTGTCGCTCACACTGGAGCCACTGGCTCCTGCCACCCCCTCCTGCTGCCGCCTCCAGCTGCATTTACAGACCAAGTGTTTCATAGTAAACCAGTCTTTCCCTGAAGGAGGGTCCTGAGGGATGCCTTGGCAATATCATGGGGCTTAGGGCGTGTCTTTATGCTCTCCCTCATTGCACATCTGGGCTTTTGGGGTTTGCAGCCTCCACTGGCACCTTGTTTGCTCGTGTTGTGTTGGCTGCATTGCTTCACTTAGGATGGCGAAGGAGGGGTGGCAGCCAGCAGCCACTGATGGGGGTAACCACAGGGGGAGGGTATGGAGGTCTTCAATGCCTTCTGGTCCCTTCTTCGAGGTCTCCTACAAGCCTCACCCTAGCAAACCTACCACTAGGTGTGCTCGCAGTGTATTTTCTCTCTGTTCCCCCCTCCCCTCCACCTCCCTCCGACTTTATCTTCATTAGGACTAGAAAAAGAGTAGCCTTTTTGGAATTATGGCTCAAAGGGACAGAAGTAAAGCTGTCCCAAAGCACTATTGGTGTGCTTCTCTCTGTACTTTTTATTTGACCAAAGCAGTGGGTCTGAGCCAAAAGGATGATTCTATCGTCATCACGATATTCAGCATCCTGAGCTCTCAAAAGCAATTTGTCTCTGGTTTTGGCTTCTTTTATTTATTTTTTTTAAAGTGTTTTTACATTTTGGGGTGCTTTCTAATCAGAAACAGGTAAACAAAACAAAGTTACAAAAACAAAGCAAAAAGTTTAGCCCTACTATTTTGAAAACGTTGAAATGTTATATTTTGACTTCTCATCAGTTTCTCTTCCTTCTCCTCCCTGTGCTTTTCTGATAAAGCCTTCCATCAGACAGCGACTGAACCTGTGAAGATGTTCAGTTCCTCTGGAGCTCCCTGTTTCAGCGCATTTCCCAGCTACGCTTTCCCAAGTGCTTAGGTGCCACCAGAGTGGAGTGTTCACTGCTACCTCCTGGCCCTTGCAAGAAATGGTGCGGGAGTGCGTGTGGTGGCCAGACAAGCAGTAGCCAGTCTGACCATGAACTGCCCATTGTGCAGCCCTTCCCCACCGTCCACTGTGGAAACATGTCACTTGGGGCTGTCCCTTGAGGGAAGACAGAGGCAGGACCTGTGTTTTCCAAGGCACTGAAATGGGCATGACTAAAACACCATGCAGGCACAACTCGAAAACGGAGTAATTGTCAGGTCCATGCCTGTTTTGGCAAAGACTAAATGCAAAGTTTTAGTGAAGTCTTATTTTATGAACTGTATGCTCACACAGGTCTTTGTGATGAATCTGTATCCTCCAACTGGTTATAATTAGTGCACTGTTTTATTTACATAGGATTAATGTAATTCAAATGACTAGATGAAGTTCTTTGATCTCCAGGGTACAAGAGGTGAGACTATGATGATTTATGATTTTAAGCAGTTGCTCCTGGCCATAAAATCTATTCATTTGAAAATCAATAGAAAGATACCACTTGCCATGTTGATGAGGTAATTTCCTCTGCTACTAAGCCCTGACCCTGTTATCCTAGTTTTTACCATCCCATCAAGTTTAAATGCCTTTTTCTTTTTCTGGAAGCTCTGCTTCACCCCATCCTGCACAACCTTTCTGTGTGTCTAGGGTACCCTCCTGTTCATTTGAAGCCACTTTCTGGTTTATATGCTCCAAGCATGTAAACTCTTCTTCAAAACTCTTATCCCAACCATGCATTCAGTCAGGTGCTGTAGCTCCCCAAAATACATCCAGCTCTGTATTTGTTCTTTGTTGCATAGGGTGAATTTATAGGTATAGTGTTTGGAGACTATAAACTTTCTGATCTCTAACAAGTGCTCTTGTCTGTTCAGCAAGTCCTGCCTGTTGCACAATGGTATGAATATATGCTAAATAATATTCCTTGCCTCTGACCCAGCACTCTTCATCAGCAGATCTAGTATTGCTTCACTGAGGAAGCAGTCAAATCATTATCCCAATTTCCAGATGGGGAAACTGAGGTGCTGCAAGGTGAAATAACTTGTCCAATGTCGGCAGAGGAGAGCTAGAAAGGGAATGCAGCTATCTCTGACCCCAGCTGCACGCTCCAGCCACTAGACCCTTCAGACTCCTCAATGGCAGCTCATAAAATTTGTCTTTATGCAATATGCTTTTCTCTATTAGCAGCAAATAATTCCACTGTTTTCTTCACAGGTACTAATAGCCTCCCTGAGAAATATGTTTCAACATGCATTTTCAGCAGTACCTGTGTGTGTGTTGTGCCCCAGCTAGCAGCTGTGACCTACTAGAAGGAGGCAGACGGGGGCGAGGTTGCACCCACGCCCTTGGGCTCAGCTCCTCTGCTCCACCTCCCCTTCACTCCTCCGGTGACTGTCGGGGAGGTTGGGGACTGACCACAGAGACAGTTCTGCATACCAGCTGCTGAGTTGGCAGCCTTGGAGTTGCCTCTGGGTCTGACTTACTGTTTTGTCTCCTTGAATATAATTGCTTGCTGCTGATTTTTTTTCTTTCCCTTTTGATTCTGTAGCACTTGTGTCCTACTCAGATTCCTCATCAATCTCACAATCTGGGGAGCCTGAAGAAAGAGAACTGATCATCTGCAGACTTCTTCTGTACATTGTGAAAGTGTCCCTATGCCATGTGTGATTCCAATCACTTTTTCTTTAATCAGGCAGAACATCAGAGTATCAGACTATACCAGCGAGGTCTGTGAGCTGGGTGGGGAAGGAAGGAGATGCTTCTGCATAGGTACTCCCTGCTACCAGCTCTATAGAGATGACAGCACATCTGTGGTTCCCCCCTTCTAACCCTGTGCTTTACCTCTCCACAGCCCACACTGCTCAGCCTTGCAGATTTTCCATGGCAGAGCATGTTCTCTCCCTTGCTGAGCCCACTGGGCCATGGCTGCTTAGGCAGAAATGGCTGCAGGGAGTCCTTGAGGAGTGGCAGAATATGTCTGTCTGGAAATCTGCATGTGCTGCAGATGAACCCATTTCTTGGTATTTGGAGGTCTTGAGGAACCAAATCACTTCATGGAATTGGCCTGAATTTTAAGGATATCCACTCAAGTACCTTAGGTGGTTGTAGGAAATGTAGAAGGTTGGGTGGCTTTATTTGCGTGCAAGGGTGTGTGTGCCCTTTATACATTATGCTGAAAGTTCACCACAAGCTTTCAGCAGTCTGCAGGGCCCCTGTTATGAATATCAGACTAGGTAGTCCACACTAGGTAAGGGTTTTAAAATTTGGGATTTATTTGGTAGCTTGCAAGCACTTAGGGAAAGAAAGGACATCTGAAATAGAGATGGTCTGAGCTGAAGTTCTGCTCCCTCCATCATTTGTTTGGTGATTTATTCACTTAGTGTTACAATTTCTTGCTTTCACCTACGTACTCACAGTATACTACAACCATTTCAATATCAAAATATAAAAGCATAGAGCAGCTATAAAGCTACCAGAACTCTTTCCATCCTCCCTTCCCATTTGTGCAGGGCAACATCTGAAGGACACTTTTAGCTCCAGATGTCAGGACATTTGTAAGAGGGATCAGACTCAGTGCTTGTGTGTCCTCTGTGGGATGTAAGCAGAAACAGTACCTAGACAGGAAAGTGTTTGAATGTTAATGATAGGACAGTGCTAAAAAACACTTTAAAAATACCTCCCTGCTTTTTGCTGGGGAAGTCTCAATTTGTCGGCTGCCTCTGGCTTTTTGCCCAGTATTCTCAGATCTTCTGGTGAAGGGAGACAGCAGAGTACGTTTGTCCTATTCCTCTTCCCCAGCGTGAGATGCCAGACTGGAGCAGATAAGCCACTGCTCCTGTTCTTAAGGACACACCACAGAGGGGATTACAGTGTACTCGTCCCTTTCCTACACCTGCCCTGGTGTATTCGGTAGCCCAGGGCAGGGCTGAGTTACACCTCATTCACTAGCAGCTGTCGGAAGCACAGCTAAGTGGTGTGAGCATCTCCACAAATCCATTTGAGTGCTCCTGCAACAGCAATCTTACTGTCTCTTTCTGTAGGATCTGCATGCACAGTCCCAGGCGTGCAAAATCCCTTCCCAAGTCCCAGCACAGCATCGCCCTGGGTGGACTTCAGAGATGTCCTGGGAGTTTCTTGCAGGAGAAAAGATTTGCATCAAGCACCCCTGGTGAAAACTTGACTTTCTATCTTGACATGCACTGTTCCTGCTCCTTTTTTTCCATAGGAGTGGCTGCGTTTCTTTTGCACTTGGATGCATGGTATATAAAGCATTTAGGACGAAAAGTCTATAGAAGTGTGATACTAATAATATTTTACAGCTTTAATTACCATGATTGTAGTGCCTAGAGGCGTATGCAAAAACATTTTGAGTGGGAGGAGAGGAGGCAGCACTGTGAACATTTTTGTGGTTTTGCTGGGCAATGTGCAATGGAGTTTTCTCATGGGAACTACAGCATGCCAGGGAGAAAAGCTGCCTCTGCCTCCTCATCTGCTCCACTGGGATACTGGATCACACCCCAGAGTCGAGGAGACAACCACAGTCCCTCCAATTTTAGGGAAAAGCTGGGCTTACGGCCGCTCTGCTTTGTGGAGGGGCTCCAGTTGCTGGTGCTGCCCATTTCTGCAGGCAACAGGTATTTTTCCTCGGGCAACATCCCTTCTGTACCGTGAGCAGCAGCTTTACCTGCGGGATGGTTTTAGGATTGGGCAAGTGCTGATTTGGGGCACAGATTTGCCAGCAGCCTCGGGAGCAGCGTGCCTGTTCTTGGTCAGGGTGTGCAATGCAGATGGAGCCCTGGCTCCTGCCAGCCACCCACCCGTCCCTGCTGTGCCTGCGTGGGCAGGGGCAGAGGGGAGGGCATGGACAGAGGGCCCTTGTGCCCCACAGCAGGCTCCACTGTCAGCAGGCCTAGAGGATCACGACTGATTGAGAAACAGGAAAATATCCCATACAGGAATCTAAGGTTTTAGGAGTTTAGGTGTTACAGAATAAAAAGGATATGAAATAAAGCCACTTGCGTTTCACTGGCTGCAGAATGCAGTCCTGCATCCTTAGAAAACTTTTTTGAACTTTGGTCCTAGATCATATATTTATTTTTAGATGGATTTATGTAGTTTTGTTGATAGTGGTTTGCCATAGGTTCCTGATTAAGATGCTACGAAGCCAGCAGCCTCCTATTGGAAAAAATGAAGGTGAAATTCAGTTTTATCTGACGTGCTTACCAAAGTCAGTTCACAACTCCTCTTCCTGCCTGTCCAGTCCCTGCTCAGACAGACAGCCATGAGGTGCAATGGAGTCTTCTATAGCCAAGATATGAACTGGAAGGCAATGAAAAACAGAAAGTAAACCCTATGTGAAAGGCATTCCTGACTATGGGAACGGATGTTGCCCTGAAAGACAAGCATATTTCACTGAGGCTTTTTTCCCCTTGCTTGCTCTTTCCCCCTCAATTTCTTTTTTTTTCCTCTATTGTTACCTGTACTAAATACAACATGACTTATTATTTATCACTTAAATATTCCCTACTTAAAAACTCATAGTTTAATCAACTCTCCAGCAGTAAGATACATACACGGCATCGCTTCTGCCCGCTTGGGTTGATACTTGGCGTTCTGCACGGGGTTTTGCACAGCTGTGTTGTTGCACCCCTGGCCGGCCCGTCCCGCCACCGCCGCACCGGGGCCGTGTGTCCGCACCCGCGGCACGGTCCCCGCGGCACGGTCCCCACCCGGGACCCAGCGGGAAGTTTGGAGCGGCATTTTCCCGCGGGGGTCCGGGGGGTGTCCCGGAGGGATCACAGGGGTGTCCCGGGGGTGCGCCCCGGGGGTCTCGGGGGTGTCCTGGACGGTATCCCAGGGGGTGTCCGTGGGGCTCCCGGGGGTGCCTACGCGGTGTCTCGGGCGGTGCCCACGGGTGTCTCGGGCGGTGTCCCCGGGGGTATCCCGAGATGTCCCTGGGGGCGGCGTCCGGGGTGTCGCGGGGGGCAGTGTCCGGGCTGAGCCAGGCTGTCCCGGGCTATCCCGAGGTGTCCCGGGGGGTATCCCGGGGCTATGACGGGGGGCAGTGTCCGGGCTATCCCGGGGAGTGGTGTCCGGGCTATCCCGGGGGGCAGTGCGCGGGCTGTCCCGGGAGCTATCCCGGGGCTGTCCCGGGGGCTATCCCGGGGGGGGTGTCCGGGCTATCCCGGGGGGTGTCCCGGGGGGTGTCCCGGGGGGCAGTGTCCGGGCTGTCCCAGGCTGTCCCGGGGGGTATCCCGGGGGGGGTTTCCGGGGTGTCCCGGGGGCTGTCCCGGGCTAT
>JAWWEE010000162.1:30722037-30796326 GCA_035221455.1 Xenops minutus | reverse complement strand
GGGGGCGGCGGGGACAGCAGCATCCCACGGTGGGGTCGGTGCGGGGCACCCAGCCCCGGCCCCGCGGGGCACGGCCGGAAGGAGCGGGCGGGTCGTGCGTGGGTGATTCCCGGAGAAATCCGGCGCGGGGGGGGACGGGGGAGTGGGCGGAAAGTGCAGGAGCGTCCCTGCCGTGTGTGCTGTGCGGGGGGAGCGGCGGGGCGGGGGCGGCACGGACGGGACGGGCCGGGGCGGGGAGCGGGGGGGGCCGTGCGGGGCCGGCGGGACCCTGCCCGCACTGTGCCCCCTGCGGGGCCGGCGCTCCGGGGAAGGGTCTGTGGCCGTCGGGGCGGCTGCGAACTTCAGTGCGGGCAGCGCAGCCCCCCGCCCTGCCCGCAGGGTGAGTGTCCTTCCCCCGGGCTCCGGGGGGACCCCTCGGGGGGCCGGGCGGTGCGGGGGGCTCTGCTCTGGCCTCGGGGGGGTCCTGAGGTGTTTGTGCTTCCATGTCGTCCGTACGCCGTGGTGGGTTTTGTGTGTTTTTTGTACGTTTCAAGTTTGTCCTTAGTTAGCGGCGAGATAGGGATCTGTACGTGAACGCGGGGCTCACTCAATCGGTGTATTTTGGCACATCTCAGAGCTAGACAAGACTATTTAATTTGCGAAGTCTCGCTTCTGCAGCTACATGTAATTTTCTCCTCCTGCTAAAAGTCCTTTGGAAACGCTGCAGAAATGTAATGAATATGCAAAGCAGCCAGCTCTCAAACCCAAATCCGGTTTGTCTTCAGAGACTTTTCAAAACGCCCAAAGTGATCAAGATATATTATGAAATAATCACTTTTGCCTAAAATACAGGGATGTGATGTTTCACACTTTCTCCTTGTGCGTATTGCTAATTTAATTGGTGACAGCTCAAATAGAACTCACCTGAAATAAGAATCTCAAAAAAATCGGTTGGAGTTGCTCGGTTGCTTTTACTTCTGGTGCAGCCTTAAAAAGCAGGAAAGCTGCTCGTGAAATCCTTGTCCCATGCCTACATCCCACAGCTCCCGAGTTTTCCTTCTCCCAGTACTTCACCCACGTCCACCACCTGCCTACTTCAGCCTCGTATCTTCCTGCCACCTCCGGGAAGTGTGGGGCTTTGAACTCGGAGCGGGCACAACGGGAAGGAAGGGGTGTTTTCCCGTGCCTGAAGATGTTGAGCAGGGCTGCTGCCGCCGCTGCCCCTTGTCTTGACAGAGGGAGCAGGAATAGGTTGTGATTCTTGCAGTAGCTGTTTACAAATATTTAAGAGTGCTCCGTGGTGCCTCTGTGGTTTTTGTTTTCCTTTTTCCCAGGAGTTATGTTTGTGGTCAGAGCTAAGGTGACATCCAGCGTTTGGAGAGGAGGGCATGGCATGTGGGGTGATAGGCTGTGGATGTGAATGAGGTAATGTGGAAAATCAGAATGCATGGTTGTGGGTTGCAAAGGCTGAGTGAAAATCTAACTTGTGATTTCCTGGTTCTTCCATGCCTATAACAGTATGGAGCCTTGCATGTACTTTAAACAGCTTTGTCTGCTACGTGGAGTTTCCTGGCTTCTTTGTTTGTTCTATATGTGAGAAATGTAAGAGACTGCTGCTCTTCCCTGTGTGTTCCCACACTTCTCACTGGCATGGACGATGAGCAAAGAAGGGGGAGAAGTAGCAGCTCAGGTGCCATGGCTGTGTTCATTTATTCCTGTAGACCTCCCTGTGCCAGCTTTGCATTCCTGCCTTTAGCTGGAAAAAGGGTTTGCAGTTGGCCACACCTGGGGTCTACTTGCTCACCCCTAAGGTGGCACATCATTCTGGTTGGTTTCTTGAGGTTTGCCAGAGGACATGACCACGCTGTTACTGCTTGACCAGTTTGGTTTGGGATCACAGATTAGAAAGCCTAAGACTCAGTGAGCAGGCTGCAGAAGAGGGGGAGCACACATGGTGCCCCAGTGAGGAGGATACACAAGTCTTCTGGCTGTGAGCCCGCCCTGTGTCTCTCATTGTATAACCTCTTCTCATGCTCACCCTTTAGCCCAAAAGCATGGTCCTCGTTGCACTAGGAAACGAGAACAGCACTGGTGGAAAGCAGTACTTTAGGTATCTTAGATGCAGCTTAAAGGTCACACGAAAGATGTGGGGCGCTGAGACTTGAGTGGGTGTGCTAAGGCTTGCGTAGGTAAGCAAAGCCAGCAGCAACTGCACTGCTGTGTGTCCTTTGTGTTAACAGTCTCCTCTCATTCAGGCAGTGCTGTGCCACTTTCTCAGCAGTCCTTGTTGTGTTGCTTGTCCTCTTCCCAAGCCTCATCTTACTCCTCCAGGTCAACTAGCATACCTGCTTTCCTGGCTTCGTAGGCTGTGAGCTGAACCGAACCAGGGGACTGGACTGGCAGTGTCTGGAGCAGCAGCATAGCTGGCAGCCTGGTGAGGCCATCTCGGAAAGGGGAGGCAGCCTTCCCCTTGTACAAGTTTAGAAATACTTGGGATGGCGTTGAGGTGAGTGCTGGAGGAACTCCATTTAATGCAAGGAGAAAAGAGGTCAAAGGGGAGAGAGTTTGAAAATGCCTTCTCTGCAGAAATCAGTAGCAGTCGTACATGGAAAATTTTCTCGTCCCTCTCAGGAGTTACTGTACTGAATTTGAAAAGCAGAATGGGTCTTTAAAGTACAAAACAAAGGGATTTCAGTCTTGTTTTAAATGCAAATCTCAGTGCAGTCTGAACCATGGACTCACTACTGACGCCTCCATAGTACATATTAATCCAGTTTTATCTGTCATGAGGAGATTTGTTGATTAGAAGCCTCTAGGTAAAGGCTGCTTGTGGACTGTTGCTGCTCTTCCAGCCTGTGGGCTGGAAAAATGAGTTCAGTTCCATGGCTTGCCTGGAGCTCCAGGGCTGTGTGTAATTTCACTGCCACCGTCCTCCCAGGATTCAATTTAGCTCCCTGCACAAAGTCCATTTATGTAGATTTATGTAGATTTTGTGCTAAGATGAATGGCTTTCCAAGGAAATGGGCCTTTGTTTGGAAATTATATAAGTTAATTTGTGGTATTGATGGTGAAAACTCAGCATAATTTGAAATGGGAGGGTAGGAACAGTTGACTGTGATGCCACTAAAACATAAGATGCTAGTTTTGTTTGTCTCATCAAAATTTGTGTGGAATGGGAGGATTTTTCTAAGGAATTACGTGAAATAACAATTTTTTAAAATACTGAATTATGTGCCCTTTAAAGGGTTACCTTTAAGTGATTTTTCCTCATTTTCCTTGTTGCTTCTTGTATCTCTGAGCGTAGACAGAATGTAATTGGTTTTAGGCAGTTCACTGTTATTTTTGAAAGCTAAATTGTATTTCTAAAATATGTAGCTCTTAAATGTTTCCAGTTTCACCCTGAGTTCCAAAGTGTGTAGTTTATTAGCAGTAAGCTCACCAGCAGCTCCTTGAGGTAGCTGCTCAGATGTGAACAGCTATTGCTCTCCCTTCTGTTTTACAAAGACCAGCATACAAGGAATGATGTGTTCAGCTGGTGATTGAGAGGTTTTGTATTTAGGGGGTGTTTTTGTTTTGGTTTTATTTTTTTTTCCCCAGCATTTCCATCTTTCTTCCTGAAGAGACTGATTGTAGGTATCCTGTTGCTGTCACATATATTTCTGAAAAGTTTCTGTTGGTCTCCTAGTTTTATTTTTCTCTGATAGAGTTTAATCAGAGTTTTGTAACAAAAACCTGACCTTTCAGATACCTCCTGAGTCGCAGTTGAGCCGTACATCTGTACATTTATTTTGAGCTGCTGAAGAAAAGGCATGTATTGTAAAAAACAAAACAAAAATCAAGCAACGAATCAATATGAAAAAGTATGCACTGTAAATATAATTTCTGTCTTAGTTATATTTTTCATTACCAATCTCCCAATATCCCATAGCATATGTATTTTCTTGCATCACAATTTTGGATGGAGGGGAACTGTACATTATTAAAATAGCTTCCCCCCAGCATGTGCAAATTGTTCTGTAGGTGTTGTTTTTTAGGTTACTACTGTGTGCTTTTTGAAGTGCAATGTGATAGCAGAGCCAGAGCAATGTTAGCAGACCTGCTCGATGTTTTAGTTCTGTTACTTTCCCAACCAACTATAAATTACATGCTGTAGACCTTATTGATTGGTGGTTTAGCTTAATACAGTAATACTGGAAATTATCCGCTTGTGGTTGTGAAAGCCATCGTAGAGTGAAGAGGTGTGTGTGTGAGAGATCTTAGAATTCTCTGAAGAGTTTATTATTTGTGGTATAACTGGATAACAGGGCTTATGAAGGTGAAACTTGTGCAAATGTTTTTTCCTGCAGCTGTACGGGCAGAATACTGCTGCGATTTGTCTGCTGGGAGCCCTTAAGTGCAATTGCTGTATTGCTGAGTGGTGTTCATGTCATAAGTGTCAATGACATGCAGCCCTGTTAGCAAATGGAACGGGCAGGTGAATTCAAAGTGAGGTTTGTAAAGTGTACGTGTTGGAATCCATCAGTGTTTTTGCTTTGTCTGCAGCTGTTGCTGCCATAATTAAGATCAGCAGAGGCATTAGATCCTTTTTATGTGAAACAGGGAAAACTGTAGAAATACTTGGTTCTGAAATACCCTTTTGCTGACCCGGCTTCATTAATCCTCTGAGGTTCTGTGGGGCACTTTCTCTTCTTTGCTTTCCTTTTACAGCCCTCCACACTGCTATGGAGGAGAATGATTTGAGAATTAAGAAGAATTGAAACTGATGAGCTTTTTTCTTCAGGGAACCCAGTATTCTGTAATTCTTTGGAGTGTGTTTTGTGATGATTTTGACCTGAAGAAATAAAAGAGAATCGAGTAGAAGCAGTGAGCAATATTAACTGACATTCTTGGGAACAAACATGAAGTGGGAATGCTGAAAACAAGCTGGCTTCATGTTTGAATCATCTTTTTTGTAGGTGCGTCGCAACTATCTGCCCATTTGTTTTTTCACAAATGTTTCCATTAAGTTAACTAGTCAAAAAATGGAGCTTTCCCTCCTTTTTCATTTCCATGTGTGTTGTTATCATGAGAGAAAGAAATCCTGTCCTCTGAGCTGTCGGCCTTGTGCAAAGATGGGCAGTGGGGGCAGTGCATCAGGACATTGGCCTTTTGGTTCTCATCTTCTCTCTGTTTTTACTCTTCGCAGGCTGTGTCGTCCGTGATGGCGTCAGCTCTGCCCAGAACCCTTGGGGAATTGCAGCTGTATCGAATACTACAAAAAGCAAATCTCCTGTTTTACTTTGATGCCTTCATTCAGCAGGGTGGTGATGACGTCCAGCAGCTCTGTGAAGCAGGGGAAGAGGAGTTTTTGGAGATAATGGCTCTCGTAGGCATGGCTAGCAAGCCGCTTCATGTCCGAAGGCTGCAGAAGGCTTTGAGGGACTGGGTCACAAACCCTGGTCTTTTTAACCAGCCTCTCACCTCCTTGCCGGTCAGCAGCATTCCCATATACAAGCTGCCAGAAGGGTCCCCTGCGTGGCTGGGGATATCCTGCAGCAGTTACGAGCGGAACAGCAGCACCAGAGAGCCTCACCTGAAGATTCCAAAATGTGCTGCCACGACGTGCGTGCAGAGTGTGGGTGCAAGCAAGTCTGACGTGGTGGGGAGCTTATCGCTGCAGAGCGGCAGCGAGCCCAGACTCTGGCAAGGACACCACACCACAGAGAGTGAACACAGTCTTTCCCCGGCTGACCTCGGCTCTCCAGCTTCACCAAAGGAAAACAGCGAGACCCTGGATGCCGCTGCTGCTCTGTCAGTTGCTGAGTGCGTAGAACGAATGGTCCCCTCCCTGCCCAAAAGTGACTCGAATGAAGTCAAGGAGTTACTGAAAACAAATAAGAAACTGGCAAAGATGATTGGTCACATCTTTGAGATGAGTGACGATGACCCTCACAAAGAGGAGGAGATCAGAAAGTACAGTGCAATATATGGCAGATTTGACTCGAAAAGAAAGGATGGCAAACATCTCACCCTCCACGAGGTAAAACACCTTGAGCAACAGCGGGCTTCCTCCCCCTATTCCTACATCTTCTACGAGGTGCTGTTCACAGGGTGCACTTCTTGCCAGCTGCTGAGAGTTGTGTGTTGGCTGCTGTTGCAGCGCTGCCCTGGCACAGCAGCCTTGGGTGCAGTACAAGCACCCTTTCGTGGGTGGGTGTGTGTGTGCTGATCTCAGCGTGGTGTCATCAGACTGCTCGGTCACTGCTGCAGCCTGTCACACACAGGGTTGGAGCACTTTGGCAGTGAAATAGCAAACCAGTATCACACTGAGCATGGCCCTTGGGATTCTAAGTGTTTGGCACATTTGTGTATTTCTTTGCAGCTTTGAGAGTAAGAGCTTTGAGACTGGTTGGTTGGAAGGTTGGTAACTAAAATGGCTTGTGTCTGATGTGGTTACTACCCTCTGCTGTCTTCCCTCACCTCGAGACCCTGCTCTGTAGCTTCTGCCCTTGAGGTAAAGAGGATTCTGCCAATGAGGTCCCTAGATCCAGTTTGGTGGGTGTTTTGAGTTGGAATTGGGATGAAGCTCATTTATATAACCCATGGGGGTTTTTGGTCACAGTGCTCTTAAGCTGGTCAAGTGAAGTTCCTCCTGTGTGAGGAGAAAGGGAAAGGACCGCCTCCAGTATTGATGGATGGCTGTAATTTGTAAGTTTGTCCTTTAATCCCTGAGTAGCATCTCTTCCCTCTTGTCCTTGAAAGTCCACGCGGGCCTCTTTACTTCTCTTCTGGCATTCTTGAGGCTCACACTGCATATGTTGTAACGCAATAGGTGTGTCTGTGTGGGGAATAGTTTCCTAGTGCCAAAGTACAGTACAAGAGGAGAACAAACATTAATTCAAAGCAGTGCCAAAACACTGTTGATATGAATGCTGCATCAGCATTTTCACAGTTAACACTGATTGCAAAATTTAACTTGGATTTAAAATTTGGCATGTAAGGCTTAGCTCCCAAAAGGAAAGGCAATGTTTATGTTACAGGAGTGCCAGAAAAACTGTACTGGCTTTAGCCTTTTTTCGCTTCAAGAAGAAGTTTTGTAGGTGTGTGATCCACAGCATAAGACTGAGTTCTCTTTATGCTTCTGAGTAGAAGGGCAGAAGGAAACAAGGCGTATTTCTTTACATTTTTGTTTATGTATTTACATTTATAAGGCAACTGCACATCACCAGCAGTGACTTGACAAGGGCTTTTAGTACAGACTGGGGAGACACTGCCACAGTAGTGAGCCACGTTTCTACCACACAATTCTGGTTGTGCAGCTTTCACTTACGTGTTTTGTGGCTTTATGTCGAACACTTATAATCTGTGAATTCATCCAGTGTATGGAAACAGATCTCATCTTACTCCCCTGACCTTGTGGAAGTCTCTCTCATAACAGAACAAGTTGTGTATGAGATGGAGGCAGGATTTGAAAGGATTGATTGTGTAGATGCCCTGTGTGCATTGCTGCAGATTCAGGATTTGGAGAAAGGGGTTCTCCCCACCTGAGGGTGGAGGCAGTCGAGGTGTACAATATGTGCAGACTTCTTGTAAGGTAACTTCCTGGCATCCAGCAGGGTACTGGGAGGTGGGCTCCAAGGGCAGCCTTTGTGCCAGGCATGTGGTAGGCTCAGGAGTGGCTCTGCAAAGCTGGAGGAATGAATACTGGGGTGGTAGTTTGAAGGAGCAAGGTAGCAATGAATTGGAAGACAGGGTGACTGCTCTGTCTTGTTCCTTTTTATTTTTTTTTTTCAGTCTTGCACTACAGATCTTTACTACATCATTGTAAACCCGTGTTTAAAAATGGAATGAGAGCATGGTTTGGCTTTAGGAAATATTTCTATCGCTATTATGATTAAGGGCACAAGATCAAAGGAGTCTGTGGTTGACTTATGCCTCACTTACGCATGTGGGGCCTCACTGAACTTGATGGGAACTGCACACATGCAAGCAAGAAGAATTTGCTCATAATTGGTTTACTGTTTGCTTAAAGAGGCCGGATTTCATGAAGTTTTGTCTTGAACAGTTTTCTCTTCAATTCCGTTTCAAAGCAGAAACTGTACAAATAGCAACAATGAGACCCTTTTTTGTTTTGTTTCATTTTGTTTTGTTTAAAATCTGCTAAACTCGAGTTTGCCTGTCATAAACTCAGCTTCAGTGTGTTTTTGGTTTAATGGCTTAAACAATTTGCTGTTCAGAAGGAAGGACCTTAAACAAGCAGGGAGGTAAGTTTCTGCTTGCCCAGAGACTGTCTTTCTGCACGTGTTAATACATTCCAAGGCTGCCATTCTGCCTTGCAGTTCAAGGTTTTTCCTTGCAGCTGGCAAGGAACAGCTGAGTAAACTTCACTATGAATTTTAAAAGTTTAAGTAGTGGTTAGCTTCTTAATGTAAAGATCAGGGTATTTCTGGCTCTTCAAGCACAGTGGAGTTGCATGAAAATTGAAATAAAACCTGATGGAATTATTAGTGGTAAATTAGTGAGACTATTTCGTTTCAGTATGAGCACTGGGGTGTCTCAGAGGGCTTGAGCAGCCATTAGAGGCCTGAGCTGCAGACACTGAGCTGATTTGGAAGTGTGTGCTACTGGTAGGAGTATTTGCATAAAGCACTTATCTGACATAAAATCTGGTGCAGAATTTTCAGAGGCATTGCAAAACTAATAAACGTGCTGTCCTTAATCCATCCCATTGTCTCAGTGTGACACAGCTTTTCAGACACGGAGAGCACTTGATGTTTAAAGTTGGACCGAAGGAGGGATGAGTACAAGGCATGCCCTTGAACTCAGTGACCTGAGCATTTTGAGTCAGGTTTGTGATTTCCGTGGTAATATTTCAGTGCTTGTCTCGGTACCTATAAAAATGAAAAACCCCCCTCTCAGTAGTGTGAAAAACAGGAATTAGAAATACAAGTAATAAATTTTGTCTGGTTTGGTCTCTTCCTTTTCTTTTGCTGACTCACCAAAACAGTAGGGCTTGGTATTTAATTATGTGTTTTTAGTGGGGGAATCTGTGAACCCTGTCAGATGGGAATATACCCATCTCTCTTTGTAGAGCCTGTATGGTTATGTGCTGCTCCATATCTTTAAGGCTTCCAGCAAACAGAATCTTTATTTTTAGGCATGCAAAGCCTTCTATCTGCAGTGTTATGCCTCCTGAAGAGGCAGGAAGCCATGATGCACTTCAATTCAGTAAATCTGGATGTGACCTGAAAGAGGAAAACCAGGAAAAACAAACAAATAAACATTTGGCTTTTCTCACATATTAGGATAAACAGCATTTGCCTACAACTACCCAAAGCATTCTCAGTCATTTCAGCTCTTTGCAACCTTTCAGCACTTTGAGAGATAAAAAAAAAATTCTCAAATTATTTTGTAAGCATTAGCCATATTATTCATCCTTGGCAAAGTAATAGCTATCACTGTTACAGAAATTAATGCCTGCTTTGGATGGTAATTCTTTTCATCAGTGTTGTATTAATATTTTATTGTATCTTTTTCCCTTCTGTGTTTTTTTTTTCTGAAGAGATAGACATTGTAGTAGAGTTGTTCCTGTCTGAGGGGTAATAGCTTGTTGTTTTAATACCTTGTATTGTAGGAGCATGGTAACCAGTTTCACAGATTAAACCGAAAGTTCGTGCCCTTGTACATCTGATCTCTGTATGATTATTTTCTTTGTCTCTACAGAGACTAAAGGATCAGGCAACATATCTAGTTTCCCTGCTAAAGACATGTTTGTGCTCTGATTAACATTCAGGTACCATAGGAAATGCCTTACTCATATCAGAGGCTTTTAGGCTAAACACAGGAAAAAGTGCTTATGAAATATTAGGAGCAGCAGTTCTGTGTGAGGTTTTACTAGAAATACGGCATGGGCACAGGCTGCTGAGAGAAACTCAGCTCTTCTGATGCACATTTTTGTTTCTTTAACCTTCTTGGAGAACAGGTGTTGCGTTGGGAAAAATATATTTTTTAATTCTGGATGGCATCCAGCCCCGTGGCGAAGGACAGCATGGTTGTGTGCTGTTCATGTCTTGTGACAGCTTCCATCCTTCAGGGATGGAGTGGGCAGTGTTTCGGGTGAGTTGCTGGCCTCTGTGATTTAATTCACAAGTAGCATTGTGCAGCGTGGTAGACAGCAGGGTAAAAGAGCGAGTTTCTTAGCCTTCTCCCAAGAGACACCCTTTCAGTGCAGAGCTGCTGGTCTGTCCTTGCCCTCCCCTTTGTCTGCCTCCATGAGAAGTGCTTCTTGCAGGAGCAGCGTTTTCAGTGTCTGGGGTCACACGTGTGGTCCTGCCCATCCTCGGCCACATCCCTGTGCCCTGGGCTGTGGCTGTGACTGCTCTGCACGGCCAGATCAAGGGCACGGCTCAGTCCGTGGTGAACATGCTGACTGTGCTGTGGAAACCGAGCTGCTCTGTAATATTCACTAGCCTGAGACAGATGCAGAACATACTGTTGACAGTAGCACCAAAGCAGCTGTGCTCCTCTGCCAAAAGCCAAGCCCATTCAAAGCAGCCCAGTTTCTAGAAATAGAAGAGGAGAAGGGTTGTGGGCACTTTGGTAAAAACACCTGTAGTATTCTCTTGTAAGTGTAATGCTGTTCCGCCTCATTACACGTGCTGGCTGTTCTTCAGCTGAGGAAAAAGTGAAAATATCTCTTCAGCCTCTGCTTCCCAGGGAAGGAGCATGGATCCACCTCTCCAGCAGCTTGATTTGTGCCTCTCATCACATTAATAATTCTGTTGTGTCCATACTGCTGACCACAGGCTTTTCAGACAGCAGTTTTGTTAAGCTGATATAATCCATGACAGTATTGCCACTTCCTGTAGGTTTCTGAGGAGCATTGAGCATTAACTAAAGGATTTTTTTCCCCCCCATCTTTATGAATCTATTGCCAGCAGCAGAGGCACTAGAAATGTGTCCTGGCAGGCTCAGGAGAACATCCTTGAAACAAGTTACATTTGATTCATGTCTGAAGATAGTCTTCACAAACACGAGGGTGAGAAACATAGCTAAAAAAAGTTTAATCGTTTCTTAAACCATCACCTTCTACAGAATTTATTCTGTATTCACCAGGGAAAGCCATCTGTACCCACACTGTCAGGGCTGCTTTTTTTTTTTTTCCCCAAGTCCTGGGCATATTGCGTTTATAAAAATAGTATTCCCTGTAAACCAGGCTTTGAGAGCCAAACACTGTGAATGTTCAGTGCTACTGCTTTGTACTGAGATTTAATTAATGCTGGGATGAGGCACAAGCAGCGCACATTGAGACAGTCCTACAATAATGTTTTACTTTATGCTCCAACTACGTTCATACCCTCTCTCTTCCCAGAGGCTTACCTGGTTTAGTAAGGGGTATAAATAAATTGAAGAAACCCTCCAGGGCTTAGTATACAATTATAGGTAATTTTACTTGCAATTGAATTTCTTTATTATTCCAGAAAAAGAGGTACTTTTGCGGGCACAACAGGCGAAAGCATGCAGAATCACGAATGCCTGTGTTTAATTTGCAGCTCACAGTTAATGAAGCAGCCGCTCAGCTGTGTGTGAAGGATAACGCCTTGCTGACCAGGAGGGATGAACTCTTCGCACTAGCACGGCAAATCTCTCGGGAAGTTACCTACAAGTATACTTACAGGACCACCAAGTAAGGGTTTAATTAACTCAAAGGATCTTTACTTCCAGGGAACTAATCAGTCTGATAGCATTTCTTCTGAAGCACTAGAGACACTTTCTTGCTCTTTAGCTAGCAAAGTGCTCTTCTGAGGAAGGTAGGGAAATGTTATTAAAGTCACGAGGCTTTTAAACTAATAAGGATTAGCTGTCTTGAATTACCTTTTTATTTGCTCTCTGGTTTTCCAGATATTTTGATGATAGTGCATGTTGAGGTACATCTGAGAGGCTGTTTTTCAAGAGTTTGAGGCATTTGTGTATTTTAAGGTTAATGTAAATACACAGAGTAGCCAAGGATGCTCAATATATCAATTACCTTTTCTGCATATACAGATTCGTCTTGTTAGCCAAAAAGAAAAGGTCATAGGGAGTGGCTTACGAATTTGCTTTAAAGGAGGTGAAGCCAAGTCCTAATTTCAGTTGTTACTTTTCTGTTAAATTAACTGCTGTTATGAAACAGTCACAAATGCTCAACAGCTTTTAAATACAATTAAAATCTTAGAATTAGTAAGTATGATTGAAAATCCTGATGCTTGCTTTGTTTTTCAATGTAACTCCCTTGCCTGTAGCATAATATCCCTTCAAAATACATTTTCCTACACTTCTAAGAAGTTTTCCTTTGCTTCCCTTTCTTTCATAATGATTAATGGGAACACACATCCATTCTGGGGAAGCAGTGCCAGAAGCATTTCTGTAATTCACTGTGCTGAGGTAGCTTTCCTTTCTCTTCAGAAGAAGAATCCATGAATCTCTTGACACTTCTGAAAATAACACAAAATGCTTGTATTCCTCTGTACTTGAGTGACATTCACTGCCATGTCCAAGTGATTTGGACGTTTTTTTGTGCATCTCACTTGTTCGTCCCTGATCTATCTTTTCCCTTGACTCTGTTTTTCATTATTATTGATAGTCAGGGTTAATGTGCTGTTTACTGATAGTGTATGTGTCTTCTCTCCTAGATCTAAGTGTGGAGAAAGGGATGAGCTGTCACCAAAGAGGATCAAGATGGAGGTACAGTATTGTGACTTCTGTATTTTGACCTGTGCATGCTAAAATTTGCTTTTGTTTTGAAGGGATATGTCTTAAGGAAATTTGTCAGAAAAACATTTGATAGACAGTTGGCGAGTGTGAAAGAGAGAGAGGGGAGGAGAACATCACCACTGTTTGCAAATGTAAATGCTTGATGGAGAAACCTGTAGGAGCAGGGGGAAAGAGTAGGATTTATTTAATTTTAAAGTTACTCTCAGTGTTTTGCACTCTGAGTGAGTAGGAGGGGAGGAATGGGACTGACTGACTTCCTGTGGTGGAATAAGCTCGAGCACTGTAGGAAATGTCTTCCCATAAGGCCTCCTGCTTTGAAGTCAGCGTGAGGTGGGGTTTGCCTAATTCGCTTGAGTCAGCTCTTGGTCATGTACAAAATCCAGAGTTCTGGATAAGGATTGATGGCAGAATATTAGCCATCTCTGACTATGCCATAAATTACGACACTGTTCATACTGAAAAGTCAAAACCTAAAGCTAACTAAAAGCTGTGTGTGTCATCACAAATGGTTGTGCCTGTAGATATTAATTTGCAGGTTTTTGGAATGAGTTTTTCGTAAAATGCACGTGTGTACATGGCTGATGTATATACCTGCACAAGACATTGTTTAGGGAGATTCTGGGAATTTCTTGTTAGGCATGCAGGAACAACATATATATAGTTTACCTTTTTCTTCAGCTACCACTGCTGGAAAGTAAATTTGAGACTTTTTAAAAAGTTAATTTAAATAAAAAGATAAAAAAATAAAATTTATGCGTTTGTACCGATATACCTCATAAGAATAGCAGGTCTTCCTTATTAATTTGTATTTTAAACAAATTGCTGTTCACTGTTACGCAGGTATCTAATTCATCCATAGCATTGTGGGTGTTTTTTATTGTACTGTCTGCTCCAAAAGGTGTAGGTTAAACGTGTATTATAATGTAAGCTAGACCTTTGTAAGCTAGATTTGTACGTGACACAGGGGATGTATTCTTGAAGTGTAGAGGAAAATTGCAGCATATTCTGAAACGTGTTTCTCATGTAACTCATTCTGTGATAAACGATGCACTGAATGTAGTAGCTTTCATTTTTTTCGGTGTGGTGATGCTTTTACCTGTGTAAAGGCTTTTCCTGTGAGGCAAACCCTGGTGACAGCAGTTAGTCTTGAAAAGGCAGTTGTGATTAATAAACAAGTCCATCAGTCTGTGTACAGTCGTAGTTTGAGTTTAAGTAATGCAAAATATACCTGTGCATGGAGGATTTACTGGTAGCTTTGATAAGTCAGTAATGGCATTGCCATGTGTTAGGATTTGCTTTGACGTATGCTGGTTCTTCAATTCACAAAAAAGGTCAGGGAAAAGCTGCATTAAATGATTTTATCCAGCTTCACCATTATCTACCCTGACCATCACATTGCAGGATGGTTGCCTGAGCTTCTCCTCTTTTGCTCAGTCTTGCCCTAATCTTTGTGAGCTGGGGGAGCTGCTACTCCTCTGCTTGAAGTACTATTGCAATGACTTTCAGCATTAGGAAGTTCTTCCTTCATTCAGTAATAATGGATGATGAGCAAGTGTCTAAAATGACACACTGCAAGGGAGGTGCTGTGTTCTACAGGATCTTCATTGAAAGAAAGTGTAACATTCAAATCCTGAAAAATACAAGCTGAAATTCTGGAAGGCCTGCTTTTTCATTCAGTAATTCTGAGAAAGGATGTTTATTTGGTTTTCTTTCTATCTAAAGTTACCAGCCATGTTTTACAATGCTTGTGAAAATTTAATGTCCTAACTGTGTAAATGATTATTCCAGAAATAGAACATTTTTCCAAAATAAGAAATTGAAAGGAAATTAAATATTCTTTAACTTGAGAGCATAGCATTATTAATTTTGGCGTGAACAGTGTTGTTATCAGCTTAAATGTCTTTTTATCTCACAAGTCTGGGAGTTTTCTAAGGAGAAAACCATTACTTTAGTGCATTATAATTGATGTCCACTGTAAATCATGGATTTTTCTTCAATGAAATGTAAATAAGATGCAGTATTACATAGTAGATCATTTTGACATATGGTGTTTTGGGTTCTTGGGGCTTGCATTTTGGAAAAAAAAAAGGCTCTCTTTTTAGTAATACGCTTGGGAATTTTTTTGGAGAGGGATTTGAGTCAGGGTTTTTGGTTTTTTGTTTGTTTGTTTTTTGCTGGAAAGGTGAAGGTAAAAATGGGAAATGGCAGCAAATGCTGCAAATTTTCCCTTTTGTTCTGATGAAGAATTCCTTACACTGTTTTTCAAGTTGCAATGCTTCATTGTGGCTCTGTTAGCTCACTATCATGCTAATATACAGAAGATCTGAATATGGGGGATTTTTTTGTTGTTGTAACTAAGTCTTTTTAAATTTTTTTTTTATAAGGATAATTTTGCCTTTCCGTTTCAAGCTGAACTCTGTATTTTGATTCACCATTCCTTTACCCATTAGTCATTAATGTCTCTGTAAAGTGTGGTCTAAAATACTAGGGCTTCAATTTGGAAAGACTTCACAGCCTGTTTGCATAGTGTAAAAGATTACTTTAAAAAAAAAAAGATGAGTTAATTTCCTGAAATATAATAACCCTTTAAAAAGCCTCCAGAGAGACTCTGAAGGTCATCCTTGAGCAGAGCTGTGTGTGCAAGCTGCAACATTGTCAGGCTACAGCCACATTGTAAATTTATCCCTTTCATGAATATGAAACTCGCACAAGCATTACAAAGAAACAATATGCTGTGAATTACATCAAATTACCTGTAAAAGCCTTTTTCTTCCCCAGCGAGCTCTACCCCCTCTTATTCGTAGAGTGGGTGGGTGAGCTGTGGGAGTGAAGTGTAAAGAGGAGAAGGGAAAAAATTCCAGGCAAATGACAGACTAAAGGAGGAGTGGAGGGAGTGAAGAAGGGAATGGAGTGAACTGGGACTTGGGAGCAGATTAAAAAAAGGAGTCGTAGTTCCTAAATCTGCTCTGGACAAGGAGCAGGACGGGTGAATAGGGATGGAAATGGCACATCCTCGTGCAGAGCAAGGATCTCTCCTGCTCAGGTGTTGCGAGGTGGGGGCACCCTTATTTTGTCATCCTCCCTGACTCAGTGCCAGCACTGCTCAAAGCAGTGAGCTGTTGTGGCACCAGCTCAGGAAGCAAAACAAGTCACAGATACATCACACGGGATTCGTGGAGGGGGAGGCTGCTCATCGCTCTTGGGGTCAGCCAGGTTCCCCTTCAGAGTTAACATGAACAGCCAAGAGAGCAAAAAGAGAGAGTGTTTAAAATGTCCTTGCTGTCTGTGGTATAAAGAAGTTGCTTTGTGTGTCAGTGGCTTCATTCAGCTCAAAGAGGGATGGGAAGAGCTTTTGAAAGCTAATTTCCCGATGCTCAATGGGAGTCAAGGGGCACAGGCAGGAAAACCTGAGCAGAGGCTGCAAGGAAACATCTTCCCTTGGTGCCAGTATGGGTGGAGGAAGAGGAGAGAACAGGCCCACCTCCACTATTGCGGGGAAGGTTGAAAAGGAAACCGAAGTGTGGGATTTGTGGGTTTTGTTTTTTTTTTTTCACAAAAACAGAGAAAGAAGGAGAAGCTACTGTTTTCATAGGAAAAATGTCATTAGAGGGAGCAAAAAAGCACATGTGGGACTGGGAACATCTGCTGCATGAAACCGCCTGAAAAACAACTGAGCAGCAGCATGGCAAAACAAACATGCTGCACTGCATGCAGTGGGACCCCCAGGCAACCGAGGGGCAGAGCAGGTCCTCGCCTGGCCCAGCGTGCTCCTCATCAGCCCTTCCTGACAGGGAGAACAGCCAGTGGTGGGCAAGGGCTCTGGGAAGGTGATCCAGAACCACATCATCACCTGAGAGTTACCTGTCTGACTGATGGGTGACAGGCAGTGACAGGCAGCCAGACCCACTTTTGGCAAACAGCCTTCAGTTTTGTATAGGCAGGTGATCACAAATATGTTATAAAAGAACCTGTTATCTGTTATGTTGCAAAAATAGGATCCTGAGTGATAGGTTTTTGTGTGTTCAGCTTCTCATCTTCCTACACATAATCATTCTCCTCTCCCAGACAAATTCAGGTGTAATTGTGAAAGTGGTCAGTGCTCATGGAAACATCCTGCAAAGCCTTTGTTTCTAGAGCACAAGGCAATTTACCTGGCTATGAAATTTTTGCATAGCTCTCACGTTTATTTGTTCCATGAGATAGTCTGTTGGGTGGATAAAAGCAACATCCAGCATTCAGACAAATTTTAGTTTTTTTCCTGAGCATAAAGAATAGCTCTGTTGGCATTATGTTGCCCTGAGGCTCTGGCAACCTGCTGTGGGGTCAGTGCGCAGCTCTGCAGGTCAGTGGGCAGCCTGCCACGTGTGGAAACCTTGTGCTCCTTCCCCTGTGGTTTTTCTGCAAGTTCACTTTCACTGTTCTTGTGCTGTAACCCTTTTGTCCAGCTATTGTCAAAAATGTGATTATTGACATGTGTGTGTCTTTAGGAAAATATACCTCCTTTGGTGTCCTTTTGATATGCAGGTCTGCAGATCCTCAGTGACAGATGTCAGTGTTCTCAGATTTGGGTCTCTCTTAAGATCCCTGCCTTCCTCTCACATTTTGACAGTGTCATCTGTCCTGTGGTTTTGTAAACATTTCTGGATGTTCCTCTAGTGTACATGAGCTTTCCTTTTATAAGACCGAGCTGGATACATTTCTCATCTTGAACCCTTGATTCAGTGATTAATTTATTTTAATGGAGTCTGGCAAGCTTTCACAGGAACTTTATTTGCTTTATTGGTACATATGCAAGCTGCAGAAGAGATTTGCATGTCATAAGAATTTCAGACTGGAAGAATTATTGAATCATGATTTCCCATAGTATATAAATTTTCTACCATTCTTTTAAAATAGTGATATTTCATTTGGTGATACTAGTGTAGGTTTTGTGTGAAATATGTTGAATTTCAGGAGGCTTTTCTCAGTTTCACAAGGTTAGTATTTATTCTCGACTACATATAAACTTGATTTCTTAAGAGTGACAGAAACCACAGGCCTAAATCTGCCTGGCAAGGCTGAATGTAAACTAGTTTAATGTCAGTAACAATGGTAGTCTGGATTCATCAAAAAATGAGGGAGATGAGATCATCTGTCTATGCCATTTTAGATACATAGCAATTGGCTGTGTGTGTTTTATGCAAAAACTTAAAGGAAGTGGGTAGCACAAATATATAAGTTGCAGTCCAGAATTTTCACAGAAGTTCCAGAAATGTTTTTCTTGGTTTGTTGGTGTTTTTTTTTGTTTTTTTTTCAATTTTGAGTGTACAGAGAGTATGAAGAAAAATTAATAATATGCCCCTCTTGGTTTGTTTCTTCTTATGCTCGATAGGATGGTTATCCTGATTTCCAGGACACAGTCCAGACGCTCTATCAGCAAGACAAAATGCCACTTGCTTTGGCTAAAGGAAAGAGTGAAGACCCAACAGCTCTTAATTCTCAGGTAAACCAACTAGACTACACTGTGATAATACAGGCCATGTCTTTGTGCATTGGTTTCGATGTGTTGTTTTGATGACTAAATTAATTACCATCAGTTTTCAAAGGCTATCAAGCTTAGCTGAGATTGCATCACTCTTAATTTGGGTTTACCTTCTGAAACTGCTCCGACACAGTGCTATGGCTTTGCCCTTGTTAGTTCCAGGGAGGTAGGAACTAGCATAGTAGGCTTGACAATCTGTGGCTGCCTGTTGGGAGCAAGTAGGGTAGTATTGGTACAGTCTGTGCTGTGTTACTTGCGTTATTCGCTATAAATGGAAAGCTCAAGTCACTGAGTCTAGAGGAATAGAGTAGGCGATCTTGGAGTCCTCAGTTCTGACATGTCTTCTAAGAAGAAAGGCCAATATACTTAGGAAATAAGTGAACCTCTGGACCTGAGAGGATAAGCTGGCTTTCTAAACCTCACCTAGCCTGGTGGAAGCGCAGTGTTCTTGAGCAGACAGAAAGCTTTGTATAAATGAGACAAGTTTCTGATTCTTTCTTTGCCCTTTCTGTAGTGTATCCCAGCCTCGAGGCAAAATACATGTCTCCCACTGCCAGTTGTTGCCAAGGAGGGATTTCTTGCTAAGTTGCAACAAATTTATTTTGTATAGCTGATTTGGGAAAAGGTAGTTACCAAATTTGCACATTTAGATTACATTTAGGAGTTACCCCCCCATTTTCTGAGGCTGGATGTGTTACCCTTTCATTTATCACCTTCTATTGCAAAGCAGTGCTCGGTTTTAGAAATCTGTTCATTGTGATACACCAAAAAGCAATTTTGCTACATGTTCTGATGCCAGAGAATAATTATATGAACTTGATTTTTGCAAGTTTATTTTAATTTTTCATGTGCTTTTAATTTTGATCATTGCCAAATAACAATGGACTAGAGATTTAATTCAAACTTAAGTGTATCTGCAACTCTACAGGTTTTTCTGTAGTGATCAGAAGCATCAGTGCAGTTTAAAATGATGGGTTTATCCCAATTAAACAAAAAATATGGCATGAATGAGAAATACTCTTTTTTAAAATTACTTTGCAGTTCAAAAGTTGGTAACAAAAGTGACAGAATAGCAAAGTGAAAGCACACTTGAAAGTAAACTATTTGAAAATAGCTTCTTTTTTCACCTACTTCTCAAGACCAAACTTAAGCTATCAGTGGTCTCCTGCCGAACCTGGTGAGCTCTGAGCCAGAGGAAGTAAATACTGGTCGTGTCATCACTGTGCTGAAAAAGCTCAGGTTTGGCTGGTCTGTTAAGCCATCATTGTCTGTGTAAATTATTGAACTATGCTGAGTAAGCAGACTTTTATGGGAAGTCAGGGCTTTCATCATCTCCCAAGAAAAGTGAAGTGCTCTGCAATGAATAAGGCTCTGTACTAGTTGAACCAATTATGGCATTGCCTGAAAGAGGAATTAATTTTTCCAATCAATTGTAAATGTCAAGTTTTTACGCTTTCTGTTCTTAGGTTCATTGTGGCTCTTCTAAATCAACTTTCTTGACTTGTGATTTTCTCTTTATTTGTGCAAGATGCTTATTTACATTCTCTGGAGAACAAGATTATAGTGAAAGTTAGAATTCTCTTGGCATTAAAGTCAATGACAAACATTCAGACGCCATTTCCTCCCACGTTGCACTGGATTGTTTAGCTCCACTCTCTAGAGGTGTATAGGTCTTGTTCTTCTTCTAGACAGACATTTCACACCTTTATCCCCCACAAACATACTGTCATCCTACACTTTCAGAATGGCAGATTTTTAAGCTTGTGTAGTGCTGTTTCCTAAAATAAAGATTCCAAGATGTCTGGTGAAATCTTGGCATAAGTTTTTAGCAGATGTTACCATTGCTCTTGGAATACTTTCTGGAATACTTTGAGAATACATGTATTTGAACAGAGCTAACTGGATAATTAAGACATTCTTTTTTGCTTTTCTTGAGATTCTCTTCACATAACCTGCAGTCCTAAAGTGCAGAAAGTGATTTTTGTGTGTTTTTGAAGAACAGAGCTTAATGTTGCATTTCTGTGTGGATGAACTACAACAGCTTGCATTTTAAGTATTCTTGAGTGACTCAGATGTACGTTATGAAAATCTCCATGGGTGTGAAAATATTTTGTTTGCTTCATAGTTTTGAAGAAACCGTAAAACACATCTGTACATATGAGTCAACAAAAACCTCTATCTAGGCTGTTAGTTTGATCATCTGATATTGTTTTTCCCCCTGTGTTTTGACTCGCTCTATGTATGTATAAAGAGAGAAATCTTTTTTGTTTTATTTGCAGTCGGAAAAGGTGATTGTAAAACAGATGGAGTTTCTTTGCAACCAGGCAGCATTAGAGAGACGTCTTTCCACAGGGTGTTACAGACAGAACTCGGAGGAGCACAGCCCCAATGGCATGTCATTAGATAATGCTGATGGACAAGGTATGGTAGCTCCCAGGCATAGCATTGCTGCCACAAGTACATTTGATATTATGCAACCCGTGTCAGTGGTGTTATTTATCTCAAATAGAACACTGAGAACTGAATGGACAAGACAAGATCTCTGCCCTGAAGTGCTTATGGTCTAAGTAATGCAATCAGATGTACACTCAAGTTGTGCTCTGTTACTCTAATGTACCTGGGCAAACTGCGTTCCCTGTGGGTAACGTGGGGAGGGAAGAAGGAAGGGTGCACTGCTATTCCTGAGACCAGGACTTTGCTCTACCTTTATGCTCACTTTTGAAAATAGAGCAGAATGTTGCATTTCATTTGTGTTCTTGTTTTGTGGAGATTGAAAGTGAAGCAGATAATTTAGTTGGTGCTCCTATTTGTTTACTTGTTTGTGCAGTCTAGGAACAAAACCTGAGGAGCTGGCTATGTAAATTACTTAGAACTAAGCAGATTCTAATGATGTTCTTATTAGCTTATTATTCTTCAAAAAGCTTACAGTTCTGTGGTTCTCTTTGATTTACCAACTGGCTATTCCTTAGCTTGATTTAATTTTAGGAGTGTTTGTTTTGTTAGAGCACTTTCTGTTTGGATTTCTTTTTTTACTGTTGTGAAATGAGACAAAATGTTACAAACAGAGGAAATACAACCAGAAGTTTTAGTGTCTGTTTTTCAAAAGCTAGTTTGTTCAAGGGGAGGCAGAGAGAAGCAGTAGAGGGAGGAACTAAGGGAATCAATACAAGTAAGCATTAAAACATGGGTTTTAATTTGTATATATTGGTCAAACAATGAGATAGAGAAGTATATAGGAAGATTAATGTGTGTGGATCCAGCTTTCCTTGGCAGAGCAAGCTTCTTTATACCATTTACCCATTGTGCAGGGAAAGTGGGAATTTTCAGGATCTCAGAGGGATTGTGAAGTGGGAGCAGAAATTTTTACTATCTCAAGGGGGTTTTTGAACAGAATAAAGAGATGTTAAATTTTTTTTTTCCTTTGGCTGAGTGTCTTTTTCTAGCAGTGTCTGTGGAATAGTCTGCAAAACAGCATATTTACATAAGCCTTGTCTTGCTACAAAACTTCCCTGAGCAGCTGGAATTCAAGATATACTTTTGCTGATAGAGTTAGTGTGTCTTTTAAGTCTCTGCCTGTTTTAATACTGCTTTTCCTTTAACACATCAATCTTTTCCTGCGAACCACCTGCAGGTGAAAGGCCGCTGAACCTGCGCATGCCCAACCTGCCGAGCAGACAGATGCAGCACATCTCACTTGATGGAGAGCAGCATGTGGGGAAACCTCTGTGTGGTGATCTGATCCGGCTTTATCCCAGTGGTGAGGCAAAGTCCCAGTCCTCGGGTTAGTGCTGTCCCTTGGAAATTACCCACCATTTCTTACAAAGCCTGCGATGAACTTGCTAATCTGTGATGTCTGAGTGAAGCAGCTAGCAAGGCAGCCTGGCATGTGTTGTGTGGAACCATGAAATCAAAGCTTTGGAGAAAGCTTCAGGGGGAGTGTTACTTGTTAATCTGGAATCAGATTGAATGTGATTTGGGAAAAGCTTAGGGAATGCAGTGACTGTGTTCAGATAAGCAGGTTCTGGCATGTGTCTGAGACAGAGAGTGCTGCTGACCCAAACTACTGCTCTTAAATGCTTAATCTGCATTACAGACACAGCAGCATGATTATGATGTTACTTCATTCTGTATAAAGGAATCAAACTTTTTATAAAAAGACCTCTTTATTCTGGTTTATAAGGACCAAGCATTGTCTCTCTGCTGTGAACTGCATGCAATGCAGCCTTTTCTACCTGTGTTTCCCATCCTCTGCTCACTGGCAATCTTGTAATTTACCTCTGGCATTGGGAGAAACCTGCTCTAAGTTTGACAGAAGAAAGCAAGAAACCTTTGTGAAATCTCTCTGGTTGGTTCCAGTTTAATACTTGGCAGACTGAGATAAAGACAGCAGTTCTTGAGACTCTTGTAACTTTAGGAGTAATGATAAAATCCCACCTGAGTTTGAAAGAGGCAGTGGGAAAGAGGTTATTTGAAAGACAAGGTGCAAAAGTAGTTGTTTTGAAGACTGGATAATCTTGCATTTTCCACTTTGGAATATTGCACTCTTGGCTCACCTCCTTTGCAGATTGTCCCAATCCCAGTGATAATTCACTTAGTGGAATCTCCAGCTGGGGATTTTTACCAGTTCCCTCTCAAAATGCAAGTGCATGTCCATTAGCCCTGCTCCTGGAGAGGGTTGAAGGGAATCTGTGGTGCTTTCCCTGTCATCACCGCAGTGTAACTGAGATGGTCCTACCCCAGCTGGGTTGAAGCCCAGGATGAGGAGGCAGAATTTATTGCTTCAACTCTTAGTATCCATATCGTTCTTGCACCTTTTTCTTGATTTAAGTATAGAATATATTTGTTTTCAAGCAGTGTTTTAACATCTTTCTTTCCTTCTTTTTGCAATGCAGGAGGCCTTGGTATTTTAAAGGATTTTCCTCATTCGGCTTTTAACGTAGAAAGGAAGGTCATAAAAACAGAACCTGAAGACACAAGATAGTCATTCTGCTCTGGAAAACAGTGTCGTAGTAAAGAGTGAAACTTCACAAGAGAAAAAAACCAGCCTTAATAACCAGTGTTGCCTCATTCAAATAAGAGATTTCAATAGCCAAAGCCTAAGAACTGGTACAGTAATCCGTGGAAACAGGAAAGCAAGAGACACTGCAAACTAAAACAGTAATACAGGTGGATAAACATTCCTGTAAAAGTGGTTTTATAATGTGGGAAGATTCACAAATTAATATTGTGAGTCTTCATTATTTAAGAATGTATTATGTATTTGTATAACTTATCAAAGTAAATCTAGATGTCGGGACGTGTATTGAGTCCAGTAGATGTGGCTACAGTTCATTTTACTTGAAATTTCAATGTCTACTTTCAGTGTACCTAGCGTAGATATGGTTGTTAAACATTTGAATTAAAAATCATTGGAGAATTAGGAATGCAAACCTCGTGACACAATTAACAGCAAGTTTGCAACAATATTTGTAGAAAAAGGAACATGCATAAAATATTTCATGGTTAAAAATGTTATGTGGATATAGCATTTGGTAGACCTAGACCCTGATTCTGTATTATAGCAGATGTACTTGACACTTAACTATCGCTACATCACTTTCAATGGTTTCAGCAGCCTTTGTGTAACACTCTTTTAGCATAATACCTACCTACAGGTCAGGAGTGTAGGAAATGCCAGTTAGAGTATGGAAGAGTCCATATGATTGGCTCCCATCTCCTTGGGAAAAACTGTACGGTTTGATATACCGTACATTTACTGAAATCTCATCTGGTAGGAAACTCAAGAGACCAAATAGCATGGACAGGGCTGCAAAAATTGTGATTCAGACCATTATAACTTTTTGGACTTCTCTGTGGATCTTAAAAAAAGAAAAAAAAGCATCCTAAGTGTGGCAAAGATGAAATACGATGCAGAATTTATGCATCAGTGTAAAAGGTTGCACTTGATATCCAGAAACCATAAGATTTTTGGGGGCAGAGAGACCAGGAGTCATGTCTTTAGCATGTGACTCCTTATTAAGTGCTGTCCAGCCCACATGATTCTATGAATATACCGTATACTGCATACAGTATGCCAATACGTTTCTTTATATATGTGATTAATTAACATCTGTATTCTTTATTTATTTGACAGTTTTTATTTTTTTGTACATGTTCACTTTTGAAGATGTCATTTTATCTAAGGAGAAGTAGTTGGCATATAACTTTGGAATTTACCATGGTGTGTTTGTGTGCATCCATTTCTCCTCTGCGCTGCTCTGCAGTCAAAATAGTTACACGCCTCAGTTTCCAAATACGGTTTTTGCTTAGGAGGTGTTCTAGAGGGGAAAGGGAGGGCTGAAGATACTAAGTTACCATGCCAGTGAGTAAACTTCCCTATTCAGGTGTGCACTTCATGTCTGCAGTTTGCTCTGTGTCCTAAGTGTGTATTAAGAAATCAGTCACAGTCTCTGTTGTACTGAAACGCTCAGCAAAATATGAGCTGAAATGTCTACACTGCAGTCTCTTATCACTGTAAACATATCTGATTATTTTATCACTTGATTTGTGGAACAAAGCTTTATAGTAGAAACACCAGTAAAACAACTTTTTTATACTATTAAAATGTTTGGGTTTTTTTTAAAAAAAAAATGTTTCTTGAACTGTATGGTACTGTTTCACATACTGAAGTATCTTACTTTAAGCAATGGAGTTCACAGCTTTGCTGTTAGGAATAAGAGATTGAATGTGTAGTTATATTTCCTCTTTCCTGTTGTGCGAGCTAGTAGTACGGATGTTTCTTCAGTTTGTAACATTAACCAGTGCTCTGGTTAGTATCTGAGTAGCTTTCATGAGATGTGTATGGAACTTGTAAAAGGACAGCTTAAGGTTTGAACTGTGCAGCTGGAGCAATAGGAGGTACCAAGCAACAAACCTTTAGAGATGCAGGAAACATTTGTTTTTCTCCAACATCTGACACCATCAAAAGTTATGTGTGGATCACAGAAGAAGCTCTTAAGCTTGCTGGTCTCTTCAATTAAAGTGAGAGGAAGGAAGAAGAACTTGCTAAGCAGCACGCTGTTTCAGTTGAGTCCAGATTTTATTTTGTAAACACTAATGTATTAAATTTGCTATAAATTAAAGTATATAACAGTTATATTTTTGAGTTGTAAATACAGTACTTTGTGTCACGACCGGTTGGTTATCTCCAGAATGATATTTCAGTTTATAGTCCAACAGGCCATTTCAGTCACAATAAGCTGAAAGCAATTTTTTTTACTGGTTTGGAGCTGTATAATTTTTTTTAACCTGGGGGGGAGGTGGGAGGTACATTCTGAGATTGCACATACACTCAGTAATAGCAAATACTCGAACATTGGTCTTTCCATGACAAAGGTCTTGGTGGACTGCAACTTGGCTAGTCTCTGGAGTCACAGGTAAAGGCTTGCCCTTGCCTGCTCGGGAAGGGTTGCTAGATCCAGAGTACTCTGGATCAAAGGCCAGCCCTGCAAATGATGCCTGTTTTATTCACATGTTTATATTGTTGCTTACAAAATAAAATTCACCGTGAGAACTCTTCAGTTTCCCCAGGGTTTTTCCTTTTTTTTTTTTCTTTCTTTTTTTAATTGTATTTTCTAAAAGGAGATGCTAATTTTGGGGGGATAGGGGAGGAGGCAGTACCTCAAAGTGCAGCTCTCACTTGGAGGAAGCTTTTTCCTGCTCTTGTGGTTGAACCCTCATTTACCTTCTGTGCTCAGCCTGCAGGGCTCAGTGGGCCCAGGCAAGAGGGAGGAACTAAAGCTCAGGAAGGGTCTGCAGCACAGCACTTGTATTGAGTCCCTTCCCCATCCCCTGTGCTCCCACTTTTGTGTGTTTACACAGGATTGCAAACAGCACAGATCTGCTAGGAGGGGAGGCCAGGCATGTGTCGGTGGTTTTTTGGGAACTGGAGAGAGAGCATCACTGCCCAGCCCTATCACTGCCCTCCACAACTGTCTTGGTGATCCCCCTTGTTCCAACTTGCTCTCTAAGCAGCAGCCCACATTGCTGTGAAGAGACTGTTGGAGGGCAGGAGCTGGATGAAAGATGGGGTATAAAAAAAGAAGAGAAACAGACCAGGGAGCAAAAACTGCAGAGAAATTGAGTGTGTGCGTGGGGTGGGGAGCCTGTCCAAAAACCTTTAAAACATCCAGGTTCCCGAGCTGACACAGAAGACAGGAGCGACTTGAAGCAGAGATGGGGGCAGAGTAGATGTGATCTCCCTGCCTTCTTCCAACCCAGAGAAGATTAAATGTGGGAATTCAGAACCAGTGGCTCAATGTTTGCTGTCTTTTGCCTGCAGTTCAGTGCAATCTTGTCCCATTCTGGGAGAGGAAAGAGGAGCCAGGCAGTGTTGTGTTGAAGGTGCAAGGATGGGGCAGAACAGCCACAAGTGAGTTACTGATCTGTCAGACAGCACACAAGTATGATCTGAAAACCTTTAGACATTTATTTTTCTGACTTGACGTGGGCTGAGCCGTGACTGGCCGAAGTTCAGTGAGAACACAGCAGTGCTGGACAGGCACGGTGCTGCCAGAGCCCACTGGCTTGCATCAGGCCCACCAGATACTGTGTCTCATCAGGTTGCTGTGAAGCCGAGCGCTGCGAGGTCCTAGGGTTGGAAGGCTCTGTTGGGTGGAACAATTTACAGAAGGGTCATTAATGTCTATTTGATGTTTCAGGAGGTGCCCGTTTCTCGTGCAGCCAAAAAAAGATCATTTTAATTTTTATTGCTGGCTACCACCCTAAAGCTCCTGTGTCTTTTTCTGAATAAGCAAGTGATATGAGGGTCAGCCAGGAAAGCCTTTGTGCGTGGCTGAGCCTCTACTCATGGTGATGCCTTTGCCCATGATGACAGCTGCAGAACTTATTTCCTCCCCATTCTCTTTTCAAAATATAGATAACTCATACACAACACCAGTACCAGACCTGGTGGAAGCGTATTCCAGCGGCCCCTAGTTAAAGCACAAAGTCTTCTTACTGTGGCAAGTGGGATTTGGTAACACTTTGGCTTGGATCCTGAGGCCATGGGGTGAGCACAGCAGGCTCAGGGCACCCTGCTCTGCTCCTTCCCTTGAGCGTGGAGCCATTTTCCAGCTGAACAAGCAGCAGCATCCCAGGCACCTTCATGCAGGCATCAGATAAGCTGGGCTGTTTTTGGGGTGCCAGCTGGCAGAAGGAGGGGTGTCTGCCCCCCCCCCAGCCATATCCCACTGGGGCTAGGAGGGCTCATGCTGTTCCCAGCCTTGAGTTGGGATGAAACTGGGTCGCACTGTGGGGCTTGCTGGCTGTCTCCTTAAGCAGGAAAATAAGGAGAAATGCCATGAGGCTCTTTTGTGCTGTACAGAAGGGTTGAAAAGATGTTGTGCTGCAGTGATTCAGTGGGGAAAGGATAAATCCCTCACATACACCTACGCACCACCACGAGAAAGAACTCCGTGGGCAGAGAAGGAGCAGAACATGAAATATGAATTTCCTCGAGCTGCTCAGGAGGGATGGCTTTCCAGCCCCCTTCCCTCGGTGGCTCTCCCCTCTTGCTGCCTGGCTGTGCTGGGATGAAGGTCGGCCCCTTCCAGGGAAGGCCCCCGGGTGGGGCTGCTTGCCCTGCCCTATCCCCTGCACCTGCAGCCCTGGGGATGGGCGAGTCCCCTTCGCTCGTGGCTTTGGGCTGTGGTTCTCATCCGTGGAGAGAGGTCGAGGGTGTCTGCCCACCACTGGGTGAGTTGGCAGTGCCAGCAGGCAGCAGCTCCAGGGCTGGGGAAGGCAGTGAAGGTGACTCCCACTGTGGAAAAGCTTGGGAAGCCCTACCATAGGCTACTGCCAAGTCCTTGGGTCATCAGATGGTGCCCTTAGACACCTGCTCACCCCAACCCCACCCCTTGGGCAGATTCCTGCTTCTCCTGTCTCCGTGTTCTTTGGGTAAGCCCATGGAGAATATTGCTTCTGCCTGTTTCACAAAATATTCAGAGGTCTTCAAAGCATGCTCACTTGAGGTGTGCACCATCTGTGCTGGGCACTGGTGGGGCAGGGGCCATGTGGAGCCTGGGGCATGTACAGAGGAGCCATGGCAGCAAAGGTAGTCACTGCTGGTTTGGGTAGATTTAATTTACATTGCAAGAGGTTTTATTCAATTTTATTTGCTCTCTTAAATATTTTATATTACTCCTCAGTAAATCTGAATTCCTCCTATGTCTTTGGATTGTATGTGGATGCAGTTAATTTCCTATTACGTTGGGGATTTCAGACAACTTCATTCTCAGAGCTATTTAGAAAATTATTTAATCACCTTGGAAAATCCTATGTAGCCAAAAAATCTTGTGTTTACTTATTACTCGGTTGTAAATTTGTGGTGCAAAACATAGAAGTACTGGGTTGTAAAACTGCACATAAGCCTCCATTGAAATCCAGTGCCAAAATAAAATTAAAAAAAAAAAAACTAAAAAACACATTAACTCTCTGCATGCAGTGACATGAATGCAGATGAATTTTTTCATCAGAAGGTTGGGCAGGAATTTCCGAGGTTTCTGCGGAGCAGAGTAACCCCGCAGATGCAGGGTAGCTCAGTGTGACACACGGAATTAGGATGCGATCATATTTACGCATTTTGAAAGCCCGTAATGACTCATCCCCATGCCGTTAGAAGTTTGCACGTCGTAAATGTGTGCTCGACTGCTGCGAAGGGGCCATGTGAACGCCCACGGGCCGCGGGCAAGGCAGCCCTTCCTCCCGCCGGGGCACGGGGCAGGGATGCTGCTGCCTGCGACCTCGGCTTTCCTCCCACTGCTCCCCAAAAAAGGGATGGCACGGACACAGAGCTGCTACCGGAGGGGCCCTTGGGCTCGGCACTGCCATGGAAGAGGTGTGATCTGGTCTCACTCTTAACGCAGCAATACTGGGGGACACATTCTTACGTTCCACGGAGACCTGTTGAAGTCCCCCATCTCCGCTTTTGGCCCCGCAGTTTAGCGGACCCAGCTCCTGTATGAGAACCGCCTAGTTTTTAAGGGACAAAATCCAGCTCTTTCCCCGCACCCAAAATGAAGGTGCCCTGTGTCTGGCGAAGCCCCTGCCGGGCCCGGGAGGGGGCACAGCCGCAGCCCGGGCTGACGTGGCCGGGGGCTCCCGCAGGTTTTGGGGAAGCGGTGTCAGCCTGACGCCCACACGGCAGGCTCGGGATCCGCCTTGCGCTCATTCAGGAGCTGCAGCTTCGCCGCCACGCACAGACTGAGCTCAGCAGCATCGCTCAGCATCCCTCGCGTATCTCCCCTCCCTGGCTCGCTTCCAGCCGCTCCGCGTGTGCCTGGTTATTACTGGAGCATCCAGCATGTTTTACTTCATATTCAGCTCTCTTGCACATACCGGCCCACTCACGTATTAGATCTGAATCTTCTTTTTTTTTTTTTCTTTTTTTTTCCTTTTCTTTATGTCTTTTTTTTTTTTTTTTTCCTTTTTGCTTGTTGCTCGACAGAGCGGTGAGGCACGACACGCGGCGTGTTGTGACACATGCTGACAGGTCTCGGCGGGAGATGGAGCAGCCCGTCTGTGCTGAGCCCTCTGCCCCGCCGGCCGGACCCGCTGCCTCTCGCCTTCGGGGAAGCCGAGGGGAGCACCGGATGATGCTATGGGTGGTGATGGCACCAAAGGTGTCCTGGCTTTTAATGTACCCCTTGCCAAAGCAGCGAGAAGGGCAGGGCAAACCGCAGCCACCCGGTGTGCCCAAAGCCTCGCTGCACTCTTCTTCCATAACACTTCGCTTCTCACAGGCTCTGGTGGATGTGTTGGTGGAGGTGACTCCGTTGGACCGGTCAGGGCCGTGGTGGATTCCCTGCTGTATTGCTAGCACTGAGAAGTGAAACGCCAAAAATAGTGTGAATACAGGGATTTCAACTTATTTTAGTGTGTTAAGCATGTGGTTTTAAAAGGCTGTCACTGTGCATCTCAGAAGGATGGGAAAAGCTTTCAAAGCTTGATAGGGACACTGAACTGCAAATGGGAAGGAGCAGAGCGTGTCTTGCTGAGGAGCTGCCCTGAGCAGCTGGGGACTGTAGAGCCAGTGTGTGGCTGCCGTGGGGCCGGGGTGCAGCTCTGTGCCTGGATTTGTCCCTTTTTTGCATTTCTGGAATCTTGTTTTTCTGACTTGCTGATTTTCCTCTTCTGAAGTGACCTACTCAAAAGGCTAAAAAGTACTTCTGCTGGAGGGTGGAGTCTGGGTTCTCTTTAAATCTGTAGAGGGAAAAAATTGGAATGATATTCAAAGTGGCCATTTTAAAGTATGCAAGATCCCTGATGTAGCTGTAGATGTTTTAATTATGAAATAGAGGAGCATTCATGTAAGTGCTTGAAACCAAGTTTAAACCTCATCCTCATGAAAATGTCTCTCTCTTGGTGTCTGCAACACCAGTCCCCCGGGTGCCCACAGAGTGGGGTCCCACCTCGCTGCCCACAGGCACTTGGTTTCTTCCCTCAAACAGAGCTCAGCTGGCCTGGAGAGCTGCAGACACCATGGGAATTTCCTTTCTGGCTCGCCCCTCACTGCAGCTGCTTCATTTCATCCTTTGCTGTGCCCAGCAGTGGCCAGACAGTGCTGGGTCTCAGGCCAGACACTTGTTGGGGTGGATTTGTTTTCTTCCTATTTCCATGCATTTGGTGGAATTCAAAGAGGATTGATGTGAACTCCACAGCCGAGACAGAGCTGGTGAAGCAGGTGGCAAGCCAGCATTGGGTTCAGGGAGGAAAAAACCTGCAAACCAAACTGAAAGGCTTTTAATTAAAACAAAAGATTAGATCAACGAGGTATTACAACAGGTGGTTAAATCCTGCGGCTAAACAGTCCGTGCTTTGTTCTCCGAGTCTGATGCATGAAGAGAAACTTTCTACAGGGCAAACAAGGAATCCTGAATACATGGCATTAAAAGTTTATTACTGGTAACACAGCAAAACTGGCACCCGCCAGTTTTCACAGGGAGAGAGAGGAGACATGTAAATGCACAGCTCACATCCACAGGGCCTCTCCAGCGGTGTCAAAAGTTTGCGTTCCCATGAGATGGAAAGAGACTGATTTGTTTTGCTCCTCGCTGTGGCTGTGTGGAGCTGCTGGCACCCTTGTGCACACAGGAGGTGTGTGCTGCTGGCAGGGGACATGGGTCTGATGGTTGTCTTGTGTCCTGTCCCTGGCTGGCAGCAAGGCTGGCACAGCCATCACTCCCCCTGCTAATACCCCCTCTTTGTTAAATTAATGAGAAATATTTTGCTCCTTGTGGGCTGTGGTGCTTGCAAAGCACTTTAATGTGTGTGTTGTTGGCAGGGGTTCTGGGCAGTTCTGCAGCCACACTGGGGAAGAGGTTGGATGTGTCACCTGCTGCTGCTGAACCTGACCCTGGGAGGTGCTGCTAAACTGCCTACCAGAGGTGCCTTGTTTTGTGTGGATGAGCTACATCTTGATTTTCAGAAGTGTCGAGCCATATTTCAGCCTTCTAGTCCAGCACACTTAAACTTCAGGATGTGGAGCCTATAAAATGAGCCCAGAGGAAGGCTGTGAAGGTGATTAGAAGGCTGGACCACCTCTCACTAAGAAAGCTGGGCTTGTTCAGCCTGGAGAAGAGGAGGTTTCAGGGAGACCTTATAGCAGCTTTTCAATACCTAAAGGGGCGTACAAGAGAGTTGGAGAGGGTCTTTTGACAAGGGCATGCATTGACAGGACAAGGGGGAATGGCTTCAAACTGACAGGGCAGGTTTATATTAGATATTAGAAAGAAATTCTTCACTATGAGGGTGGTAAGGCACTGGCACAGGTTGCCCACAGAAGTTGTGGATGCCCCATCCCTGGCAGTGTTCAAGGCTGAATGGAGCTCTGAGCAACTTGGTCTAGTGGGAGGTATCCGTGCCCATGGCAGGTGGGTTGGAACTAGATAATGCTCAAGGTCTCTTCCTACCTAAACCAATCTATGATTCTATGATATACCTAGAGGGAGAGATGATGATGATGACCATAAGCTTTGTGCACCCAAGGGTAGATGCATCCAGTTTTTGAACATCAATATAGGCATCCCCTTGTTATTTTCAAAGCTCAAGATGAGGAGTCTCCTGGATCATGCTGGACAGTGTGATCTGCATAACAGAAGACACCTGGGCCATGGCCATGTGGCTTCCCCTTGACCAGTAGGTTGGTACCCTTCTGAAGGACCTGTCTGGATCAATCACACCCTCCCCATTCTGGAGCTGCTGCAGGTCACCCCCGTGGCTCAGAGCACAAGTACCTGCCATGGTGAACACAGGCAGGGTGAGGGCAAGTGATTCATGGGGCGTTGACAGCTCCAGGGGATGAAGCCAGTGCAATGGGGCATGCCCTCACTGCAGCTGAGCAGCACAGACCAACCTGAAGGCATTCCTGACCCTGCTTGTGAGTCCTCCTCCAATGGTGCCTGAGCATCAGGACTTAGGAAAACAGGTGAATGTTCTGCCTGCTCTCACAAACACAAATGATACCAGGAAAAAGGATCACTATTCAGAATTGTTAAAATTTTCCTTTTACTTAAGGCTGGAGGGGGGAAAAAGAAGGAAAAGACCCCCTCACTGAAGCATCTGGTTGCTTTGCTCTACAGTGTGCATTCAACAGAATTTGGAGGAATGTCTGTCTTTCCAAAAGACAGCCTTTCATCAAAGTCCAACCCAAAACCCTCATTAAAATGTTCCAGAGGGAGGAATTGTATTAGCTATGGCTGTGCACTGAGGAGAAAAAACCCCAACCTTATCATCTGATGCTTTTAAAGCGTTAGCTGAGACACCATTTTAGGAGTCAGGTAAGTATGGCAGGTCCCATAGCAGGGACGCAGCTCTCCCATAGAGTGGGCACCAGCAGGCACAGACCCAGCGTGGAGTGGAGCTGCAGGAACAGTGCAGGAACACTGAGAAGCGGTGCCGTTCCGAGGCTTGGCACTGCCTCCTATTTTTCACAGGATGAGGAAAGCGCTCTTGCCTGACCTGGGGGCTCCTTTCCTCTGGGAGAGGACAGATGGTCTCCTGGTGAAGGTGTGGGACTGGAAACTGGGAGCTCTGGATGCCTTTCCCGGCTACATCAGAAACTTGCTATGCAGCACCACCTACTTCTGCGCCCACGTTTCCTCCTACTCCTTCCCTCTCGCTTGCTGCTTTTTCCAGACCTTTCACCTCACTGCTCGAATGTGGTGGGTTTTTTTTGCTTTCGCAGAGTGCTTTTCACAGACTCAAAAGCCTCCTGGCGTGCTGTCACCAGTACCTGGACCAGACACCCACTCCTGCCCAGGCTTCTCCCGCCCCCTCTCCCCTCCCATCAATCTCTCCCTTCCCCTTGCAAAGCTGCTGCTGTTTGATGTCTCCTCCAGACACTGCTTGTGGCCAGAACTTCTCCTTGCTCTACTTTTGGCACATCACTTCCCGTTTGCAGCAGGCAGCGTGCTCAGAGGCATTGGGATGTGGGTGCTGAGGGCAGAGCTGGCAGCAGCCAGGCTGGAACCCCACCTTGGGCAAGACTGCTGGCCGGACTGCTGGGAAATCGATGGATGTGACTCACAGCCAACCAGCCTGACTCAGCTTATGGGTTTTCTGCTCTGCACTAAACAAAACCCTCAGAGCTGGGTCCATTTTTGTCTTCTTGCATTTTGTCACAGGGCTCTGGGTTTTGTTGTAATTTGCTGCTTCACAGTGATGTTCCCCATTTTTGGCTGGAAGTGTGTGCTTCATGGAGCAGCCACTGCCTAGCTAATAAGCCTGGGGCACAGGTTTTTTGTTCCTCAAGGATGATCTCTGTGGCATGACACTGTCTCCCCTTCCCAAGGGCTCCTTGAAAGAGCTTCACTTTCCATGTTCAATCCAGGCTGTGGTTGTCAATGTCAATTGATTTTAAGTGACTAATCACAACATGTAGGTTATGTATTGCTGCCTCAAAAAGATGAGATGCCCACTCCAAAGTCAAAATATCTACAGGATTTCTAAAGTCAGGCCCAGTCTGGGCTGCCTGGCACATGCTGCTGCTCCTGGCCACGGTGGGGACTGATCAAGGTGAAAGCCAAAGTTAGCAGTGCCCAAATGTCAGTGGTGTCAAACCCTTCAGCAGCATCCTGCGTGGTTGCTGTTGCAGCTCACCACCCACAGTGAGCACCGGGGGCAGCTTAGGACTCAGTTGGAGGCGCAGCCATCATTTCACTGCTGTTCCCACTTGGCTGAAATTTGGGATGAGACTCGGCCTTGCTCCTGCTCCAACCTATGTTGACGCTGCTCATGTCCCTTGTAGAGCTCTGTCCTGGCAGCCCCATCCCTCGAGGTCCCACTTGGTGAGTTTCTACCTTGGACACACACACAGCAGTGACTCCATCTCTTCAAATCCTGCAGGAGCCTCCCCTTGATGGAGTGAGAATAGCTCTGCTGGGGCACAGCAGCTGCCCAGTTAGTTGGGTGTTTTAGTGGAGGAGTGTGGTAATGCAATAGATGTTGGAGTCTTTGTCTTCAGTCAGGCTTTTGGTGGTGTCCTACTTGGCAGACTCGTTAGGAGCTGGCAGGATCTGGATGCAAATGCCCAGGGGTTCTGAGAATGCCAGAGGTCCCCTCCAAGTAGGATTGTGCTTAAGAGTGGAGACCAGAGGCATTTTCTAGGACCAGTGACCAAACCTTCCTTCAAAACACAAGGATGAGGAAACCTGGCTCCTCTAGTCTGCAGAGGAAAGCTGGTCGTGAGGGAAAGAAGTGATGCCAGCAGGATAAGGGGATGCCAGGATACAGCTCTTGAGCCTACATCTCACAGCTTTAGTTTTTCTGGAGCAACCCAAAGGTGGGATGAGCCTGGTGGTGCTGAGCGTGGAGTCTGACGCCGGTGGCATCCCTACATGCTGCAGAAGAGCAGGAAGAGCTTGGGAATGTGTGGCAGAGCAAAAGGTGAACCACAGGACTGGTTGAAAGTATCGCTAGTTTTTATAACGCAGTAGTCCGTCTTACATGTAAATTAGGTGTCTGATGTGTTCCCACCACCATCAGCAGGATTTTTATCTGCCTACAAGAAAGGGAGCTGGGTAGGAACCTTGTGTTACTGAATAATCCTGCAAGAGGAGAGACTATAAGGACTAATTAAATGGAATCTTATTTAACACTTGGCTCAGGGTTAGGATAGTAATAAAAGAAGAGAAACTGTTTCCTTGTTGTAATGTGGCAGAGAGTTAATTAAAACAGAAAAAAAACGGTCCAAAATGGTTGTGATGCCAAACTGCATTAATATCCAGCTGTTGTGCTTTGCATCTGCTGGAGTGCTGAAGCAGTCCTTTAAAATGTACAGCTTTGAATTTGCATAAATAAAAGCAACCATCAAGGCTGAAGGACAGCACACCAAAGGGAAAGCAGAGATGCTTTGCAGTAGAGGGGCAAGAGACAGAGTTTCTTGAGGACCTCCAGAGGAGAACACAAGCCCCTGGTCCATCAGAACTCTCCTGTTGCCGCCGCAGCCTTCAGCAAGGAAACACTTCTGCTCAGCGGAGCTGCTGGGGCTCTCCCTTCCCCTGTTCAGCAAAAGGGATGGTCAGTACAGCTGAGGAGAAAACCAAGGGAATATTGTTTCATTCCTAAACGTGTAATCTTACAATCTAGAAATTGAGGATTCAGGAATGTCTTTTGACCTTTTAAAAATGTTTACTTTTTAAAATTCATCCACAAATATTTTCATCTAGATATTTTGATAATTTGTTTTGCTGTTTTTAATGTATAAATGTATCATACATTTCAAAAAAAGGCTTAGATTATTTATTTTGGACCTTCTTGATGAGATTGAAATGTACCTTTGAAATGTTCTGGATTCACTAAATCCTGGGTTTTTTTTGTAATTCCATGAAGATCTGCTGGTTCAGAAAGACTTCAGCAGATTTGTGCAATAATATAATACATTGCTAAACAAATTAGGCTTTAGAAGATTCTATTTGAAGATGATGTTTTGGAAACCAATACATAATAGATATATAAAGTTCATTCTGTTTCAGGATTATTATGAAGTATCACAAGGAAAATAATCTATAGCTGCTGAATTAGAACAAACCCAAGTATTTTTGATTTTTCATAAATTGGAATTTTGGTGGGTTTTTTTGTTTTGTTTTGTGTTTGGTTTTTTTTTTAGAATTTTAGAATTTTTTTTTGAGGAAAAATTAGTTAGTGTGTGTGGATGTTTCACCATTCCATCTTTTCATGTCACCCCTGTGAAGGCAGCGTATTACGAACCTTACAATTACAGACACATCATAGTATGACGTAAGAGCTTCAGCTACTTTTCTTTTTTTTTTTTTTTAATTAAGAGTGGTTTGGCTTGATACTGATTAATCTCCCTTGCCTTTGTTTCTAGATCAAAGTGGCTCAGGTTCATGTTATAACGAAACGGTTTGACGGCTTCACTGGGGCACAAACAGGAGCCACTTTGATCTAGAACAAAGGAAAGATGTCTCGAACAGTACCAGATAACAGCTGCTCTTTGTGATTGTAATGGCAAATAAAAGGAGAATATTTCAACTATTATTCTTGTCATAATATGACATGATTCAGTAACTACTTCTGACATGTAATTTAATAGGTAAAAATAATATTATTAGAAGGAAAATTCATAAAATAAGAATTATTTTTTTAATGGAGAATCCTTCTTTTATGAAGTGGCAGTTTTCATCAATACGCATGTTTCATCAACCACCGAACTCTGTTGAAAGTGCCTTTGTGATGGAAAATAGTTAGTTTGACCAGAAATTAAGAAACAGCTGTCATTGGCTTGGGGTCCTCAGTGTGCAGTCTCCTGGGATGCAGAGGTGCCCTTGCAGATGTGCCCTGTGCCAGGGGACAGGACTTTGCTGTGCTTTGCTGTGCTGGGACTAGGAGGATGATGCTGACCACCATTGAAAAGTAGGGAAGCTGCAGGATTTCTTCCCAAGAGCAACTGACTTGCTCAGGCTTTTTCTGAAGTTACATGCAAACAGCCCTTGTGGTCTCAGTGTGTGACTTGTGACCTCCCTGTGTGGCTCTGACTAATGTCTAGACCTCCATACAGCAGAGAGCTGGCGTGGGAGCAGAGGTTTCCTCAGCCTCTGTCCTCACTCCAAACCCCAGGACTCCACTTTGCTGACAGCTGTGGTGCCGTGTGTCCACGACCCATCCAACACCCCCTCATCCCCTGGCAGGTGCCAGAGCAGGCAGGGACCCAGCGTGGCTCTTCCCCATGCCCTGCAGCATCCTGGTCCTACAGCCTAGCCACCAGCACGCCTGGAGGCACGGCCAGGACCAAAGAACCTTCTGGGGTTTGGAGAAAGAGCCAGAAGTCACAGTCTGCTCCCAACCAGCAGCCAAGGTTTGCTGAAACTCCAGGAGCTGTCAGCAGGGTTTCTGGGCAGCCATAGCCACAGGTGCTCCAGTGAGGAGCAGCAAACAAAAACTTAATTATTTAGTGTATGTAAATTGTCTCCTGAAAACAGGCGTTTGGCAACCCTAATGGTTTTCTGCATGCCGGGGTGTAGCCAGGCACTAAAATAAGTCAGGCTGTAGGAGGGGTGGGAGGTGGGAGGTAGGGAAAACTCTTTTTATATTACTCCCCTTGCTATATTAAGAGGCACTGTTCCCTTTCCTGGCTTGAGAAAAAGCTCTCCCTCGCCTTGCAGACGGTCTCCCATTCTGGTTTAACTGCTGAGAAACAAGGATTTAGAGATCCTTGTGCTTGACATTGCCACTTGCATCCCTGTGACCGGGAGGGATGTGAGGTCCTAGCCAAGCCTGGCTGCAGGATGAGGCTGCAGCAGTGCTGTTAGCTGACACTGGGGTTTGGGGTCTGCCCTACGTCCTGACTTGGTGGCTTGTGTCCTGGCAGGTGGAGAGAATACAGGGATCTGAGCATAAGGGGGAGGTCCTGCTCCTCCTAGAGAAGGGTGGGATGGCCAAGAGGGTTGCTTCTTGATTTACTCACTTCTTTTTTTTCCCTTTTCTTTCCCCCCCCTACAAAACTTGCAGCTGGGTGTTGGTGGGGGTGGATAACCTCGATGTACATGTTTTAAATCATGGCACCAAGCCCAGAGCTTTTTGGAAGGGTGCCACCTTAATATTGTGGAAATCCAGGGAAATAAATAACAAATAATTGACTCTTGACAGGCAGTCTCTGCTCATGGCTGGCTACTATTGGTGAACTTCATCCCATAGCAATGACAATTTGCAACCTCTTCGGGCCCTCTTTAATGCCTGTCCTTGAAAATGAATCAATAAGATGTTTAATCCGTGACTTCCCCGCATCTCTAGAGGTGTATCCGCTCGGCTGACATGACTTCTTGGCTCCTTGGCAGCCCGGCGCTGCTGGAAGGCAGCAGAAGTGAGGAGGAACTGAGAGCAGGCTGTTTTCTTCCTGGAGTGAGTGGGAGTAGGGAGTGGGCGATGCTGCTCCCCCGCTTGTCACGGCTGTTGTTTTCCTCTCAAGCGAGGGGAAGAGATGCAGACATGGGGAAAGCTGGATTCCACCAAACTGTTGTTTCTCCCCCGCCCCCTCAAAGCCCAAACCCATCCCAATCCATCACGCTGCTCAGAGTAGTAATTAATGAGCGCTACAGCTTCCCAAGGAGAAAAGCTCAGGTGACAAGTGTAGTGGGAACAGCGACAGCCCCAGGTGTCCATGCAGAGCCTGGCATGGCTGGCATGGCTGGCCGGGAGCTGGGGGTCCCTGGGCTCCTCACTGCGGAGGAGACGGGAGCAGAGGCTGTGCCTGGGGTCAGGGAATGCTGGATAACACCCTGCCCCAAACCATCCCACTGAATGTAAAGATTTATTGTTGTTTTTCCACAAAGACTTTATATTGAGTTTCAGTGGAGGTGACAGTACCTTTCAGTTCACCAGGGCTTAGCATAGAAAGCAAGTCAGGGGAGTGATCCCACAGGGACGTGTGCATATTCATTCATGCTGCTCAGGAGCATTGATGTTCGTGGGGTACAGCCTGAACAGAGCAGCTGAAATTACACTCTTTGTCTAGATATCACTATTACCATCTACCCATAATGAAAAAGACATTTTCCTACACAAATCTACTTCAGGGGAGAAAATGCAGAGGATCCTTGCAGTAAGGACTGTCCAGCTTGTGAGCCACCTGCTCTGGCAGAGCGAGGCTCTGCATTTCCCAAATGCCCTCCTTGCCTTGAGTAATGCAAAGGGAGTAAAACGTGAGGGTCAGGGGGCTCGGCAGCTCATCCTCATACCAGGATGCAGTGGGAATCCTCGCCTCTGTATTTCTGGTACGGGTAGGGATGTCATGCTGATAACTCGGCTGTGAGGAACTGGGGTGAGCAGGATGCTCTGACTCTTCCCCACACAAGTACCAGCTCTTTCCTCTTTGTCTACTACAATACATCACACCTGGGGCTGGTGCACACCTAGTCCCTATAAACTGATGGTAAACTTCCAGGAGCACAGGAAACATATCAAGGGGCTTCAATCAAGACTCAGTAATGACAAATTAACTTTGTAGAGCAGGGCTTTTCCAATGAGCAAATTCCTCAGTGGTTTAGAGAATTCCCCCCGATGCTCTCATTGTGTAAATGCTGGTTTATTCAGGAAACCCAATGCATATTTTATAGCCTGATATAGCATTGTATTGACTTCAAGTACTAATTCCAGAAATGATGCATTCCCGTTGCTGGAACAAAAGCCCACACATTTTCCACCATAGGGACCATGTTTACCTTGTGTTTCACGTAAGAACAAGGTGTCCTGTACACCCTCCAATACTGGGAGACAACTGATCTGTTTGTTTTTTTCCAACAGGAATGTTTCTACAGGTAGCATGTAAGGCACTTGTTAGCCATTACATCTATATAAGTGTCATCCTATATTTTATTCACTTTTCCTTCCTTCTTTCCCCACTCTTTCACTTTTTCTTAAGCTCTTTAGAAACAGCTCTCGATTCTATATGGAGCTGCAGTCTGACAGTATTGAGTACATCCAAGATTTCTTCCTGCAATATCAGGTGTGCTTTGCAGATTAGACAGCAGAGCCCTCACCAGATGCCTTTAGTGTAAAGCCTCATGAAATCTGCTCTGATAGGGGCAGGCGATCCCCACACAGAGCCTGCTGACAGGGCTGCCTGCCTTGTGATGCTCAGCTTTATTTTTGGAGCACTTGGAATCTTGAATGTGTTAGGTTCCGAGATGCCATTTTGCTTTCTCCCAGAATAAATTCACAGTCTTTGTGGTTGAGGGCAAAAATGCTAAATTTATATTTTTCTTTCCATTGTTAAACAGAAAAGAGAATAACTATCCTTTAGGGCTATTCCTTATATGTGTTTCAAAGAATACAAGGCATGAGGTCTTTTTTGCTCTGCAGATCACCTTGGATTCCCATTTGCCATTTTCACACCACCTTTTTGGTCCTCAGTGAAAACAACCAAAATTCAGTGACTTTTTTTTTTTTTTTTTACATTTAGTTCTCAGCTGAAATCAAAGTGGTGCTGGTACAGCTGGGAGTGTGGCAGCAGCTGGCCCCTGTTTTGCAGGGGCTGTGCTGATTACATTTCCTCTGGGCAGGGTGGGATGCAGCCTTGGGCTCCCACCTCAGAGTCTTTGCTAAAGTTTCTCTTCCAAAACGAAGGCAGAAAGCATATTTAAGTGGTTGCTATGTTTTGACCTGCTTTCTTATTTGCTCTGCTGAGGACTTTCCTTGGGGAGTATAGAAAAGGGAGGATACAAGAAGATGGATGCTACCACAGTGTCTCAGATTTTGGTGAGATTAAAACTTTCCTTGCTGTCTCTGGAAGTTGCTATCAGAAGGTAAAGGTGGGTGACCCTGGCTTTTGCGTTCCTGCTTGTGTGAGCTTTGCCTGTGCGAGGCTGCTCTTCAGGTCAGCAGGGCATCAGCAGTCCTGTAATGCCAACTCCAGCTCTGTTCCCAGCAGAGGGGTCCAAACAAAGGGAGTTGTTCTGCTCTCCATGCTGAAAAGGCCACCTAATTTATTGTGTGCATAGCGGGGTTGTGAACTGTGTCTACAGGAGATGTTACAGGTTTCCTTGCTGTTGTAACTAGATGGGAATTAAGAAGGTATGTGGCACTTAGGGACATGGTTTTGTGATGGATTTGGCAGTGTTAGGTTTATGGCTGGACTTTGTGACTGCAAGGGTCTTTTCCAAACTAAATGGTTCTATGATTCAAAGGTAGGAAGGAGCATTCAGGTATAAATGAAGTGGGTTAATACCCAAAACTGTGTATGCTGCCAGTGGGGTTTAGCCTAAAGGACTGACTCAATGTGGCTGTGCATAGATCAATTAAGGTGTTTAAGTTGGGAGTGTTTCATCAGGCTTGCTCTAATCAAGTTTACTAGTGTTGCTGCAAAACCCTTTCTCTTGGCTTCATTTGTTTAGAAACAGGATTACTGACGTCAATTAAACAGACTAGGACCACACTCAAAGTGCAACAGGCCATTTTCTCAAGCTAAATAAATGTTTGAGAAAGGGTTTGGGCTGGTTAGTGAGGCAGTGGCTGGGGGGATCCAGGGAGGTGGTGGTGGCAGGACAGCTGTAACCCCCCTGCCTGCATCGGGTGTCTGTGGGCTCCCTCCCCTCTGCAGAGTGATGCTGTGGCTCTTACGGCCTGGGGCTTTCCAACAGGCGTATTTTTGCTCTTCTGAATTGATTTAGTTCCTGCTGGGAGTGGAGGCAGCAGTGCTGGCGCTTACGCACCCGTGTTGTTAAAGGCTACATTGGTTGGGTTTCTGTGCGCTGTACCGGCGTCATTCCTTGACATGCAGCTTTCTCCCTGTGCCATAGTGAGTGGGAACAAATGTTCTCCCATTCAGACATGGCCAAGGTGCTTTCAGCAGCTCTGAATGGAGAGGGAGGGCTTGTGGTGAGAGCAGTCAAGTGCCAAGAAGCAGCACAGAGGCAAGGCTAAAATAGGTGTTTAATGGCCACGGAGGTGTGTGAGCCTCCACCAAAGGGAAACAAATATCTCCTCTTATCCCAAAGGAGGTTCAGCACCAAGCCACAACAATATACATCTTGATCACAAATAAAATTCACAAAGAAAGGATTTTTAAACCAAAAGAATTAATAAACAGGGAGTGTTGTGCAAGACCCTGGGAAGGCTCTGAATTTGAACATTCACCCTGGCTTGCTCCAAGCCTCTGCTCCAGCAGGCAAACATCCACCTCTGTGCCTGCCCACACACGTGGCTGTCATGTTCCTTCCACCTCCTGCATCCCTGGTAGCCTGGGATGCAGGAGATGATTAATGCCAGCAGAGCAGGCACGTGAGTAGTGTTTGTCTTGATCTTAAATAAGATGTGTATGGAAATAACTGAATAAACAACCATGATTTAACTGCAGCTCTTCTGGGGTGTATCATTCAGAGCTGATGTGTTGGGAGTAATGGGGGGAGTCAGGCAATTTCCATTTGTTTTTGTGATTCATTTTGATTCTACTAATATATTGCATATCCTTTATGGACCTGCAAGACAGAAATTCTCCCTCTTGAGCCTTGATTGCCTTAACTGCTTCCCACTCAGAAGCACTGCAAGGGATTGGCAAGGACTGTGTGCCACTTTCTGAGCATGATGCTCAGCAGTGCTGATGGCCATCAACACCCTAAAAATATTTGAGACTGTTGAGACTTCAGTTGCCATATAATATCTATTTTCTTAGAACCCCTGGTATCACTAGTGGCAGCTCTGGCTATTGAAAAGACTTGATTCAACTTCCAGTGAAACTGGTGACAATTTGGGTTAGGCCAAAGGCAGTATTTTTCAGGCTGGTGAAGTGTGCTGTTTTCTCAGACTTGCACACATCACTCCCATCGAGCATGAAATAAGCACAGGGAAAGTGCAATGCGATTCAAATCAAATCACACAATGTTTTTTCTACCCCTTTCTCTTCCTCCTCCCCCGGTTCTTCTGAAAACAAACAAAAACAAAATGAGAGAAAATGACAAAAACAAGCAGGGGAAAAAAAAGGAAGAAGGGGTTGTTCAGTACTGAAGTGCTACATAATTGTAGGCTTCCTGGAAAAAACACTCAGGGAGTGTTACCCCTGGCTGCTGAGCTTTGCTGTGCTTTCTGGGAGATTTGGCCTATTTTTGGCACTTTTTTGGCATGTCCAGGAATGGGGCATATCTGTGTTTTGCAGTACAGTCTGGTCACCCTCTTGGTGCAGGTGTTATTCCTGGGACAAATTTTCAGATTGAGATTTGTGTTTCACTAATTCAAGGTGTTTAAAATAATAAGCATCCCCCCCAGGCCAGCAGAGCATTCCCTGTGCAGTGCTCACTGTGATGAATTGCTGGGAGATACAGCACTGCCAGGGAGAGCTGAGACCAGCCGTGCTGGGTGCAGGCAGTGCAGAGCCCTGCCAGCTTGGTTTAAATAAACCTCTGGCTCCCAGAGCTCCTTTACAGCTGGGCTGCACTTTGCAGGGGGAGATGGATGGCCATGGGTTCTCCCCCTCCGCTGGTGCCAGGCATGATGGCAATACTGAGACCCATTAGGAGGATGGATGGGGAAAATAAAAGGGTGAGCCCAAACATCAGCCACCGGGAAGCTTTGAATGTAGCAGGAGGATTCAGCTTTCAGTTACTCATCTGCTGTGCAGAAGGGATTTAATTGGTTTTATACCCAGGGAGCAAAAGGAAGCAATTTGGCCCTGGGTTTGCCATCTCTAATTGCATGCCTGCAGCTCTCTTCTTGCAGGGAGGTGGCAGGAGCTTTGCCACTGACTTCAGGAAACTCAGGTGTAGGCTTCAAGTTTCAGGTCTTTATTTTTTTTCCTTAATATTTAACGTTTTAGGCATGTCTTGCAATGATCCTTGTGACAACTTCATGCAACCGATCTGGCTTCTCTCATTTTTTCTTTTTTCTTTTTTTTTTTTTAAATTGTTTTTCAAATGCATCTGTGCAAATCTAAATAAGCTATCAGCAGTGATACACACTCTGTGAAGTGTGAACTCCGTGTGCTCAGAGCTTGTTACCACCAAGTGCAAATCCACTAAGAAGGTGTTTCTAGCAGGGCTTCCTGTCCTTGATAACTCAGGTGGTGTTTGTGCAGATGAATCAGGGCACCAAAGCATTTATTTGCTTTTAGTGACAGGCACCATCTGCTACTTGCCGGCGAAGCGTTCAGGAAGGGATTGTGCCTGCCTGCCGCGCAGAGAGGCTGTGGAATGGGAACAATGCTGGCAGCAGTGTTTGAGGAAGGTACATCTGCAAGGTCGAGCACAGGCACAGCCAGTGGTGCCGGCCATGTGAGAGGAGGGGCTGGCGGGTGGCTCAGGTGCAGGCTGGCATGACCTGGCTAACAACCTCCAGGTGGGAATGAGCATCTCTGGCTATCCACACTTACCCGTGACAGCATCCTCCACAAACCACATCACGCCTTGAAGAGATTGCAGGCTTAGAAATGTTCCCCCATGGCTTTTGTGGATCCACCCACAAGTGCTGGATAGATCACCAGGAGAAAATACCCACTCGGGAGGAATTTGGGTATCTCTGGGGCACAGCTCTCGGGGTTTGGGATAATGAGGGACCACAAATCTGCCAGATAGTAGGCGTGAAGTCTTTGATGAGCTCAGCACCTTGGTGGTAGCCTGGGTGTCATTGCTGCCTTCCTCTATGACAGCAGCCAAATCGCCCTGCCCTGAGCTGCCCGGGACTGATCTTCCCTGATGCCTTAATAGAGCTGTGCTGCTAGTGGCAGGCTGGCTCCCACTCCTGCTGAAATGCACCTTAAGGTTTGGCACCACCATGTTGCCATCTGCAAAGCGAGGAGAGGATATCAAGCTGCCAGGGGTGGGAAAAGGCTGCGAAGGGATTTGATGGAAAAGGGTTCTGAGCATCACTGTGGCCTTGTATCCTAGAATAACGCCATCCCCACTATATATATGTGTGTATATATATATGTTCAGAGCACAATAGGACTTTTTAATAGGAAATAATTGCTCTTCTTTTTCAGATAAATAAGCAATTCCCTGCTGGAAGAAGTTCCCAGGAATTTTCTGCTCTCGCCTGCCTGTGCATTACAGCAGGGTCAGCTCTGTGTGCAAGTCAAATTCATGCAAAACACCATACATGTAGGCTCTAGTCTACTGGGTTTAGATCAGAGACGGATCAGATGACTCACAGGAATCTATGGAAATAGATCAAAGTAGCAGCACACATTTGAAGGGAGCGGGGTTTTTTGAGAGCGGCGGGGAGCGTGAGTCAGAGCGTGGGCCACTGTGGGTGGCTGCGTGGGCAGCTGCAGCTGTGGGTGTCGGACCGAGACAGACGCAGATAGATGGCTGCAATTAAGTAGTTAGTGAAATGACTGTAATAGTAAAATGAATTTAAAGGCGCAGGTTGCAAAGGCGGCGCTCCCAGAGGGCTCCTTCCCAGCAGCTCGGGGGCTGGCGGGCGTTCCCCGTTGGATGCTGTGCTCCAGCACCCAGTTATCCCTGCTGGCGTGGGAGGGAACTCGGGCTTGTTGGAAACGGGCTGGTTTCCAGCTGCTTTGCACACCTTGACAGGGGCATGGGATGGGTGGTGAATCCCTGCCTGGGGCTGCAGGCCCTGACCCCAGGAGGGGGATCTGAGGGGAGGGAGGAATGCCAAGCAGAGATGGTAAGGGAACAAGGAGAGAAGAACAGATCTACATTTACCGGGAATAGTTGCAAAACGCCCACACACTTCTGTGGGACTAGGATCATGCCCAGAGCTCACAGAAAAGCTAGAGCTGGTGGGTATATTTTTGTGGTGCCCATCGCTGCTGCTTCTAAAGAATGGTGCTGGATCCCACTTGTGATGTGACCCTGGTACTCCAGCTCACAAAACCTGCTCTCGGGCTGTGCTGCTTGCTGCCTTTGCAGCCAGTGCAAATGCCTTGCAACCCACTGCCTCCAAGGAACATGGGTTTGGTTCCTTTGCTGTTGACCTTGGTGCCCCCGAGATGGCAACAGTGCCCCTATCACACTGTCTGGCTGACTCCATCCCACAGGACCCCATCTCTTGGCAGCCCCATATGGCAGATTTTTGAGAGGAGGGGAAAGTAGAGCAAGACTCTCTTCTTTGCTGCTATTTTTAGGTATTGCTATTTCATGCCCTGCCAATCAGATTTGATAAGTGTGCATGACATGAGAGAAATCTGATTAAAATAAATAAATCAATAAAGCCTTCATTCAGTAAATGATGAAGGAAACTTAAATCTTGTGGCCACAAACCTGCATAAGCAGCTATATCTCTGTGCATGACCTGGGTGAGGAATCAGTGGAATGACACCTGCTTTGGGCTGATGTCTAGGCTTGTGATGTTCAGGCTCTGCTTGCATGTAACAGTGCTGCTGACTTAATTCATAGTATCAATTTACTTGAGTCTCTTAGTAATTTTTGTGTGTTTTGGGGAGAAAATATTTAAAAGTCATTCTTCAAGGCCAGCTTTGCCATTCTGTAACAAGAAGAAGAGAGAGAAATAATTCCCTGTATGTTTTCCTATCACACATAATGATGAATTGTAACTAGACTTGCTGCCAACAAGGGCAAATGGCTCAGGCATCTCATGTGCCATGAGGATGTTGTGTGATGAAGCACAGCTCCCAGAAATGTCCTCCCAGGTCCTATGAGTGGGTTCCTGCACGATTCCAGGTCTGCCAGTTTGGATTGCCTGTATGCTCCAGAAAACCTTTTAAATCCTGGTGGAAACTGTGTGTGTTTGTTAGTCGTATTTTAATAAAGTGGGCATGTGAGGAAACACATACAGTGGGGATTTCCTTTTCCATGCAGATGGCTGTGGAAGGAAGGCTTTTTAATTTATTGATACTTTTTCTTTTTTTTTTTTTTTGAGGTGTTCTGCACAGAGAAGGGACCAAAGGATTACTCTTCACTTTGATTGATAGTCAAAACACATTTTAGCAGGGAGAAAGGGTGTTATTTTGAATAATTCAAGAAAACCCCCAAACCTCTTGAAGCAGTAGATGTATAAAATTCATGTGTTTTTTAAAGTGTCAGTGTAAGTGCTTCTAAATGTGTCCCCTGTAGCACACCCAGCCCCTGCAGTTGCAGCATTTCCCAGAGTGTATGAGCAGCCCTGAACTCTGTCCCTGTGCAGAGCTAAGCAGAGTCACCACTGACACAGCTGCTGGCAGCTTCAGCACCCAAATCTCACCTGGTTTATAAACCTAGTCCTTGGTTTTCTGAACCAAGTCCAATTCACTTTTTGTAGCTAAACAAGGTCATACTGAAACAACAGCTGATTGTCCTTGCCAGCAGGAAGGACAGGCACCTGGTAATGAGCTAGGAGACTGTCAGGCTGGATAGTGGATGTCCTGTACAGAGGTGGGATAAAACTCTGTCAGTTCCAGCCACCCTGGTGCTCACTTTACTTGCAGTAATTCCTGGGACATTGCTTCCAAGCAGTTATAGAATATAAGTTACTGGAGATAGCTTAGGTTTACTTACTATATAGCTTTTAATTTTAAACCTACTCTGGTCTACAGAGGTATTTCCCATCATAATTTAAAATACTTATATTTCAATCTATGGATTAGAAAGGGAGAGAAATGTAACTGCAACATTACTTTTTTTGGAGACAAAATTCTATTCCTGCCTGTTCTCAGATTGGGGTACAATTACAGTGTGTTGGAGCTCACTTTACCCTCTTTGATTGCCAGGCAGTCAGACCCCTGCCTTTCCCCACCTCCCAGACCTGTAATTTAGCTGCTGCTCTGCCGTGACACTTGGCTCTGGTATAATTATGATGATCACTCACTCTGGAAAACTGTTTCAAGGGGGCTGAGGAATGGGCACTTAGAGCCCCTCCTGCTTGAAGGCTTTCCTGGAGGCAGAGCTGCTCCCCAAAGCTCTGCCCAGCAGGCTGGGCTCTGGTAGCCATGACCTCAGGCAGGATGGTTTTGCATCTCACAGGAGAAGTGTTGTAGGCTTAAAACCAGGATGAGGTCACTGTAAAGCTGGTTGATGTGCAGGATGCAGGAGAGAGTCTGGAGACAATAACCATCATTTTTCTGCTTTCTGGTTTTGCGTAAAATCAGGTCTTTGGTGTTTTCTGTTTTTCCCCTGTGGCAATTGGAGCCCATATGTTCTGCAGGGGCCCCAGGCAGGCGGCCTGTGCCTGCCCACATCCCTGCTCCCCCAGTCCCACTCACAGCCCTCGCCCCAGCCCACTCACACTGACTCATCCTCCTGCCCTGCTGCACCTTCATATGCTGCTGTTGCTGCTTCTCCGCTACCTACAGAGTTTTGGTTTTTTTTTTAAAGCCTCTTGAAGCACTTAAAAATCAAACCCAATTTTTCTCACCATTCCCCCTGGCCCAGGGCTTGGCAGTGAATGGCAGCCTCTGGCCATGCTGGTTTGTCACCTCATACCCCCTGTGGTTCGGTCAAGATGTCAATCAGCTTGTGGATCTGTCCATGTGCTTCAGGGGATGGTGCCAAGATTCCTGAGATCTTTAAAAACTGGTTCCCCCTGAGTTCTGGGTGCCACAGCCCAGCAGGGGCAGCATGTCCCTTGGCTTTCATTTTCCTGAAGAATGTGGTGAGGCACCAGGTAGGAGTGTAATGAGTTTTATTTTTATGCTGCTTCTGCTAAATGTCATAACTACATAGTTGTTGAAACATTCAACTTGCAATGTTTTGGGAGTCAATGATACCAAACTACCCTTCTCACCTCTTTTCCTGCATCAAAAGCTCTCTTGCTGGGGCTTCCCTGGTGCTACCCTGTCCATAACTGCAGCAGGACCTAGTGGTGGCATAGCTCTGATCAGCCCTCATACCTGTGCCCCACAGGCAAAGGGACTTTGGGCTAGAGAAAAAAATAACCCCCATTTGAAAGTTTATAACTGAAAGGAACATTGATATGAAGGGAAGAAACAGGATGGGGTATACACCATGGATGCAGGAGGGTAATTCATCCCACCAGTCACTGTCCCTGCACCAGCAGAGCTCTGACACAGCCAAGCAACTTGGCTGCAGCTGCCCTGGGCTCACAGCAGACACTCTGTGTGTGAGCAGAGTAAAACTATAGGAATAACAAGGGTTTTTTCACCTAAATGTACAAAAATTGGTTTTTTATGATTGCAGTTCCCCACCTGTAAGGGGTAAAGGGGTAAGTCATTTTATGTGCAGCAGCCAGGGACATGCTTCTGGCAGTTTGGACTTTGGTAAGGAAAGACTCATGGAGAAAATCATGATCTGGTCTTTTTGCAAGAGAAGAACAATTTGAGGAGCAAACCACAACTGTGTTCCTCCTGGTGCCTTCCCAGTGGCGATTCACAAGGATGACCAGCGTGGAGTTCATTTTGTACAGAACCTTCCCAGGGGGAGCCAACCCTGCTGCCCTGCCTTCAGAGCAAGGGCACTTGAGCTTCCCTGGCCCCACCAGGCCCTTTTTTGCCCTCTTTTCCACCCCCACGCTCTCTGAGAAGAAGAGAGGGGTCCTCCAGGCCTTGGGAAGGGGTAGGAGGTGGGACCTTCACTGATGGTGCTGCACTTGATGAAAATAAGCACAGGGAAATATTCAGCCATCGCACAGGTCTCAGAGTACAGCTGCAAGGCAAAACCTACTTTGCTGTTTGCTGTAACATTAGCCTCTGTTCAATGCCCATTAATGTGTGGTTCAAAGGATGACAATTTTTGTCTGATTTTCCCTTTGCCCTCCTTCTCTTTTTCTCAGTTCCAGTAACTTTTATCTCTGCCCTGTCACAAGGCTTGGCTTTTGCTCCCCAGGGCTGTTCTCTCTGAGAAAACATCCTTTATTGACACACTTTGTACCAGCTGAGGAGCAGCTCTGTGTGCCTTGTGAGATCCGGTTTGGCCACACGTAGCATTTACTGAGTGAATTTGTTTATTTAAATAACTGCTGTATTTTCTCCCTACACAAGCATTGGTAGATGTTGGGATGTCAGAGCCAGTTATATTCTGGAAAGGAAGATGGGAACAGCTGGGTTTTTGCTTTCTGCCTGTAGCCACTGTAGCAGAAGTGCATGAGGACATGGTCCCTGCCATGAGCCTCCCAGAGCTGCTGGTCCCAGGATGAATGAGGGTGGGGAAGTAGATGGACAGTGAGATGATGTGAATGATGGGGCCATGCAGCACTCTGGCAATGCCACCAGGGCCAGGACAGTCCTTCTCTTTGTGTGTTTTCAGTTTGCTCCTCTTCCTATTCCATGTGTGCATGGGAAATGCCACCCTGCATCCCTGGTAGAGCATCTCCATCCTGAGATTACGACTTCAGTTGTGAGCTTGCTTCTTTTCTGGCAAAAATGAGTGTGTGTTGCTTCAGTCCTGGTGCTGTGGAGCAGTGCCAGGGCCACGTGTGTGTCTGTGCCACTTATGCTACTCGAGCTGGGCTGTTTGCTCAAAGCTCGTGAAGCACAAATTTATGTGGGTTTTTTTCCTGAGCATCCCCCAGCTCTACCGAGTGTGTTGGCCACCCTATTATTTTATTCTTTATTTTTAAAACTTCTCTGGAGCATTTAATTTCAGTAAAACTCATGCTTTTTTTGGTCTTTATAAATTTTATTGAAAGTCTCTTTGCTTGCTCATAGAAGGGTGATGGAAGCAATGCTAGCCACCAGTTCTTACCAGTGACTCATCTCTGTTTCACAATATTTCAGGTGAGCATGGGCTGATGGAGCCTTTAAGCAGTAGATGGGCCTGAGGATACCTGAAGCTGTGCAGGGAGATGTCAGACATTTGTACTCCCACACTTTCACAGGGGTGTTGAAAATGAATTTCTATAAAGCATTCATTACATCTGTTTCAGGAGGGGAATAAAATACAAGGCTGTATGGATTCTGAAAAGGGTACCTGCATTCCTGGCAGCAGTTAGGAGCAAACCCTGTCTCCAAAGCAAGGTAGCATGGCATAATTCAAGAAGACTCCCAACTTAAGAACTGCTAGTCACTCAGCAGTTGAGATTCTGTAGTCCAGCAGCCACTTATGTGGAGGGTTGTAATGTCTCCTTTGTGGGTGTGACAGACACAAAGCTCAGATCTCCTGATGGGCAAAGCAATGGATGTCACCAGTGGTCCAGCAGAACCAAAGGCACGCAGGGACAAATTCCTATTATCCAGGGGCTGCTGTCCAACTGAAGGTTTCCCTCACAGAACAAAAGTCCCACAGTGTGGCTGTCATCAAAGTGACCCAGGCCCTCTGTGCAAAGTCCTCGGGAGAAGGGGATTCTGCAGTGCAAATGGTGGTAGAGGTTTGGGTGAGTTCCTGGTGGTTCCATGAGAGTTTCCCTCCTGCAGATGATGCTCTGAAAGCAGCGGGGATTAGTGCAGCTGCTGTGCAACATTTTTGAGGCCCACACTGTTTCTGGTGGGCTGACTGAGAAGAGATTTGGGCTCCAGATCCCACTGAGTGAGAGCAGTTGTTGGAGTATTTTTTAAAATTCTCTAGATAGTGTTTACCTGGACCTCAGAAATCGCTGTGAGATGAGAAATCACTATTTGCCTGTATTTTTTTGCTTACCATTCACAACTCATATCTTGGAAAGGGATGCTTTGGGAATCTCAGTGCTTCTGAAAAGAAACACCACTTAAAGGTCTTCGTTTGTCCTGCTCAAATCCTCCACCTGTGTGTTTACACTGTGCTCAGAAACGAGGCAGTCTGGCATCTGACAACCTGCAAGACCTTTCTTTTACCCAGTGCAAAGAGCAATACAGGCTGAGGTGGCACAAAATAGCAATATTTCCTGGGAAAAAAAGTTACAAGGCAATGATATGGTAAAGTTAGTTCTCTAATGAAGCATCTAAGGGTCAACTGTCTGGCGGCCTTGCCCTATATCAGTAATTATTTATATGAGAAAGAAGGGTTGTGTGTCCTGAAATGCTACGCAGGTCCCCTATGTGGGATGTAAGGCACCTGTGGATGATCCCTGACCTCGTCCAGATGGAGGATAACTCCATTTATCTCCTGGCCAGGACCATATACCCCAGACACCTTGATCTGTGGACAGGCTTGTTGGCCGGGGCAGGGGATGCAGTGTCAATGAGCTGACAGCTTATTTCCATGTGACACCTGCTGGCAAGAAAAGGCACGGCTGCCCTTTGGAAAGGAGACCTGCTTGTACCTTTTTGTTTTTCTGAAAAGCACGCACCTCTTACCCCTTTCCTCTCCGGGGTCTCTCAGTGCTCATGGTTGGTATTCTCAGAACTTTGACTCGTTTGGGCAATTTGGAAAGTACTTGTCCAGGGCACTTATGTGTACAGGACGTATCTCTTTAGGTGTTTGCTTTTTTTGTTTCTGCAGAAAATGCCTTTCAAAAAACCCCAATAATCCTAAACTAACTAAACTTCAGATTGTTTCAGCGGCAACAGAAACTGCTCTGAATATGAACAAATAAACTACACTGAACAGTGACCACACTTTCACATCAAAGCAGAGATCTTGAACATCACTGGATTTTATTTCATGCTTTGTTATGTTGCTGTCACAATGTTATCAGCTTTGCACAACCCGTGCCCTCTGTGTTACCTCACCTGCCCTCTGTGTCTGTGGGATGGAGAGCAGGAGTGTGGACACTCCGTGATGACAATCTCCATGGCTCCCACCACAAACCTGGTGGGCTGCTCTGGAGCAGGAGGGACCCACTTTGTCAAAGGGTGCTTGAACAGCATTTTGCAGGGCTGGAAGGGCCCTGGAGCTGCAAGGTGTGTTTACACACCATTTTTCTCTCTAGCTGGAGAGGAGAGGCTGGAGTTGAGCAGGAATTTCAAGCTGCCAGCCCTGACCCATAAGCAGTGAGCACCTGGCCTGCAGAGGCTGGCTTTACATTGGTCTGTGTCTGATGGGGAAAAATAAATATGCTGGCTGAAAAAAACATACTCTGTGTGCAGTACCTGATAAAGTTTGTGGTGAGAACTGCTCCCTGGCTACAGAGCAAATACCAACTTCCTGAAGGCCTCTCTCTGCTTATGTAAATCCCCCTTCCCAAGCTTGTCCTGAAATCCAGGGTCGGCCTGAGAGCACCAGCAAGTTTCAAACGTGGCCCCAAGTGCTGCTAAGGTTGTGAACCACTGATTTACAATGTCACTACAATCTTTGGCTGTCTGTTTAAGAAGAGTATCATTCAACAAACAGCAGCTGAATGCTTTCATGTCAAGCAAAATCATTCCTTTAAGAGGTTTAGTTGTCAGGTATTCATTAAAGCAGGTTTTACATCAAAATGATAGTCACTAATACAGTGAAAACATCTTTTACAGCTTTCAGGATTTTTGTGCTGCTCTGTATAAATCCTGAATTTCCACTGGCGTGGAAATGTCTTCCTGGGCCTGGGTATGAGACTGCATTTTGTTGGTCCCCTTCAGAAGAAAACAAATATAGAATGTCAGTGGGGTAGGAATAAGGACATTCCTGAAGGTCCTTTATGTAAATAGGGTGCAATGTATTGTAGCTACAACTTTAGCATAGAATTCCCATCACTTCTGCAAACGGTTTTCCACCTTGTAAATCCTAAAAATCAGTTTGCATTTTATTATCTCTGTAAGGTGAAAATTATCATTCTAACTACTTTTTTTTTTTTTTTTTTTAAAGTAACTGAGCTTAAAGGTAGTTTTGACTTAAGGAACAGAAAGTCAATAGTAATCTGGTCATTTTAGGCTTTGGTTGTCCCCATGCTTTGGAGAAATTTGCTCATTTGAGAGACTGCTAAATCAGCATGTAGTCAGACCCTTTTTGCTAGTCTCAGGCTGGAGAAACCCAGAGGATATTGCCAAGGCTGCAGTGGCAGGGGGTACTGAATTCAGGTTAATGGGAGCTGCAGCATGCCCAGCTCTCCCTGAAAGTCAGGCAGGTGCCTAAATAAGGATTGAGGCATCTCACTTCAGACTAGCTATTTCTGAAGCTCCTGGCCCTGCTGTGTGAATGGATGGCATTTCAATTGCAAAGAGCAGATGGTACTCACTAGTGATCCAGGACAGCTTTTTTGCATTCGTGTCAAAAATAGACCAAGTGCCAGCTGTAGCTTTTTTGGGTCAGTGGAGGTGAATTCACAGAGTGACGCGCACAATATTGCAACATGCAGCAGCAGGGAAAAATCAGGTGTTCATTTCAGTAGCACAAAATGCTTTTAAATGGCTTAAACTATTTCTCATGTCTCTTTACACAGATCAATTCCTGGTGTGTTTCACTCAGCAGTAAACTAAATTGCCTGATGCCATAAAGGTATTATTCTGCATAGATGTAGCTTTCAGTGTGGTTCAATTTAGCATTTGCATCCAGTTCTTGGAGGCAGCTTTGGCTATGCTGCTGATGGGGCACTTCAGTGGTGCTGAGCAGTGGAGGGACTATGGTGGAAGAAGGAGCTGCTGTGCCCTTGCTTGCCTTCCCAGGAAACCGAGTTTTAGAGGTCCTGGTGGGAAGGCTGCCAAGCTGATCCACCTAAGAGCAGGCAGTGTAAGGAGCAGTTTGAGGGTGCTTTACATTTATTAGAAAACCAGAGGTGATTTTGGGTTTTTTGGCTTACTGCTCATTTTATGTGTTGCTAAAGTTTAGTTGTACTTCAGTGAGAAACTATGGAAAGGTGGTGTAGCGTCAGTAAGGATGATCTCTTTGTCAGTTTAATTGGGACATAGCCTTTTTTTTTTTTTTAACTGAGAATCTGTGATGCACAAAGAGGAGAGCTTGCATCATTTAAGGCAAAAAATAAGCTGTGTATGCGTAAGAAAGCTGGTCCACAGGCACACCCTGCTGGTTTGTAGGAAGACTGCAAAGGAAATATATAGATACACACTTTTATAAAAGGCAGATTTCCTGTCTTTTTATGATCTAAAATAACTTTTTTCTTGCTCTTGGTTTTCATTTCTGAAAATATGGGCAGCGATGCATGAGCTGATAAGGAGGGTCCTAAAGAAACCAGGGAGGTTGCCTGGCTGGGAGGGCTCCTGCAGCAGATCTCAGTGCTTTTGGAGATCTCTACCAGTTCTGTGTGCCTACCAGAGTGACTTCATCATGTAGCTGAAATAGCTAACATCTAAAGTAACTTGTATGAGACACCCCTCCATGCCCTAAGAGAGGTAAACAACACTGTGAGCTTGACCGTTGTTGGGATTTTTCCACATGAAGAAAATTACTGGAATAGCAACACAGAGAAAAAAACCTGTTCTTTGATTCTGCTCTGGAATCTCTCCCAGATGCCCATGTGATGATTGCCTCCATATGACTTTCCACCCAAAAAAAAGAATAAAGGGGGGGGGAAAGGAATTACAGAAATAATGCTCCCTTTATCCCTGAACAAAATGTCTGCAGTGATTCGGAAATAGTTATTCCAGTTGATTTCCACACTCAGACCTGCTGCAGTTAACAGCGTGACTGAATTACCTGGGAGCAGCAAGGCTCTTCAAAGTGTATGTGGCCTTCACAGGGCAAGTATGAAGGGTGGTATTTTGAAGAGTCATAGGCAATGGTTGACCATCCCATTTGAAACCTCTCAAGTGTAGCCAATTTAGAAAAATTGCTATGCAGCTGCAAACTGGGCTTTTTTACAGATGTCAGCCAGAGACATCCTTGTTCATTAGTTCTGGGGTGGCTGAATCCCTGCATTTTTCAAGACTGCAATGTTCATATATTTTGGAGTCATAAGACTGATAGGGAGAGAGAGCTGCCTGGGGAGGGGGGAATTGGCAAGACCCTTTCCTTCTGCTGTATGATCCCCAAGGGAGCACAGCTGGGAGCACAGCTGTCCGAGCATTAGCACCTGCCAGGGGCTCTCGTCTTCTGCCCACACTCATGATTTAGATAACCCGAGCAAACTGATACCCAGCACAGCCCTGTCCATGACAGGTGGGTGCCCTCCAGTCCCTTGTCTGTAGCAGGAGTTATGCCTGAGCTCACTGGCTCGGGGTATGCTGGGGAGACTGGAGGGAACCATTGCCTGGGGATAAAAATAATGTCCTGGGGATGCAGAAATACGGAGTTTGGATTATCTCCCTGTGAAATCGCTGCAGGAAAGGGAATGGAGACAGAAGTGGTAGCCAACAGGGTGAGCAGGCTGCCTGCAGAGCTGCTCCGGAAACTCTCTGAAGACCAGGAGCCTCCCCTGGAAGTAAGCCACCTTTCCTTTTGCCATTTCTCCTCTCTGTGTCGGGTGTAAATAATGCCTGCATGGACTCCAAATCTTCCTGACTGGCTGGAGAAAGAGATGATACTACTAATTAGAGTGACTAATTCACTTCAAGAAAAAGCATCATTAATGCCATGATTCAACCTTCATTCACCCTTTTACCCAAGTACCCCATGCTTGTGTTCGTAACAGGTTTGGAAATCCTCTTCCAGCCCCTTGCCCAGAAAGGCTCTTGCTCTAGGAAGGGCACACTTGGATGCTATGCCCTGGGACCCCTGGAGCATGTGTCCCTTTCGTATCCGTAACCATTTTTATCCTGTCAGGAGGGATTTACCCTGCGGGACACACCGCTTTTCCACAGCCCCGAGCCCCGTCGGTGCCCTGCAGCCCGAGGTGCAGTAGCAGCTCCTACCTGCAGGTTGTGCCTCTGGACAGCTTTTCCCATCAGCTCCACTCGCTCTCCGAGCCCCGTCCCGGAAAATGACGCACTTTCAATCTTACTGCTGGCAGATTGTGTTTGTTGGGGAAACGATTAATCACTTGCATTTGCTAGATTACCTTTGCATCTGTATAAACCTATCATGAGTTTATGATAAATCAGAGCGAGATAGCTGCAGGATAGACTAACCAACAAACGTGGCAACAGCCTTACTCATAATAACCTACGCAGATATGTGCTTGTGTATATTTTCTGATACTTTCACGTGATGTCAGCAGTGCTCTAAGCACTTCAAAGCCGTGGAAGACAGGTCTTTGCCCCGCAGCACTTTCCGAGCAAGCAGGCATTCAGGGGAAGGGCAGTGAGGAAGGGCCTCGTTTGCTTGGGATGTTGGAGCAGTAACCTTATTGCGTGCATAATGTCAGTGGCATGAGAAAAATGCTGGGGCTGATACATTTTCTATGGTCGAGGGGTCTTTTGGGTGGGTTGGTTTGTTTTTCATGATGAAATATCCCTGTCAGTGACCACGCCTGATACCATGGCGCTCCTCAAACCTTGGGAAGTGCAGGGAAAAGCCTGAGCTGATTTTGCTGTTACAGTACGGAAGGGCTATGCCTTGTGTTGCTAAATGGAGAAGTAGCTTGGGTATGGCAGGCGCAGGAGGAAACAGGCAGACTGGCTCAGAACAAGTTGATTTTAGTTACAACAGGTTTTATTTTGTTTTGCTTAATGACTTTGTAGAAGAAACAAAAATATCCCTTGTTTCTGCATATCCAGTTTGCATTGTTTTTACAGCATGTTCCTTTCTCAGCTCTCCTCCTCTCACACATAAAAAAGATGTTATTTTGGATTAAGCCATCGCTGTGGTATGCGTGGTGGTACTACTCAAGGAAGTAAACAAAACTAAGTGCACCACAACTCTTCCTCTTGCGCTAGAAACCTACGAATCTAAAACATTTTTGTTGTTCTCCGGTAACTCTGCTGATCTCTCAGCCTGATTGCTGCAATGGATTTGTAAAATAAGCCAAGATGCAAAGTGACCTGCCTGGCAGACAAGCCTCCTGTGACACAGCGGCCCTGGCTGTTATCTGCAGCACTGCACGCACCGATGTACAAATACCTTGGATTATGATGAGATTAGTTTTGGGTGGAGCAGTGAATCTGCATTGACTCTGCACACGCCTAGGGAGCCGCTCATCGGGGCTCAGGTGCCGTGGGAGCACAGGGTGACAGCCCCCCTCTCTCCCCTGGGAGAGAGAAAAGGATCGTGGGGTTCTGCAGGCAGAGTCTCTTACGTGCTGTTTTCGCAAAATGCTCGTTGGTGTCCCTCCAAAAAGGAAACAACACTCAGTAAGGCGATGTTCCACCAGGCAGGTAACAAATAAATTGGGCAACAGCTCCAAGGTGACGAATTTCAGCTTCTCCCTTCAGCTGACATGACTTTTTCCAGTGACACTATTCCAACTGAATGTTCTTGGGCTTTGAGAAACCAGCACATAACTAATGGCCTTTCAGTGTTGGAAGTGAGTCATCTGCAGGCTGAGGAGCACACAATGACGCCTTTCAATGGCCTTTAGTAGCAGGGTGAATTGCATTTATAGCTCCAGTTATCAATTTATAAGTAGGGCAATGGTAGTCATACAGGAAGATCAATGGGGTCACTGCTAATCACGTACAAAGAAATGATAAATTCTGTTATTTTTCTATCCCAAAGTAATTGCTGTTGTTTAGGAAGAGAAGGCAGACATCTAAAGATACTCTTGGCCACTGACTTGATAATCCACAGCAGACAGGGCAGCTGAGGATAACATCTTTCCTGTCACCTTGATTCCATAGTTCATTGAATCTGTGCCTGAATCTGGATCTAGTCATAGATTTTCTTTATGAAAAGCACATTTTTTTGGCAAATATGTAATACATTTTACTCAGCAGTGAGTTGTTAATTTCCAAGGCTTTATGTGTTAGGATGGTTGACTCAGAATAACTTTACCCAGGGCACCACAATCATATTGGTTCAAACTTGAATCTCTGCAGCTACTTTGAAAATTTAGGGCTGAGGATCTGGGTTTACCATTATCATTTCAAGCACAAAAACAGTTGGACTTAAACGTGGTTTCCAACTTGAGTGTAGTATAAATATATATACCATATTCTGAATATTCTTTATGCTTTCTCTTCTCATGATTGCTACTGCAGTAACTGAACTGCTTGTCATCTTCAAATTGCTTTGCAGTCCCTGGATTTGAGACAATAGCTGGGTTTTTTTCTGGCTAAGGGCTCAAAAGGGAGTTAGCTGGGCTGGCGTGTTTGTTATGACCGATTCTCTGGTACCCTTTGTGAGCGGGCTCTTGGGAGAGATGAGTCAAGGCCCAGCCCAGTCTCCTGGTAACTCAAGTCATTGTGGGGCATTGATGGGGCTCTCCCTCTTTTCTGTAGTGCTTACATGACTGCGTGATGCCCAGGGATCAGGAATGAGGGGCAGAGCTCTGCCGAGTTAAGCACTGTACGAACATGTGATAAAGAGACAAGTGCTGAAGAGTTTGCAGGCTATTGTTGGTGGGCAAAGCTCATGGTACAAACATTACACATTCTCTGAGCTGATTGTTTTTGGGGGGGTGGGGTGTTTTTTTTTTTCAAATGGGGGAGTCAGCTGGCATTTAGCAAAGGGAAAAGAGGAATTCTGTTTTCTTCTTTCCTGTATGACACTGGTACAATGGCTATGAGAGGCTGGACTATTTTTTAGCACTGAGGACGAAAGATTAAGGGAATAGCTAAATCCAGCTGCGTCCAAAGCTTTGCCTTATAAGGGAACTGCCAGAAAGCACAGATCTCCTGTGAGCCTCTCCTTGGGAGGGAAATCCAGAAAGCAGCTCAGTGATGTGTCAGACAGGAGCTTTCAGGAATGGCCAGAAAAACAACACTCCTCTACATAACTTTGTAAAACTTCAGCAAGAAGGAGGCCACCAGCTTCTTTCTGAGGAGCAGTGTGTGCTGTCACGACAAAGAAACAGCAGCGAGTTTGTCTGGACAGGAGCCTCTTTTGTGACAGCCAGTGCAGCGTCTCTGTTGCAGCCTGGTACTTCAGCTGGTTGCTCATCAGCTGGAAGCTATAAACATTTTCTGCCCACTAGGCACTTTGAGCGGGATGGAGAGAGCTCCTTCCCCTGGTTTAGGAAATGCTCCCTGTTTATCACCCCATCCACCAGTCTGAACTGTCCTCTCTGACTCCTGGGGCAGATCATTCGTGCTGTGGTCCGTAAGAGCCTCACCCATCTGCAGGTGTGCCCAGGCAGCTCACTGGTTCTGACAGAGGAAATCACGCCGGTGGGTTCTCTCCTTGTGCCTCAGGTCCCTTCCTGAGTTAATGTGCTGTTAGAGAGACAGCAAAGACGCTTTCCAAAGACTGCTGGCTCAGCAACGAAGGTCATACATTTTTTAATTAAAAGGCTAAGTGGTTATGAAATGTTCCTGAAACCGGAATGCAAGTAGACATTGACAGCACCAGTTTTGTTTGAAGCATAATCAATTTAAATAGATCTGCTAATGTTTGCCACGCAGCCATGTGACTCCCCTGGGTTTCGCTGTCTCAGCTGTGAGACAGTGGTGCAGAGGCTCGCTGGAACGGGGCAGGATGAGGCCATGGCCATGCTGGGAGAGTATAGGGGTTTTCTTGCAGGGCAGGCAATGCTCCAGCCCCCGTCTCTGCTTGTGCTGCCTGTGGTGCTGCCCTCGCAGGCTCCTGAAGTGTACTGTCAGACAGAAACTGAATTTGCAAGCGAGCAGATGTGGGGAAGTTCCCCTCCTCGTTTTAGAAAACGAGGGCCAGCACTGAGAAATCCCCAGCAGCTTGCCGTGCACCGACTGTCATCCAGCAGAGGAGTTGCACCTGATCCCACGTGCTCTTGGTCCCAGCTTTGCAGACTACGGGGCAGGGACCTCCCAGGCTTTGGGAATGCGGCTTCATCAGGCCCCTGCTTTGGAGGTAAATGATCCTACCTGAAGGAGGAAGGTGTTTAGTGGTGATTATCAGGGATGCCATGAGCTGGTTATGACTGCTGGGGGAGCAGGTTCAGCTCCAGAACATACAACACAACCTTGAGGGCAAGTGGTCATGTAACACGTGAAACCTGCTTATGAGGGCACTCCCACCATCCACTGCTGTTCCTAGGTATGGGTGATGTTACTCTATCATGGAGCTGTAAAGCTGGGGTGATTTTTAGGTGTAAATGGTAAAAAGCTGGTGCTAATAAATTAGAGCTTCAGGTCCCCTCACTAAAGGATGGAGAGTATAAAAGGGTGAAGTGTATATATATACACACACAAACCTACTGTGTGCATGGAAAAAATGTTTGTGCAGAAACATCTGATACCCAAGAGCTCAATTAGGTCTTGATGAATGAGTCTGAAGTCACACTTCAAGAGCAGTCTTCAGAAGTTCAAGGATGTTTCCCCACATTAATTATGTACATACATAAGTGGCTTTGTAGAGGTCTGAAACATCATCCACTGAGCACAGGTGCAGAAACATTGCACCGTGTCAAAACCTCTTGACAGATTTTAGCAAAACCTAAGACCTAGGAATAATTAGGAATAATAAAAAATCCTCTTTCACAACATTGTTTCTGTTAGCACTGTAAAAATTTGAATTTAAATGAAACCAATCCCTACTGTCTCCCCCTCAGCACTTAGTGCAGTGTCCTTTCTCCCAGAGGAACCACTTCACTGCATGGTGGTGCTTCCCCTCCTGTGTGGGAGCAAGTCACACCAGAACCTGTCAGATCTAGAAACACAGCAAGGAAAGTTAAACCCGCACACTTTCGTCTCAGGCTGGAGTTAATAATTGATCTTCCTCAGATGCAAGCTACATGCTTCTGAGAAAATAAAAACAAACATACATTCCTGCCCCAAACAAACATCTCTGAATGCAAGCTGCTAAAGAGTAATGTTAATGTGTGTTTCAGGAAACAGGGTATATGCTCTTCTGTTTAAAACCCTTCTTGGATAAAATCCTTGGCTTTCCCTCCTGAAAGTGCTGCACACCTAGAAAAAGTATTCTTGATCATCTTTCTTTTAGGCTGTGCTTTCTCTGTGTGCTTTCCTTAACCACTGTTCTTCACCTGGCATCTATCCCTAAATGCATAATGTAGCTTTTTGGAGTGGACAGTCATACAGATGTGTTGTTTCAGGCACACAGTATGACTTGTATTTGACTCATAGGCTCATCTGGGCTCTGGGCTGATTTTTCCACTCAACTCATGCTCTTTCAAAGCTACCTGCCTATTAACATAGTACTTTCATTGTCATTACAATGACAAATTACATGACAGGTGCTGTTGCAGTCTACAGAAAGGCAGTTTTCCTTCCAGACATGGCATTTACTCCTCCAGAATAACTGGCAGTGCCTGTCTGGAAGGGATGGAGTTGCACCTGGCGAGCTGGAGGGCCTGTCTCACCACACTTCTGCTGTTTTCATCTGTTGGTTCCACATCTTTTTTCCTGAAATGCCATGTCTTCCCTTTAGCATATGCTTTTTTTTTTTTCATTTTTAATTTTAGCCAAAATTTGGGCATCTCAGGCCTGACTTTAGTCTGAGAAGTATAATTTTTACATGCACTTGACAGGGGGTTTTTTGTTGTTGTTGTTATTTTCTTCTTCCCTTGTTCACAAACCCCTCTGCTTCATCTCCTGCCAGAAGATCTACTGCATCTCAGCTTTCTGCCCGCCCTTCTCTGTGATTACTGTACCCTGTCGCTTTTATGTGTGTCTTTGGTTCCTGTTTCCCCAGCTGACTGCAGCCAGCCCAAGCAGAAACAGAGGTTTTGTTGGAGAACAGTAGATTTGACTGAGCACCCGTTTGATGGAGTGACACTTGGCAATATCCCAGTGCTGTCAGGGGGCCAGCTGAGTCTCCAGAGCTTTTATAGTTTGGTTAGGGAATAAACTCAGATGGTGTAACAGTGCAGTGCATGAATGAAACCTGTATTACCTGATGGGCCTGGCTCCACAGAGCTGTGGAGACCAGGTACCTGTCTCAGTGTTTAGTGAAGATGTCTGTTGTTTCAGCCTGGTTAAGATCTGCACACATTCTTGTATTTAAGCAGAGACTTCAGAGAATGTGGGTCAATTAGTTGACCTGGGCTGTAAACCTTTATTTTTGGTGTGGGTAGGTGTATTTTGGCTGTGCTGATATATATTTCATCTAGACAGCTTGTAGATAATCTTTGTGGTATGAATCTTGTCTGGTGCTGCCACTCTAGGAGGTGATGATGACTAACAAAATGGTCAAGTTGCCATACATCTGTCTTCTGGTGGCTGTACTGTCTCGTGTGTTCTGTGGGGCAGCGTTGACTCTGGGCAGCAAGAAAGGAGAAGGAACTTCCCTCATGTGGTGCTGCCAAACCACATGAGTTATGCTGGACACAGGCATTATCAGGGAGTGACTCATAGGATGATATGTCAGCTTTGTGACCTTCTGAGCTGAGGCTTGGAGCCAGCTGGAGAGCAGTGACCAGCTCGCTCAAGATAACTCGTGCTTGCTTTGTTACTGTCCTGCTGTCTCTTCAATGGCACAGCTGATGTTGCCTGCGTGTCTCAAATCAGCTGATGAAGCATTGACTGCTGCCAGTCCTCTCAGTCCTCTAGCAGAGCTTGAGTATTGAAATAAATGTGGAGGGATGGGGGTGGACTTCATCTCCAGATGAATTAAAAGGGTCTCTTCCACTTGCCTTGTGTCAGAGCTCTTGGGATGATTCAGCATATCAAAAAACGCAAATGGTTAAACACACCATCTCTATGATTGCAAATGCTTTCCAGACAGAAGACTTTGCATTTGTCTAATTATTTGCATGACACTACGACTACAGTATTATAGCCTCTTTTATCCTGCACCTTTGTTGGGGCAGGCAGAGCTAGCTTTGTGCAGTTGTGGCACTGTCAGGTTGCTGAAAACCCTCACTTCATTTATCTTCAGCTCCTTGGAAGTGCTGATGGCTGCCAGCCAGGCTGTGAAAGATGTCTGTGAGGTGAGCGCTATCACAGCTGCCTTTTCCAGCAGCAGCCAGGAAGGATGTTTTGGTGAGCTGGGCATGCAGCACAGGTACAGGGACCCTGACTTTGCACACCTGAGAACATGGAGGGGAATGCATGTGTTTGTTTTAATCTTCAGGGTTTAGAGACAAATGACTGCCTGGGTTCACAATGAGTGTGTCAGTGCTGTGCACGGGAAGGCTGCCCAGAAGTGTGGAAATGTGCCAGCAACTCTTATTTCAAGTGCTCGGGGATAGGTCATGTCTGTGCTGTACTGCACCCCCTCCCTTGCATATCTTCCCTGTGTCTGACCACACTGCCAGGGGCATTCAGGAAATCCTTTCCACTGAGTCAGAGAAGGGATCCTGTTGTGTAACACGGCGTTCGCACTCCATCATGGCTTCAACACAGGATTAGGACAGCATCTGCACTTTCCCTAAACTAATCTGCAAACATGCCAGTGGGGCTGTGGCAGCCAGCCTTCACAGGGCTGTCCCTGGCAGTGTGGAAGGAATTAAAGGGACACCAAAGCCCCACTTTGCAGGGATGAGCAGCAGCCCCAGAACTTGCCAGGGAGAGCCAGCAGACTCCGGCCCACAGCTGCTTCCCATCACTTCCATTTCCTGGATAATGGTGTTCATTTCCTTCCAGATTTTACTTGCCTGGGAACACAATAACATCTGTTCATCCAGGTTTCATGAAAGATGAACTTCCTCATAGCAGAAAAGGCTTTTAAAAGTTGTTTCGTCTTTCTTTTTTTTTTGTTTTTGTTTTGTTTTGTTCTCAGAACAATGACTTCAAATGAGGATTTTTCCTCTAAAAGACAATTGTAAAAATGCTAAGCATGCCTTGTCTCTTTGTTTGGCCTTTTGCTAAACAATTTCTGCTCTGACTTGCCCATGACACCAGCTCCAAGTGCCCATCTCTGGACTGTTCAGGGCTGCAGTGGCTGTGTCTGTGCCAGGAGCAGATTGGCAGTGCCACTACCATATACTGTGCTGTAGCCAGTTCTCCTGAGGATGCACAAAATGCTATGGAAAGAAACTTTTCCCATGCACAGATATGTTCAACCTGGTATACTAATGTGAGAAAGAAACCAGAAAGGTTTACAACAATGAGAATAAACAGATTATTAGCTTAGTAAAAAATACCTCTTTAAATGGCCACTTGTCTGTGTAATCTTACACTCAGACTTCTGGATTTTTTTAGTAGAATATGGCATAGTTCATCTCTATAGGATCACTTATGCAACTTAGACTGTTTTTTTCCCCCTAAATTAGCTAATTAGCAGTTAAAAATGCTACATACCTCATGGTTATGTGCAACATCATTCCTCATCACTTTTCTCTTCTTGTCACTTTGTTATTATACAGTTAAAATGCAGTTCTTTAGGAAGGAAGAGTGAAGTAGTTAAGAATCATTTTATTCTCATGCAGCTCAATTCTAAAGCATTTCAAGCACCAAGCCCTCTTACTGTCTTCGGTGGACAGCTTTGTGACACCTTTGAGGAAGACATTTATATAAATGACCTCTCCCCTGGGGTATCACATGGACTTTGCACACATGCAGACCTGACCCAGTGGACTGACTGTTTCCCAGGAGATCCCTTTCTGTTCCAGAGAGAACGCCCTGACTTCCTCCTGTCCACTCTGTTTCAAGATAATGTGTAACAGACTGCCAGCCTGTTTGGGAATAATCTTCTCCATTCATTTGCAGCTCTGATCTGAAAGCCTCTGAGAGTTGAAGGTTAAGCAGTTGGAGTTCCGGCTGGAAGACACAGCTGACTTTATACTTGGACTCTGAAACAGGCACTCAAAGGGTACACCTGTACCTTGCATGGTACAGCTGCCTCTTACTCACGCCCTTGAACCGAGAGGACCAGTAGGTAACAGAGGTATGGAGAAACTAGCTTTGTCCTGCTATGGGCAAGCTGAAGCCAGTCTGCTCTGCTGCTGCTCCTTTTGGAGCACAGCATTCCCCACAACATTGAGTTTCAGCAGTACTTAACTTCAAAACTGGTTTGTGATTCTGTGTCTGGGTGACAGCCACCTGGTGACTATACTGCTTCTACCCTTCATCTCATGCATATGATTCTCCTCCATATTTTAAGATGCAAGTCTCAAAGTGCCAATAAATGTGGCCTATCTATTAGGAGTGTGCAAGGATCAGAAATAAGCAGGCAGAAAACACAGCTGTAATGCTATTAAAGGTGCTAAATGTTTTTCTTTTCCCTGTAATGTTTATTTGACAGCGTTGGAGCCGATTCTGTACAATCTATTTGGGGATGCAAAAAAAGGGCTACCAATCTTTTTACAGAACTACGATGTGGGAAGAGCACTGTTCCTCATGGTTTCCCTTTTCCATACAGCCACTCATCCTGAGCAGGGCTGGATGCCATTTGGCTGGGGTGTGCCAGGCATCCAGAACCTGGCCAAATCCTCAGGAAATGATCAGCAGCGTTCCACCACACACATCCTTCTGCTTTTCCCGAAGTACAGGGTCACTGGACTGAGCTGATGAATGTTTCAGCTCATTAACTTCATAAGTTAATGGTTCTCGTTACTCAAATTAGTATTGAGATGTAAATTAACCTTTTCCCTCTTATCTGTTAAATAAAGGTTATAATCTCTATATTCAGGATGTTTCTGGAAGATTATTACTCACTAGCATGTGATTTTGATTGATTATTTCCAGTTCTAGCAATCATTAACAACTACTGGTTGTTTAAGAATTACTTTTTATTTCAAAGGGTGGAATTTATTTGGCTTTACACCAAGGCAGGTTAAGTAAGGTCTGCTGAGCAGTTATTACCTTTCTCTTCAGTCATACTGTTGTGTAAAGAGGCAATACATTCTACTGTTTTTGCTTTTTCAACTCTGAATTTCACCTTTACTGTTAAGAAAATATGTCGACATATCAAACAATGTAACAGGCAAAGCAGAACAAAATGAGTCACTATTTAAAGTATTTTTTTCCTCTTAGATTATGCTTTCTCTATTACAGTATATTGATCAAAAGACAGATACAACTTAGAAGGTGGATAACTGGAGAAAAAACTTGCAGAAATGTACAAGGTGAGATAAACAGAATGGATGAATTATATCAAAATACACATAATGAAACTCCAAGATATAAAACAAAATGTAAGTTCTTGATTAAACATGACTAACAGGAAGACACATGGCTAACTTGAGAGTTTGTAACTCTGCTACAGCCATGGTGTAGTAATTCAAAGCTGGGGAGGAAACAGAAAGGTGGCTGGAAGATATTTTTCTAACCATAGACACGTCAGTAATTATATGTGTCTGTTCTACATGCCTTCTGGCCCAAAATACTCAACATTTTTCATTTGTTGTCTTAAAGTATTTTTAGCCCAAAATATCTCCATACCACAGCCAGGTTGCTCAACCTTGTCACTGTTCTCTGAGGCTGTTTTAGCAGAGCTGATCCTCAAGTTCCCAATGAGACTTTAATCTGACACGGCACATGTTGCAAAGAGCCTGAAGACAACACAAGAATTCTTATTGAATGGACTACCAATAGGGTCTATTAGATTTGTTCTCAAACTAAGCCCATGATGTCTTGGGTGACTAGTGTAAGGTATTACAAGTTTTCTTTGTTTACAAATCTGTGGCAGAATAAGGGATCGTCAAGTAATTTCAGAACTGTTTATATTTCCTCTTAAAAATCAATATAACTATATTATCTAGACAGGCAACTGATTTGGCTTTATGCTTCATTATAAGGATATCTAATTGCCTGAAGCTCTGTTTGTCGATCAAAGAACCAGATGAAACTTTATCTAAATATTCCAAATAACCAAGCACTTGGTCATCATTTAAAAATTGCCTATGACAGGAAGGCTGTGAAGTCTGTTGTGTGACAACATCCCTTTCCTGTGGTGCAGGCCAAGTATACAGAGAGAAACAAAATTATCAACATTTCTTGGCTGCTACTCTTTCTTTGAGCCATCTTACAACATGTCTAATTCAAAGCACCTCAAGACATGTTTTACAGACTTATTATGTGAAACTCCTATTTATCAAAGAAGTGAATGCTGACCTGTCAATTTGTAACCCAGGTTGTTTCACTTACGTGTTTTACAGCGTGACCCAATTCAATAGTTGTCTCGGGACAACCTGTGAGGGAGTGACAACCTATGGCATGTGCGTGGGAATGAGTGATGTTGCCACCAGAGATCATGTAATCTTAGAAACGCTACCAACTTCAATAGCACAACCCAGTCACTTGAGGTAAAAGCCCAAATTATTGGGTCTAATACTGCTATGGAAACTATCCTGAGGGCTAAAAATACTATTTAAAAGTCAGAGTTTCTTTTCTTGTACATTTTCCCATCAACTCCTGACTTCAGTGAGAGTTCTTTCAAGGCCTGTCTGAAAAGATGGAGCATTATGAAGCAGTTAAAGATGATGTGAAGAAGTTCTGTGACAGCAGTTAACTCTAAAGAAGCACAAATATTGAACTTTCGCAAATGTTTCAAATGCACCAAAAATGCCATACAAAAATTTTGAATCTTTGTCTCCTTGGAATTTAGGACGAATACACACGTGTTTAAGCACTAGACTAGTAATTAGCAAAAACTCATGCTCAATCCAACCTTGATTGCTCTACTTCTTAAATCTTTGAATGCAGTTTTGCAAATCTTCAGTCCCTTGGCCTACTGTTGTGGAACTGTTCAAAAGTCCTTGTTTAAACATTAAATACCCTTGGAAGTGTGATGGTACACTGTGTGCTACTGGAAGTGCTGCTGGTCCTTCTCCCTTTCACCTCCTTAAGAAAGTTACATGTTTATAAAGAGAGAATTAGATGTGGGAGGAGGAGGGAAATCTTTCAAGGTTACATCCTTCAAGAATTAAAAAACACTGTCTGTTTTCGCATTAGTGTTTACGGGACTGTTTGTTTTTAAGTCAACAGGAGACTTAAAAAGTCTTGCAACTCACAAGGAGACCTGCAACTCCTGGCACTGGCAAAGGAAGGCTGACGACTAAATCACCTGAAGGGTACATTTCTCTTCCCTCAGTGCAACAACAGAAATGAGAGGGTGCCAAAAATATCAGGGCAGAAAGAAACGTGGGTTTTGCTGACTAGTTTGCCATTTCAGAGGTAGTGGGATTTTGTTTGTGGTAGCATTACACCTTGCACCTGATCAGAGTGGTTTCTATGTACTCCTGAGGAACTTTCTGGATGTTGGAGACATTTAAACTGTTTGGATTGCTACTTACAATGAGACAGTTTCCTTTATAGTCTGACTGCTTGTTTTGCTTGCTTCATTTTACCTTGTTTTGTTTCATTTTGTTTTTACCTTGTTTTGTTTTTCTCCAGGCTAGGTAGCCCTGCTTCTAAGCCTGGGTGTCCTGTTATACTTAAGCCTCTACATGGCCACAAGTAATTTTAACTTGAATTTGTGAAAGGGTAAAACAGGACTTTTCCTACATGGGACCGTTAAACAGGGTTCATTCTTGTGCCTTTGCCTGAAAGATTGTACCTCCAGAAGTGTCTTCTTATGATGCTGGAATTCAGAGCTGAAAGCAGCCAGCTTAGGATGAGGGCTGGTTGCAGCACAGACTGGCTACTCAATTACTTCAGGGCCAGGGTGGCACAGGCAGATCAAAGAATGCTTTGGGTTAGAAGGGACCTTAATTATCATTTAGTTCCAACTGCCATGGACAGGGACACCTTCCACTACACCAGGTTGCTCAGAGCACCATCCAACCTGGCCTTGAGCATTGCCAGGGATGGAACATCCACAGCTTCTTTGGGCAACCTGTGCCAGTGCCTCACCACCCTTACAATGAAGAATTTTTTTCCTAATACCTAATGTAAACCTGCCCTCTGTCAGTTTGAAGCCATTGCCCTCATCCTGTCACTGCAGGCCCTTGTAGAAAGTCCCTCCCCATCTTTCCTGTAGGCCCCTTTAGGTACTGAGATGTTAATGGTCAGCCAGTGATTGCCCAGTCCTGTGGAGCTTTGACATGATGAGCCAGCTTGTGGTCAGCCTGAGTGCTCTGACCTTCGCTCAATGCACGCACCAATTTTACATGTCCGTTCTCAAGAGCAGCACGACATGAGTTCATGGGCTCCCCTGAGCTCTCTCAGGCATGCTCACCACAGACATCTGGAATATGGTGGAGCAAGTCAGATGGTGTTGTCACTTGCTCCTTGCTTGCACAAGGTTACCAAGGATAATATTTGAGGATCAGGAACAGAAACAGAAGATCCAAATTTGCTCTGACTCCGTGGCCTCCTGTAATATCGAGACCTGGACTGCAGTTTGACAGATGTCACCAGAATTAAGCATTAAATATGACACGAATGCACGGGGTATGTAGCACTATAATTTGGGTATATTATAGTGCAAATAATATGCAGTGTGCTGGATGCAGCAGAGAATACTTCTCTGGTAGGTATCCTGTTGGCTTCTGAAGGTGAATGTTCTGATGTGCAAAGAATTTTACATCTGAAAAATGCTATGAGTGATAATGAGCATGAGGAACAATGGTGCTGTCTCACCAACCAAGATGAAAGGAAACAGGTTAACAAATAGAATAACAGGAAAAAATTGTGCCAGACTTTGCAGATCATCCTCAATAACCCTACTTCTCTGATTTCCTTGCTCTGTTATATACAATATAACATGTCATATATTGTCTGTTATCCATGCTAGGAATGTCCCAGGCCCTTGTAGTCTCTCTTCTTGTCAGTCTCAACAAATCATCTAAATATTCTTTCCTTTGAATTAATTCCTCACTTCCCTTGTTTGCCTGGAATGTGAGTGATGAGAAATGAGTTATGAACTCATCAATGCACTACACACAGGGAGGGCATTATTGATTTTATTTTTTTGCTTGTCACTTGAGGTCACTCCCTCCACTATTACCTTCCAGTTAAAACCTCTGAATGTTTTCCTTCTTGTTCTTTTTCTGAGGTGTTATTCCCAGACATCTGAACCTTCATTTTCTTAGATTAAATAGTAACCGTTTACTACTTATGCTTTTGTGTTCAGAGGAAGCTGTTTCATATCTTCTGTACAATCTAATGGGGGATAGTACTTGTGACTGACAACCCTTCCTTTGAATCAATATTAAAATGTTACCCAAATGTACAGCAAGTTAGCTTCACAAAAGAAAAAAAAAATATTTTTAGGAACTGCTGTTAGAATCAGCAGAATGCTCCAGTAGATAATGGTGGTATCTTGTCCTTAGTTCTCTTTTGGAAAGCATTACCCAGCAACAAATGAAATGGAGCCAACATAACCATTTAAAATAGCAAAGCAAACAGTTCATGTCGTAGTCAAGATAATCCTTAATTTCTGCTGCTTATCTGAGATCTGCCCTGCTGATCTGATGGGAGGATTTAACCTTCCTGAAAGCTGTATGTGCTTAAACTGGGAAGACCTCCTTCCACCTGCTTTTCAGAGTCCTTTCTCATAGGCGATTAACACTGCTATGCCTTTTTTTAGAAAGGAAAATCTTTGAAATATGGATTATTTTTACAGGGATGTACTAGGAATATTTTGCTACAGTACAGCTTAAGTGAAATACTTAAAAAATAATGCCTATTTAAAAGATTTTTTTTCTTTACAGAAGAACCTTTTTGTCTTAAATTCTCATAATTTTTGTCCTACGAAAGAATACATGTAGTTGTGGAAATTAAAAGAGAATTATTTGCTTATGGTTACTGCTGGTTGTATAACCAACTTAAAAGCTCTAGGGAATTTTAATTTCAAATTTCTTTGCACTATGTTGGAAACCATTTTGTAATTTTCTGTTTCTCTTGGGATACTGTGTGAAACACAGAATGTCAGAGCAGATGGTGTGTCTTCTCTTTCCAGAGAGACAAGTAACATCACTCTGTTCAAGGGAGAAGTCTAAAGAGGGTTTCACTGGGATATGGGAAAGCCCAGTCTAACATCTGGATCAAAACAAACAGCAGTGTCAGTTTAACAGGTTTAATGTGTAATACTTTTCACAAGCAAATAGCTCTATTTCTGTTGCTATTTTTACCATGTTTCTTATGGCTTATTTTAAAATGAAAAATTACAACCCTGTCTTTAGATTAAGACTTTCTGGTGTACCTGTGCCATTGGGAGGAGGGGAGAGAATCACTGGGCGAAATGTCTCAGGCTTAGTCATAGTAGAAGCAAGGAGTGATGGCCTGAATTATGCAGCAAAAGTTCTCAGAATAGGGAATGAGTCACTATTGCCCTTGAACTTTGTGGATCTGAAACTATATTTATCATTTCACATTGTTCCAAAGCTGTGTATTTGTAGTCCCACACACAGAGCAACTTGCATTTTCTGCCCTCAAGAGCTAAAACACACACAAGAGATTTTCCAGGGAGAAAAGTTGAGAATTAATTTCTTTGAGGGAGTTTTAAGAAAAGCTTTATTAAAGAATACTTGCACTGGGAGACAATTGATGTGAAGGTAGTACTAAAAGGTTAAATAAAGGAATAAGGCAATAGCATACAAAGGGAAAAAAAAAAAGGAAGTGGGTAAAATTAAAGAGTTTCTGTAGGGTCACAAATGCGTAGCATTGGGTACTGTTACAAGAGGCAAGCATTTTCGTGAATGTACTAGCTTTTTCTTTTCCTTCCCACCTCCTTATCTGCAATATTTTGAACACAAACTGGAGCACTAAAACGAGACATCCAGATAATTACATTTTTCATTCTTTCATTTCTTCCCCCACTACAGTATAAGAGATGAATTAAATGAATTTTGAACCAGGTTGTGGCTAAACAGCTGGCTAAACACCAAAAAAACACCTTGGCACTGAAATTCAGCAGGGAATCTTGTAGTGTCTGCAGAACTGTGTGTTCAATTAGCGACCTGGAATTAGCACATCCTGGAAGCGTGCTCACTGTCTCTGGTCTTGCAGCAGCAGCCTCTGTAGAGAGAATGGAAAAGGTGCTCGAGAGACTTCTATCTTTAGAGTATTTTACCTAACGGAATTTTAAAAATGAGAAATATTATTATTGGGTGACAGGATAAAAGAGGCAGTATTGGCTTGCCAAAAGAGACTTAGCAAATGAAAATCCAAAATTAGTTCCAGGAAATATAATAGGTAATGTAATAAGTATGTGAGAACTGTAGGTACTTTGCATTTTTGTACGTGAAGTAAGTGCAGCACAAGATTACACATCCCACACTGGTATTTCAAGTTTCCTTGTTCAGTGGGAAGAAAAACCATTGGTGCGTGGAGGTTCATTTTATAGGCATAGATTATCAGCTATCTTTAAATCTGCTTCCCAAAACCTTCATGGCTGTCGTGACAATATATTAGCATAGGGAACTCCTGTGGTTATTTGTGCTGTGCTGTAAGTATAAGCATAAGTAAAGACTATTCTCAATGTCTATTTGTGATTATCCCAGAGTACATGGAAAACAGGTAACAAACCCCTCTTTTTTGGGGGGCATCTTTAAGAGCAGTTTACTATGCCTGGATAGCTGATAACCTTTCAATCTGTGAGGTTTTGGAAAACAAAATATCAATATTCTCAGAATAAAGCACTTTCAATAATGTGAGCAGCAAGATTGTTTTAACTCAGAATGATAACTTCTCCGCCCCCACCTCTGCCAAACATAATAAACATATCAGAATAAATAAACCTTCATGTATGGGGAAATTGTTCACAAGGGTATTTAGCAGTAATAGACTCACAGCTCCATAAGTATTTACATTTTTGCTCAGAAAGTGAGAAAAACAGGGATAATTTAAAAACGTTGGCATTACTGTTGAAGTAGAATGATGAGAGATCTCGTCTTCTACTGTTACCCATAATGGATACAATTTACTAATATAGATTTGTACTTATCTAGGACAAATTTAGCAAAATTGAGCAAAGAATTTCACCAAGTGACTGCAAAATCTGTGACTTCCAAGATGCTATATACTGGCAGCTGTGACAGAAGCTTGAGTGTATATAAGGAGTGACATTTACACCTTGTGCTGAAGCCTTGCAGCTATATTCTGCTGCTCTTCCCACTTTGGCCTTTAGTATTGCACTGCCATGGGTCGGCGGCTCCCAAACCAAGACCTGTAGATGAGCAGCAGCAAAATTTTCACACTGATTAAATGATGAACACGAAGAATGGCCACACCCAGTTCACCTAGGCATCCAGGTGGTTGACTTTTGTATTTTTTTTTTTTTTATATAAAAAGCCCCTTCAGACATTTGACTAAGACTTACAGCCTCCACCATAAGTTTTGGCAACGAGCTACACAGTTCCATTTTTATTGAGAGTACGTGGAAGGCCCTTGGTAGCTCTGCTCATTGCCAGAAGCACTTGGCACAAAGAACTGGGGAACTGGTGTTTCTGCTGAGGGTATTTCCAGCAGCATCCCATTTCCTGAGCCCTTTCCTAGGGTGGCTGCTGGCCAGGATGGGGTGGCTGATGCTGGCCCTGGGCATCCTTCTCTCTTCTCTGTGGTGACCAGCACCCTTGTCTCTTCTCTGTGGTGACCAGCATCCTTCTCTCTTCTCTGTGGTGACCAGCACCCTTGTCTC
>JAWWEE010000162.1:30584527-30720522 GCA_035221455.1 Xenops minutus | reverse complement strand
GGGTGTGCTTTTCGGACCTTCGTGGCCTGAGCACCCAGCGTGTGCTGAAATAGAAACTTTCCTTTTCTGCTACACTTCTTTATCTCACAGATACTTGTATCTTCACTAAATTGAATGAAAGAGATTTTTCTCAAAACCCTCGCGGACAGGTCCCGGGAAATACCATGCAACAGGTGTCTGATGGAGAAAGAAATCCCCCCACCAACCAAACCCCCAATTACATTGACCAGAATCAAACGGCATTGACCTGACTGGGTACAATAAACTCCTGCCTTTCAAACTGTTTCTTCAAGAAAAAGCGCTACTAAATACTCCTGTATCCCAAGGAAACTTCCACAGGCTTTGCCCTCTATCCCAGGGTTGACCACAAAAACATGGGGAACAGCTGAGCAAAGATACTAATTAAGGACCAAGTGTTTTCCGTGTACAGTTTTATACAAGTTTAAATATAAAAAATACTAAAACGCTTTGTATATACAAACATACACAACAGAGACTGTGTGCTTTCAAAACAGATATCCACAGCAAATTGTCTCCTGCTAATACTTCAGTGGTACCATTTACCTCCTGATCTCAATTATTTAAGCCCTTCACAGCTCCACTCTTTTATGACACACAAGAAAAATCGTGTTGTTTGGAAATAGAAAACAGGAGCTTACAATCAGCATCATCTGTTCTGCCTAGGTCTTTTCTTCTGTGTTGTTTTGTAAGCAGAGAAGAGGCAAAGAACGAGTCGTCCTTCCCTGAGGGGGATCACAGTGCACCTCTTGAAGGTGGAAGTACAGCAAGAATTAACAGTACATGCATCTAAAGGTTTCTTTCACTGTCTCCTTTCAGTTGGACAGTATTAAAAATGTCCTCTTTCACCAGCAGTATTTAGATTAAATGGCATCTTTAGAAGCTTTAAAGAATCTGGAGATACAGGAGTTTCAATCACTGGAAATGAATATCAAGTATGAAAAATGTAATTCCATCACTGCCCTGCTGAGCTTTCTGCGACCCCAAACTCTTCTCTGAGTACAGTTCACCACTGCTCATGTTTAAAAAGGGAGCAGGATAGGAACTCTTCATGGGTTATCCATATCACCACAGAACATGATGTAAAATTTCTCTCTGGTTTAAATTCCTGAAGATAGTGTTGCTTGATGTTCATGTGCTTTCTTGTGGTGCAAGCTGAGGTATCTCAGTAGGTCCTAACGAGCAATGCTGGTTTACTGACTTAGGCTGACATACAAAGACAAATTTGTTCTTGTAATTGCTTTTTCTTCTCACATCCCACCTTACTCAGTGCTTCAAAGATGGCAAAAAAAGCTAGTGCAAAGTGTATATTTTGACTTCAACAACAGTACAGAATTATTCAGAATGCACACGGCAGCAACAAGTAACCCGTGTTTTTAAGAATGTTATTTATTTTTGTAAACAACTCAATTTTGAAGAAATTAAAAATACATTGAAAAGTCTCTCTCTACATATATACACAGTACATGTTCAAATTTCACTTCATTGTGATGCCATGGTTTAAAGCAGAGAAACAAGACTGCTTGATCCAAAACTCAGCTGCAGTACAACCACCTCTGGAGGCACAGCACCCCATGCTGGTAAGTCCCTGTCCTTGCAGGAACACTTCATTTGTTGTTTATCACCTGGACTGTTTTCCTGCCATAGTGGTAGTAGCTGTAGGCAGATGTTACCGTTGTGAAGGCTGTGATGCACCTTGGGGGAAAACGGTTCCTGTAAGTCACGTGGGTCCATGTACAATATAAAAACTGTTGGAGGATTTTTTTTTAGTGTCTTCCCTAGTTTTCACTACACAGCTGCACAGAAACGCAGTTTACAGTTTCTATGCTGAAATTCAGTGCTAAGCGGAGGCTTAGATAAACAAAGGATCTGCCATTCAGCACTAAGTTCCATGCTTCAGTGTAATTGCATACTAAGATAAATTTTTACTATATTAGCATTAGTTTTAGAGAAGGGAAGACAAAACATTCAGCATTTGCAGCATACATAACTTTTACCAGCTGACTGATGAGAACTGACTGATGTGAGAAACTATTCCTTGGTAGTGTGAAAGGGGAGCATTCAAACCACACAGGACTTGAACTTACCATTTTACCAAGCTCCAAAGCTAAAGCACAAATTCCTGCTTCAGCCTGTTTTGTTTCCTTTCCAGACTCTGTGTGACAACCATACATATTCCTAAATTATCAGTGCTCCTCCATGTAAAAGGCTGACACAACCCACTGAGGTGTGAGCCATTGCTACAGTCCTGCCCCTCTGTTAACCCTCCCTAGGCCAGACTCAGACAGGCCATTTTTGGGAGTTGTTATAGAGGACCCTGGCAAATGACACTCAGCATTTCTCCACTACTCACAACATGGTAACTTCCCCAGAGTCCCAACAAGCAGCAAGGTAAGCATCTTTCACAGACACAACTCTAGATTTGTTTTTCAAACAGGATGAAAAACCACACTGACTGTTAAGATCAAGGTTCCTAGTTCCTTAAATGCTTTTGATTTTGGATTGTTGGTTTTGGTTTATTTGGCTTTGTTGTTTGTTTTTTTTCCCTAGAAGACAACACTGGATTTTTCACTATTTGAACTAAGTTACTGAGTGATTCTGGCATCTGCTGTTCAGCCTCTTTGTTCTGAACTCTTACTCAACTGCTCAGGAAAAATAACTACACTTGTAACACCTGCAGTCATCTACAGCTCAGCCTCAGATCAGTTCAGCTCTCCAATGACAGCACTGAAAAGAACAGCACTGTTTAAGGAGGGACACTCCTGCATGCCCGTTTTCCTTCCACCTCTCCCCTTCCTTCCTACAGTCTAGCAGGAATCACCATTTCTTCATGTGCTTTTCCAAGAGGCTTCAGAAACCAAGAGTTCAAGATAGCAGGTACAGTCTGAAGCAAAAATAAGAACACGGTTCATGTCTATTTTTGCTGACATCAAGGTTGCTTTTTCAAGGACACAGCATGACGAAGTGAAGAATCCATGCAGCCTTTCTTCCCATTCTTTTCTTTTAAATTGATCTGAATTGATGTTTTGCCTGTGTACACCATGTCTATCCCGAAGACTTATTTCTAAGCTATTATTCCTGGGTCCTAACTAGTTTCACTTGACTGCTTTTTGCTTGTATAGTAAATTAAGAACAAATAAATATCTAGCTCTGGTGTAATTTAAGAATAAAGGTGCCAAATTTCAGGTATATGGGTTTATTACATCATCTGGGCAGATTTTTTGTTCCATGCAATTAGATTAATCTCAATGACCAGTTTCTTTAGAAGTACATTAAATTATCTTTAAAAAAATGAAAAGGTATTTTACCATAATGTCTGCAGATATATGCTGTCCACATAATTGAAAACAGGAGCGGCTAAAGAAGCTGCCACCAAAATTAGCTGAACTGCTGTATTCATCTGAAAAAGGCAAAATAGGAATTATGACCAAAATGAAGATGAGCACTATGCAAGGAGCACCAATACAGACTTTTACTATTGCTTTAAGTATTAGTCTACATAGAGCCAATTTATTTAGAAATCTCTTTCAATGAAGCATCTTAGACTGCTGAAATTAGCATTTGCTCTGACAGAGTAGAGCATAAAATCTTTCAGGATGTAAGTTGCCTCCAAATTAGTTGCACTATTTTGAAACTAGTCAGTAGCAGCAAGTTGTTCCCTCCCTCCAAACTACACAACACCCCAAGTACTGTGAAATAACTTCTTCTGTAATGAGTTACTACTCTTACCTTGCTAATGAATGTTGGTTTTAACTGGGCAGTAGCATAACAGGGGTTAAAGTACCTACTGAGTGTTCTCTGTTGGGGGAGAGAAGAGGAAAATTGCAATCCCAGTACATTCAACTTGACATCCCTGTTCACATGATATAGAAAAGTCAACTGTAGTACTGAAGAACTACCGCTCTTTTATATGATTTATTACACATCATGCACAGGAAAAAAAGGTATCAGTGGCTCTGATTTATCTTTATGAAACGTATTTTATGAAAATTTGTTCTGCTTAGAAATCTATCTGGCAAAAGAACAAGCACATCTTTGGGTATACACCCAAGTTTTGAGCAACCATCAGGTCTCAAGATGAAAATCTCTTTGTCACAACTTTGCTAAAGGCTTATTAATTTATTTTTTATTATGATTACTTGTCCAAACAGTTTTGTTTAACGCACTTACCGGTGGAGAGAGAGTTTTGTATCGCACATAAAAGACAGCAGCAATCAGAGCTACATCTCGCAGAATTATCATGGAAGTAAGTGAAACTGAAAAATCAAGTCAACAGGATCTAGTGAAAAACCATATCCATGGTTAAAAACAAAACACAACCAAAAGAGTATAAAATAAGAAGTAAAAAAAAAATAACCACTCCCAAATTCTTCCAAACAAGTTTTATGCACTGCTGAGGATTTTTAACACGACTTTTGAAGGAGTTTAAGTCTTAAATCAATCCAGTCTTTGAAAAAATTTTAACATCGCTACTAACTATTATTGCTTCTAAAAAAGTGCATTTGAAAATGGCAGGTTTTTTGTATATGGCAGCACCTGCTTTCTGTGGGATCTCTTGGGGGTATGTTGAATATTTAATAGAAATATTACTACACATAAAATTATTGTTGCTTTATATAGTACATGCAATCGGTATTTCCTCACCTGGGATAAGATTTGTACAAGTTAGGCTTACATAGAGCACACTGATGAGAATTTTATCAGCCAGAGGATCAAGAGCACTTCCCAGTGCTGATTTCTGATTGGCCCAGTTTCGCGCAATAAATCCATCCAACTGGGAAAAGCAAAATTCAACATCTTTCCGTTAGAAAACCAAGAACAAAAAGAGCTTCTACACTCTACTGTTATAGAGGTATTTAACGGATGACATCACATGAAACAGCTAGTTTAACTATGATGAAACCTGTTATCTGAAACTTTCATCGTGCCTTTATTCTTCATTGCATTCCAGATTCTGGAAGCCTCAATTTTCATTATTAAGGAAAAAAAGAAAGGGGGGGGGGAAATGTGTGTTTTAGATGATCTAAAATTCACACAATTATTGTCATGATGGATGCACCAGGTACACCTGCACATCATAACAGACCACCAGATGCTCTGACTGGACAATGCCCTCCTGGGGCTGCTCAGGGAACCCTGAACATCCTCCTTTGCTCCCCCAGCATTAAGTCCCCTTTGGGCACCTCAAACTTCCCCCTGCACTGTCACAAAAGATATATATATAGCATTCCTAGAGACCAACAAATATAAACACTCATCTGTTTCATCCATTTCCATCCTACACTGGACTCCAAGTTCCAAAGCACGTCAGTGGCATCACCAAACGCCACGCTGCCCCCAGAACACTCCCAGACCGATGGGGGACATACCAGATCCGTCACGCCAGCCAGAACGAAGACACCGAGCGCAACATCGAAATTCTCTTCAACAATCAAGTAGCCCAAGACTGGCGCCAGGCCCATCCGCGCCATGGACAGGATGTTCGGGATGGTCCAGGGGTTCTCATACTGCAGAGCGACAAAACACACGCCTTTCAGGGCCGGCAGGAAGGCAAAGGGAGGTTCGGTGAGGGCAAACTTGGAGCAGAACCGGACGGAGAGGGCGGAAACCTCCCGGCCGCCTCTTGTGCCAGGCCGCGGCCTCCCCGGGCACATCAACAGGAGGGCGGCCTGGGGGGACATTCGGGCCCCTACAGTGCGATGGGCCGTGCCTGCCCGCCCGGAGGGATATTCGGGCCCCTGAAGTGCGATGGGGCCGTGCCTGCCCGCCCGGGGGGACATTCGGGCCCCTGAAATGCGATGGGGCCGTGCCTGCCCGCCCGGGGGGATACTCGGGCCCCTACAGTGCGATGGGGCCGTGCCTGCCCGCCCGGGGGGACATTCGGGCCCCTACAGTGCGATGGGGCCGTGCCTGCCCGCCCGGGGGTCCCAGGAAGGCCACAGCAGCCCCCCCACCCCCGCCCCGGGCCCCTCACGCACCAGCTCCGCGTAGGCCCCCGCGGCCCGGCGGCGCTGCCGGCGGCGCGGGGTCTGTGCACCCGCTCGGAGGGAGCCTTGGAGGCGCCGGGGAAGGGGGCGCAGGCGGCGGCTCCCGGCGAGCCCCCCGCCGACAGCGGGCACAACAATAACCACGGCGGCAAGGAGGTGGCCGGAGGCGGCGGCGAGAAGTGAGTGCGGAGGGGGCGGCGGGCGCGGGGGATGATGCGGAGGCGCCATGTGAGCGCTGCCCGCCCCTCGCACGCGTGTGGGGCCGCGCCGGGCCGGGCCGGGCCGGGCCGGGCTGGGCTGGGGGGGCGCTGCCCCGGCAGGTGCGGGGCCGACACAGCCCCCCCGGGCCGTGCGGGGTCCCGGGGCCGACACAGCCCCCCCCGGGCCGTGCGGGGTCCCGGGGCCGACACAGCCCCCCACCCCCATGGTCGATGCGGGCCCGGTCCCGGTCCCGGCGGGTCCCGGCGGTCTGGGGTCGGGAGGGAAGCACAGCCCCGTCTCCCGGGGCCGTGTGTCCCCCCGGGGCTCCTCGCACCGCTGCCCGGGGTCCCCGCTGTCCCCGGGCCCCTCCCGTGTGCGGGGCTCGGAGCGGGCGGCTTTTCTTCCTAGCGCTGCTGCTCGACTGAAAATGTTCCCCAGGAGAAGCCGAAGCTGTGTCATCTTGCATTAATTATTAAAGGCAGTGTACGTGGTGCGTAGTGCTGCCATGGAAGTTCAGCAGCGCTGTGTTCCCCACGGTCCTGTGTCACCTGCTCCAGGTGACCCTGCCTTGGCAAGGGGTGGGACTGGGTGATCTCCAGGGGTCTCTCCCAACCCTAACGATTCTGTGAGCTAGTGCAGCCAGAGACAGGTATTACCACCCTTTAGTGGTGAGTACAGATGTCCATAGGTACTGCAGGATATGTGCCTGTGCCAAGAGGTCCTTATTTGTCCCTTAGTGACCAAGGTACGTGCAGGTAATGGAATGATAAGGCGGTATATGTTTACGAAGTTAATATTCCTTCACTCAGAACCCGAAACATTCTTTTAAAAAAAGGTCAGGGACAGGTGCATCAGCTCCAGTTTTTATCCCTGGTAATGACTGCTCGTGGATACCAGGGATGGGGTATAATGATGAGGTAAATGGACTGGCAGAGCACTCTGCTCTCTTAGCCCTCAGCGTTATGCAAGTCTTTGAAAGTCACGTTCATTTCCTACCACCCCCTGTCTGACAGTTTGCCCGTTGCTTATTTGAACCTGGGTGCATTTAGCATCTCTCATAACCTTTTAAAAGAAGTTTGACAGCTTAACTGCAAGCCCCATGAGGACTCATATCCTTTGTGTGCGTTTGAGACGTGGCACATGGCTTTCCTGTAAGCATCCTGTCTGCTGGTAATGGGGTGGCATGATTAAAATCTAACCCCGAACTGCTTTCCCAGGATTTGCTATGCTTATTACCTAGATAAAAAAAGCAGATGACAGAAGACATAGAGCCAAGAAAGGAGTACCTTGTTTTCACACTGTGCAAAGTCTCTGTTAGTCTAATGCTATGAGAAAGTCTGGAAGAGGTTCCACAAGGCCTTTCAGGAAGGCTTCAGCCCTTAGCTTGTTAATAGTTCTGTTTTTCAGTTGTGGTTTGTGGGGTTTTTTTTTAGCGTGTACTTGTGTTCCTCCAACATGGCAAGTGGGGAAGGAGACTGTTGCCTTGTTCTTCTCCCCTTTTTACCACCAGATGCCAAAGCTGCTGGATTTAATAGGATATAGCCTTCTTTAGGCATCACTTACAATTTCTGCTGTCAGATGCCTTAAAAAATGCATAACCTTACATTCCTGTCAGGTTATGTAACCATGTACAATATAATGCACAATCATATGGGTATTATATTTATACTATTGTTCAAGAAATATGAAGTCTCCTTTTTGAATTACTTCTAGACATAATGTTTTGGAACAAAAAAATCATTCAGCTGTGGCTCAAGTAGGTGTGGTTTATAAAGGCTGCACTTCTGTTTTCAATAAAAAATACAGACAGTACCATTCAAAACTTTTGAAAAAAACAGCATGCCATCTGTGGTGGGTTTTTTAGAATGTTGCAAAGGTGATTTAATGAAGAGGTAACATTTTCTTAAACCAAGCTGTTACCAGCTTCCTACAGCTAGCATCAATTAGGAAAATGCTATAATTTTTAGTACATGTGGTAAAGCTAGGTAGTCACAAACCAGTAAAACACTTCTAATAATTTTTTGGCTTTTGACAAAATGGTGTATTTGAAAGTCAGATGCTTGTTCTTTGAGCCTTACTGCAAAAGGAACAAGGAGAAATTCTGTAAAACATCCAGCGTATAGTTATGAACAAGGTAAAAACTGGAAACTTTCAATTTCAGGCTCTGCAGGAATTCCTGGTGGCACATTAGTCAGGCTGCTGGATACTTTCATTTTTTTTTTCCTTATTGCAGAACTATGAAAATCTTCCTTAAGCATTTGTAAATGGTACATTACATGTGGAAATCATTGCTATATTAAGACAGAGTAGGGTCCAGAAGAAAAGTGAAGTTGTTCAAAAGACAAGTTTCTGGACTGTGTTGTCAACTGGACTAAGTCAGCACAGTCTTTGTATTCTGCTGATTTCAGCACTTTGCCATCCGGAGCATCTAACATTTGAGTTGTGTTTGGCAAGTGGTTTGTGGACTCAACTGGAAGGGCAGTAGTCCTTTTTAAGCTTTCTTTTTTTGTTTTTTAGTGTTAAGGGATTATTTTCTCTGTTTGGTTGTAAGATCATGGTTCTATGATCTTGGAATAACCCATGGTATCAAAAGACAGAACTAAGGTTTTCTTACTTGCCTAACAGTCCTTCTGTACAGAGAGCAGGAGTTGCAAGTGAAAACCTAAAATGTTTTGTGCAAAGATTATACAGAAATTTAGAACAGTTTAATTCCTCATAGAGGGAATAATTTATGAGGTCTGTGGCTTATGAAATAACTAGTATCCCATTGCATAACCAGATCCCCTTTGCATTTTTTCCTAAACATCTCCACCACCTCCTTATCCCTGCTATCCAGCCTTCACACTGCGTATCCAACTGAAACTTAATATATTTTGGAGAGGAAAAATAATTGAGCTTAAACTGAGGGTGGTCACAGACTGATAAATTTAATTAATGGAGACTCTGGATTAAACTGCAGTCATATCTATGCTCATGCCTGAGTTATTAAAACACAGTAATCTAGTACAGTTCTCAATTATAGATGTATATTATATTTAATAGCATTTGCTTCTCCTTTCAGTATAACTGCATTGTTTACTTTTACTTTCAGTATAGCTGTACATTGTTCATCTTACATCTCACACTGGACAGTAAAAGGATCCAACATTTTATCTCAGTTTAAGCTATTTCTAAATTACAAAGGCCTTGATTAAGGTGAGAAGGAGGAGTAAAACATGAGTGACCTTAACTTTTAAAAGCTAAATTGCTAACTTTTTACAGCTAAATTGCAGTACTGGTTGGTACTAGTATACGGAGTATAGCAAAATGGAAGTGTTCTATGAATTTTTTATAAATGACAAAGGAGTGGTAGTTGTCTTTTTTAAGGGTGGAGATGAATTCTGGAGATACCTTTAATTTTTTATTTTTTTTTTTAGCAGCCAGACTACATTCCAGAGGACTAGCTGTAGTAACCAGGCAGTGGTTCCTTTCACTGGTACTCCTGTTGGAGCGTAGAATACTCAGATGCAAGAAAGTGTTAGAAGTGCACTTTTTTTAGATCTTTCATAAGTTCCGTAGAGGCCAAGGTTTTGAAGCAACCGTTCTTGGTTTTATCATAAACACTTTGATAGCTACTAAACATGTCTATCCTTGGTCTAAGTTTACAAATACGTGTTTTTTTCTTGAATCTTGGTAAGTTCTTGGGTAAATAGGTACCCACTTCTGTTACCAAATCAGTGTCGTCTCACTGTGCAAGTGGACAGAAAGTGACTTAACAGTTTGTATCTCTTGGTTGGAGACATTTGTCTGTAGTATGGTGACAACTTCTTCAAAGTGCCTGTTCTAGGTAGGGTACCTGCAGGCAACAGCTTTCACAGAATCACAGAATAGTTTGGCTTGAAGGGGACCATTAAAGGTCACCTAGTCCAGTCTCCTTTGCAATAAGCAGGAACATCTTCAACTAGATCAGGTTGCTCAGAGCCTCGTGCAATGTGACCTTGAATATTTCCAGGGATGAGGCATCTACTGCCTCTCTGGGAAACCAGTTCCAGCATTTCATTACCCTCATCATAAAATTTCTTCCTTACATCTAATCTAAATCTGACCTCTTCTAGTTTAAAACCATTATGCCTTGTCCTGTCACAACACACACTGCTCAAAAGTCTGTCCCCATCTTTATTATAGATCCACCCTTTAGGTACTGAAATGCTGCAGTGAGGTCCCCCAGGACCCTTCTCTTCTCCAGGCTGAACAACCCCAGCTCCCTTAGCTTGCCTCACTGGAGAGGTGCTCATCCTTCTGATCATGTTTCTGGCCTTCCTCTGGACCTGCTCCAACAGATCCATGTCCTTCCTATGCTGGAGACCCCAGAGCTGGGTGCAGCACTGCAGACGGGGTCTCACCAGAGTGGAATAGAGGGGCAGAATCCCTCCCTTGACCTGCTGCCCATGCTGCTTTGGATGTGGCCTGGACACATTTGGCTTTCTGGGCTGCCAGTGCACATGGCTGAGTCATGTCCAGCCTCTCATCCACCAGCACCCCCAAGTCCTTCTTGGCAGGGCTGCTCTCAGTCCATTCATGATCCAGCCTCTGTTGATACCAGTGTTTATCCTGACTGAGATGCAGAACCCTACACTTGGCCTTATTGAACCTCACAAGTTTCATATCTGGACAAGCTTCTCAAGTTTGTCCAGGTCCCTCTGGGTAGTATCCCATCCCTCAGGCTTGTCCACGGCACCGCTCAGCCTGGTGTCATCAGCAAACTTGCTGAGGGTGAACTTGATCCCACTCTCTGTGTCATTGATGAAAATGTTAAACAGTGCTGGTCTGAGAACAGACCCCTGAGGGACCGTTGTTTGTGGCAGTAATTGTGACCTCATATTTTTATGACTGATGTTGAATGGTTTAATAATGAGCCTGAAACTATTATTAGCAATACCATATCTGTATATCATTTGTTCTATAAACCCTGATCTGCATTTTGACAGTTACATCTGGAAGTAGAAAGTAGGAATGTTTTGCGGTATTCGAAATTTGATCTTGTATCTACTGTAGAAATTTTATTTCAGCATTTGCTAAAATGGAATCCTCCCTGGAATCTGGTGTTAGAAGAGCTGAACAAAGGAATGATATGGACTGCAAAGTCCTTGCACTTGGAATTTCTATGTTCTTTTTTATTGTGTATTTAAAGAGCAGTGTGGACCATCCACCAGTATTTTAGTCCACAGTTAAGAATACTATCAAGGAAGTGTAGTTGTATAATAGTCTGGTGCTTAACTATTTTTTTCTTAAGAAGGGAAGTATCAAAAATCATTCTACATGAAATCTGGTAAACTGGAATTTCCACTTAATTTGACTGTGAAAATTACAAGTTCCCTGACCTGAAAAACAGCTCTTTGTATGTGCTGAACAGAATTATCTTGCTAAGTGTGTTCATGGTGCCAAAACACACATCTTTCAGGTAAAGCAAACATTAGTTACTGACATCACTGATCTGATAAACTGCAGAGCAAGCCTTTTCACCTCTATTTAGCTGATAAACTTTATCAAAAGATGGACTATTTGACAAAGAGGAATTTTTCTGTAAATATATTGAATGTCATCCTCTTTGCTTTGGTAGTCAGTGCAGATCCATTGTTTAATTAGGCTGAGCGACCCAATATTGAACAGCGGCAGATGTGAAAGATACGGAAACCATGTCAAGAGATTTTATGCTGTGTAAAATCTTATGAAGGGGCAGCTACAATATTGGTCAAATGTGTGAAGTTTCTTTCTGCACCTTTCCAGATAGAAATTCCATACTTGGAACAGCAGTAAAATTTTGAGTAATTGCTCAGAAATGTGCAATTAAACAGGTTATCAGTCAGAATTTCTCGGTGTGTTTGCCGGCTCTTTTTGCTAAAGTGAAATAGGAAAGTTTCCTCTGGCAGACCTTCAGCAGTCCAGTGATGAGTTGTGTAGCAGAGATGTTCCTTAAAACATGAAATCTTGACACTCTGGGGAGCTTAGTTAAATGCTTTGTGTAAATGGTAAAGACGTAGGGGTGTAGACAGTGTAACTTCGCATAACTTTTAGAATTAGGTACCTGCAGAGTTAAGGTGCAGAGCACAGGGTAAAGCTTTAATTGGTATGTTGGGTGGTTCTGGTTCTGTTGGCTTGACTGGACATACTGTTCTCAAAAGACTGAAGGTGAAACATGCTGTGTGGAAGGAAAAGGGGTGTTCAGTAATTTGCTTGAGGTGGTTGCAGGCGTTTGTGTTGGTTGAATTGCCAGCCTGTCTGTGCATTAGTCAGCCAGCATAATTTAAAAAAAATCCAGACTGCAAGACAAGGAAAGTTCTGTTGGCTTACAAAGCTGTCTTCTGTTCTTAGTAGGCAAGTACAGTGTTTTAAATTGGAAAATGAGAGATGATATTTTTTACTACTGGTTTCCACAGCTAGTTATGAGGGAAGGAGGGAGGCAAGGGCAATCTAGAGGTCTTAAATTTAAAAGTGTATTTGGATATAATCAGATTTTTATTAAAAATAATCATAAATCTGACTTGTTTAAGTATTGGGAGAGGAGAGAGGATTAAACATCAGTCTGTAACACTGCTGGTCTACCTGGAGTCTGTGCTTAGTTGTAGCATTTTATTTTTTCAGTTATAACTCTTGAGTTCTGTTATTTGAAGAATAACAGAAAACTTGTGAAAACTTCAGTGACTGGAATTTGTACCTGCTTTTTGTACACACATGCATAAATGTATAAAAATACATAAATTGCCACTGTGTGTTCTAGTTTCAGACAGTAACTGTGACAGTATAGTGACAATATATTAGATTATAAGATTTTCCTTTGAAATTGATGGGTAAAATAATGTGAGACTGCATATTCTGCATTTTAGCTAATGTCCAGATTTGCTAGAGAACTGTTTTGTTTTGGTTTTATTTATTTTTGCTTATCTGAAATTGGCTTTCTCTAAACTGACTTTGTCTGCAAACAAACCCCAGCACTTCAGGGCACTAAACTGTTATGAATCCCTTTGCTCTTGCCGCCCCTGGCAGTTTGGAAGTGCACATTCCTGCTGTGTGCTACGATGCCATATTTACGGGGGAGGTGTAAAGAACTGAGTACAGACTTCAGCTCCTGCCTGCTGCAGGGTGCTTTGGAGTATCAGGGAAAGGTGGAACTTTTTATAGGTTAAACCTATAAACTTTCAAAGGCTTTGAGGGAAAGCTGTCAGTATTACAGCTGTCTTACCAGGAATCTTGGTGCTTAATTGGGTAGATTTCCTTCAGATTTCACAGAAAACGGAGATGTAAGTTACAAAAAACTGCAGGCACAGGGGAAGCGTATCTGGGAGTGAAATAGCTAACACCTGGAATCCTTGGAGAGCCGGTGTGTTTACATTGATAAGCACAGTGACCACTAAAGGTGTAGCTGCATCCCACGTTTACTTTGCTAAGTCCGTGTGATGAAAATCCCTGCTCCTGGTGCCCCGGCTGGTTCAGGGCACTGTGTTTATGCTGCAGATGGCTTTGCTTGCTCTCACGGTAACTGATGCAGCTTACATAAGCTTCTAGAAGCACAAGGACTTCAGGACTCCTCTGTGGAGTCCTAAAAACAGGACTGTTTTGGAGAGAATACTACCATTCACCATCTCCTTCTCTTGCCTGTAAAACAGTTGGGTCAGGGTGCTCTTTCAGCTTTTATTATGAAACATGTAGGTCTTTCAATCTTACAAATAATTTATCCTCAGCAAGTAGTACATGTATACTGTGTGACGTGAAGAAGAGGGATACGTGATTAATCTGCCCCCCCCAATTAAATATAATCTTAACGTTAAATGTATGACAGTAAATATGACTGTGTTCAGTTAAGAGTTTGCTGTTGTAAAATCTATGTATTCTACTTTTAATATTAACATTTTTTCCCACCTAAGACTAAATTAAACTTTGTGTTCAGTGATAATAATGTTCTTTGAAATTACTGGTAGCAGTTAGATTGGTAGTGAAAATGTGTCTCCCTGAGGATGCAAAAATGTGTATAAATAAAAATAGACACTAAAATAATTATGCTTTTTTCACTTTTTTTTCTGTTTTCCAGTAAAATGAAGCAAGGTCTCCTTCCTAGCTTAGAAGATCTACTTTTCTATACTATTGCAGAAGGACAAGAAAAAATACCGGTTCATAAATTCATAACTGTAAGTTTGCTGTTCCAGAGTACTGTATGAAAGCTGACTACTACAAGCTTATTTAATGTTTGAAATGCAAGAATGCAAAGCAAAGAATTTCTGTTACACCTGTTTAGCTGTGGGAAGGAGTGTAACTAATTTTTTCCCTTGAACTCTGTTTCTGTAGTTAAGTAAGAGAATGAGTGTATTAGTAATACTGTCCAATTCTTTGGTGAACAAAAGAGTATGCTTGAAAGCATCTGTGCCTATGGCAGGGTTGGATAGCATTTGTACTTGTGTAAAATGTAGTTGGACCACTGTGGATTTCAAATTACATTAATGCTTTGACATAAAGTGCAGCCAAAATGGCCAAAGGATCAATAAGATGTCAAAATGTCTCTGTGTTGATAATACAGTGGCAGATGTCTCTTACAGTGATAAAAACACAGAGCAGCAGATAATTTGATTGTAATAGCATATCTCTTCACTTTAGTAATTATTGTTTTATTGTAATAGGCACTCAAATCTACGGGATTACGTACATCTGACCCTCGATTGAAAGAGTGCATGGATATGTTAAAACTGACTCTTCAGACAACTTCAGATGGTGTTATGCTGGACAAAGACCTTTTTAAAAAGTAATTTTTCTGTCGATAATGTAACTGTATGATTCTGAATGAATGTTGTCTGTGTGTTACTGACTGACTGCTGTCTTAAAGAGAGCCCTAAGGTATATAAATCAGCATGTAATTGGAAAGGGAGTCAAACATATACTGATGCTGTTTTCATATGAGTTTGTTCTCAGGTTTCATGTAGCAGTCAGGCTGTGTGATCTCCACAAGTTTAATGTATCAGCGCTGTTTGCATGTGTGTCTGACCCAATACTGCAGCTCTAGGTCAGATGCCATATAAATTAATTGATGCAGCATGGAGTATTTAGTATGGTTACATAAAATTGCTCTCTCACTGCATCATCAGTTTTTAATCTGAAGTTCAGGATGCTGCTTCTGTGTGGTGAGATGTTTGGAGTACAGATGTAGTTAATTCTAAAAGTGAGTATGTGAAAAACAGTGAAGTTTCTGCAAGATATGTAGAGGTAAGAGGAGTTAGGACTGCAGGCACTCCTTTGGTCTGTTTTGGAAAATATTTGTGTGCCATGTTTTAAGGATGGTTTTTGGTTGTTTTTTAAGCAAAGTCTGTGGTCAGTTAGATGAACAGTATAAGCACTGTTCATGTCATCTTCTGTTCATTCCAAGCACACTCCTTTGCTCCTCTACTTACAGCTTTTGTGTGCCAAAAGATTGGAAGTTTAGAGACTCTTAAATCTAAAAGTGAAATTTTTAGGCTATTTTTCAGTCTGTATTTTTATTCCATTTACATGCTAAATCATAAAATATCTGACACTTGCTTCTTTCATAAAGAGCATACTTTTGTAAAATTGGTACATTCTTGTTGATCTGTAGCGTTTTTTGAATTTGTGAACTGATGCTGTTTAATGCTGTTTCTTCTCAATTACAATTTAAAAATATGTATGTGTTTAAAAAAGGTGTGTTTACGTATGCAATTTTGTATATCTTATATAGGTACAAGTATATAAAATACATACAGTATCTGCTTATGCTCTATGATATATTTTAATATGCACAATAATTATATATTATGTTTACATAGTTTATATAAAGTATGTGTGATATATATTAAAATATATAGCAACATTTTCTTAAATATATTGAGAGAAAATGAATGTCTGTGTGACAAAATAACAAACTAGTCAGTCTTTAATCAGATGTGGAATACTTCCTTAAGGTACAGCATGGACTAATGTTACTCCTGTATTAAGTTCAGGACAGGTTATTTGCTGGTTATTTGTCAGCTCAGTGAAAATGCTAAATTGTTCTATTCAGAAATCTTCTTGGGTGTATGAATGAATTGGAAAGAAAATGCTTTTGCTGTTGTGCATTACATTCATACTACATTTGTTTGTCATAATAAACTGTGAATTATGTTTTAAGCAAGGGCTCTACATTAGGAAAAGGACAAGCGACTACTAAATGGCAGGATTATCCCATGTTCTGTGTCACATCCCTGGGATTTGATTCCCTGTGTTAGGAGAGATATTAATATTATTATATTTGTAGAAAGCTTATGTGGTTGCTTCTTGTGTAGGAAGAGTTTTGAACATAAAGACAATACAGAGGGTGGAGAGGTGAATCTTATTTCTTTACAGCAGTTCTAAAGATTAGGCTCGAATTTGACTCTTGATTCTTTTGAAGTTTTTTGGCTTTGCAGTGCTCTCCAGTAAAAATTTGGAAAAAATCTCCATGTTACAGGCAGAACAACGTGGTGTTTTAATCTTTCATCTCCAGAATTTCTTGAAGACTTCTGGGGTGCACATTTTGGAGACTGCTCAATAAATTTCTTGAATTAGTTGTTCGTGTTGCATCTGTGTAACATAACGTGATCTTTGCAAGCTGAGTGATAGCTTGCTGAGAACAGCCTGTTACTGAAAGCAGTGCAGTGTGCTAGTTAGCTGGCTATGGAAACTTTTTTCTTTTTTTTTGGTACCTAAGCTATGGTACTACTTAATATAGTAGTGATACTGTTTACTGTTAGATGAAACTTAGGCAAGCTAACAAATATGGAAGATTGTACCTGCTAGTCTTTCTCATAAAGTGTCCTTGTTTTGACATATCCTATATTTTTAGATCTGTTTCTATAACGTTATAGCTGATTTGTAGGAAAAAATCCAATAATCTTTGTGAGAAATCTTTCTACCACTCTTACCTTTTTCCTTTAACTCATAGCACGTTCCTAACAGAAAAAGACATGACTTGCAGAAAGCTCTATTTCCTAACTAGCAGTAAATGGAGGCACAAGCCACAAGGCAATCAGAATTGAGTTAATTTATAACTTACTTGGCTTTGTAGAGTTAGCCTTTGCCACAAGGTGCTGTCTTGTCCCTCTTTATTGACCCAGAACTGAGGTCTTGCTAGGCACACCTCCTCTGGTGTGTGGGTTAGAAGCAGCAATCTGGGTGTGTACGTTCTCAGCATAAACTTGATAATCTGTTGCTGGATATCAGAGAGGGTTTTCTCTTAGCTGCTGAGCAGCTGTGTTGCTCTCTCAATACAGGTAGCAAATCCTGATGAAAACTTTAATTTTAGATAAACTTAACCCGGGTGTTAATAAATGTTTTCATCCTATTTGAGCAATCTTTTCACAGAAGATGTGGAGGACTTCCTCTACGTTAGAATATTTATATTTAATTTTTCAACTTAGTGTCACTTTTTTTCCTAAAATGTTTAAATATGCTGAACACTTCTACAGACCTAGTCTTGCTAACTGGACACGGAGTTTCACATGCCTCTCTGTAATGCTTATATTTTTTGAACAGCAAAAAAGGTGCTCATTTATCTGTGTAGTCAGCCAAAGAGTTCTTTGGAATTGGTAGTTCAAACTGTTTTTAGCAGGTCTGCATTGTGTAGGGCAGCAGTAATCAAGAGTCTGAGCCAGAACTTGAAAAATAATCGATAGATGTATTGAGTTGTATGATAAAGGATACAAAGTAATCCTGACTTTTTGATGGGGAGGGAAGATGCTGTTTCCAAAAAAATGAAACAAAGTGATTCTAACTTAATGGTAAAGATCAAAGACTGTTTCCAAAACCCCCTAAACTGTAGGGAGCAGAAACCCCTCTACTGCGAGGTAGGAAGTTTTCACTGTACCTATTTTGAACACCACTAAAGCCATGTGGGAGATTAAGAGCCAAGTTGTTTGTAAAATTTGACCATAGAAAGATTTCTATTTAATCAGTACGTTAATTTACTTAAATTCTTCCCTGTGGTCTACTCCTACTGCTCCACTTTTTCTGAGTCTGAGGCCAGCCATCTCCAAAGAGTTACGTGGAACATAAAGCAGCTGGACACTGGTGGGGAGGAGATGCCACTTGCAGAATTTGAGAGGCTGTCACAGCTCCTGTCCTCTGTTGACTGAAAATGTTATGCCCTGTTATTTTGTCCATGCAGTAATTGCACCAAATACCTCTCTAGATTACTTGAGCCCCTATATTTATTTTAGTGTGTGAATTCATATGATTTGCCTGGGTTAAGGAGCACCAGGATAAATATCCAGACAGTGGCCTTGTCAGAGTCTGGGAATGACTGGTAACAACAGGTAATGTCCTTAACCAGCATAGCCATTTCTACAGTGAGTTTCAGTCTCGAGATTAAAATGAGTGAACTACTCAAGTGAGCATCATAGACTTGGTGTATGTTGTAAGCATATAAATGCCTTTCCTGTTTCAGAAACATGCTACGATCTCAGACAACTGTATTCTTACTGTTTTCCACACTTTGTATGGAGTTGTTCTAATTGGTTTAGTTGAGCTTTTTTTTTTCACAAGAGTGCTTCATGCTGTCCAGGTGGTACAATGTAGAAGTGCATCTGGAGTTTAAATCTAGTGCATTTTATGTTGTTATCCTTCTGCACACTTCGCTGCCATCAGTGTTACTAATTACTTTTGAAAAGGGGTTTTGCACCTGGAGTAGGTGACTAATTGGAGGCTGCTGGGAGCAAAAACAACCAGGATTTTTTGCAAGATACAGAAAAAATATGACAGATTGAAACAAAACCAACTCAGTTGCAATTGAACGTGAACCAACAAAGCAGCGTATTACAGACAGCAGTTTTTAACAGTGTGTACAACAGAAACTTCTCTACCATTTCTCTTTCACTTTTGGAGAGTAGTGCCTGCTAGCATTTGAAATGGCTGTCAGTTGAATTTGGGATAAAGTCATCTAAGTGCAAAGGAGTGAAAACTAAACTTTCAAAAAGAAGAGGAGAGATTCAAAGGGAGGATAATTCTGTCTCTTCACTGGTCTTTATGCACCTTCATTTTGAACTGATGATGATTTTTAATAATAGGATTATTAGAATATCGATTCCAAGTGAAAGTTTGTCCCTAAAAATTAATTTTTTAGTTTTCTGAATAAGTCTTCATTGGAAGGATATGCTCTCCTTTGTAGCATGTGCCTAGCTGTTCTTAACTTTCCATTTGCCTGCATTAGTAGTATGTTTCTGCTTTTGTCAACACTGCCAGAAAGCACGGTATGAAGGTGTTAACTGTTTCGTGTTAAACCTCCTTCTCTTCTTTGCACTGGGATAGGGCTCTTAATACCCTTTATCAGGTCATATTTCAGCTGACTGATAAGGGCTCCCAATTCCCACCCCTGTTCCTACTCACCCCCCCTCACCCACAGACACACCACTTTCAGCTTGTGTTTTCATCCTTCCCTTCGTCTGTTTGTCCTAGATAAGCCCTTTCCTTTTTACCTCATCAGTTTTTTAAATGTACCAGATGGCCTGATGTTCAGAGGGTGTGGATGATAGTGTAACTGTGCTCTGGGTTAAAAGGCAGCAAAGATTCCTCAACTGTCGTAGTTTAAGGCAAGAGACTTGCAGAACTGCTCACTGTTAACTTTTGCTTAGTTTAGGAGATATTATCAGGTCTTTCCACAGGGTTTTGTTCTTATTGAAGTGGAATCACATTCCAGTTTGGTCTGTTGGCAGCATTCTCACTCAGTTCATGGTGAAACAATGAAGTGAGTGAAATCAACCCTGAACGTCCCAAGTCCCGTCTAACTCTGAAATTAGCACTTCTTTGGACAAGGTAGAGGTTAGATAACTTTCACATGGCTTGATCCTGAGAAATGGGTGGCTTAGATGCCTTTTGCAAGCTGAGATGCTGCTTTCAGTACAGCCTCACAGTGGAACCTTCAAAAGACAGCTTTAAGTAGAAAGGAATAAAAGTGAAGTCAATAAAATTACTGTAAATAATGGAAAAAAAAATACAGCTTAAAGTGGCAAATTTGAAAAGTCTTTTTGATAAAGACTTGTTCTTGTAGGCATGTAACTTCAAGGGACTGACAGTCCTTAATTAATATGTAATTTCTATGTAAGTAGGCGTTTTGACGGTACACTGTCAAAATACTAATAAACTTTTCTAACTTTTTGCAGGTGTGTACAAAGTAATATTGTGTTGCTTACTCAAGCTTTCAGGAGGAAGTTTGTCATTCCAGATTTTATGTCGTTTACTTCCCATATCGATGAGCTATATGAAAGTGCTAAAAAGCAGTCTGGAGGAAAGGTAACCTGTTTGTAAATTCTATTTCCAACTTCCGTAGATTCCTTGATATTAACCAAATATATTTTTTTTTAAGTAGACAAATTTTCCTTAACATTTTTAGAAAAGTGATATATTGATACCTTGATAAAAGAGTTTTGGAAGTTCAGTTATGTCTACAACTTGTAAACTGGGTCAGAAATACTGCTCACAAGCTCTACCAATCTTGTAGAGTTTTGATGTTAGGAGAATAGCATTGTTCTTTATTTTACATAAACTCTAAAATTGCTGTATAATTTGTCAAAGTCTGTAGAAGAATTATCCAACTCTACACAACTAGTTGGATTGTGTGACAGAAATAATTGTCAACATGGTATCTTTGTGAGTAAATAGTTTATTCTAGTGCTTATTTGCAATAAATTAGTTGAAAAATCCCAGCCTGTTACAAGGAAAATTTTATATGATTTGAAAATGCTGAACATGCTGTAATATAGAACAAAAATACCTCTTAGAATGTGCTGAAAGTTTTGCTTCGAAAAAATGTTTTATTTGATAACAATCTAGTGAATATAATAATTTGTAATGAAGTTTTAGATATACCAGGTGATAATTAGTGAGATAACTCAGTTGTACCTTCTGTATCCTTTCCATTGATGTTTATTTTCATTAACATACAGTTAAATATTTTGGATATTGTAACATCTCTCTTTATTTCACCCTGTGGTAGGTTGCTGATTATATTCCACAACTGGCCAAGTTCAGCCCTGATTTGTGGGGTGTGTCACTTTGCACCGTCGATGGACAGAGGTATATTGGAATTTCTAGATTTTGTTGTTGGAATATTTGAAGGACAGGACAGAGACAATACTTCTGTAGTGTATCAGTCTTTGGAAATTAGAGCTTTGTCTAGCAGTACTTGTGCATCAAACTGTATTACTTTCTGTGTAGGTCATGATGTACTTAAGTTAGTTCTGTCTCTGCATTTTAATGTCTTCACTGTAGCATTATTATATAACCTGTATGTGTCACCAAAGAATGCAGATTCATGCCCTTAAAAAGAAAACGAAGATGTGAAAACTGAACAAAACTAAACACAACTTGGCTTTTCAGGTTTATTAACTTTCTCCTTGTAAGGGTGTATGTAGGTCTTAGGTATAGTCAGAGTGATCTTACTTTTATTTTTCTTTATTAGTAATTCAGTGCAGCAGAGACAGTTAGGAACCTAGACCTAAAGGTCTATCTCATACTATCTAGCTGAGAAGTAAGGTGAGCTCTGTGTCTACCTTTGTGACTTGGCAATGAGATGCTCCACAGGTGTCCCTGCTGGCCTGCAGTTTGTGTGGTCTTACTGCGTGCTCTGAGAACTGTAATTTTTAGGTGTTGAGTTTGTGAATGGGACATTCCTGAGAGAGCATTGGACTTGCCTATGGGGACTATGGAGTTAATTTTAATGTTATGATCTGTATGCTTATTTTTAATTAGCTCTGTAATCTCTAGGAGAGGAGTTGTACAAGAAAGCTGAAGTATTTTTTTTTCATCTCTCTGTTTAAGTGTCTGAATTAGAATCTATTCATAGTAAAACAACTTTAAAAATAAAAATGTTCATCCCTTTGAATATTTTAAATTTGCATTTTGCTTTGTTTTGGATGTTATATCATGTACCAATGAAAGTTTCTATAATGTTTATTTTGGTAATGTTTAACATTGTGTAACGTTAGCTTTTATAATGTGAGTTTCTGTGAAGCCTTCTCGTGTTTTCTGCAAAGAAAAGAATAAAATACACTTCTGATTTTGTCACCAGACAAGTGATTGCTTCAAGCCTTTTGCTCTAGATGTGGCCATATGCTGCTTGTATGAGTCATGCTTTGATGCAGTCTGACAGATGCTGAAAGTAAACTTTCCCAAAGATAGCATTTAAAAATTGCTATAAAATACCTATGCCATTATCAAAGGGGATGTAAATACTGCTTTTTAATTATTGTCCTCAAATGCCAAAACCAAATTGTGTATCATGTTTGTTTATATATATTTGAATCAGCTGCACCCTGTTGAGTATGTGGTTTGCAATTGTGTAAGAGTAGGTGTGGGGTGATTTTTTGGTGATGCTTTTGGGTTTTTGGATGTTTTTGTTGATAGTCCTCATACACTGAAGAGTATATGAAGCATTTTATAGTCTACTACCACAGCTGACAAACAGGAAATCTCAAACTACTGCATCTGTGTTTCTCCCAGGCATTCTGTTGGTGATACCAAAGTTCCGTTCTGCCTCCAGTCCTGCGTCAAGCCTTTGAAATATGCTATTGCTGTTAATGATCTTGGCACAGAGTATGTGCACAGATATGTTGGTAAAGAGCCTAGTGGACTCAGATTCAACAAATTGTTCCTGAATGAAGATGGTAAGAGATATGTGATACTTAATAATGGGAATACTCAATTTTAGAAAATTATAAGACAAGTTACACAGTTTTTTCAGTCTTTTCATTTTACTGTGTCCTCTAAAATCTTTTGACTAGACAGTGTCTCAAAATATCTTGCCATCAGCAAGGTAGGGTTAGTCTTTGTCAGTCACTTTTGTCTTATTTCAAATGCAAGTAAAAGTTGTTTTATTGTTTCTGTTCTCTTTACTAGTTATTGAGCTGTAGGAAAACCAAAAGAGTTTTGATAATGCAGGTATTTGAAATCTATATTTATTTAGTTGAGCTGGTAGCAAGTGTTCCTTAGTCATACCTTCTCTAAAATGGTGGTGAAAATATCAAAGATGTTAAAATGATTTTAAGAAACACGTATATCACTTCCCTTGTCAGCCTTCTGGGAAGCAGGTGCTGGTGCCAAAGGCCAGCGCTGACTAGTTTCCAGAAGGCGAAATTGAACACATCTTCCCACAGACTATTCTAAATGGAATTTGGCTGCTGATTAAAAACAATGTTTTTATTTTACTTTTTCTTGCCCTTGGCAGGAGTGTTTTAGCAAGAATTTTCTCATACAGTACTTGTCTAGATTATTTCTTTTTAATATTAATTCTCGAGTATGGATATATTATTTTGAAAAACATTATGGCAAAAATCTGAGAAGGATGAGTCACGTAGCCTGAGAGGAAATAGTGGATGTTATCTCTGAAACACAAATGTTTCTTCTAGCAGATCTGTCTCAGTAAGAGAACAGACAATGTTTCTGTTGCCATGGTATTGCAATTAATATTTAATTAACAGCATAAGGCTTGGATGATATTTTTTGTCAAGGACTGTATTGAATTCTGACTTAAATATCTATATTATTAATATATTAATGGCACATAGTTATATTTAATATATTTACACATATATGAAAGTAATTTTTATATATTAATCTATTTATTCCTTAAAATAATCATCCATACTTAAAATATATCTTGACAATTTAGTTCTTTTTTTACTATGTTAGTAAATGGTGATGAAATACCAACATGTGAATATATTGCCATGAGAAAATTAAGCGTTTTGTCAAATTTTGTTGTCTTGTTTTTGCTTTCCTTGTTTTCCAAATAAACTGTTCGAACAGTGTGAAGAAAACTTGTCTTGCATACCCTACAAAAGGTTTATTATAAAAAAAAGTTTTGGTGGTGCTGAAAATTGCCCACTTAAAATGACAGAAAATATAGTGAATATTTTCTTCTTTTTATTGCTACTTGTAAAATTGAACTGTAGGAGAAGATAAACTAGCAGGCTGTGGTCATTTACGTTACTGTTATTCTTTAAGAGTGTTTATAAGATTGTTATGCATAACATTATTTAGGTTGTTGAAAGTTTGACCATTGAACATGAAATTAATAGAGAAGACTAATTCACATGACAAAAAATTTAATTTTTAAGTATGTTTGTGGCTTATAGATATGAGAAAAAAGTGCTAGAACTGACCTGAATGGCCTCTTAGACAGTCTTTAAGTGAAAGACTAAAATGGAAGTTAGGAGTCTGAAAAATAGGAACATTTCAGTTCTAGGGACAAGGGAGGCTGAGTTTCTGCAAGTGAAGAAAGAGCAGGGAAGAAGGGATTACACTTTACTTGTAGATTTAAAGTGATGTATGAAGTTTGGATATGCAGAGTATTTATCAGTTTGAACTTGTGTAAATACTATGAAGACCAGATTTGAAAATTTAAAAAAAATATTAATCTATTTGCTTTCTAATTATTCACATAGACTTGAATTTCATGTTCATTATCAAGATTTTATGAAGTGATACACAGGTGTTTAAAGACCTGTTAGGCATGCATCTGAAGCTATTGTTTTTTATACTTAACTACATTGAAGATTCCTAAAACAGAATGTTCTTCCATTTCATTGTTTATTAGTATCAAGATTCAAGCAGGAAAGAGTGGAGAATAAGGCAATTGTAAATTATAGCTAAAAATGCCAACCTCTTAAAAAAGCTACTACTATGTTTCCAGCATGATCTGTGCTGTGCAACAGAAATTTGAAAACTTCTACAGCCTTGTGAATATTCAATTTAAAAATATATGGCCCATCCAACAATTCAGATTTCTGGAGGAGTAAAGTGATTACTTTGTTATTTTAAAAAATGTATTCTAGTTGATTGATGTAGACCAGAAATTTTACATAGTAATTTGTCTGAAACAGGCATATCAGGAATAATTTTCCTGGCTATGGTCATTGAGCGGTTTACAGGTTTTTTTCATGCCTGTTGAGTTCATGATGCAACATGGCTGACAATTCCTGTATATATGAACAGTTAGTATCTCTTATCCATACATGCAACCTTCTCTTGATCGTAATTATTTGTAGAATTAATCCACTAATATGATTGTTTGTGGAACTTAGTCCAGTAATAAAAGTTGTGTTGTAATTGAATGAGGGATTTGCCAGGAAATTGTTTATTTTCCTGAAGGGTCTTCTTAACCAAAAATGGAATGCTTTCTGTAAGTTTTTTTTGTCAGACAGACACATTTTCATGTAATTTCAAGAGCTTGTGTGGTGAACTGTCCTGTGGATTAAAATGCCATATGGTGTATGTGAGGCAACCTCTGCTTGCTGTGCTCAAAAACTGCATGCTTGTCAGACAAGAATGGCCTAAGGCCAATGATGCATCAAAAAGGTCAAAAGAACTGGCAGAGGAAAAGTGTTGTAATTTGAGCTTATTAGCGAAAAGATCTAGTTTGCATATGTCATAATTGCCTGGCAGGTTGCCAGGGCATTTGTACTAATTGTCAGGCAGTTTTGTGGTATTAAATAAATATGTATTTTTCACCATTCACGATGTCTGGTGGAGAGGTTTCTTAGGTAACTAAATAAATTTTATTTTCTTCCACTTTGAATTTAGATATACCTGCTAAAGATATTGCAGTTCTCTGTGTGAAAGGAAAACCAGCACTGTATCAGTGAAGAATATATTTACTGTTAGGTGGATTGTTTATGCAAGAGACATCTTTGAATCAGGGCTAGACTTAATTAGGCCACCCCAGCTAAAGACAAAGAGTTATTATGACTTGTGCTTTTCATTAAGGGTGGAAACATGAGTTTATTCTGAAGTATAATGAGGTGATAGAGCAATAAAAGTGACTTGCAGAGAAGCTGTGTAAAAGATTTTTTTTTAAGTCTGAGCAGATGATTGCCTTTGCCATTTGATAAGAGAGAGTGTGTGTGTGTTTGGTTTTAGTAAAGTGTGTCAGCTTTGCAGAATTGGGTACCTCTTTCTAAAGATTAAGGAATGCATTTGTTCACCTCTTTGGCAAACTTGAAACTACATTATCAGTCTTCTTGCTTTGTTGTTGTACAGTGTGGAATCCCTTTGCTGATGGCACCCACTGTGAGGTACATAAGTAGTTGCTGCTGCTTTAGAAATAGACCTGTGTATGACTTTCCATAAAAATTAATGGAGTGTCATAAGCTATACATCCCCAAGAGGTGAAAAACTGCCTGGGATTGAAAGTGTTACTGGTGGGAGTGGGAAACATCTCTTCTTCGAAATTAGCAGGAATCTTTCAGAATGTAAGATTTTATTTAGGCATCCTAGCCCTTAGAAAAGGCCAATATATCCTAAGTCTGTGGAGAGGTTCTTCACTGTAGAATAGAGTAGTTCAGTTGGAAGGGACCTACAACAGTCTTCTATCAAGGGCATTGTCCAAGTGCCACCTCTCTAGGAAGCCTGTAGCTGTTTTGGCAAGATAGAAGGTTTCTGTCAGATATCTATGTCTGGGAAGTGTTTGGGTGGTATTATCTGTTGCTATGTAGATAATTGTGAAAATTGCTTTCCTGGGACCTGGATACCCTAACAGGGTTTATTCTGCTTAGAGGAGGCAGCAGTGGGTTAGTGAAGTGTCCTACTCAGCTCTGTGTAGTGCTGCTGTTGAGCAGAGGTAGGAAAGACCCTCAAAGAACAGCTTTTGTTGGAGTGTGGTGAGCCAGGCTGCTGTACCTCCCTTCAGCTCTGAAGGCACCCACAATGATGTTCCTTGCTGAGCTGTCAGGAGGGGAACAACACACAACTACATTTCAGAAGCACGTTCAGGAAAGTCCATGCTTTGTTTTGTCAGAAGGTTCTCTCCCTTCGTGTTTGTGCAGCACATGGAGATGTGTTAGTTGTAAAGTGGCCAGGACAAATACATGTAGCTTGAGATGTTTGCAAGCAGTGAAAGCCAGGAATCTTCAGAGTAGAGGAGAATGTAACCAAGAATGCCTTGTGACTCTGAAGGTAACTGGCATGACATTTTCAAAGAAATGAGATTCAGTAGAGTTTCTGGGGGTATATTCTATGTGTGGACATACCACAGTGATAAGCTTTTGAGTTGCTCAATGTTACATAAACATTGCACACTATTTTTATTCAAATATACACATGGTATGGATTTTGGTGGTTTGATTTTTTTTTCTTTATACTGTATGTCAGTTTGAAACCATACTGATGTGCAGAAGAATCAAGAGCAAAATAATTCTAAAAAGACTTAAAATGGGCTGGGTATGGTAAAATCATTAACATGTTTATGGATTTGAAAGGGGAAGCTGTAAAGAAGAGAAATGTATCTAGAGCAAGAAATGAGGGTCACAGTGTGTTCTGATCAGGCATGAGCCAGTGTTGTGTGTCCAGAGCTGGGATCCCCAATTCAAGGAGAACACTGAAGGATGGGGAGGGCTGCAGTGGAGGGCTGCCAGTGCTGTGTAGTGCAAGGCTCATATAACTTTCAAGGAGCGGTTGGAAGGAGAGGTTAGGGCCTACTCTGGAAGCCTGTTAAAACTCTTGAGGAGTAATTGCAAAGATGAAGAGTTCTGCAGCTTTTAGTAGGGGCAGCTGATGAAACAAGAACCCATGGCCCCATGCTGTGGCTTGGGAGGTGCAGATTGGATATTAGGGTAAACTTGTCCTCTAGAGTGAACAGGATTGCTGGATTCACCACGTTTGGAGGTTTTCAAGACTCAGATAAAGGTGTGACTGATCTGATGTAACCTTGGCAATAGCCTTGCATTGAGTGGGGCAGTGGAGGAGAGGAGCTCTAGATCTCCCTTCTGACCAGCAGTTTGTGGTGCTGTGAGTGGTCATTTGACTTGTAATGTCTTCTACTGGTGTTCAGGTTTCTGGTCCCTAAGGAGCTGTGGAAGTGCTGCATCTTCCCTACTTGCAGTGTGGTTTTAATCAAAAGTCAGATATATTTGACGCTAGTTGCTTGCATTAGTAGAGTAGAACAGAATGTTTGATATAGGTGGATCTTAAGTACAATCATACTAAATTGTGCTCACGATTTAGGAGTCTGTTTTAGGGAGATAAGGAATGACACTAGCAACTTTAGTTTCTTGACAGTAAGTTTGTATTTTAGGGGAGCTTCACTTCTTCTGACAGAAAGCATTGGTCTTATGCTTCCACTAATAGAGTACCTTGATTTATTTATGAGTTCCTTTTAAAACAAACTTTCTGAAAAATGTTAAAAGGAACTAGAAGATTAGTTTTTGAAGGTTCTCTGGTAGTCATAGATGGCTAAGGGCCATGAACTATGAGCAGCGTAATGTTCCTTGGAAAATGTGTGTGTGTGTGTGTATGCTCTGCATATCAGACTGATCTCCAAAAAACCAGTCATCTGAAGTTCCTTTTAGTGTGCATGTGTGTGTGCACATACATAAAAATATCAAACACTTTTTGTGTGGTTTTAAAATTAGTATTTTTTTCAAATTTGGAGAGAAAGTTAACAGCAAAAAAAGATTTCACACCTGTCATGATGTTAATGTATTGAGAATTGGCTGAGGTTTTCAGACACCAGAACCCTCAAAAGTCAACATTCTAGTTAAAAGGCACAGCAAAATGTTAGTTAAAAAAGGAAAAGGTAACTGTAGTAGGTAGATGTTACATTTGGGAAAAGTAAGACAGCTGATAAGGAATGCTTTTTTCCTAAAAAGATGGAAAAGAAGGTGATTCATTCACATGAGCAGTCAAGAATGGCTTGGGAATGCTAAAATACTGTTAATATGCAGATTGGCGATAAAAAGGGGAACTTAAATGTAACAGGTATATGGAAGTCAGCTATGAAGTAAGTTAAGTTCTAGTGAGGATGAGTAAATTGTTATTTGCATTTCAGAAGCTGTCAGCAGAAACCCCTGATTCCTAAAAAAAATCAGGATTTTTTATTCAAGTACAGCAATAAGGAAATTCAAGATCTGTATTTTGTTTGTTCTTTAAAGGACCTGTTTGACCACTTTTAAAATCACTCTGTCTTGGTAACTTGGGGGGGAAATTGGAAAGTCCTTTAGGGGGTTGTTCTACTTGTTGCATCAACCAAATCTTGGAACACTGGAGAGGATTCATAATTTTCCAGAAAACAAATGATACCAAACTGAATAACTTACTGGATTGTTAAGTAGCATAAGGCTTAGGGTGTTCTCAGCTGTAAAATACTTCACTCAGAATTAGAAAAAATTGTGTATAGTGTTGGATTACAGTATTTTTTTTTTAAATTCAGGATTATATACTAGCTATTCTGTAATAATAGCTTTAAGTCATACATGAATATAGAATAATTTTTCACTTAAACACTTGACTGTTTTTGTTTGACAAACATGTCCTGGAATATGTTTGTAATTGAAAACTTTATTTCACAGACAGGCCTCATAACCCTATGGTGAATGCTGGAGCAATTGTGATCACATCTTTAATCAAGGTAAAAAGTTAATTTTTAGTTTCTCTTGGAGTATCTTAACAGAATGTAGAAAAAGTGTATTGTACAGATTGTGAACTCTTTTCAATTTTTGTCTGCAGTATCTGGTGGCAGTTTACTCATTGGCAGGTAGACAAGCTCTGATATTTTGGAAATAGTAACCCAAACAAATGCAGTGTTAGACTGGTAGTTTTTTGAAATGGAACAGTGCAACTGAAAGACTCTCTTTAGTGGTAATTTTTTTGTTTCCTTCTTTAACTGCACAACACTTGATATTCTCTTGAGAGTATTGCCTCATACTTGTTAAATGCTGTGGAAGTATATTCCTGAGGAATATACTTTATAGCACTCAGAAATATGTTTCTGAATGTCTAATGCTCTCATATAGCATAAAGTTACAAGAGTATTTCTTGCTGTGCAGAAGAAATGGGAGATACTGTCATTTGTACAGAAGCAATGTCACTGTATCTTATTGTCAGTTTTAATACTGAATTTGTGGGCTGTTAGCACACTGTACAAAATCACATTAGTTTCTGTATTACATGTTACTGTTGGGATGGAAGTGTACTTTTTTAAAATAAGAGTGTTTGGAAACAGTTACTCATTTTTCTGAGTAAACCACTGCTGAATAATGACTTAATATCTTTAGTCCATGGTCTTGAGACTTTTGGAAAGCCGTATTTTAGTTTTTCCACAAAATAGCTGTGTATATGTGTTCAAGCTGCTAATGGTACAAACTCCATGCTAATGTTTACCAGATACTTTGCTTATATTTTCTGCCTTTTTTGGTAGCCACAGGTACAACAAATATTTTTTTTCTCCTAAGGTTACCTGCTGTGGGGAACATGTCAGTCCCTTGGAGTTTTTAAGTAGTAAACTTAATACTGTTACTTCAGAGGTCTAAAAATCTTGTTTACAACCTTTTTCTTGGTTATGTTTCGAAGTCTATTAGTTACAATGTGTTTCCTACCTCCTATTTCCAAATTATTGGTTTTAAAATTACTTAGATCATGATTTTCTCTTATTTTATATTTAAAGAAGGTGTAAGAACTCCTGCTTAAAGACATTTATCTTTAATAGCTGTAGGTGAAAGAAAATGGCCTTAAGTATGACAGGTAAATTTATTCACATTTAATATTTTTTGAAGGTTGACTGAGCATTGAAATTCACTTGGATAATAGTGAATTTTAAAATATGACCTAACACATTGGTCTGAAATGTCAAAATGTTAGTCCAACTACAATATGCCCTACTGATCATAAGGTGAAGCACAAGCATGTGCCTCTCAGAAGGCACATAGTTCTTGATAAATGGTGTACTTCTGAGTAGAGAACACGGATTTGTTACTGCATGCAATTGTGATATTTGTTAGAAGATTTGGGGATTGGTTTTGCTATATTTTTTTTAAAATGTTAATTTTTTTTCTGTAATGTTCTTATAAAGAGTATTGCATTGCACTAATATTTTTGCATGTGGTAACTGCATGTCTAGTGGACACATCTTACTTATCACACTCCATTATTTGTTTTCAGTGTGATTAAAATGTAGATTATTTTATGTACTGTTTTCACTAAGATACCATTTATCATTTGAATAACTAACCAAGCTAAACATAGTCTAAAGAATATTACATAGAGGGTCACAGGTACAAAATTACTTAATAGTTGTATTTTTTGTGAAGTAACTTCTTTAAAATCTACAAGTTACCGGTATTCCACTAACCAGTGATTTAAGTAATTCACCTTTATGTTTGATCTAATATCAAACTCTTTCTGAAAAAGGTGGCTTCATTAACTTGTGGTTTGCACTTAATTCCTCTGCGTTCGTTCTCTTTATTTAAGGTGCTACTTACATGTCTTGAAGACTGCTTGTGGCTCTTAGAGTCCAAGAAAGTTAAGAGATTAAACATGGCTGAATTCACCATGTGTGACAGATTCATCTAATGATAGCATGTTGACAGCTATGCAGAGATTGATGCTGTTTGATGATTAAGAATGCTTTTATCTCCTGTGAGATTCCTTGTTTTACCTCTCTCTGAGAAATTGATCTTAGAAGTCTTTCAGAATTCTCATACTGAATTTAACAGCTGTGGGTATACATCATCTCACACACTGCTGTCCTAAGAGTCTGACACAGGTTATGACTACTTGTGGATAAGAGATGATGCCTGGAGTAATCTCTGTCAGAAAATGTTAACATGGAATATGTTAACATTTCAGGGGAAAAAAGGGCTCTTAGCATCACATATCCACTTCTGACTGCCATAAGGATTTGGTAAATGCCCCTTGGAACAGAGTACGGACCTAAACTGAAACATTACATTTAGTCTCCTTGCTATTCATAATAATAAATAATTAAGCGTATGTGCCTGTGAAGTTGTACATTTGTTTAAGTCACTTAGGCATGACTGTATTATACTTCTGCCAGCTTAAATGACTGGGGCTATGATGTGTTTATGTTTTGGTGCATTAACTCATGGCTCTGTTCTAATTTGACTTGCATTACACACCACAGACTGTTCCAGCAGTTTAAAGCATGTATGTACAATAAAAATACATTAGCAAAAGGGCATCCTGTGGGTCACTTAATGAAATAAAATTTATAAAACCCCTTAAGGACCTTTTCCCGTTGTTGACATTTGTGCAGCCATTTGCCTTTATTACTAGTTATATAAATGACATAGTTACAACAATTTTCAAATAATTGTTATTAAAAGAAAATTGTAGTGGCAATTACAGGAGTTTGCAAAGAGTGATATTAGATAGAACAGTGAATTTTTCCATGTCTACAAGGAAATACCTGAAAGAAGATGGTTAAGCTCCTGTGCACATTTAATACAGATTCAGCACAGCTTTCTGTACATCACATTGACTGCGAAAAGTCCTTATTGCCTGTAGTATGGATAGATTATACTACTTTGACCTGTTATGTTTTCTTAAACCTTAAACTCACTTCTCAAAGCTTGCCAACTCCAGGCATAGCAGTGGCTGTGTCAGCAATTGCCCCTTCCACGTTGCCTTTACTGGCACTTTAGAGGGGCCCTTGAGATGAAGAGGAATAGGAGGAGTTCAGAGTAAAATACATGGAAGAAGGCAGATGGCTGTGGAAGGAATCACCAGAGGACAAGGGATTAATCTTAAGTAATTTTTATTGTATGCTTTAACATTCCATTTGCAGATATAAGTTTTCCTAATCTAACAGCAAAGGTTCAGGCAAATAAAGCATCTGTAAATCTTCACGTGCTGACAGCCACATGCAGGACCGAAATCTCCACACTTACACAGGCAGTGTAGGCATTGGAATCTCGGTGAGGGGACATATTCTGTGGTCTTGAATTAATGTGGGAAGACATGCTGGGGGTAGGATAGCAATGTTCATAGTCCTTGCAAAAATGTGATGTATGAGAAAATGAAAATACTGATTTTTTTGACCCTAAAAAACCCCTTAATTCAATGGGAGATTTTTTTTTAATATAAAACATAGAAGTGTATGCAATATACTTAAGAACTTTCTACATATGCTGATGAGTTGTAAAATAAATGAGGCAAAGAGTGGTGGAAGAAAACCTGTCCAACTGTGCCAAGGGTCTGTTTGCTGTCAGGATTCAGGGTGGGAAAATGCAGGGTTTATTTGACAATATACTTACAATAAATAGTACTGATTTAGCTTAATTGCTCTGTGCTACCACTCCAGTTATCCTTCCTGACAGACTGATGTGTAAATGTATGTACATACCACTTTTAAATCATGTGTTCGTGTTGAGATCATTTCTGCCAGATACTTGTCTTTGTTTTGGTGATGTATCCTCTTTTCCTAGGTTATTAATTTTCTTGTGGTAACTTATTTTGGCTAGAACATAAATCCACGTTATTCTGCACTTGCTTTTTATTATAACTCAAGTGTATTGGATATTATTTGACATAGAGATTCTGTGAAATTACATGTGTTCAGTGGTCATGTATGACCATAAGTGAAGGACACAAAAACAGTTTTTATATGTATTTGAAATAGTAATAGTATTGGTCGTAGTGGGTCAAATACTGTCTGTGACAGTGTACTCTCAAGTATTTCAGAGCTGAAAATGGTACCCTGAACAGTCAAAGCACCAGTTCTCACAGAACAGGACCAGAATAACAAATAAAATGTAAAAAGTGTGTAAGTACAGAAAGCTAACAATTGAATGAAAAATGCACAAATATAAAAAAGTTTTCATGCACTCTGACGTAGTATGATTTTCTGTTTCTGGATGGTTTCATCATAGTATAGTGTTAGATTATAAATTTGGCTTTAAAGACTCCAGAAATTAATTTTTAAATTATCTTGTATTATTAGACGACTATAAACTTCTCATGATCCAGATGTTTTTATTAGCTTTGCTGAGATTTAAAATTAAAACATACTGTAAAAAGAGACACATGGAAAGAGCTTATGTGGTCTAATCATGTAAACACTGAATATTGAACAATGAAAAGTGGCTCATGTTAACTACTTTTCTAATAAATATTGCCTAATTTCATTGTTGAAAGCTCTGATGAGTATCTGTGGGTCTCTCTGCTACACAGGCATGCAGCCTTTGCAACTGTTTATATTTTCCTAGTAGAAATACAAATAATACAATACAAGTAGATCATTTGCAAAAGAAAAGAAGGAAAGCTTGCTAAAATCTGACACAGTCAAAAAATTCAAATTTATGGTTGACAGCCATAGTGCCTATTGGTGTTTTAAGTGTTTACAAAGTTGTATTGAGCTGTCCTCTGCAAGTTTGAATTTTCTATCAAACTGCTTCAATCTTAACATTCTAAATTTAATTTTGTATTCATTTAGAAGTGTCTTCATATGCATATACACACGAGCATGTATAAGTAAGTGTGTATATGAACATATGTTGCAGTAAGTGTACTGAGTGTTTGTAGAGTTAATGCATGGAATGTTTTCATTGATGTTCTGGACAAGTAAACTGCATCTGAACTTTAAAAATGCTGTTTAAGAGATACTGGCACAGTGCCCCCAACCTTGTAAGTTTATGCAGTCAAGCTAAAAATAAGAAGCACTTGTGGAAGAACAGAAGTTTTCTTGTCTCTCATATTTGTTTAAATTATTCTGGAAAAGCTGCTCAGTATTCTGAATGTTACGATTTTATATTTGCAATTGAATTTTAATTACAGAATGTGTGTTGCCACTGTGTCTCTTCAGCTTTTTAGGAGGAGCAGCAGACCTCTGTCAGCTGCTGAAGGAAGGAAACTAATAAGTTGGGTTTTTAGTCATCCTGTGTATGGAAGCAGAGTTTTCTATTTCAGTTCCATGTTGTGCTAAATCTGTACTGAGGTGGTGATCATGTGATTACTTTGGCAAATAGTGCAGGTGTGTGAGCAGTCTAATTTCAGTAACAATGCTTTTGTGTTTAATATAAAATACCTATTCAAGTGCATGGAACATCAAGGACTAGGAATGCATCATCTGAGTTACCATACAGAAGATTTTCTTCCCAAAATATGACTTTACTTGTAAAGTTTAAAGAGGAACCTTTTTTATAAAAAGTTAATGTGGAAAAAGTTTACATTGAGTCTTTTTGCCCACCAATTTTATATGCTTCTGGTAAAGCCAGGTTTTTGTTGCAGGGAATTTTTTTCAACTGGGCAAAACAACAAAAGTGAAGTATTATGTATTTATATTTTTGCAGAAAGCATGATCCCTTTCTCCCTCTGTCTTTTTTTTTAACTAAAGAACTTGTTTCAATTTATTATACATGTCTAACCATACAATTATCAATGCAGCATCCCATAACTAATGCTGACCCACTTTCCCAGAAAAAGATGTTCGTTGTGCATTTGAAAGGTTGAAAAGGTTTTTGTGGTTTAAATGTTGTTACATATTTTACAGCATTAGGATCTATGGAATATTTTGACAACTGCAACAGTTCAATGAAGTTGGTAATTTCTTCTTTTAATTATTTTTCATTGAACAGATTTGGAGTTAAATTTTTAAGGCTTGTGTTCTGGTATATTATACAGAAACATTTTGATGAAATGTATCGTGATTTTTTTTATCTTATTGCAAATTAGCTAAAGATTATTGCCTTTTAAAAATAAAGTTATTAGCCTTTAAGCATAAGGCAACCACTGGCAGATAATTTTGACAAAACAGTGTGGTGTTCCTTTCCCTAGTGATTGTATGTGTGTGGCTGCACATCCTCTGGTAGATGAGCTGATGCATGGGCTTCAAAGATTATCTGCAACACCCTAATCCACATACAGAGTGGGAAATGAGACTGGCTTTATGCATTTCATTAAGTAAAATACTGGTTGATAGAAAGCTCCCGTTTTTCACTTCCTTCCCCATCCCCACACCAAACAAACACAGTGCAAGTAGTGTCTTGAATTGTTTGAGATTTGTTAAGAGTTTTGTTATTCTAAATGGAGTATGTTTAATATTAAAGTAATGTATTAAAGCATCTTCTCCAGATAGATTGTCTCCACTTTGGTATGTGATGGCACTGTTATTTAAACTTCCTCAAAAAATTCTACTTGGCTACTTAAAAAAATTAAGAAGTCCCCCCAGCAGACCATGCACTATTTTTTACCTCCCACTCCTCTTTCAGTCTCTTGCTATAGGAATTGGTGAAAGGTTGCCCATCAGAGCCCTCTAAACAAGGAATACATCTTTAACTGGCAGCTGCTAAATTGGACAATGTTCTTAAATGGAGGGGGGGCAGAATAAGAGCCTCAAAGTAACACCCCTCACCCTCCCTGAAAAGCCAAACCAACCATAAGAATTAAGTTTCACTGTCATCCTTATTAAGTTGGATTTAGATTTTCTTGTACCTTGTTAGCACAATGATGTGCCCTATGTTGTGAAATTCTATTTCTCTGTTTCACAATTTTATTAGTTAGGACATTAATGAGATTTTTTTGATTAAATGCGATTATTTTCTCAGTAAGGAAATTTAAAGTCTTCAATCTAAGTTCTTAGTATGGGCACTAACCATGGAACTATTTTAACTTCAGTAGCCTGAACCTCCCTATGCTCAGCTCTGTTGGTAGTATGACAATACCTTTGGATTGCTAACCTGTAAAAAGTTAGTGTTTTTACTGGAATTAGCTTGATTGTAGTTACTTTCATATTTTTTGCTTTAGCCACTGCATTTGCTTTTGCTAAGCATACAAAGTTGAATAGAGAGCACTTAAAGCATATGTTTTTCAGTTTAAATTAATTTCCAACATACAGGTGTTTGATAAGACTCATAGAGGATTATTTAAATGATAATTAAAGATTTACTTATCTAACACTTTAGTTTTTCATTAATAAATGATTGTAGTACCTTATTCTTAATTAGCCTCGTACTTTAGTTATATGCATTAAAATCCTAATGACTGTTAAGTGAACTAACTTCTTTCTTATGTTAACAATTTTTGTAAATTATTGTTTCTTTTCTTGCAGCAAGGAGCAAATAATGCAGAAAAATTTGACTACGTAAGTTAATGTTACAACATTCCTTTTTTAATTAAATTCAGTGGTAAAAGTTTCAAGATGGTGAGGGAATTGCAAGTAAAATGTTAGTAATATATGTTCTGTCTTTGTAGCTGTTCTTGGTTGTTTAAATGTTTAGTGATTTGGATTGTATTTGTAAAACTGTGTTACAGGATTTTAGGGTTGAAATTTCCTAACTTTTTAATGTGTGAAAATGTTAGCATTGCTTTTCCCCCTCTTTGTCTCCAACAGGTGATGCAGTTCATGAATAAAATGGCTGGTAATGAGTATGTTGGATTCAGTAATGCTACGTAAGTATTTTTTATTGACTTAATGAAGTTGGGTGGGAAGTCATATATAGTCAATATATAGTTGGTATATTGAGCTATGGCAAAGTTCAGTTATTTACATTGAGACCAGCGTTTTGTCCCTGATATTAGAGGGTCTCTTTGGCTTAAAATTTACAACTAAAGTTGTGCATGTCTCTGACATCAGTGTGGCTAAATTTCACCAAAAAGTGTTGGTTACCTCTTTGAAATGTCATTATTCTGTCTTAGTGCTCTGTTGGTGCTATGGCAGTGAGAGCTGTAAGTGCAACTCTTCTCTTCCTGGCATTCCTATTAAAAATTAAACTCTGCATGTGGATGGCTGCATATCAAATGTTCTAGGAAGCGTAGTTCATGCAACTGGCACTTGGTCTGGTTTTTGATTTTGCATATTTAAATTATTTTCTCAAACAAACAGTTCCTCTCATAAAATCAGTGTATAGCATTCCAGGAGTGTTGAGAGCTTTTTAGGGCAAATTCCATATAGGAGAGTTGCTTCCAGGTTGCCAGCTGGAATGTGTGTGCAGAGGGACAGAATGATATAACTGGTGTTTTCCTTGAGCTTTGTTACTGTAGAAGGTGTGTACCACAGGAGGAACCAGGCAGGAGAGAATTACTTACCCTTATATTGTACGTATGCCTCCTTTAGCTTTCATCCTTTCCTTAATCGTCAGGACAAAGAGTGCAGCCCTCAGTCTGGTCATTGTCTGACCTGCCCCTTGTTCCTCACTGTACTCTGGTTGGGTTGTTGTCAGGGAATGGCCCTTTCACTGTGTCTCACTTGGGATGTTTCATTCCACTATGGGCTGTCTAGAGTAGGATCTTACCCTTCTTTGCCTTACCTCCAGGTCAGCTTATGTATGTGTAGGTAACCAGTGCGGTGTGTGTTTGGATGTCAAGGCTAATTCCTTCCGACTGGGTGAACTGGGATGAGCTTCTCTGGCAGCTTCTGTGCCATTAATAGAATATTTGTGTTCAAAAGTGATGTATCCTTTACATGGAGTTCTGTTGAATTACATTATGCATCTCGAATTCAGCATTTTGTGTTTTGAAAGTTTGACATGTTGCCTTGTGGTTTTTTTGTTTTGTGTTTTTTTCACCTTTAGGTTCCAGTCTGAAAGGGAGAGCGGAGATAGAAACTTTGCAATTGGCTATTACTTGAAAGAAAAAAAGGTTAGTCTCTTTTTTGTAAAATGTGTTTTGAAGACTGTGTGGTGGGGTTTATTCATAGTCTGTGAAGATTTTTAATTTATTTGATGTACAGTGTGGCACAAATTAATACTGTATATGTTTTCTCACTGTTAATCAAAATGCTGTCATTTAAAAAGTGTAATTCTTATGCCATTCTAATAGAACACAGCTAAACTGGGGTTTTTTTTGTATGATAGCCATGATAATTTGTTTTATTTGTTGTAAAATGCATAATCTGTGCTGTCCAGCTGACTTTAAAAAACTCCTAGTTACTGTACTGAAAAATATTTTAATACCTAGCTTATTGATTTCACTGCACTGTTATTTTTAAATCTGATTTGATTAAATATTTTTACTTCTTACATTTAAATATGTATTTTAAAATATGCCTAATGCTTAGCATGCTGGCAGAAATATAGCTTAATTTATGTCTTTCTAAAAGCAATATTGTAAAAAAAAAATTACATAAAGACTCCCTTTCTTTGTTTTTCTTCCTCAGTGCTTTCCCGAAGGCACGGATATGGTTGCTATACTAGACTTCTATTTTCAGGTAACTGACTTTAAAATTGGGATTCACTATAGACTTAGAATTACTGTTAGAAGCAGCAGAAGCTGATTTGTGCCTAGATATGAAAATTTTAATGACTTACAGTTAAACTTGTCAGCTTCTGTCCAGCTCTGGAAATGAAAGATGTACATTTGATGTATCCAGATTAACTTTTGTTTAGGGGATGTACTTAGGTTACTTTATTGCTAATGAAAACTACCAATAATCTTAAAAGATTAGTAGGTAGAAGCTTAAAAGGTCTTGTATTACTTCAGTGAGTTTGACAAAACATTTCTCCTTCTTTGGGTTGCTGCTTCTTATTGTACTATGAAGTACTTTAAACTCTGTGTAACTGAAGAATGCATGCTCATTTGTAAGCTCAAGGGGAGTGTTTACCAGTGAAGTAGTATGAATATATCCTCTTTTTTGTTTTTTTCAATGGTTATGAGTAAAAGAATCTAGTCATATGCATTTTTCCCCTCCCCTATTTTTTTTTTCTTTTTTGCTTTCAGCAAGTTATTTGCAACTGTCACAAAATAAGAACTTGGCAAGTGTGAGATATTTCCTCAATAAGGGTTTCCTAATGTTAAAACATTCACAACTCAGTCAGCTCTGCTGTATAGAGTTCTCAAGAGGCAGTTCAAATTGTGTAAATGATTCATTTCATTTGGGAGAGTTTAAAAAAACCCAAAACTGAGTTCAGTTCTGAAAATGAATATGTTTTTGACTCAGACTTGCTCTTAATTATAAATTATAATCCATTATTTTCAAAATGCAAATTTTATCCGAGTTTTTTCTGTTGGGATGCACCTGCTCTTATCTTTAGATCAGATGATGTTTATGAAATAAAGTGTGTGTGTGTGTGATTAGCCATAGTTGACCTGATATTGAATTAGACACCAGGTACAAGCTGATAGTCTACTCTGAACTTCTCTTGTGACAGAACAAAACCAATATTTGAATTTGATATTTGAACTGATACTTAATTGAATTTACTGTTTAAACGTGCTTTTTAAATGCTTCATGTACCACTGCCTAAAGTCCTGATATGTTTTGGAGACAAAGCTATTCATAAGTTAAGAAATGCTAAAGCTAACTTTTCTGATGTGCTTTAATTTGGCATAATTTTTGTGCATTCTGATCTCTAATTTAATGACTGTGTGTCATTCTTTGTTTTCCTTGAAAAGTCAGAAAAAGGGTAGCTCATACACGAGCGGCATTTCTGTTTTCTTGTTATGGTACAACACTTTCCAACACTCAGTCTACTTAAAAGTCTAGTTATTTCTTTCTTTGGGTTTTCTGTAATGCTCCTTCCTCCCCTGTGTAACTGGGAACTTTCTGAACAGGAATAAACTTATTTGTTTATTATCTCTGTAAAGTGAGAATGGATTATTCTCAGTTTAGAGAAACAAGGTACAAAATGCAGGTGCTTAAACTGAGAACCTAGAAAGAATTTTTTTTTCAAAGTAGGTGATATTATGTAATACTTCATATGTTTAAAACACAGTTGCCATTTTAGATGCGTCTCTGACAATCTCTTGATTTGCAACTCCAGTTGATTGGACTAGGATGTATTGAGTTTGGCACCCGGAAAATAAGAATTCCAGGTAGTAACTACTCATGCAAACGTGGCTTAGGTAACTTCATGAAGTATCATGTAATGACTGTTTGGCAAAAGCAAGAATACAAGCAGTAGTTTGTTTACTTTTTAGAGCAGCATTTCAGCTTCAGGTTGAAACCAACTTATCTTTTGGTTTCTGCAGAAATGAGGCAGCATCAGGTGATGGCATCATATCACATTTCCTGATGTGTCACCAAAGTATGTATAGTCTGTACTGAAGCAGGGCTCCTGGGAAAACTATTGTGTGGTTGTATCATTACTATATAAAAAAGTATATATGAGCAAGGTGAAATAAGGCTGCATCAGCAGGAAGTGCTGGCATTAAGACTTGCATGTGCTAGAATTTGCAGCTTTAAAATGTACTTCTAATAATGTGTGGGATCTTCTAAGGCGTTTTTAAAAAAAAAAGCAACCCACACAAAACAAGCTCAAATTGAAAAAACAGTCATTCTGTGGCTTTGCCATTTAAGCAGATGCAAAATACTGAGATTGTTTTACAGACCTCTTCCTCTCAAAGGAACATAAGGGGGGTGGGGGGAGGAATCAAGCAGAGTCACTAACCCATAAAAAATATTGTCCCAAACTTTTGAGAGGGCTTACCAACACTGTCGCTGGGATCTTTATAGTAGAAAAATTCAGACTGTATTAATTGATGCTGTTAGTGTCATCTGTAACAAATGTTATGCTACAGGTGATTTTGAGATGTTATTTCTGTAGAGTCATATTGTTGATCCTGCAATAGTTGTCCTTACTGCACTAGAAGTATCAGTGCTTATAATCTCTATTTCTTTTTCACAAGCTTTGCTCAATAGAAGTAACATGTGAATCAGCAAGTGTGATGGCAGCAACTCTGGCTAATGGTGGCTTTTGCCCAATCACTGGTGAAAGAGTACTGAGTCCTGAAGCAGTCCGGAATACCTTGAGTTTAATGCATTCCTGTGGCATGTATGACTTTTCAGGGCAGTTTGCCTTCCATGTAAGTAGCTTTCAGATATTATAGCTGACCAAGAAGATTAATCTCTGCTACTGTTTTCCATGTTCCATGGGTTGCTTCCTTGTTTCTGAGGGAGAGGAGAGGGCGTTACATGAATTGCTTGGAAATTGAACATACCATAAGGGAAAATCTCTCCTAGGATTCATGGCGCTGCTACTATCCCATACCTTATAGCACTCTGCCATTTCACATTTGGGAATCCTTTTCATATCAAAACATAAGTACTCTTCACTAGGAAAGGCTGTTCATGAGAGAAGCAGGTCATGATGCAGGTGTAACTGAGAACACAACTGAAGAAATCCTGCTACATGGGAGTAAAAGGTAGCAGAAAGCCTTTGCAGGCATTTGCCTTTTTCTTCACTAACTCAGGCTTACAAATTGTCCTTACATGCTGTAAGAGTGGCTGTCACACAGCACATGTGTCATGCTTCTATTTTCCAGCAGCATGTTCCTTACTTGTAAGTATTTCAAGATGGACTGTATCTTATTTGTGCTCTCAGCATTTTGTTTTGAGCATTTTTAGTTTTTCCTTACCACATACAAGTAAAATTGATTATGATGCTTTGTGTGACCTAAAAGTTACTGCTTAGAGAGCTATGAGGACATTAATTCCTATTGGAAAAAAATAATGCCTTTGTCCAAGTTGTAAAGAAATAGGTTATTGTGTGATTTCACATACAGACTCTTAGTTTTTTGTAGTTTTGTTTTTTACCTTTTCCAGTCAAGATTTTAAAAAATTTACACAGTTTTGTGCTACTGCATTGTTGCAAGCTGTTCTTGAGAGGTACACTTGTGCACTACTGCTTAGTCATAATTGCTTTTTTATAATAGATATAAATTATGTTTTTTCACTGTATTACTGACTTGCTGTATTCCTGAGAGCAACTAGTTTTATGATTGTGTGCCTTAGATTGCCACAAGCTGTCTTTCAGGTTATTGTCTATTTAAAAAGTGATAAGTAATAATGCTTTCCCAGCTTAAAATGCTTTCCAGATCCCTGTTTTATGAATACTGCATAGTAATCTTCAGTAAAATGCTGATGCATTGTGTTATAATAGTGAAGAATGTTTGTAGAGGCCAGTAATTCTCTAACTATTCTATAGGTTGGTCTTCCTGCAAAATCTGGAGTTGCTGGTGGGATTCTTCTGGTTGTTCCTAATGTCATGGGCTTGATGTGCTGGTCACCTCCTTTGGACAAGATGGGCAACAGTGTTAAAGGAATTCACTTTTGTCATGTAAGCTGCATTGCCTTTATTTTTTTTCCTCTTTTGCAGCTGATGTTCACTGAGCTTCAGTTAGCATAGCTGAGATTGAAGTGAATTGCATTGTGATTTGTGATTCTTCCCCATATAGCAAATTTCATCTAATTCAAGGGTGAAAGTTCAAGAATAGACATTTGCATTTTAGTAATAAACAGCACTTGAATTCAGTGAGCATTAAGAAAATATGCCAAAAATACAGAGAAATCTGTTGTGGAAAAGCTTTGAAAAGGAACACTTCATGAAGTAATGAAGTGCTGGTCTCTTGTATACTGCATTAGAAGCTGTAGAGCTCTATTTATAGTCTTTTTTCTCTCTCCCATCATAAAGTGAACAATTTTGAAACCACTGGAAATGCAACTCTTATTTCATAGCAGCAAAAGAAAAATATTGTAATGAAAACTGCCATTTGATGTATTTTTAAACTGATTTTTGTAAACTGTCTGACATAAAAGATGTCTTTATGGATCAGACTCAGCTGCTGGGCAAACTCTTCCTAGCTTCATCTCTTGCTAGTGAAAGGGCTGTGGGTAGTCTGTTGGTAATAGCATTAGAAGCAGGAGAGCTTTTTTGTAGCGTGCTTTGTAATGATTAATAAAAATGTTTTTTGGGAGAGGAGAATGTGAAAAATGTTTTCTTCCTTTTTTCTTTTCTGCCTAAAACTACCTTGTAATACCAATGGCGTAATTATGAATGGGAGGTTGAGCAGCAGTTAAAACTTTTCATACTGCTATTTATCGAAGGTTCATAACAATTAACTATAAAATCATAGAACAGGTAGATGAAGGATTGACTGCGTCTGTTCTGTGTGGTCATGTGACCCAAAACCTGATACATGGTCATGGTGTACAAATAATGTGAATCTAACATTCACTTTTAAAAACAGAACAGCAGAGCCAAGTTTTATAATTACAACCTTTCATGTTGTAATTCAAACTGAATTATAATCCATTATGTCACACGTTTTCTTGTTTCATCCTTTTCATTTAAATTCGATGTACTGGACTAGTCCAGGTTGTTCTTTCTGTTCCTGAAGTGTTTTGTATAGCTGGAGGAGGAAGTTATTAAAGTAGATATTTTTCAGATTGTTACTTGTTTAAGAAGGAGTTTTGAGGTGTTATTAGAACTCTGTCATGTAATTGTGTTATGTTCAAAGGGCCTTACGGACATGGATACTGATGTATTAAATAAGCTTCTTGTATTACTGGTTTAAGCTGCTAGAATATGATGTAAAACATAAGTTAACATATTATTATTATCATCTCATTTGCCTATCATATGCAGATAATAATGTATGTTCTCTAACTATTTGCAGGATCTGGTTTCTCTGTGCAATTTCCATAACTACGATAATTTGAGACACTTTGCAAAAAAGCTTGACCCTCGTAGAGAAGGTGGTGATCAGCGGGTAAGTTAATGTCTGTGTTAAGTGAATATTGCTAGTACCCATCAGAAGAAATACAGGAAGTTCTTCTCTAAATAACAGAACTGCTCAATGACATGTATTGCATCAAAGCTTTCAGATAATCTAGTTAGTTTACATCATTTGTGGACACTTACCTGGGTGGACCACGCTGTCACAGGATTTTGTGGAGTAGAATTCCATATTAGATTTGTAACTCCATTTCATGCAGTTCATCTTCCCTGCTAGATTAAGTAGATGGTGTCTGATCCAAGAGTTTTACTGTACTGGTTGCCTTTAACAAAGACTTGACCAGCTGGTGGGCTTAACCTTTCTGTTTGGTGCTGCAATCTGTGTTTAGCTGTATTTTCATAGGGATGTCTCTGAAACTGCCTGACTTGCTGAGTTGCACAGGCAGTGAATTCAGGCATGGATAGTCCTGTAGACAAGAGCCTGCTACTTAGGAGGCAGCGAAAGCAATGTCTGGGAATGAACTGAATCCACTCCAGCTACGTGTACAAAAGATAACTGTGAGGGTGATTGAGATAAGGAGAAAACTTTTTTGTTTTCGTGGCCGTTAATGTTTTGACTAAGGCATGAAGATTTCAGTAGGAGAAGATGCAGTAGAATGATTTTTAAAGTGCTTCTATTTGCATGTGTACATATAGAAAAATTCCCAGTTTTGAATTTTTTATAACTGGAAAGAGAAAATAACAGTTTATGTGAAGAGCTGAAAAACTTGAGTCTGTTAGCATTGACTGCAAGAATGGATTTTTTTTTTTCTCCTTCAAATACACTAATAAATAATGTATGTTGCTTGAACAACTAGCATTCCTTTGGACCAATGGACTATGAGAATCTCCAGCAAGAACTTGCTTTAAAAGAAACAGTATGGAAAAAAGTGTCACCTGAATCAAACGAGGACATCTCCAGAACCGTAGTGTATAGAATGGAAGGTCGGGGAGAGCAGAACTAAACGAATGGGTTCTAGTTTCATTAACTCTTCATTTTACAAACCCTCAAGCATCTAGATTTAACTTTGATTTTGAATATTGTTTGCCTGGTGTTTCATTTATATATACATTTTGTGTAAATTCTGTATGCTATACCAAAAAGACTGTCAAAGTTCAGGGGAGGGGTCGGGGAGAAAGCACGTGCAAACAACAAACCCAAAGCTGTTAACTGACTTTTGTAGTTACTTAGAACACATTTCGTTAGAAAAGGTAACTTACTGTTTTCAGAGATATACCATTTCTGTGTATATCTGTATTTTTGTTTATATCTCAGAATTTTAAGTAAATGAACTTTAGAGCTAAACAAGAACTTATGTGTCCTCTGAACAGGATCAACATGTAAAGATAGGAGAATATTAGTTAAAATATAAACTGGTGTCAGCAAAATACAGCAAATTCCTGAATCTCTAAATAATTGTATATTAAGTGGAGATGGGTTCTGAGTTGTGTTATTATCATATCCTTTCTTTTTAAATGTGAGCTTTCAAATTGCTTTGAACAGAAATGGACCCTTTGCATATGCCACGCTAGTGAAGATTATTTTTTTCTTTTAATCAGACCATTAATCATTATTAATGCTAATATTTAAATAAAAAGAGCAAAAATGGTTGGGGAGGAATAGGAGAAGCAGGGAGGAGGAATAAAAAAACCTGTCTTGTTTGCAAGTTAACTAACACAGCAGAAAGATTTCTGACCCAACTGTTCTCTAGCTGCTTGTGCTGCCAGCTGGTAATTATGACTCAAGTCTGCTTACTAATTGTGCTGTGCTCCACCCTGGAGAGGAATGTAAGCAATCTGGGGTTTAGAGTGCTAACCAACTGAGCAATGAGCAGGAAACATGTTCAGAGTAAAGCAGATAGGTAAATCTTGTTTTTCAACCATTAATGTGTGCACATGTTTGTATATGAAGATCAGAGCTTTCATTTACTTACACACGAGCAAATTCTTAAGAACTTATCATTAATTGATTTTTTTAAAAATTATTTTGAATTTGCAGCTCTGTCAGTTTGCTAAGAAACAGGACTTGCATTTTTCTACAGGCAATAGCATTTGTTAAGATGCGTAATTTGATAATTTGAGTATCTTGAGTAGGGTGTAGCTCTAAATGATATATTTAACCTTCAAATAGACCCAATAGGCAGTGCTAGACAGAGGTCAAAGATTTGCTAAATTCGTGGCACTTGTAGGTATTTGATTCTTAATGACGCTAAAAATCTTAGAAAATTATTCTCTGTATCCCCTTTTTAAGTTTGCAGATAATCTGATACATCCCATCCCCCGTACACATCAGGCAGAGTCCTGGTTTATAGAACTGGGGAATTCTTGTTCAAGCAGTTATAAATGGTGTTAGCTGGTTGAGAATTTTAAGACAATGACAGACAATTTCTTAGTAACACTTTCACCTCTTCTCACCTTCCCCAGTCCCTCTACCTTTTTAGTTTACCTAGAAGGTGTGTTCACATGTGAGTTTTGCTAAGAGGAGAGTTCGATTTTTTTCCTGACCTTTTTTACCCATCTGGATGTTTATGAGTTTAGGAAGATGCATAAAGTAAAGCTGATGTTCTCTGAGAAAGCAAACTTCTCTTAATTACTCTGTTAAGGTAGTTATTTTTGCATAAACATTTGAAAAAAACTCTGACTAAACCCTGAATAATCTTCATTTAGCAGTGTATTGTAAAAGGATGGGCTTCCTGTCTTTGAAGCCTAGGATGAAAATGTTTAAGCAACAATTTTCAGGGAATTTGAAGCCCTGCCGGGATGAAGAGGTAGATCTGTGGTGCAGATGTCAGTAATAAGTGTCAGTCATAAATTGCTGAGTAATACCTGTTTTATAATCTTATCACTGATGATAAGGTTATTTGTCAGTGCTTAATCATGAAAATAAAGTAAGTAAAGGCAAAGTCTTGAAATACAAAAGTTTCACCCGTTTGAGGATTTTACAGTAAATTAGTAGCTACAGAGACAGAGCAAGTATTCAGATCCTGCACAACTACATGTCTTTATGTGAAATACCCTCAGTTGCAAGAGGGAATAATGTAGTGTGTCTGTGCTGCTAATGAAAAGTATTTACAGTAATGACATGTTGCTAGCTAAAATAATGATTTAATTAAAAATGGAAAATGCATCATGCAGGATTTGCTTGATCTGATTCTACCCATCTTTAGTACTATTTGAAGCCACTTCTAAAAGTGTGGTTGAAGATGGAAGATTTTTCCATCTGGGTTTCGACTTGAAAATGAAAAGTTTTACCCTATTTATGTTTGTCAGTTACACACAAACCTTGCGGTAGAGTCAAGTCCTGCATGGGAAATACAAGAGTAAAGAAACTACTAGATCTTTAATATGCATAATAATATTTAGGGTACAGCTTAAACAATCTTTATATATATATTACAGTTCTGTAATACATGCTTGTGAAGCCTGTCTCAGAACTGAAGGCAGCCTCTAGCTAGGAAAGGTCAGAAGACTTTGAGCCCAGTATTGTGTAATTTGCCCACACTTGTAGTTTGTTGCCCTGCTCTGCCGTGACTGCAGATGGCTCCTGGTCATGGCAGGGCACCCAGAGGCCACAGTTAGGTCTGCCCTGACGACTCACCCGCCTGCACTGGGGGCGAGAGGGTCCCACAGGGCAGGGTGGTAGAACCTGCTCATTCCATGTGTGAAGTCTGCAACGGTTTTAGTGTTCACCTGTGCTACAGTAATAGCAATTCTTGATATTCAAGCATTTTTAGCTGTTTTGTTTGTTTCTTCTTTGTCAGCATCATTAACATTTCATTAGAAATGTAAATGCTTTTTAAAGTTTTATTTTAGCATTTGTGTTGTACCTTTTGGCTCAGTTGTTAAGTTACCTGTCTCATTTTCCATTTTTCATTTGCATTGTATGTTATTTATGTATCTTGATTTCCAGCATGCTTATTTTTGTATTGTTTAATAAATTTATTTTAAGCTGATTTTTATTGTATTTTTTTTCTCTCAATGGAGAACAGATTTGTTCAAACACATTTTTGAGGATGCAATTGAGGTAGTGAGCACTCCATTCTTAAAAAGATTCTGGAAAAGTAGGTGGAATAATCAGATTTAGTTAAACCGGTCATTGAAAACCATCCTAGGATTTCTTAAACATTTTGTACAATAATCTAATTATTTTTCTCTTTGAACTGTTATCTTAGAAAGTTGAAACAAAAGTCAGAATAGCAAAACTTTCTCACTGTGACTTTTTAAAGAAAAAAGTCCTAGTGGTGCAGTAGGATATTTATGTCACTGTGTATTTGTCTGGTTTTGAAGATACAGGTTCAGTCACTTGGAAAATATGTGGCTAATGGTACTAGTGCCAGGGTAGTGACTGCTGATTCCTGAGCATTATGAGGGGAAAAATACAGCATGATAATCATGTGTGGCCAAGGAAGGTGGTCCAAACCCCGAACTCTTTTAGTAGTGACAGTGGGGTCTGCCTGTACTGAGGATGGCAGTAATGATTATTTTAGGTTTTCTGTAGACTGGTTTATAATCTGAAGCTACTTGTTTAAGATTGCAAAATTACCTATATGTCCATTGTACATAAAAAATAGCACATATCAATAGAATTTATTCTCTAAAAGTAAAAAATTATGGAAGGTAGAGGAGTAATAGGTACAGACAGAGAGCCACAGGTGCCATACTGTAGAATTACTTTGGCTCTTACATTTTGGTTTTCACTGTGTATTTGTGTCAGAAGACCAGTGGGTAGGTAGATGAATAAAAAGGCAATGGATTCAGAAGAAGGTGGGTGGGAGTGGGGATTGAGTATGTTGTTTTTTCATTGCTGTTACATCTCTTGGTCTTGATAGGTACATGTCATTGATGCACAGTAGTTAGCTGTGAACTAATGATGAGCTTCAAAATTTATGTATGATGTTTTAGTATACTAAACATTTTTGTAGGCTTTTACTGTTTGGGGTTTTTTTTAGATTTTAAAAAAATGTTTCTGCAGTTTTCTGAAGGGAGTTCAGAAGCAGTTACTGCAGTGAAAGTACAGACTTGTCTCAGTAGAGTTCTTACTGGGATGACTAAATACACCTAATTTGTCTTCAGTGCAATCTCCTTGAGAATGAGTGTTGCAAGTGTCTATAGTAACTGCAGGGTTAGCAAGAGGTCTAACTAAAGCTTAATTATTTTTTTATCATGCTGGTGTCTTGTCTGTTCTACACTTCTTGTCCAGTCTAGAAAGTGCATGACTAACTAGTGTGTGTAATGACGTGTTTGGGTCATGCACAGCCCCATTTTCTTTCAGGAATTTGTGTCCTAGTATGTTCAATAATTTAAATAGTCTAAATTATTAAACTACCTACCTTGGATCAGGTGTGGTTTCTGATTTGCCATTTGCTCATTATTGAGGATATTGTGTGCAAAATAAAAATGCCCTGTTTCCTTTTGGTTTTCATGCAAGTAGAAGTTAATTTTGTTATAGGCATCTAATACTGCTTTATGCAGACTTTTGGTATCACTTGGACCCAGCACTTAAGAGTTTTTGCAAGACTTGAGTGGCCCAGCTCAGCACATAGTTCAGCTACTCCTGGAAATGCAGGTGCATTTTTTCTGTGTGTGGCAGGGGCATGTAATGGTCATGGTTACATCTGAGGCTGCAGTTTAACTAATGCGTGGAATAGAGTTCAGATGGGCAGAGGTGTGGTCGGGGTAAGTTTGTTGGGTATTTTGTTAATTGTTTTGGGTGGTTTTACCAGTTTAAGTAATTGAAACAGAACTGAATTTAGGCAGTTAGGAATTGATACTTGGCCTGGAGTAAGGCTGTTAATTAACTGTACCAGGCAAATTTTTAAAAGGACAAGACTTGTTCACACGTGGGGAGAATAGTAGACCTTTGGACACCTCAGCACCAAGACTGATGAGGAAACAAGGTTGAAGGAAGGACAAGGGGAAAAGGAAGTAATTCTAAAATATTTTTCTACTCTCAAAAACATTCCAGCCAGTCATACTTTGATATATTTCATGCACTGAACAGGCGTGTGTGGGAGTGTATCTGCTGTAAGGTACCTCTTCCTGTTTTAGGTGCTGCTCTACTCACTTCTGACCCAGCTGGCACATTGCTGTACCTTCACATGCTTTTACAAAATGCATGTGCACACTGTAGATCGGAAATTTATGCTCATACTGTATCTTAAATTAGGGCAATTTTACTTAGCTGGCTGTGGTCATTGCAACCCATCTGTGTGAAGAGCAGGGGATTTTAGTAACTAAGCAACATAAGAAGGAAACCACAAGGTTGCAGAGCTTGGAGAGGTTCTCTGGAGATCTTGCAGTCCACCCTCCTGCTCAAAGAACAATCTACTGTCAGATTGTGTTGTTCAAGGGCTTTGTCAGTCTAAATTTTCAAAACCTTCAGTGATGAGGTTTCTGTATTCTGACTGGGTAACCTGTCCCGGTGCTTTAACACTTTGATTGGAAATTTTTTCCTGACCTACAGTTAGAATTTTCCCTTTCTGTAGCTTGTAATGGTGACTTCTGTCTTTTCACTGATCATGATGAGCTTACCATCATGCCGTGATCTGTTGGCCTTTAGGGAGTCCTAGAAGTGGTGTAGGTAAAAATGGCTTTTGGTCAGCAATAACTAACATTTTCACTCTGCTGGATTTTCCTACTGGATTCTAAATATTTTTCTGTTAAAGCCTAACAGGCTAAATGCCAACATGGAAGTGTGTTATTTGCTGAGGGATGGCATGTCACTGTTAGGACCCCTTGTGATCAGAGTGCTCAGAACAATGAGCTGAGAACACAAGTGGAGTGATAGGAAGAGATAATGTTGCTCGCTTCCCGTTGATGTCATTCACGAGCCCAGCTTTTTCCTTGAGGCAGGCAACTTTATTGTTTGTTCAGGAATTACTCATTCAATATCAGTTTTTCTGACTGACAGACCTGGTTTTGGTTATATGTGTAGCTTTGGCTTTCTGAATGGGAAGTGCATTTCACACTTCTTTTGAAGGACTTGTCTTTTAAAATTCTCCAACCTGTAATTATTGCACGTCAAATAATTAAAATGTAATCTTGGTCTGAGAATAAACTGTTCTGATTAAGCATTTTTTTAAAAGAACCCAAACACTCATGCTATTGCAGAACAGGCTTAAAAATTATGACTGAGGACATAGAGAAACAGGCTAAAACAGCTGAGTACATTCTGTTCTATATACCAAGGCTGATGGGAATAATATCACTGTTTGGAGATAAAAGCGTGGAGGTGGAAGATTTGTTTATGCTAGTAAATATTTCCAATACAAGGAAAACTGAATACATAGCCTAAAAATTAGAGGATTTATAGAAGCTCGATCCTAGTAATTTAGAAACAACCCTCAACAACAGCAGAGTGCACATTTCTGGTAAGATTACCCTATTCTGCTTTCAGCTTGTATGGTGGAGTCAGTCTGTTGCTAGTGCAGTTGCCCTAAATACCTTCTGAGAACAAAGTCCTTTATTTTGGAAATAATTCCAGTTCCAGGTCCTGTATTTAAGAGTAAATTGTCATCCATAAATTGTGAAGTAATCTACACTCTGGGAAGCGGGAGCATTGCTGCGCTCTGCTCTGTTGTGTGGACATCAGTTGTGTCAATAGGTCCTTGAAAAGGCAGACATCCTTTTGTCCTGTCTGCTTAACACAGCTAGGTCACTAAAGCACCCATCAGCATTCCACTTTATTCATGTGACTGTCGTTGATCCCAGTATTTTGGTCCCAAATCTTGCAGTGTTAGTAATGTCTGTATCCACTACTTCAAAGGCTCTTGTTTTTTTCCTGCATCCAGAACCGATGGCTCAGCGTTCGGTTGCCCTTGTTAAGGTTTCTGTATATATTCCCTATCCTCTTTGTTGCAGAACTGTTAGCAGGGAGTTAGTCTTTGAAAGGGTTGAGCAGGAACTGCCAAAGTATATGAGATTCCTGTGATAATTTACTGCAAGAATTGTTATTTTACCATTTTGGAACTTCAAATCATCATAATGTACTGACAAAACATTCATTGCTGATGAGGAATGCTGAAAAAGTTTGACAGCAGAGTAAATGAAAGTCTTTGAAAGGGTCATTTTTCTTCATAACTCTGATGCCTTGGGCATGATGGCAACATTCATGTATTTCCAGCCAAACTACTGATGGCAAGTGCATGCCACCCAGAACTGAAACTTTGCCTGGTCTTCATCTTCTGACTTGAAGGGAGGAAGTCTTTATGCTTTAAATCTTTAATTTGATCTAGTAAACTTTTTGTTGAAATAATTAGTCTGCCTACCGTTCCTTTGTCATACCGTTCATGGCCAACAGCCCAGCTGTAACACCTTTGGTTGTCAGGACAGGAGCCACTGGGGGAGGCGGGAGTGAGAATGGGGCAGTTCAGGAACGTGGCTGGCCAGAATAGCCTCTGCTCACCCCAAGGGGTTTGCACATCCTCAGGAGTGGAATAGATGGGCATGGTCTATCTGAAAGAATCTCAGTTTACTCAAGGTAAGTAGATGCTTCACTTATTCTAGTAAACATTTTGTTTAATTACTTAACTTTTAATTCATCTTAATTAAATAAATAGCCTTATCTGTAATTTAGGCAGAATCAGTTTACTGGTACTTCAGAATTAATCAATAGTCGGAACTGTAAACAATAAGGCATTGCAGATTCTCAGTGTTTGTTGCCATGAAACAAGGTCTCCACTTCGGTCTCTTGCGTCGTCAAGGGCAGTTCTGTCAGTGCTGTTGTTGCTGCCTTTCAGGCACTTGAGCAAAACCAAACATAGTACGAAGCAGACTGTTACTTAAGCATTCACAAACTATATTTGAAGTAGAGATTGTTTTAAACTTGATTTATAAAACACTAAATTTCATTTAGCATTTAAAAGTTAGAATAATTCAATGTAATCAGCTCTGAGCATGCAGTGGCTGAATTAATTGTAGAACTGAGCTCAGCCTTAAACATGACTCTTGCTATGTTCTGTATGAGTCAAAGGATATTTTTGTACTCTTAAAGAGTTTGCACCTCCTGCCTGTTAGTCTTTAAGATTGATTAGCCTTTTCACACGTAGGGAGATGTTGTTTTGTGGAATACCAGTGTTACAAACTCTTCCCAATAGTTTTGTGTCCACTTGATGGCCATCTAATGAGCAAGAGGTTGGTTTTGGAAGAGGTGAATTCTGATTGAGTCTTTCCTGGCTCCAAATGTGATTGGAGGAAAAGTACCTTTTGTTCACAGTTAGTGCTTCCTGTGTCCTTAAGCTTTTAAAATTTTATGCAAAATAATTCATTAATAGAGCAGTGGAAAAAAGGACAGATAGTTATGGTATTGTGCTAGTTTGTAGCAAATATAATTTTTAGATGCTTTTAAATATTTAGATTGATTTAACTATTCTGACAAAAAAAAAGGGCTTCAGGCAGAGATGGGCAAAGAAATGTAGTTTACTTGTAACATGTATTACCAATACTCTTAATTATTTGCAATTTTGGGAGAAAATGACTAACTTTCTTCTAAAAGATTAAATTTGGATTTGAAAATGTTAATAGTTGAATTGCAGTAAGATGTTCAAAATCCTACTGGGATTTTGTCCAGCTTTAAAAACAGATAAAAATAATAACTGACTGGCTTGCCCCAGAGGGTTTTGCAGCTATAGCAGTACAGTTGGTTTAGAGCTGCTTTGGGTGTGGATACATGAAAATATAGACTTTTGTGTGGCTGCAGTCTAGACATCACTCATGGGAGAAGCAGATTTTGGTATATGCATGGGTTCTGTTTGAGCGTGGCTGCTGGAAACTGTAAGGAGGAATAAATAAGTGTGTTGTGAGTCTTGCTAGTTTTCTATCAACAGCACAAGCTATATGAATAAATGCTGTGCAAACGGCATTTCAAGTTAATTCCACCAGGGAGACTCCAGAAATAAACTCCGTGGTAGCAGCTTTGAAAGTCGCTTGTGGCATCTTTGAGTCCAAAAATAAATGCTGCACCCACAGCTCGTAAAACTAAAGGAGCTGGGTCTTGTCCTCTGTCCCCAGCTGTGAAAGAGGACCTTGCAACGTCTTGAGGAAAAGAAGGGATCATTGAATGGTTAGGAAATGGTCTAGGGGAAAAAATGGACAAAATCTTGTTTCCTGTGTTAGTTTCAAAATGCAGAAGAGTAAATATTGGCAGATTCTAAAGTAACTTTTGCACTTTCTTCAAATTACCTGAGGAAACAAGGATTGATGGTGGTGCAGAAAGCAGAGTACAGAGAGGGGAAAAGGCTTGAAGAAGAAACAAAAGTTTTATGGAACAGCTAGCCTCGTTTGTATTTTCAAGTATTTCAGTATTTTACTGGAGGCAGTCAGTGTTGGGTTGCTGTAGAGGTACATGGGATTGGTTGATCACTCTTACTGAAGCCAAATGCCTTTTGTGTGCTTTAGGAAGTTATTTAGATGAATTACCTGTTCTTATGTAACTTAGTTCTCTGTAGACTAAGATAATGTGGAGGCTTAATCCGGAGACTGCCTTGAGTGCCTTCAAGGACTGCGTATCCCTGGAAATATTCATGGGCAGAACCTCCAACCAGCAAGCTCCGACCCTTCTGCAGGGCCAGCCATCACGTGGGTGGGCACTTCAGCTAGTCGGGGATTCCTTTGGTGAGCAAAGCTCAGCACTGCAGTGCAGGAGCTGTGTCCTGGCATCTGCTGGCGCTGGGGTGGGGCAGACAGGCCAGGTCCTGGCAGTGCTTGGAGGTTTCTCTGTGAGGGGTGTAAGGTGTGTGCTGCTCCTGCTCTGGCTCTGGGGGCATCGAAATGCCACTTTCAGCTCCTCATATAGGCTGGATTTTAGAGATCTGTTTGTGCCAGTCACAACACCAGCAGTTCTGAAGGCTGTACGGAACTTCAGTGTGAGGACAGAGCAACACCTGCCTGCTTTTGACAAACCCATATTATTTTGGTTGGGTGTTTGTTTACAGTTCAGTCTTAGTTTTTACTTTTAAAAGTAAATGCTTTAGTTACCCTTGGGTAGTAGCTTTCACTTTATTTTGTGGGAAACAAAGCAGAAGCTCAGTTGCAAAACCAAACTTTTGACTGAGATTTCTTCCCCTTCAAAGTACAACTTACCAGTGGTATTTTAAAGGAAAATGGTGGCTTTCTCTCTTAGACTTGAACAGTGATTTTTGTTTTCCCTATACTGTCCTTGCCAGTGGACCCTGGAGAGCAGTTTCCAGTTTATTGTAAATTAAATGTAAATACAAAAATGGCTAATTTTCAAAATAAGTGGTCCTGTCTAGTGTCTGAATGTACAGTCATCTGCATCCTCTCTCAGATTGAGCCCTGGTTTATTTTTATCCTTCTAGGCACTACTTGCATTCTACATTTAATTTCAAAGTTTAATCTTCAAAATTCATTTTGAGCGGGTTTGAGAGTTTTTTGTTTTGTTTTTCATTTCGATTCTGAACCCTTACATGCAGGGGAAAAGCCATCTAAAGGCTTTGTTTCAGCATAGTTGAGTTACAACTTCAGTGTGTAAAAACTGGATGATTAATTGTTTATTTTTTCTGGTTTCCGTAGGTCAGTGCTGCTGTTTCAGAATATATATCGGTGTCTTAGATTTCAGAATTTTTGTTTTCATGAATAAAATAAGTGTCTACAAATCTGCAGCTCCACTGGAGAGCAGGAGGAGTGATTGCTTTTTGCTGCATACCCCGTTGACCCTCATCAGGGGATCAGCTTTAGGAAAACAGTGCCACTGTGAGGTTGAATTTCTGTTGATTCTGGAGCTTTGATTGCTTTTTGCTCACGGCTCATGTAAACTCTTTGCTCCTGCCTTCCTGGCCAGCCCGTGGCTGTTTGCAGAGGCCATGGGAATAGGCAGAGTTTAGAATAGCCGGTCTCTTCCCGCTGCGAAGCGCTAATCCCTGTTCACTAGACGAGTGCTCACCTTAGACAGCTTAACAATCTATTTTTTGCGTTTCCGAGTTAATGCCGCGCTGAGCCGGCTTAGCCGTGCCGTGTGCTGTGAACAATGGGTGCAAAGCTGAGCTCATGGGCAGCGCCTGCTGCCGGCCCTCGGCTCGTGTCCCCCGTGTCCCTGCGGACACACGGCCAGACCGGTGGGTGGCCTCCAGCAGGGTCAGGAGGGAATGTGTGGGAAATCACGGAGCCCTTTGGCTCCTCCTGGTTGTAGGGATGTGCTGCCAGGTTCCGTCGTTTGGAAGTGCCACCTGACGGACTCTCGGCGACACAGGGAATGGGGCTGTGTCACCCGTGCAGTGGGTGCAGGTGCCCAGGAAGTGTCACGCATGCACATTGTCTGTGCTCAGCGTTGGGTAGGTGTGGATGGTGTGGGTAAGTGTGGCTTGGGACACTCCAGACAAGCACGGCTGATTCCCTGTTCTGCTCTGTGCTGGTGAAGAGCTGCAGGACTTCATTGTGATTGCCATGCTGGGAGTGTTTGTCGGGAGGCTCAGTGTCCTGTGCCCCCAGTAATGCTCTCCTGGGACCTCACTGGGATCCCAGTGCCTCAGGCCCTGGGGTTGGTGTGATGCTTACCTGTCATTAGGGAGGTCCTGAGCTGCAAGAGCTGAAGTTTATATCCCAAACTATCTCTGCACCTCTGTGCTGTGCAGGGGAGCATTTAAAACTTTGTTCTTCAAGCCAGGTGGCCTGGAGGACAGGGTTCCCAAAGGGAAATGATGTGTCCCATTTTAAGCACAAAAAATGGGACGTGAGAGAAGAGTGTGCTGCTCGTTTTCTCTCAACTAGTTCTGCTCTCTTTTTTTAACTCCCCGTGTCGTATTGGAAGGTCTCCTGTCAGCACACTCAATCTGATGGATAGTAAAGTTCAGATATGGCAAAGTTCCTGAGAAACAATATGCATTTAAACCCATTTTTTCCTCAATATTTTGAACATCTCCTACGAAGGCTAACCGGTGACCTCATCCCTAGATATTATGGAAAGAGCACTGGAAAGTTTAGGGAAGTTTGTTTATTTATCCTTGTTTGTATTGCCTTGAGCAGCAGTATTATAAACTATTGGGCTTGACTGTATTGCTGAGCCACCTGGAGAAACAGTAAAGCTGTAAGTACTATTTTTTTTAGAATGTAAATTCTGTAATGTTTTCAAAGAAACTGGGGGAGGGAGATGTTCTCAGGAACCAGGACAGAGTAGGAAATTAAAATCCAGATTCAGTGACCTTTTTAGCTAAGAGCTTCTCATGGAATTAATCCAGCTTTGAGCTAAATTAATTTTTTCTAAAGGATTTGTTTTCTTTGCTTGCACAGCTGTTTGGCTTTTGTCTCCTGATCCAAGTACAGTGCAAAGCAGAGGCCATGCTGGAGGTGTGCAGTGATAGCAGAGCAGGGCAGAGCCCTGTAGTGCTGGGGACATGGGGTCAGGGATGGAGCACGGGGCTGGTATGCTCAGCTGCTTGGGTTTGGTTCCCACTTGAGCTTTGGTTGTTTTGTATTAATGCTGAAGCACAAGAGCCAGTGGGCAGAAGGTGTCAGGTCACTCTCCCTTCACCACGAGACTGTAGCAGTTCGTTTCCATTTCTGGGCCTCGGTTTCCCAAGTTAGTGCCAAAAATGATGGCAACGTTCTCTCTGTGAAGTGTTGGGAGTGGTCTTCTGTTGATGGCATTAGAGCCAGGCAGTGATAGACATACTTTTCTTCAGTAAAAAAAGAATAAATCCTCTAAACCAGTCTGTGTAAAGGGAGAAGTGATTCCATCTCAATCTTGTATGGGTATTTGCTATTAGCCATCATGAGACTATTTAAGTAAGTCTGGATTTGGGTGTGCAGCTCAAGTAGAAAAGACTCTTGTGTTGCAAATAGTCCACCAAAGGCAATTTGCACATTCCAGCCAAGCCTTTCAGATTGGTTAGATGTGTTGAAATTTCACTTAAATTAAGTGACTTCAACATTTTAATACTGAAGTTAAACTTTTTTTTCTCATTAGGTTTTTCAAGCTGGTACACTGAGAAATTGGAAAACAAAGGAAAAATTCTCATGTCTTGCCCAAGTCCTTTGACAATGTGTTTGCAGAGAAATGGGACAGCCATGCACTTGCCATGAGCTGTATTCCTCCATCCCTGTGTGGTCAGTTCACATCTGAGCACTGCTGCTCGAAAGAGACTTCTCTGACACTTTTAACATAACTGGGCTCAGGACATATTTAAAACGACTGCAGTGTGAAGCTTTGGATTAGGAATCACGTTAACACTGAGTTTCTCTTTGCTGCTGTCAGTGCTGTAGAACACTCAGTGCTTTTGGGGTTTGGGGTTGGTGCTTTTTCTTTTTTTGCCTTTTGGTTCCCCGTGTTTGTCTGAAGTGTCTGCTGCAGCGGGGTGACTTCCTGCTGCTCTGAACTCTGGGGATTTCCTTCCTTTAACTCAATCTCGGTACAGTTCTTGAGTAACAACATTCTTGATTTTTCTTTATTGTGTGGATTAATAGTCTCTTGAAAACTAAGGAAAGATCCTTAAGATGCTCATGGAGATGGTATATTCTTGCTTTGAATGCAAAATGTGTTTTGTGTTTGCAGTTTTCTAAATTTTATTGAGTTCACTTTTTTATATGAGCTCCGTAAAACTTCTGTTGTTTATGGATGCCTTTTGAACAATTTCACTTAAAACCTTATAAAATGGTTAATTTTTTTGGCCTGGATTATGCTGTTGATAGAGTAGGGTTCAGTTACAGGGTCCAGGTGTGTTTTTTTGCTAGCAAATCCAACCTAATTCTTCCATAAAATCATTAAATTCTCTGTAGAAGCAGGAGGGTAGATATCCCAAATGGATTGTTTCAGCTATGATGGCTACAGTCTGCTTTTTTTTCAGCTTGAGTTCATTCCTGACCAGCTTTGGATAATTACTCTGCTGACAATTGTCCTGCTAAATTTGTTGGTTTTCTCCTGCATTTGTATCCTATTACTTTTACTGTTGTACAGAGAGCAGTTGTCTTCCTCTCAGATTTACTTCTCCTGAACTAAACAAGCAGATATTTTTTCTATTTGTCTGGCTTTGTATTTCTTTACTAAGAAGTTCAGATTTATAATAATGCAGCCTTAGATTTAAAATGCTGTATCTTAAGAAAGGAGCAGCTTTAACCTCTCCCAGGTTGCTGAGACCTGGCCTAAGATGATTGTGTTAGAAAGCCTCAGGAATCTCCAGATTACATTTTGTCACGTTGTCATAGAAAATGAAAATGGCTTCTTAGCAAAAGGGTCGGCTGAATCCAGGGGGATTTTGGGCCCTGGCAGCACTTGGAAAGTTGTTTTTTGAAGAAAGGAATGTGTGTTATTTTTGTTTTATTACTTTAATACACATTTGCGTTTCCCAGAAACATCAAGAAGCCCAGCCAAAAATGCTCAGTTACCTCTGAAATGGTTTTTATGAAAGACAAGAGAGTCCTTTGCTCATCCTGGATCCTGAAAAGGGAGAGTATTCAGCACCTGCAGGACCTGAAGTGTGGGAGTGCAGCCAGCCTGGTCTGCCCGCAGGGGCCCCAGCAGCAGAGCGGTGCTTGGCTTCTCCCTCCCCAAGGAAAACGCCTGAATCATCTTGATGAAATGTAGAGATTATCAAACTAAATTCCCCTTTCAGGCCTGTGTTTAAATACAGTTTGCAGCCCAGTGGCTGTAAAAGATGTGCCCTCTGTTGGGAGGTTTTGATACTTCGCTCTGGAAAGCCCAGTGGGAGTGTGTTTGGGTGCCCTGAGCTGGACTTACTGATGGCAAGTCTGTGCATCTGTGACAGCTGCAAGCTCAGCCCAGAAAGGTGGAGACCCTGCAGGACACTGCAGTGCCTCATTCCCGTGGTCCTGCAAGCCCAGTGCTGAGCCAGGGCTGGAGACGAGGCACACCCAGCTATGGGGCAGCTGCCTGTGGGCTGGGTGGGCTCAGCTGGGTGAGCAAAGCACCCATGGACCTTCTGTGGGAGCCCTCGTTGCTGGTTTGGTTTTTTCACAGAAGCTCTAAACAAAAAAAAATGTTGTGGGAGGAGGAGAATCCCTTGAGGCCTGTCCTCTGGAATGCTGGTGAGGGGGTTTGGGGCAGGATGTCAGGCTTGCCAGTGCCCCAGGTGCTGTGGAGCCAGAGGTGAGAGCCTGAGCAGGAGCCCAGCCTTTGCAGCCAGTCAGGTTTAGGGGCAGCCTGGCGTGCTGAGCCCCCTGAGAACAGATGGAGTCCTGCAGATCTTGTGCCTAAGAAGCCTCATAATGCAAACTGAGAAGGAGTGGCAGTAGTTTGTGGGCACTGGGGTGAGTGTGGCTCTGTGTCCCCTTTATATTTCCACCCTGGCCTTTGTGCCTCCTTCTCCTCCTGGTTCATTCTCCCTTTGCGTCAGTGCATATTTGAGGTGTAAAAAACAACAAGCAATTCCATGAGTTTGGTTTATAAGAGGCGCAAATGTTGGCTCATCTGTGGCCTTGTGAAAATGTGCCAGTGTTCTTGCGGGAGTCTGTGGGAGACTTGGTTGTGGGTGGGGATTTTTTGTTCTGTTTGTTTCTCCTCCATGTTATAGAAGGTCAATGCAGCATCAGTTTCCTCCTTTATCTCTGTTACTTGGCTGGTGGCAGATACAGAGCTTTGCAGACTCAACTTACAAAGCAAAGCAGCATTTAGAAAGTTTACTGGAAATTACTGTGAAATGGTGCCTAGAAGTGGCTGTATCAGTTTATGAAAGAAGTTAATGTGGGATGCTTAAAACCTTCCAGCTTGTCATTTTTGGCTCTTGTTAAAACTTGTAGAGCTGTTATAGCCAGGACATACTAAAAATGTGCATGGGATAAGGTTGGTGTAGCCTGGCAGTATCGTTTCTCTTCTGCTGACATAGATTTCTCCTGGCATTAGGAATCTTCACAGTTAATGAAAAAAAAAATCTTGCTTTTCCAGAATGAGTTTGTCTTATGAGGAGTTCCTGGCTTTATGAATTTTTAAAGTGATACTGTCTGTGCAGTTCAATACTTGGTGTCATTGTGCAATCAAAGCGAGAAATATGGTTTGACCATACAGCAAGGCTCATATTTTTTACCACAATAGAGCAGAAATTAATGTTTTATAGTTCTTTTACTGTCTTTAGTGACTTCAGCCTTGGAAAGACAGACCTTACAGTACTGGTAGCAAAGCAAGCTGGAGTGAATTCTTTGGTGTTTTATGCTGTACTGCAAAACATGGCCAGACAAGGGATACAATTAGCAAGTCCATAAGCACTGGACCAACTGGCCATGCTTGGCTTTTCTGAGTTGCCTTTTTGAGGAAAGAAGATTGGTAAACTGGACTTCATCTCTCTTTATAGGTGAAGTCTGTGATAAATCTACTGTTCGCTGCCTACACAGGGGATGTGTCTGCACTCCGGAGGTAAACATCAGCGGGGGGCTGGGAATAGGAATGTTGCTTGTTTGGTTCCTGCTGCTGCTGTTTATTTATGAACATGCACATGCACTGCTTCTGTGCTGGGGACATTGAGCTGCATGAGCCAGAGACTGAATACGTTCACCCAAAACCCAACCAAAAGACCCAAACCTAACCATCAGCAGAGGGATGTTGTTCCATGGTAGTTTTGTAACTTGTTTTAATCATGTAAGAGTTTTCTCTGTAATCTTTTCTTTATTTTTCTTAGGTTTGCTCTGTCAGGAATGGATATGGAGCAAAGAGACTATGACTCACGAACAGCCCTGCATGTGGCAGCTGCAGAAGGTAATGTCTCCTCACATGTCATTTGCTCTCTCTGTCAGTGGGAGGTGGTCAGCTTGCTTTAGAGTATCTTTGCTCTGCCTATGCATACCTGCTTTTGTCTCTATATACCTGGATATATATGTAAGTGCATACACTCACAGGCCTGCTTTTCTTACAGGACATGTGGATGTTGTTAAGTTTCTACTGGAAGCATGCAAAGTGAATCCTTTCCCCAAAGACAGGTGAGTGGTTTTATTGCTCATGTGGAGGAAAGATGCTCCAATAGCATCTCCCTACTCTCCGTGAGGAGAGATGTCTGTCAAATAAGAGTGAAACACTGAGCCAGTCCACTGAAGCAGAAGGAACTGGATCCTTTTCTGTAGGTTCTGCTGAGTGAGCAGTAATGAAAACAAACCCTCTAAAAGCATTATTAATGAAGTAATTCCACAGTTACTGAACTGGATGTGGTCTGTGTGCTGAATTATTAGCACAGTATATAAAAATTCTAGATTTTTGGTGCTTTTGGCTCTGTACTTAATGAACTGATCTTAAAAATACTGTCCTGCTTCCTGTAGGTGGAATAACACTCCTATGGATGAAGCTTTACATTTTGGACACCATGATGTTTTTAAAATTCTTCAAGAATATCAGGTCCAATACACGCCATCAGAGGATTCCAACAACGGGAAGGAGAACCGAACGGTTCATAAAAATCTGGATGGCTTACTATAATCATCTTCAGCTAGATCCTAAGAATCAAATCACTTACCTATTTAATTGTGGTATACATAAGTAATGAAGAGCGTGTGTGTTTCTATCTGATAGTGGTATATATTTTACAGAAGTCTCTGTTACTTCAGTGTTACGTTACAGGAGTTTCTATACGCACAGGACAAATCCAATCTCTTCAAAAGAAACAAAACCAACTAAGAATCTCCCTCCATAATGTGAGCAATATTACCTCATGCTGCATATAATTGATGTATAAAAATATTTAGCTGTTGTTGGCTTTACTGTGCACTACTTAATTTATTTTTGTGTTCTATGTGAACTCTGGTCCGTGGTCAGGAATTTTTCTGCTGAATTTTTGTTTCTCTAGCCCTCTGTTTCCAGTATGGCCAAGATGAGCCAGAGTACTGTCAGGTATGAGCGTCAGTGAGGTTTTTTGAAAGCTGAGGATGCTGATGTAGATGTAGGCTGGGTGTGTTAAGTAAGGATCTGCACTTAGCTTTTGGGAAAAAAAAAATTTCCACACAACCTTGTTTACATAATATAAATATCACAGAGTATATAGGTGACAGTTGTCAGTGGTCTAGGCTTGTTCTTAGAGATAGTCTTGTCAGGGAATGTGTTTAAAGGTTTGTTTGACCAAATGGTGTAGGGGAATGTGACTTGTAACACTGGTGTGTTGGGGGTTTTTGTTTTGGAAGCGTTTCTCTGAGTTCCCTTTGTCTTGCCTCCCTCCTCTCTCCATGTTCAGCTGCTAAAGTACTTCCCTGTAGCTGGGGAAGGTGGGTGCTTCCACTCTGTGCAGGTGTTCCTTGCAGGTCTATTTGCACTACAGCAAGCCTTGGCAAGCTGCAGGTGCCCTCTTTGGCTGATGGATGTCCTGGGTGGGCACACCAGGAGCCAGCGAGGGGAATGGAAGTGCATGAAAGGCAAAGAACTAAACCAAATACTACATGTGAATCTGGATTGATTTAGGCTTGTAATAAGGAACATGGATGGAGTGAAACAGCTTTAAGGAGCATAGAGCCAATCAAAGCATGAGCAGAGCAGGAGATAAGCCAGGTTTTTGGGTATATTCTCTTCCTGCACTGCCATCAACCAGGGAGCAGGGTATTTGATCAGTGGATTCCACTGGTGTAGAACAGGAGTTCAGCACCAGCAGCACAAGTAGGTAAATATCTTTTGTGGTGAGCAGTGGCATTCATTGTCTTGCCACTGGAGCCAGCGTGGCATGTGCCCTGTTGTGGGAAATGTAGATGCAGGTATTTGTTGTTTGCAGAAGTACAATATTACCACGGCTCCCTGTCCCATGTCCAATTGCTTCTGCCAATGCATAAAACCTCAGAAGTGAGCAGTCACTTAAGATACTCACCAAACAGTTGTTGGATATAGGCAAGAATTTTAGCACAAGAATTGTAGGCAAGAGTCATTTAGCACATGAAAAAGGAGACTGCGTTTGAGAGTTGTGTATATGGTGGTTTTTTTCCTAGCACATAGCGTACAAGTCATTAGATCTCAAAAGTTCAAATTTTCTGTGTTTTGGCACAAAAATCCTCCTGAAATAATTCCCAAATTTTCTAGAATGACCCAAGCACTTTATATGATCTGAACCACATTACCCTCCTTTAGCAATGAGTACACTAAGGCTTAGAAAGAACTAACTTCTCCAGAGCAACCCAGCAGGTCAGTATAGTTGAGAATAAATCCTTTCTAGTTCCTGTACAGTCTCTTGTCAATATGCCATACTGCCTCCCTGCAGGGAGGACAAATCACATGGAAAAGTGCTTGGTACTCATCACAAGCAGTGACCGTCTTCATGATGATGAAATCTTGGAAGAGTCTGAAAGTCTAAAGCCCTGAAACAGCATTTTGAAGCTGGCTGGCATGGTTATCAAACACTTTTTCTCAACAATCTTACTGTTCTTAAGCTGGTTGGGTTTTTTCTTTTTTGTTCTTCTGAAGATCAGCTATTTTTCTGAAGGCTTTTAGCCTGTTCTCTTCTATCACAGCCACCTCAGTTTCTAACCAAGAACTAAACAAAACAGCCTCTGGCTATTTGTTGAGCCTCATCGGTCATTGAGTAGCACAAGGCCTCTTCTCTGCTGCACCCTGAACTAAATTCCAACAAGTTTTCTCTGGCAACAGATCTGCTGGCTTTAATGTAAAGGATGGATTCTAGTTTAGTACTCTTAATCTCTGTGCACAATCTGACTTCTTCAATTTTTCCCCCCACTATTAAACATCCTATAGCTTCTCAGAAAAATACCTGATTTAGCTTTATTTAACTGACATTGCATTGTTCAAACTGGCATTTTTGAAAGATAGGTATATTGTATAGTACACATATATAAACAAACCAAAACCAAAAGGATTTTAACTGGGTTAACATTGAAGATCATAGCTGTCCCTAAACTCAATGCTTTCAATACTGAGTGCTTTTAGCCAGTCTTAGCTTCAGTGCATTTTTGCTGGTTAGTTTTAGTATTTTCTCATTGTGAGAAGATGGATTATTTTGTAATGTCCAATTCAGCGATGCAGCTACTTAGACATGGCGTTATTTACAAATATAAATATATGCAGTACATTGGTTTGGCTGTTTATCATTCATGACACTGACATGTAGATTTTACCGTAAATAGCTTTTGGTTATCTTATCCAATGCTGACTTCCTTATGCTCCAAAGAGGATTCCCCCACTCCTTTGTTTTTATGTCATATATGTTTCTTCTGTATCACAACCTAAAATTGTTAAGCTAACTTAATGCTTTGTACTCGGAAATATTGTGGTAGTCTTAGCATTAATTAGCCTATCTTTGTGAACAAACTGTATTGTACCATATTTTTTTGCTTCAGAGCTGGACTATCCGTGACTATACTTACTGGCAGTGTACTTCTGGTCATTGTAACTGACTGGGCTGATCTTGACTTTTAGATTCTGTATTGTGGGGACTAGACAGTGATGAATGTATTTCTAGCAGTTTCCCATGAATGAATCTAAACTTGAGCTGTACTGGTTCTGAAAATGAAAGTTATTTATTTTAAGAAATAAAATCCAGATAGTGTTGCTTTTTACAGCATAATAAATGGAAATACCAAGATGATGATGATGGTGGTGGGTTTTATTGGTTATCTGTGTGACTGCCATTGAAGTAAGTCTTCAGTCAGGGGGAAGGCTGTCCAGAAAAACCTATGCTGGCCCTTCCCATTGTGCAAAGCTAGTAGGAAATCAGAATGAATTTATCTAATCTACCTTTTTTTCTGATTTGATTATTTATTTTGAAGCCTGCACTTCCAGAGCTGTGTCCTTTCACTTGATTACTTTTTGTTAATGCTGGAATTCTTAAGTGAATTGGCCAGGTACTCTGAACAGCTTTATCTTTCTTTTGCCTGCTCTTCGCTCCTGCTGTACTTCATCACACCAACAGCTTCTTTCCTTTCTTATCCTCTGGCTGTTCATATAAAAGCCCAACAAGTGTGAGACAAGGGATCCTGTCACTTAATAGCCCCAGAGAAAAATGACACAGGAGTGGTCCAGCTTGAGAGCTCACAAAGTTTAGCTGCACATCAGTTATCCTACTGATGACTCAGATTAGAAATTCAAGTTCAGTTTATTGAAATTTGAGTGGGCAAGAAAACAAATCAGGGAAGTGATACAATCAATAATAAAAAAAAGTTAACCACCTTCTAAAAACCAGTGCACACTGACCTGCTACAATGCAGAGAATTGAGAGCATAGATATTAGGCTTCAGAGCTTTAACTCTTTAGTTGCACAAACAAGTTTAAAATGAGATACAGAGTAATAAACTACTAGCAGATGCACCATCTCTATAATAAAAGTAGCCAAAGCACAAGAGATAGGTTAAAAGTGTCAACTGACAGTTCCATTTCTTTAAAGTGGCAAAAGAATATTCCACTGGGGGAAAATCACTGCTTCTGGAAGTACTGGCTGTGGAAAGATCAAGCTATGAATAGGGCCACTGCTTTAAATCTCAGAACGTTTCACTCTGGTTGATAAAACTGAAGTATAAAAGTAATGAAGACAAACTGCTGCATATAGAACATGAGTACAAGGTGTAGCTTAAGAAACAAATACTTGATTTTTATATTAACAAGATACACATTCAGCTAGTTACAATAATATAAAAGCATTAAGTCACCAGTTGTGATATCCTGTAACACTGTCCCAGGGCACCAAAAATAATGCAACGCTTTCATTTAAATACATACAGGTCCTTCAATTTTTCTCTTGAGCTTTTGTGGGGGGCACATCGTCGTCTTGGGCACAACACACTGAACTGCTCCAGTCCTTTATTTTCCAAAGAGCAGCTGATGGATTTAGCAATCTAGAAGCAGCTCTGTGAGTCCCAGGGGCTGCTGCTGCCCCTGCAGGTGCTGGGAGTAGAACAGACAGCAGTGGGGGGAGAGGCTGCAGGAGCACCGGAGTCACAGCTGGGCTGAGGGTGGAGGTCACCTTGTCCAAGCCCCTGCTCAAGCAGGGCCACCCACAGCCAGCTGCTCAGTTCCTGTTGCTGTTCCACCTGAACAGGTGTGATCCAGCTCGAGTGCTCCAAAGTCCCTCCGCTCCCCTGCGTGCTAATTAGCAGTCTGCACTAATAGCTACCCCTCGTGCAAGAGACCAGCTGCCTAAGACAGCCTTACCTCTTACCTGTGAGTTGTTAATTATCTTCAAGCATGCTGAGAAACAAATCTGTTTCTCCTCTGGTGGAAACACGACTTCATCCTTTAACTACCACAGATTGCATATCCTGCAGCCATTGTTCTGTATATATTTAACTCCTTCACTTTCCTGTGCCTTATCCCTAACTCCAAAACTACTTCATTATCAAAGCCTGAAGGATCTTCTAGCTATTCAAATTAACAGTTAAATAAATGTCCCGGTTCACAATGCATGACAAAACTGAGTTCCATTCCACCTATTAAAACGTAAATGGGGCGTGTATTATTGTAAAAGATAGGAGTGAGCAGATCCTCAACAGACTAAGCAGAGTTAATGAAAACATACTTAACCCCTTCTGCACTCTTTTTAAGAGTAGGTTCTCATTTTGCCTGATGCTCTGCTAGACAGCATGACTGCAGTCTGCAGAAGCTTAGTTTTGATTGTACACCTTGAGTTGCAAGCTCAGTGTGTTGCCAATGCAGCTTTAAGGTGGTGTCCTAAGAAACGGTCTTTATATGAAAGATTGCACTAAACATCCTACACAAGGTTATGCCTTATGAAAACTGTAAAAATGAAATGCAGGTAACACACTCTGTTCTCTGAATATACCATGCCTAGAAAAGCTAAAACAACAACAAACTTCAGCAACACATGGATCTGATGTAGCAGCATGTATCTGCAGAGTATTTCCCTTTTCCTTTCTGTGATGCAGACAAAAATTCAAAGCTATGGAAATTCTTCAGCAGTAGTTACACAGAAAGCACAAGCTTTCTGAGCAAAACTTCTGCAGAAGAACCACATTTCCTTTGAAGCCTCCTATGTACAGTCAACTGTTTTAAACATTACATTTAACTAATTCCCTTAAACATGAATGCATGGTTCTCCCATCACTCTCACTGAGGACCTCCCATTCCTATCCTGCTCTCTTCCTCCCCTCTGGCACAGCTAACCAAACGAAGTGCACATAAGGAGGCTACTCAGAGTGCTACTGTTGATACTTCCATCAGCTAAAAACTGAGAAACCAAAGACTGGCACTGAAGCATGTCACCAGGGCATGGATAGCAGCGTGGGACTCGTAAGCAAATCAGCCGTGTTAATGGTGCAGTAAAAAGCTCAGCCAAAGCTCAGAGCTGAATGTGTGTACACATCTGCAACAAGAGAGGGAAACGTCCATTAAGCAAGCCGAGTAAAGCCCTAATACTAAAGTCTCAAGTCTCAGATAACCACAGCATGACCATGTTCTCCACAAATAACACCAGATTCACACCTTAGGATCCAACTTCCCAGGGTGGGGGAGAAATCCTGCCCTTTCATTTGGATTTTTTTTCTGAAGCACACCCTGCAAGGACAACACTGCTCTGTTAACAGGCAGTACCTCACCAGTGTTGGCAGAGCAACACTCCCAAACTGCCCTCCCCACCCACACTCCACAGGAAGGACTACAGCAAATGTCCTTCCTCCCTTCCCATCTTCCCTCCACCTGCAAGGTACACACAGGAAGCTTTGCTCTCCTGCTCTTCAACCCTGTCTCCACAGACAAGTGGAAAGAACAACATATGGCAATCCCAGGCTAACTCTGGATCCCCAGCTTTCCCTACACATGTAAAGAGATTTGTTCTGAAATGTTTGCTTGTGTTAAGTGTCCGAGGTACATCTGAAGGAGAGGAAAAAAAGGGGGGAAAGCAAGTTCTGGCTCAGCCCTCCTACAAAAAGCTCGTTCATGCTACATACCACAGTATCAATTTCTGCTGGGCCCACCATCCGAGATACCTCGTCAAACTCCTCAGGAGACATGGGGAGCAGGTTTTCTGGAGACTGGAGCCTGGAAGGGTGGCTAATGGAGAAGAGAAGGGATAAACTTTCATTAAAGAAATGAGGCACAGCTGAGCTACCATGAGCTGCTCTGAGGCCAGAAGGGCCACTAATGAGGTCTTTTGTGAAGAAGACCTGGCTTGGGAGCAATACACCAGGCTTTGCAAAGCCAGTAAAGTGGCTTTAGATAAGAACTGAGACTATTCAGGGATGTACATCCCAATCAAGGAAGTCTAACAAGTCTTTAAGAACATGCTTTTCAATAAATCATTTGCCAGAACAACTATCTGCAAGTTTCTAGGGGTTTTATACAAAAATGGTGTTGTAAACACAGCACTGCATGAATGTGGTGTGATCAGAGCCTCAAAGAGGAAATATTTGACAGGGGCACCTACACGTACCTTAAGTACTGTGAAAAGACATGAACTACAGCTAAAAGCTCACAATCAGTTCTTATAAATCCAGCATTTTTGTAGAAACTTACACTTCAGATACAGAGATTAACTCAGTCTTGATGTAGCCATTTCCCTTGGGACCATCCAAATCCATTGGCTCTGGTGCTTCAAGGAGAAGAAAAAAAAAGCTTGTGGTTTTTTGGTTTTTTTTTTGCAAGTTTACTTTACATTGCCATCTTTATGGTACTAAAAATAAAGGCTGTGACCCAGATAATGTCCAAGTCTCTCCATTGTGCATTTTACAGCACTGAGGTTAATTTATTCCATTTTTAGTCATATTTTCCTTTCCTTTTCCTCTATAGAAAATGGTGAAAAAATCCCTCCCATAACCAGTCATGTTCCAGCTGTTAGTGGGCACCTATATTTCTGAAAGAGCTCATGGGCTCACATGAAAGCTGAATTGGAGGGCCAGTAACAATCAGGCTTTCAGTTTTTGATCTGATTGGATCTCATGTCTCTCTTTAAAAACAGACCTCTTCTTAACCTATAAAGCTGAGGTGCCTCTTCTGACCTTTTAGCTCAGCATGGACAGGCTGCCAAGGAATTCAGGCCAACTGCTTCCTTTCTTTCCAGGCCACAGGAATTACGCAGTGCCCAAGTACCTCAGGAACGACCACACAATATACACGGTATGAACCGATTATAGCACTCACCCTCCTTAGGCCTGGAGTAGTACTTGCCAAAGGCATTGTCTTTGGGTATATCTGGGTACAGAAATCTCAGTGGATTTTCAGGAATGTTTTCAGCTGCCATCACTTTGTAGTTGCGGATGATATCAGGGAAAGTCACGGCAGAGAGCTCCTTCTTGGTGTAGGGTTCTACCGAATGGAACTGGAGCTCTGCAGAGGAGAGAAGCAGCAACTCTTAAAGGTGGTTTCAAAGCTTTTTCTAAAACTGTCCAGAAAAGCTGCAGCCACTTCCACAAATTCAGAGGTCACATGAGCAAAAGGCTTACCTGGATGACACCTGTGCTGCAGGTAAACATTTAATGCCTGTCAAAGGGAACATAATTGTTCTGTGGGGCAGGAAGGCATATATGGGGATAGCACACAGTGATGGCTCTTGATATGTTTTGTATTCAGGATGTCTGATGTGATTCGCCCATGGAAATTAACTGCAATATTTCATTAACTAATTTAAGCTGTGCTATCCTTTTAACCTTCTTCCAAATTATGTCATTCAAACTTTATTACCTATTAAGGAAGCTTGATCTACCACTTGAAGCTCTAATGAATCATAGAGACAGATAAAGCCTCCCTGAGTACTCCAAATACTATCACCCTTCTTTGCTTAACTTTAGGATGTCTCAGGTATGAACGAAGCAAAGGGAAAGAAATCCTGCAAGTACATTCAACAGTTTCTCTTCCAGCTGTAGTAGGTTTTGGGCTCATCCAAGGGAAGTGTCAACAGCTGCACCACACTCACAGGTGGGGCTGATGATTAGTATGATAAAGAGAGAACCCTGATTGGATGTGAGGGAGGTTCTATCTTTTTGTAGCTGTGATGTCTCTAGGCTTCCTTGAGAGAATAATCTGGCTAACTGAAGAAGTGGGGTTTTTATCAACCCTTCTGGACAATGGGAGGAAAGAGAACTGCTTGGAAAACAAAGCACATGTGGTCTGCTTGGGGAGAATGTGGGGAGGAAGGCACAAGTGTTTCATGGGCTACAAGTTAAAGCAAGCAGTTTGAGAGAGGAGTGTTGCACAGATGTACTGGGAAAGCAGGGGGATGAATGGGGCTGTAGGGACCTTTTCTTTGGAAAGAACTCTCTGATGAAGACAGAGATACGGGTTTGGAAGAAGATGCAGCATGTGTGATAAGGTGTCTTGCTAGGAAAGACCCTAAGGAGGCAGGGAACACAAGTCTAGGCAACTTTTCCTGTCAAACCTCCAGGCCAGAAGCAGTACCTGGGAAGTGTTACTAGTCCTAGCCAAAAGCTTGAACAGTCCACTCTGTAGCTTGAGCTACACCAAGTATGGCCTGTGCCTGCTATTGCTTGGGGGGAGCTGCTGGTAGGGGTGGGGGCTGCTGGGGTGGTGTGTTGTGCTGGTCCTCAGTGTGGAGGAGAAGACCATAAAAACTCCTTGTTCTGATGTAAACAGATGAAAAAAAGAGGTTCTCTGTTACTGACTTACCGTTTTGAGATCTTTCTACCCAAGTAAATGTGATTGCTCCCTCTCTGCTGCTTTCACTGAATCTGAGTAAAAATGTTCCTGGATTCTGGTCCTTCAATAAAGCACGCTCTCTCTCTTTGCTGATGAAACCCACAATGCAGCTGTAACATTGAAAAGAAAAAGCTGGGTTACTCCTCAACGTAAAATCTAAGCTGTGCTGGGCTAGCTAGGAAAACTTAAAAGCTTTTGCCACTCTGGAGCTGAAGTACTTGTAAAAGCCTCACGGAAGGCTTTGTCCTGTGAACAGCTGGAAAGCTTAGCAGTAGGACTGCCAGGCTGGAGTCAGGTGGTGATTCATGCCCTGTGGAAGCCATGAATCACCACAAGCTTCTCTCGGCACTCTCACTTAGGCCACGTGGCTTATACAAACATTTTTTTGAACTTGGAGTAAAAGAGATTGTCCTTTTGCTGTCAAAGCTGGGCTGTGGGAGCAGAAGTGAAGTTATATGTGTGTAATATGGTCAGATCACAGCCAGCAGCTAGTTTTAACTTCAGAAGTAAATTAAGGAACAGTTATTTCTCCTCTTTGGCTGACGAACCAGTTTGCTAGCTACCAGACTGCACTCTTACAGGTGTGAGATTTGCTTTGTTCCTTGTGCACGTTTCCTAGATGAACTGTTAAGTGTGTGTGACCTTAACCCCACAAATTCACTGTGCTCAGCACATGTTCTTGCACAGGCAAAGGTGCTGGTGTAGTAATTATAAGAGATTGATTGAGCTAAACAAGTAGTCATTCAAGTCAGTACTATGGCATAACCCTGGCCAAGCCCCAGTTGTTTGGTTTTGCTTGATTTGTTGGTTGTTTTCTTTTGCCTTTTTTTTCCCCCTTCAAAGGTCTGCTTCTAATTCCTCAAAATACTCCATCGATAAAGAAACTTTGAGTACCACTACTGTCCTTGTGTGCATTATGTTAGGGAAAGTGGGTTTTGCACAAAAAATACGAAATAATCATATTTTTGCTTAGAATTTCAGATGCTGTAAGCTGTCCTTGGTTTATGGGGGTTTGCTTCATGAGTTTTGTATTTTGCTTGGTTTAATGGCATGCTTCAGGTAACAAATGTATTCAGTAGTCAATTCCCTGTGTATAATAAAAGTCTTTTGCCTTCTTATCTCTCAAGTATGAAGCAAGGCAAGTGTTCTTGAGGCTATAATGCTTACTCTTGTATACAAGGGAGTCTCTGTACTAATGAATACTATGGATTTGTCTCTTTCCTACTGAAGTATCTTTACAGTTGGACAGTTTTCCCTTTGGTTTCCATTTTTGCCTTTCTAGGAAAAACAATTTGTGACTATGCAACAAAGCCTGCTGAGAGAGGAAAAGCTAATAGTACTAAATCTGTGTTTGATTACATTCAGGATTTGACTTGCACCTCTTTCTGTTAAATCCTATACTGGGGATTGCTCTCACAACTGAGAGCAATGAGTGAAGCTGTTCAAGCCTGTATCAAAGCCACATGCAAAACCAACCCTGTAGGCACATCACCACACTGAAGTGGAACACCAAACAGGATAGAAGTGCAATTCTGCTTCAGCAGTGGTGGCAAATGTTCCCACTGCACTGCGGCCTACTTAGCAAAGAAATAGGCAGGGCTTGGGCAGTGAAACAAGGCTTGTACTACAAAGTGCTTTGAGAGAACACATCTGGAGTTAGGGGTAATAATGTGAAGCCTGTTGCTGAATCTGGCAAGACAAAGCAATCCTGCTGTTATAGATCCTGCAGGCTTGTGGGATACTAAGATGCTCCACTGTGAGTGGGCTATTTGATGGGGTTTCGTAATGTGGCTAAAGCTAAAATGCAGGATTTGACTTTGGATAAACCTAGTTTTGACGGAAATTACTTTGAAAATCAGAAATCCCAGAATCAAAAGTTTACTAAACCAGTATTAAAGGGCTGTGCTTCCATCTGTCAGAGTCCTTCTACTTGCTAATGCTCTTGGAATCAGTGAAGACTGCTGTGCTCTGGGTGCACACTGCAGGTACAGGCATTCATAATCTGTCTGCTGCCACCTCCAGGCGGCTCACAAGAGTGTTGTTTGGACAGGGGTTTTGTTTTCTGGTTTGAAAGATGGATGATCACTTTAGGACTTTCCTTTCTTCAAGGAAAGTCTCTGTTCTAGGGTGTGGAAAGAATCAACTTACAGTGGGAGTGAGGGCAAACCAAAATATAATTTTACATTCAAAGCCCTGCTCTATGATTTAAATGGCACATCTCAGTCATCTAATGTTCTTGCTTTTAGCAGTTGCCTCCTAAGAGGCTTCCTCACTACTAGAATTCACTTGCTTCAGATTTTTCTGGTTCAAGTTTTACTATCTGCACAAACAACCCCACAACCTGAGCATGCAACTGCTAGCCTAAATGAGAGGTCTGGGGCAATGACCACATTTTAAACTTCACTCAGGTCTTACCCATCGTTCCAGAGGCACAGGAGATGTTTCTTAATAAGCTCCAGGATTCCCTCAATCCACAGCCAAAAGGGGAAATTTTTATCGTTTATATTTTCCTGAAATTCAGAATGTGGAAAGGCAGGGGTGGGAGAGGGAAGACAGGGATAATAAAATAAGAGTTTTGTTAAGCAGCAGAGAGGAAAACACTGTTTCAATCCTGCAAGTATCTACTTGTTCTTGCATTTTTCACCCCACATCCCCCACTTTTCTCCCCCCTGCCTTTCCCATATTCTCTTATGACTTTTTTGCCTTGTCTGTCTCTCTAACCCAGAAGGACAGGGACTACTGGTAGTGAAACATGCATTGAATCTTAAGGCAAGAGGCAATATGAGAGAAATGCCTGTCTGAGCCTACAGTACCCACAGACACATGACCCATCACCTCTCATATGCAGCAACACAGGTCTTAGAGCGGATAAAAGACTTGTTCCTGCCTGCGCACTGTTCTTATTGGAGTCCTTGGACATGCAAACCCTCCCATGGGGCTTTTGACCAGGCTGGGTAGCAGATGAGCTTAGAGACATTTTCTATTCAGACTTGGATCTCAGTTTCTTGTGAGACTTCCAGATCAATGAACTTGCTTGTAGATCACCAGAGCTTTGATCCTGTCTCTGTAATCTCTGTCTTATCTATACCAGTTTAAGGTCTAAAGCCAAAGAAAACATGAAGAGTCCTCCTGCCTTGCTGCAGCCAGAGTTTTGAAATCTCATGATGTGTTTTTCTGTCATCATACTGATCCTCTTGAGCACCCTCTGCTAATCCTCACCCTAATCCAGTTGCCCCTGGTCTGGGAGATGTCCCTCAGTATGACACAGAAGAATCTGCTGCTGGTTGCTTTGCTTACATTTTCTGTAATAATCAAAATGGAAAACTATTCTAGTAATAGCCACTGTATTAATAAAAATGAAGATGCTGTGTTTGAAAGATGCATTTTTTTCCTACAGAGTTTACATAGATCTAAGGCAATCTCAAAATCCTCACCTTGATATTGCAAGTCCATTTTCCTCCCTGTGCTGCTACTTGAACCTCACCACCAAAACCTCCTTACATGACCATGCAAGCTTTAGAATAATTAGAGTATGTTACTTAAAAAAAAGGCACCTTGGGGGAAAAACAAACAAACAAAAGCCCAAACAAAACCCACAACAAACTAAGATGAGCTTCCTCATCCATCTCGATTTTTAAACTGCATTCATACCTTGCAGAATCTTGTCCAAGGAATAAGGCCATCATGAGATCCTCCACTTGTTTGCCCTGAACACAATAAATTGATTTCAGTCATGTTCCATGAGTTACTTAGTAAGGCTGAAAGTACTTAAAGAACCAGATTCTGAGTGTTTATGTACAACTCAGCTGTTGCACTAAGAAAGAAAAGGAAGGGCAGGCTACTGTGCTTGCAAGTTCCCCCTGCAGTAGCCATGAAAAGTTGCCCCTGATGAGGTTTTACGATAACCAAACCTATTTAAGCAGACCTTGCATAATGGGAACCAATTCATTCTGCCATTTTCTATGCTGTGCTACATGTAACACTTGCCAGTTTCAAAATGCTTCCAGGAAGGAGACAATTCTTGCACAGCTCTTTCCAACAAAATGAGAAGACTGCAGCCCATAAGCTCTTCTGTAGGAGCTCAGCAGAGCTTAGAATATCTTTCTGAGATTCAGCACCTTCGTGTCTCTGTTCTGGTGACTTGCAGGCTTTTGCCCTAGAAACTCTTGACTCTAGATCTACCCCAACTCATCTCTTTCCTGTTGCAATCATTTTCCCCAGCCTTGTTTTTATGTCAACAGTGTTTCATAACCATATCCAAACCACAAAGAAAAATCCTAGCTGTGACTACAGTAGCTGGAGCTTTGCAGACCCTGACTGTAGCTGGAGCCAAATTCTTTCCATTAGAGATCATGTTATGCCTTTCAATAAATATGCTTTTCCCTCTCATCTTTTTAAAAATTAAGTGGGTTAAGGAGATTGTTTCTGATGCTGCTGGTGTTAAGAGATCAAGATTCTCTCAACTTTCACATTGCAAAAACAGCAGGCAAGTTACATCCTGGCACTCTGTTAGTTCTGTCTCTCCTTGCACTAAGGAATCCTGAATATATAGTGTTCAACAACCAGGATTTTTTTCAGCAGTGTGATATTTTTATCTATAAAGATAAAAGTAGCATTCCTACTGTTACCAGAGCTTGACAAAGTCTGCAATTCTGAAATGCAAGTTGACCACAGAAATATGTCATTGGTCTCTTTGTCTCCGTGTTTGTTAATTAAACTAAAATATTCTTTTTGCAGAATTCTGAAAGGCAATCTACTAAATCAGTTGCTTTTTGTCAGATCTTATGTCTTAGGGAAATTAGAGGAAGGGAGTTGGAGACTGGAATGCTGTACTTGCCACCTAGATGCACTAATGTCAAATACCCTTAAATATAAATGCTTCCTGAAACTGGAATAAACTGAATCAACAACATTTTTATCTAGAGTCTACTATGCCAAATCAGTAGCAGTGTCAATGCCCTGCCTGTCAGGCAAACTGCAAAGAGTTTGGAAACAGAACTCATGGCTGAGGAGGCTTTTACCAAGGCCACTCAGTCTGATATCCTTTGGCAGTTTCATAGTGTTTGCACTTTGTCTGCACAAACCCAGCTGCAATATCAGAGTAAACCCCCACTGTAGCTGGGGGCATGCTTGAAGTTAAAACGAATGGAGGTGGATTTAAAAACAAAGCCAAAGAGATGCCAAGAAACAGCCACTTCAAAGACTGACTGAACACGAGTGTTACTTAAAAAGGCAGAAGTAGCCTCAATCTGCCTTGCTGTAATGCGTAAAACTCCTAAGTTAGAAGTGCAGATTTTTTTCATGACCTGATCTCATTTACAAACTCTACCATATTCAAAAGTGGAAAATGATTCATTGCTAAAAAGTGATGTTATAAGAGGGGAAAAAGGTGTGGGAACTAAATGAAAACTTAGAAGTGGGTTGCAGAAAAGATGTAGAATTAGTTTTAATTCAAACAGGGCAACTGTGATGAAAGCAGTCCATACCAAGTAGCTTTTCTCCCAGCATGCTCAGCTGATCTGCATTAAGTCCTCTCTTCGTTACAGAAGAAAACTGCCAACTCAGAACTTCGGAAAGTTCAGACCACTTTGCACAAGGTGGACTCAGAAAGAAGGACAAGTTCTAGAAGGGAAGAGAAAAATACAACCTATTGTTAATAAATATTAATTTTGGAATGCCACTTGAATTTTTAAAAGTGTATTGCCAAAACAAAATACAGATTTAAGAATGGATGTCAGCTTGAGACAACTCTGCAAAAGCAAGCTCCTGTTCTGACAGGCACTCTTTACCAGGAAAAGCAATCTCTGGGGCTCTGCTCTGGACATGTCTTCTCCCAGAATTGCTGGATTACTCAAATGCACCAAATTTGAGTTCTTGAATGTTTATTTGGCTTCTCACTGTGTTCTGTACATACTGAATATGTGTATACTACCCTTATGTGGGGTATCTGTGTTTCTCTCTACACTTGAAAGCCATTAAGAGTCCTCTGCAGGGGAAAAAAAAATGCAGCAGCCACTTCCACAGACAATGCTTGAAAATTACACATAATACATACACTTGATGCAATTTCTTTTTTCTTGTAAATACCTTGGGATCAGTAGACAGCATGTTGAACCATAAGATAGAAGCCCATCCACTGGGAAGCTGGCTCACATTTGAGATCACAACAATGGGAAGGGATGTGGTCTGAAAGGGGCATAAAAGGAAACGTCAGACTACCTTGTACTGCTGCTGTGATCCTCCTTGAGAATACCCACAAACCTGTTTCCATTTTAGTTCTCTGCTTGCACAGTCTTAACTTTTTCAATAGAAGTTTGTATGTAGAGGAAAAAATGTCAGTATGATGAAATACTAGAAAGAGTTGGGTGATTTTTGTCTAATAAAGGCTTTCATTTAGAGTCAGTTATGACAGCACGGATGATAATAACAGCAGAGTTCATAGCATATTGCTTCTGAAATAAATGGAAACTGATACCTAGAAGGCTTAAACTACAGGGTTGGTTATCAAACACTTTGCAAAGCACATCTACTCCTATTTATCCAGAGATCTGACAGCATTGTCACTGTATGTGTCTATAAAGAGGTGTGAAGTGAAATAACTCAAAGTGCTTGACATCCCAATACTTAAAAAAAAAAAAAAGAAAAAAAGAAAAAATTAGATTGTCAGCATGAGTGACATACAGGAATTCAAGTCCACCTGTTTCATTTATGACATACCTCTAGGTCTATTACCAAGCCAGGCTGGCACAGCTGCGTCTCAAAACTTAGAGAGTGAAGCTCTTCTGTCACAATGAGAGGACCCTTTAAAAATAAAAATTAAAAGAAAACTTTTCAAGGACTGCAAATTCCTAGAGTGAAGGTAATGGGGTTCTATCATGAAGAAAACCCTTCTTTACCCAAGGTTATTGCTCTAGACCTCAGTAACTGCTTAAAAGGTAAAGTCAAGTGATAACGCTGACTTCCTAAAACTGCCTCTCTAGGTACTCTTTTTTTCTGGCTACTACCTAGAAGCCATAGAAAAAGATCTGTGCTTGCCAGAAAGTCCTGTTAAAGCTAGAAGCCAGTGAGGGAGAGTCCCTCACTGCCATTCTGGAAGTAGTTCTCACTTGCAGACAGCTCCTACATGGATCACCTTCTAGGAACACTGAACTCCTCCCCTATGATCTGTCATCCTGTGTGTGTGTCTTCATAGGGCTGACCAGAAAGCATTGCCTTAGATGCCTGAATACCTTTTAAGAATTAAGCAAATACTTTACAAAAAGAAGGTTAGTGCTGCTTACCTCATTTGTTCTGGTTCCTGCATTTTTCTGTTCTTTCAGTTGCTGCAAACAAACAAAAACCCTGTCACTCATTTACATCACCCACAAATGGAAGTGGTACAGGATGGAAATGTTTGCATGCTCTAGTTACTCAACTGTATGCAAACTTGCTGCACTAGTGTCTGATTCTATTTGGTTCTAAGCTGTGGAAGGCAAAGGATTAAACCGTAGGTTAACTACAACTCTTTTATAAACTATTCATCTGTGAAAATAGATATTGCACAGTTACGATGTAACGCCTTTATGTAGGAGGCCTTTTAAGAACAGAAGCAGTTTGAAATCAGGATCAGGTGAAATACTGGTTTATCAAAGTACCCCTCTGAACTGGGTGATAAACTCTAGACAGTCTCTGTTCTGGACAATGAAGAGAGACTTCATGTTCTGTGGTTCTTCATTTGCATTTTCCCTATTGTAATAATGGAACCAATCTGTTATTTCACAATCTGTAGATCAAAACTGTTCTAGAGTCTGCTGAAGGCACTGACTCTCTTGTAGCTGTGCACTCCTAGATGATTTTCATCTTCCAGACTCAGAGCTCTTCAAACTTTCCTACCCATGGACCTTTGTCTAAAAGGCCCAAACCAATATTTCTAGTTCCTCCTATGGAACCCACTGCAGCATAAGCTGAATGGCAGCAAATGCTCTTGTTTTCATTTCTGTCTCATTTCAGTGACAAGCAATTGCATTTTGCATGAACAGGCCAAATATTTCAGAAAGGAAAGAACAAAGAAAAAAGAGACATAATTACAGTTCCTCTTACACAAAAGCAAATAATTACTTCAATAACAAAAGCAATTTGTTTCCTTCCTACCACACTCTCTACTCACAAAATTAAATGGCTATATCAATAAAAGAAAAAAAAAATCCCCTACCAAGTGCCTGAATTCTGCTGCTAGACTTCCATTAGTGGATTCTTCCATGTTCATTACTTTTGTGTTTGTTCCCAAAATATTAAATTTCCTGAACCTTCACAAAGAGAGAAAAAGTTATTAAGTTTCACATTCATTGAAAGAACCTAACAATAATATATCAAACTGTGATGCCACATACCCCTTGACTGAGTTCTTCTCAGTTACATCTCTGTCAAGAAAGAAAAAAAAGACAAAATAAAAATCTTTTCAAGACTCTGCCACAGACAGAAAATGCATGTGTTTGTTTCACTAGCTGACAGAACTGAGTGAGAACTGGTAAAATGCTTTTGTGAAATTTCCATGCAAAACAGGAAGCAATTGGTTCAAGCAGTCAAAATAAATCTTGTGTTCCACAGGGTGTTTTTTACCAAGGCTTAAATGTTACTTAAATGGGGGTTTATAATCAAAGAAAGTCCTTTACTATATAGATTTCAAATCTTGCTCTGAGGACAAAAAATACAGTTCTGTCACTCTGAATCTGCTTTTAAACCACATAACCTGTTGAATAAATTGCTGCACCACTTGAATCAGTTTGCCCACCACTTGGGATTTTACTGAGTGGCATTCTATCTGGTGCACTTCTCAAAGACCCACCTCCCACATCCACATAAGAATTTTTTTACCTTTTCCCTATTCCATCCAAGTTTTTGCAACCCAGAGCTATTTCAGGAACTAAATTACTTGAATGGGAAGACAAAAATCCACTTGCTTTCTTAAAAGCACAGTCCCTGCTTTTATTTCAGAGAGCCTGTTAGATTTCTTTCCCTGCCCTTAAAGTAAGTGCTAAATTCACCTGAACTTCTTAAAAAAATACAAAAGATTGGTATTAGTCTGTTTAGACTGCTGTAATTTTTTTTCTCTAATTGAGAATATGTCCTATGTTACAGATACACTGCTTATACCCCTATCTCAATGATAGCTTTAGGATAACTACATTCCTCACTAGATGTTACACAAAAAGCAAGATATTTTAGAGATGTGACTGGAAATGGTGGAGTTCACTTCAAGGCTTTCATCTTGTGCTAATCCAAGTGAAACACCTACAGCAGAGAAGTGGCTGCTGTCTGGTGCTGCCCTGTGCCCAGCCTGGTTTAGCAGTAGTGAGCTCTCCTTGGGGCACCTGAGTGGAGCTGGTGGCAAGAATCTGAGGCCACCTGTACTTTGTGACATGTCTCTAATGGTAGAGGGAGATTTACAGCAAGGGCACGGCTAAGAAAAAGGGAAAGATGTAATACCTGCTGCCATGGAGAACCAGCCTGCTCCTGGCCTACTCAACACTTGCAATATGACTGCTCTTTGGTTTCTAAATGTGAGGATTGTTTGCCATTAAAGTACAGAGGGAAGAAAAAAATGCAACGTACTTATCAAACAAAACTTTCACTTTCAAGTTGTAGTTCAGTTCCTGCAATTTCACCAGCAATCTGGAAGAGAAATTTTTTTTTTAATGTCAGCAATTGCACAGGCTAGGTTCTCTTCTGTTGCATTGCTTATCACAGATATTTAAGCAGCACACTCACGACCATATACAGGCTTCAAGGTTGTTCCACACAAGATAGCACTTAGAGATGAAACTAAATGGGCAACTGAGTTACTCTTTGGCATGACAAAGTGGTCTGCTCGTGTCTTCTGCTGTTTGGCTGTGTTTCTTATACACCCCACTTCTTGCAAAGAGCAAAAGCTGAATGTGAGTTAAGCTCTGGTAGAAGAAAGCCCCCTGCACATGGCACTTTCCTCTTTCTGACCTTAGCACTTGTGCTGCAGTGCTAGCTGTGCAATCCTCTCGGCTGTGAGAAGCCAACGACAGGAAAGCCTTACCACAAAACAGGAAGAGAGAAGGGGGAATACATACCTCAGCTTTACAGTAAACTGTACTCCTGTCTTCAGGACTAGTGGCCTCTGAGGATGTGTTGGCATGCAAGGCTGCCTCTCTACCACAAAGGAGCTATGAATGAACATATTAAAGGCACTTTATCAATGTTGTCCTTAAGAAACAAGAAATTAGATAAAAAGTGAACTTGAAAAGAATGGTGATTTACCAGGAGTACTGTACACTTTATTCATTCAGTTTCTATCTACACAGAGGTGTATGTGTGTGTTTTTTTCTTTCAAATGTTTCAATGGGGCTAAAAATATTGCAAGTATGAAGTGATTTCATAAGGGTTGGCTTTTCTTAAATATACTGATGGCTTGAGTAGGGAGATTGCTACATCAAACTTCTCTGAAGGGAACAGCAAGTAAACACTGTAATGTAATTAGCACAGTCCAAGTGAGGAGTGTTACTTCATTTGCCATTCCCAGGGCCTGCTGAGTTCAAATGGTGACACTGCTGTGTAACAACACGTGACCAAGAGATATAGATATGCTGGTTGGGGATTTGATGAGGGCCAGCTAACTCCATAAAGCAAACTTCTGAGGCTAAACCTGGTCTGATACATTCCTAAACTTGCTATCTTGGGCACCTTTGTGTAGCACTGTGTTGTGTGGACCTAAATCTTGGTAGCATGGAGACTTTTCTTTCCACTGTACTCACAGGCAAGAAATGTAAACAGCAGCTGGATTTCTACAGCTCTTCCTCACTGCCTTCACTTCACTGAAAAGCAATAACTGTTTTCCAATTGAACATCAGTGATCAAAGCATCAGAATGGGACTCTGGAAACCTAGGTTCTAGCCCCCATTAAAGGGTGTCAACTACTGTATCTTAGCCCCTGTTCTTATCTGCTAGATTCAAGTCGTCTGTAGCACTGATTTTTGTCTACTATATGTTTACAGACTGGAAGTCTGGTCTTATGTGGGCCACCTACAAGCTACAGTAATTTGCATCATAGAGATGGTACAGACAGGGCTGGGTTCCCTGTGCTAAAGGCAAAGAAGATGTGTCCAGAGACAAAGGGTTAGTGAATCTAGTGTATATTTATCTTGGGCACAGCTTGATGTGGATTGTTTCTCGTCTCTCTTTATTTGAATTTTGCAAGGCTGAAGCTTGATGCAAGAAATGGACTAACAGACTAGGAGTTTGATTCTGTAAATCAATGCATCCTGTAGCAAAGCTCCTGCTACCTTTAGTAATGCCTGATCAGAAACCCTTTCTATGGGCCTGTACCTCTGGAAACACTAGACAGTGTAAATCTCAAAACCATTAATTTAATGTTTGTGACAAACTTAGGAAAACCTCACAAAATGCAAAGTTAGCATGCAGGAAATACTGAAGGAATAGTGGGGAAGACACACTCCACCTACTTATTCAAGCAAATACAAAAAGATCTTTCTGGTCCATTACCTCTGAATGAGCTGTTTGAAAAGGCTGTGTGTTAGATCCTGCAGAACTTGTTTATTTTTTGTGATGGGATCAGAGTCATAGGTAAACTTCTGTTCCAGTTCCTCAAGCTTTTTGAGCTGCTGACGAACTTGCTGTAGACTTTCAGCAACAATGGTAAACCTACAATTACAAAATCTTATTACTTTTAGCATGTTTTTGTATGGTAATAATGCAGAGACACCAGACACTGCACAGAGAACACTTCATGCTCATTGCAGATATGGTGAGGTAATAAATGAATGAAATGTAGCTATGCTGTGACAGAATGAAAATGCATAATATAAACAAGCAGTATATTTCATAAATCTAGTGTTGCTTCATAACATGCTTCAATGTAGTCCTTGCCCGGAGACTTACCAGTTTTGTAGCTGGTCAAGGCAGGCGTTGGGTGGGCCACCAATACATGCTGTCTGTTGCCTGTGCTTCCACTCCACCAGCTCCTCATTAATGAGAGCACTCTGTGTGTGCTCTGTGTTGTGCAGCAGCTGTATTATCTTGTTCACCACTTCCTACAGAGAGTGTGAAATTATTTATTAAAAATACGAAAACTAAGTACTGTTTTAGTTAGTGATCATCTGTCTTGCAAAACTCCACAAAGACATCAATAAGAGAATTCTGTCAACTGAGGATGTTTTCTGAAAGTACCTCCTTTTTTTTGTTTGTTTGTTTTTTTTTAAGCTGGAGTATTTGCTAGATTAAGTGGAGAAACAAGGCATATTCAGTACTGCTGAACTCTGAACAGCCAATGTCTTGCATCCATGTATGTCCCAAGTGTATGTTTCACCCAGTGCTTGCTGTAGACTTGAGCACTGCAATGAGAGTACATTTAATTATAGCTGCAGACTTTCAGTAATTTTTTCCTCAAGAACATAATTATTGGTATGACACCTTTTCCTTCTAATTTTTTTTTTAGCTTTACCTGACAGAGGTTGATAAAAGTTGCTAGAAGAGGAATAAAATTGCTTTACAGAGATTCTAAATTTTCAAGCAGGATGGAAAGAATGAAATCTCAGTTCAAGGTTTTCTACTGCTAGTTAGAAAACCTTATTACTGTTTGTTATGTTAGTTCAATGAAAATGGACATGTGCTTAAAATGAAGGCCTTTTAACTTCTGAAAGAAAACTTGAACACTACCTTTCTCCTGCGGTCAAGTAATAAAAACATCTTCTGGAGATTCATCTGTTCTTTCTTAAATTCCTCCTGAGACATACCATTGGACTCATGTTCTGCAAAGTAAGTCCACATTGTGAACATGAAGCTGAAGGAGTGCTGCATTATGGGTGGGGGGAAATGCTGCAGGGAGAAGGGGACCGGCCTGGCTAATGTCAAGTGAAGTACATTTTTAAAGCTTAACGGAGGAAATGTTTACTGCCTTCTAGATTTTTTTAGGTTCCTTCTTTCCCCCTGCTGAAAGGGCAGAGTCTGCACTTAAAGCATTAATGTAACAAAAAGCCACTATCCCAGTGAAGTAATTGAGATGTGAATTTGCTTGCTTTGCAGAGCAAGAACCTGATTGAAAGTAATGATTACACTGTGTAAAGATACATAGAGAGCAATTTGTTCTCATGCTGACTGCAGGCCTGTATCACATAAGCTGGCAACAGAAGTTAACTGTTACTTCAAGGGAGGATGTTTACAGCCTCTTGAGCTTGTTTACAGCCCAGGCTGACAGATCCTGTGCAACTGCCCTAGTTACTACTCTGCTCCTACTGCCCTTAAGTTAGAGGTTCTCATCTGCCTCATGGAAGCATTACCTGCCCCCAAGTACAAAGTGCTTCCCTCAGTATCTTCTGAACACATCCCTCTTCTGAGGGATAGTCAACTGCCAATTTGTGTTGGAAACTGAAGCCTTTTCTAGAATAAAGAACAACAGAGACAGATCCGTATAATGAAACCAGTGTGGACTACAGTTACGTGTTTCCCTTGGTATACAAGGGCCTACAAAACCTGAAGCAGGAAGGTATTTCTGAAATAAAAGACGGCAAAGAGAAGCCTAAACTACACTAATTAGGTGTATGGTTCAATGGTCAGTCTACAGGGTTTGCTGCTTCGAGTGGCAAAGGGATGTAAATTAGAAAGGAATGCTGTGTTAACAAGGAGACTCTCTTATTTGTAACAAAAGATAGGTGCAGAATATGCATTTTCAGAAATTTAGGTTTTCGATTAAAGCAGAATTAATGAAGAAGAGACATTATCAGTAAGTTTGGCTGCATATCACTAGGTTTAGTATCCTGACATAAGACAGCAGAGTTTACTCTGACAAACTAGATGCAATAAGGTATGTCCTTGAAAAATTACTCACCTCTGTTCTGCAAGGTTTTACATTTAAAGTCATATTCATCTTGCATATCCTCTAATGTCTTGATGTCCTGCTCCACATCCTACAATGCACAAATGAAGGTGACCACAATTATTCTGTATTTTCAAGTAATGCAAGACTACATTTGATTAGGAATGGCCTGGTACCAGCCCTTTAGAGACATGAAGCCCAGTTTTGCAGTAATGATTTTTCCTGGAAGTTCCTAACAGGAAATATCTCTGAACTTCATCACCTTCTATTCAGTCTCCCTCCTTCTCAGCTAACAGAAATCTGTTTATTATAAAATATAGAAAAGCCCTTGTTGTCTAGCCATATAAGTTCACAGAGTTTAGGAGAACCTAGGCTACAGTGGAAAAACTTGGAACAGCACACATTTTAAACTTTGAAATTCTTAAGTACTGTTCGGAGAAAAGCTTTCTGTTGTGACTGTATTTGTTACAACAATAAACATCTATATGCTAAAAAAAATACAGCTTCTAGTTAATAACAAATAGGTCAGTATATGATTTAAGAACTTTCCCTCAGTTGCTAGTATTTCAGATGGGTAAAATGTTTTTGCAAGAATTTAGGCACATGAAATTTGACCTTGCTAAGTCAGTTAAATACTAATCTGTATTATGGTGCTACTGACAAATAATTACTTTCTGTCTTCAGACAATCACTGGTCATAGACTTGAAAACCAAACAACTACTTTGTTTTTATTTGTCATTTTATCAAGTCTTATGTACTGAAAACTTTTAGATATCTGTGAACCAAAAAACACTGCTATGAAAAATTGTATTATACTTACTGTAACATTGGTTTTTACATCCTTAACTTTGGCATCAAGTTCCTTCTGTTTGTCCAGCATCCCAACCACAGTGTTCTGTATGCCCCCCACTTCCATCTGAGGGAAGAAAACAACAGAAGTCAAAACAGAGTGACCCATGACAGCAAACACTTTTTTGTTAATGTAGGTTAGTGACTTTGTTGGCAAACAACCTGAGGAAGCATGGCTTGTTCTGGCAAATCATACCAAGATTTTGTAGTATGATCAAGTAAATTTGCAAGAAACAAAGAAGGATTAAAATTGCCTGTTGTGGGGTAACCTGTACTTTTTTCATCACAGCAATATGTGCTTTTTCTCTGCACAAATCCATTCTTTTGCTTGCTTATGTGTCTTCTAAATGTATTTCAAGAAAACCATCCTGAAGGCTGGATGACATCTACATCAAGTATTAGATTCATCCATACAGGATATGGGGAGGAACGGGCTAAGAGCAAGAACAAGATAGGTCTGTGTTACTGTTGAAGTGAACAAGACAGGTCTGTGTACAGGCATAAGGGGTAACTTAGTATGCAACTGTTTTCCTTTAGGGTATTCAAGCACACTCTATGTCTCTGTATAGTTTCTTTGAAAGCTGACCTCAATATAACTCAGGAAGCTTGCTGCATGACATCACTCAGCTGCAGTAATGTGAAAGAGGATTTTTCATTAACAGTACTACTGGAGTTAGAGACTTGCTGTTCCTCCAGTGCAGGACAGTCAGGTTTGCATTGCTGCTCTGATGAACTCCTCAACTTAAGATGATGTCATCTACAGTATTTATTTTAGTAAACTGATAAACTAAATTTTAGTAAACCATAAACAACCATAAATAACCATCCAAGCTGGATGGAGCTTTGAGCAACCTGGCCTACTGGAAGGTGTCCCTGCCCATGGCAGGGGGGTTGGAAGTAGATGATCTCTAAGGTCCTTTCCAATCCAAACCATCCTAAAATTCCCTTTCCCTTTTTAATGACCCAAATTTATCCCATACTGAAAAGGCAGTAGCAAGGGTCTCTTCTGTCTCTATCTCATGAGACAGAACTGAACATCTGTGCTGCAGCTACAAGGGCTCTGTCAGAGTCACACTCCTAGAGGAGCTGTTTTGGACACTATTGCAGTAGACCCCATGCCTGAGTGCTCCTCCTGCACTACCAGTGCACATTCACAAACCTGCCATAAAATGAAGTATTTCAGTACCAGAACTTAATGTTCTTGGTCAGTCATCACTTTATTTCTACATAAGTGGATGACATCTGTGTATATATTTTGCGGGCCTTTCCCAACTGCAGAATCCTTATTGCAAAACAGTTCTGGCAGAGGACAAAAATAAAAATATAAGTTGGAGAATGGATGAGGAAGGAGAAGAATACGATGTTACCCATGATTCAGAGGAAAGAAAAGGGCTTCATGAAAAAACCTAACAAAACACCAAAAATAGAAAGAAACACTTGGAGATAAGTGGGAAGCAGAATGATGCATCATTTTCCCAAGAGACAGTCTAGAGAAGCATCAAGGCTCAGCTGCTTAATTCAGGAGTAAAATGCAGAATAAAGCTAAAATCTTGTTGGATAAATAAGATAAGCATTAATCATTGAAATAAAATCCAAAGAGCATATAAGGCTATATCATATTACAGAAGCATTAAAAAAAAACAGCATAGCTTTTACATCACTCAAGGAATAAAAATTATTTCCAGGCCATTTCTCCTCCAAATGCTTCATTGAGCAGCAACAAGCCATGCTGTCCAGCTGGTGTGTACCAGTGTTCTCCAGCTGGTACATATCAGTGCTCACTCTTCTGTCTTTAAGAAACATATTATTGGCCCTGTTTCCCCTTTCACTCTTCACACACCTCCCTTGTCCCAAATAATAGGAGAGGGTAGATAAAACTGCAGTAGACATTTCAAGACTGTTACCTCATTTGACAGCTGGGCACTGTTGAGTATTTTCCTCTCTTCTTTCAGACAGTGCTGGATGATCATTGCCATGTGTACTGGGTCTTCTTGGAAGTTATCCTAGCATTAGAGATAGTCTACTGTTTAAGTTCATACACATAATTTCACATCCTTCAGACTGGCAAAAAGGCCAGTGAGTGACCATGTGGTCATAGCCTGCTCCCAAACTACACAGTATGAGAGCTGCAACCAGCTCTAAGAGTGAGTTTCCATTTTAGTTCATTAGAATTAGCATTCAGTGAGATGAGACTGGCACAAAACAACAGGAAAGGGTCAGAGACATTACTGGGAGAAGTGAGGTACTACCCTCCAGTCCTAGAGAGGGCTCATCTCTCAGAGCTGCCTTCCCACCCTCTGACATATGGCTGCTGGTTTTGAAGGGCAGTGTGCCAGTCTAGCAGGTACACCTCTTGCTCAGGGATGTAAAGCAGGTATGTTGGCTGCCACTTATGAACGTGTGGTCAAGGCTAGATGCAAATTCAACCTTATTGTTTTACATGCATACAAAGTTGAAGCATGCTGTGGAATGAGTATTGCCCTGCCCCACTCAGGATGGTGCTGCCCTGGGGGTCACTGAGCTCTACCAGCCTTCTTGACTGATCTTTCATTGCTGATCTCTAGTCACTATGGCTTAAATACAGTCAGGTCACATTCTGTTCTCCTCTCCTCAGAAAACAGTCCCCTGGCCACCAAACTGTGGTGAGCAGAAGGTCAGTGTGTGGGAAATTAGGCTGTGGTGAAGGCGACTCTATGGAAGACCCTCTGGCATAGAGCTCTACAGGGAAGAGCAGAGGACTGACTAATGAAATCAGTAAGTCCACTGGGGATATGTCCTGCACTGGCACTTGCTGCCATTTGCTTTGGCCCTTTTCTTTGTCAGTACAATGCAAGGCAGAGGGCTGTCTAAGGACAAGTCCTTTGCTATTAACTGCAGTTCTGCAGTAACACTGCAAGGATTTCTTTCCCTGTGTTTCTTCTGCATCAGAAGCTTATTAGCACATTGAGAAAACTGGTGGGGAAGGGGTGGGGTAAGTGAAACTGCAGTTGAGTAAGTGCCCCAAACACATGCAGTAAACACCTTCCAAACTACAACTTTCCTTTTCCTCAGAGATCTCAGAAATTTTAACTGTACTTGTACATAAACTGTAACTTTCTAACTGTAGCCAGTTACAAATGGAGAAACATTTGAATTCTAGCTTTTAAATTAGGATTCTCACACATTTTCTGTGAAAATCCCTCATGGCAGGGCAGTTTGCTTAGAGGCATCCAATTGCACTGCTGAAGGAAATCAAGCAAATGTATAGGTATAGAACCCCGGCGTACCTGAAGATTACGTTTGCTTTTCCTTATGTTGTGCTGCAGCAAAAAGTTGTTTTCTACCAAGAATCTACTAAATTGGTCATCAAGCTGTGACAACAGGTCATGGAACAACACCGTAGCAAAAGATACGTTGTTGGCTGCATGTTCCCTAGAATAATTTAAGGCATGCTTGTGTTAAATACACTTCCAATACAGCATCCAAGAAATGAATACAGGTGTCCTTTATTTCTAAACCCTAACTCCAGCTGTAGAATATGCAAGCAGGAAGAATTATTTTCAAATGTAAGCCAGTTTCATTCTCTTAACTATGACTTTATTTTCCTTGGTATAGAAATGTTTTTCTCTGTACTATCCTTGCCACATTGTGTGCAAATTCACTTGCTCATTTCATGCACATCAAGGATCTAAAAGTGAACCTGATGCATGTGCATGGTGTACCACCCTTCATATAGAAGATTCTTCACAGAAATCTTGTCAGAAGTTCAACGTCTTTGATCAGTGAGAGACTGAGCTACCAAGATGGTAACTGATCAGACATAAACCAGCTGCTTTTGCTAAAGACAAGCTGAGAGCAATACCACCTAGGACACTTCTACTCCAGGTGTCCTAGAAAGCCCTGAAGAGGGGCAGGAACACAGGCTGCAGCACCCACACAGCTACTGAAACATCCTACCAGCAAAGGTTCAGCTAAGCATCTTGCCTCACCCATATTCTGCTGCTGCCTGTAATTTGTATACATGAGAACACTGCTTATCATACAACCCAAAGGTGAATTTCTAAGCTTACCAATCCTGGTTCTCCAGCCACTGTGCCAGGTACTGCCTGATCTCCATGGGAAAGCTGTCATCGTAGAGCTGGTGAACTTGCTCCAAAAACTTGGAGTCAAGTTGCTGTAGCTGATACCACTGAGTCATCCTGAGGAAGGGGAGGAAACAATCAGTGTAAATGTTTAAGCAGTATTTGGACTGAACTAGTGAAAAATAACATCTGTACGTTTTAATGAGCACTGATGAAACTGGAGGATGTGCTGATTTTTGCTGGGATAAAGCTTATTTTCTTCACAGTACCCAGTGTAGGGCTGTGTTTTGGATTAGTGCTGGAAACAGTGCTGGTAAAACAGGGATGTTTTTGTTACAGCTGAGCAAGGCTTACACAGAGTCAAACACGACCCTTGGGGATGCAAGCAGGGAAACACCAAAAAAGAGGTAAGTCAACACCTTTCTGTGAAGAAGGCATCTGAGAGACCTGTAGTGGGGCACACGGCTCAGCCTGCCACTGACAAACTGACAAGTGAGGTGGTGTAGGATGGACAGCCTCTCTTGCTGTTCTGACCTTACCTAAGGGAAGGGCACCATGACTGCAGCCCACAGGTGTGTCTGGAGAAAAGGAGCCCTGTGGGAATCCCCTAAACGTGTGATGTATTTGGAGCTCTGTGAGTCCCTGTGTCTCATTGCAGCCATACCTGAGGGTGTCTTCCACAGCTGAGCCTCAGAGAATCATAGAATTATCAGGGTTGGAAGGGACCTCTGGAGATCATCCAGTCCAACCCCCCTGCCCAGGCAGGGTCACCTGGCGCAGGTGACACAGGAACACGTCCAGGTGGGTTTTGAATGTCTCCAAAGAGGGAGATTCCACACCCTGGGCAGCTGTTCCATTGCTCTGCCACCCTCAAAGACGTTCTTCCTCATGCTGAGGTGAAACTTCTTGTTTTAGTTTATGGCCATTGCTGGGCACCACCAAAAAGAATCTGGCACCATCCTTTTGGGACCCACCTTTGAGATATTTATATCCATTAACGAGGTCCCCTCCCAGTTTTCTCTTTTCTAGAGTGAACAGGCCCAGCTCCCACAGTCTCTCCTCACAGGAGAGATGCTCCAGACCCCTCATCATCTTTGTGGGCTCTGCTGGACCCTCTCCAGCAGCTCCTTCTCTTTCTTGTACCCAGGAGCCCACAGCTGGACCCAGCACTCCAGATGTGCCTCGGGGAGGGGGGAATTACCTCCCTGGACCTGCTGCCCACCCTCCTTCCTGCACCCCAGGGCTCCCTGTCGGCCACCCCGGCGGGAGGGGAGGGCAGGAGGGAGGCCCACGCGTGTCCCCTGGGATGGGAAGGAGGGAAGGAGGGAAGGGGGAAGGGAGGGAAGGAGCCCCACGCGTGTCCCCTGGGGTGGGAAGGAGGGAAGGGGGAAGAGAGGGAAGGAGCGCCACAAGTGTCGGCACCTGCTGGGCCGAGGGGGCGGGCACGGAGAGGACACCGGCCCGGGCAGGGGGTCCGTCCGGTCCCGGGGGATCCCGGGGGGACAGGGACAGCGACAGGGATAGGGATAGGGACAGGGACAGCGATAGGGACAGCAGGACACGCAGGGGCCGCACACCGTGCAGAGGGAGCGGGCGGCGCTCAGGGAAAGGACCCGGGAGCGGCACAGCAGGTGACGGGGGAGGGCAGGGATGTCCTGAGGGGGGCACGGCTGGGAATGGGCACGGCTGGGAATGGACAGGACACACCGCCGGGAATGGGCACGGCTGGGAATGGACAGGACACACCGCCGGGAGACAGACGGGCTCCCGCTGCCCCCGGAGGAGACACCGCGGGCGCAGGGGATTCCCGGGATCTGAGGCAGCGACACCTCCAGCCACGCACCCACCCGCTCCCCTTCCCTTCCCGGCTCCCCTCATCTCCCGGCTCCCTTCCCTCCCCTCCCGGCTCCCCTTCCCTCACCTCCCGGCTCCCTGTCCCGGCTCCCTTTCCCTCACCTCCCGGCTCCCCTTCCCTCCCCTCCCGGCTCCCTGTCCCGGCTCCCCTTCCCTCACCTCCCGGCTCGCTCCCGGCTCGCTGTCCCGGCTCAGTCGCAGTGCGCAGTGCGCATGCGCGGGGCGGGCGGGGCCGGCCCGTCCCACGTGACTTCTGGGAAAGGCGCTGGAGCCGCTGCCGGGAACGGGGAAAGCGAAACCGGGACGGGACGGCAGGGGAGGGCAGGGAAGAGCAGGGAATAGCGACTGGAGCGGCGGCTGGCTGGGGGCTGTCCGCCCGTGGGAGGGATGCCAAAGCCCGCGGTCTCCGCCGGACCGGGATGGGATCCCGCTATCCCGTGTAACCCTTTCCCCACGCACAGGTCTTGCTCTGCCAAAGGAATGAGGGGATAGAAGGACTCTCTGGCAAACGCTGTGGAGCAGTGAATAAAATAGATGTAAATAAAAGCTATCCCGGGCAGTTTTCAGAGTGTCTTTTTTAATTGGGATCATCACAAGGCACAAACAGCAGTCACGCTATTTTGTGATTTGCTGCTGCAAAACACAGTAAAAGTACTCAAAAGCAGACGTTTTGTTTCTTTGGCAGTGTCTGAGCCCCCCCCCTTTGTGTGTTTCCCCCTTTCCCCATCATTTTAATAGAGAACACTATTCTTACTCGTAGTGGCATAAGGACACAAGTCTTACTTTTTTTAATGGAAGGAGGCTTAAACTATATATATTTATCTTACACACCATTACTCCTTTAAAGCAGTGAAACGAGTTAAAAGTCATGTGCGCTCCAATGACATATTAAACCTACCCCTTACAAAATCTCTTGAAACAGTAGTAGAAACCAATTCCCCAACCCGATCCACGATACTGTTCAGGAACACCCATTGCATCCAGCTGAAGGTAACACTTGGGGGTCTCGAAGCACAGAGAGCTGGGAGGGAGAGGAGGCTGCTTTACATGCCATGTATGGTCCCTTTTTACAGTACTTGTCATGAGGGTTAGATGGTCAAAAACACAAGGTATCCCACATTTAATTGGTATTAAGATTTGAGAAGAGGTTAGGCTGAAAACAGTGTGATGCAAGGTGAAATTACGTTTGCTGCTTTAGAAGTCTGTGTTGCTGCTTGTGGCTCAGACCTGACACAACAAAAAGGCAGCAAGACTGTTTTTGTGTGCCTTGAAAAAAATTCCACAGAGCTCCAGGTATGCAACTTGAAGCCAAAATCTGGTTTTATTCATGCTGGTTATATAAATTACAGATGTCACCAAACTATATACAGAATTGTTCTTGGTGTTTTGGAATATTATTTATACGTGTTGCTTTCTGAGAGAAAATGACTTCTCACGTGCAGCTCGCTTTAAATCGCTGAGGTCAATGAACAGAGATCTGCTTGTTTATTTGAAATCTACTCCCATATATCACAGAAATATCTCATTGCTCTGTTTCCGTTCACTTGCTTTGAAATAACAGAAGCAGTATGGGTGAAGGGAACGAGTAAAAAAGGAGAAATGAAAGTAAAATCCGTGTCTTACTGATTCAAGGAGGCTTTCATCTATGTCTAGTTTGTACCTACTTGAGAAAACAGTAAGGTGCAAATGTTCGAGGGTTTGTATTTTAAGATCTTTGCATGCATTAACCATGTATTCTGTGGATAAGACTTAAATCTTGACTGAGCCTGCATGTGTGTCCTTGGAACTGCCTGTTTATTACTCTCTTAACACAGATTTTAGGGATAATACTGAGAGGTAAAAAAAACCAACAACAAAACCAAACAACCCAAACCCAGCACTAAACAAATTTACTGCTTATACAAAACTGAATTATTCTGCTTATTAAATGAGCCTCTGACAGACATGTAATAATCTGTCATGCAGCACAAGTTCCCAGTGGTCAACAAATGCTGCAGCTCTTCAGTTTTTTAAAACTGTTCTTCCCAGTTGACATTTACCAGTTAGGATCCAAACTGCACCAGATCAGGATTTTTTATTTGTAGACTTTCTGGTAGGGCTTGCTGTAGTATCTGAGTACTTCATGTCCAAACAGATTTACTTCTGCAACTATTTTATGGGGGGGAAGTTTTACTAATTCTGTCTTCCAGTGGCAAAATGGAGACAGGCTTTTTGACACCACAAATTGTGTCTGCTTCCTTTCTGGAACTCCCTTCTCTCCCCAGCCTAGCCTACCTGTCTTCCACAACTTCTGCTGTGGTGTCAGATAACAATCTATGCTGAAGGTACTTCTTCTTTGGAGAAAAATGTCCCAAACACCTTTGGACATTCGAACTCAGGGGAATGAGAATTTTTTATTTGAAAGAGAATCTAAACCAGTGGTGTACAAGATTATGATTAAACAGAAAATATTTAACATAATAAATCCTAATTTCTCCAAACACATTAATGTATTTAGTTATCTTTATGTGCTGTTTTCAGAAGCAAAGCATTTTGTTCTTATGCTCTCGTATTTACAGCAATTCTATGGATGTTAGTTAATTCTGCAAGTAAAATTTATCTCTGCTGGGACCCCACTTTCAAGCCAGGAAGGATTTGGCCTTTTATCACTCAAACCAGCAAATCTGACTTGCAGAAAGCTATTTGAATCCCTAGGGAGAAAATTCCTTGTTTACATGTTGATTGACAACAGAAAGAGGTCTAAGAATAACATAATGGTTTCCAGGAAAAGCTGATTTACAAAGATGATGGTAAAAAAAAATTACGGCATCTTTAACCTATCCAGTGTTCACACAATTACTAATTTTTCCAGTATGTGAACTTCAGTCAGTCGAGTAAGGAGAGCTCAGCTAGAAGAAAAGAAGGAAAGGATTAGTCTTGTGCACTTACAGCTGTTCATTTCAGACTAATTGCAGGTGAAACTGTCTCTGGCTCAAGGTAACTGCAGTGTCATTTTGACAATGTAATACCAACTGATAAGGATCTGAGGATCCTGTTTCCAGTTCTCTACAAAATATAGGAATGCCTGTTAGAAAATATTGCATGGGAAAAAATTGCAGTAAACATATTTATTTTGATATGAACTTTTGTGTTTCTTGCAGCCTATGGATATGTATAGCAGGGTTCTTCCTGGAGCCTTGTTTTCCTGATGGGTAAGGGAATCTGGAGAGGGGGAAATAGAGGGGAATGCAGCAAGACTGCAAAAAGTGTATATTGGTAAGGCTGAGTTACTGAGTTGTAGGATATTTTGCTCTACTGCAGATTTCACTCTTGTTTTCTATGTCTCTCACAGTGCTTTTTTATTGGCATTGGAGAAAAATATTGCTTTAATAATGCCAATTATCTGCTTACTGTACTTAGCCAGCTCTTCACCAGGGTAGATTGTTGTGTGAATTTGGGGTGACAAAAGAAACCTCCACATTTTCTTAATTTCCATTTAGCAAGATACATAGAATGGAAAATGGAAAGAATTCTTGAAAAATCTTCTTAAACTGTTTTTCTCATGCAATTTCTAGCAGAACTTGAAAACATTTCTAGTAAGAGACTACAGAAATATCACCTACCATCTAGCAGGACTGAACCACTTTTCTTAGTACCTTTAAAGACCAAAATGTGATTGTAAGTTTGCCACCCAACATACCCTTTTTGTTTAGGTAAGACCCTAAAAGACGGAGATGGCCACAGCTTGTCTTGAAACTGTGAACAGAGCTGTTTTGAGATTTACTGTGCATGACAGAAGAAACCAAAAACGTTTGGAGCCTGATGTTAAACGAAAGTGAAGGCAACTTTTCTTTACACTGCCAAAACTGAGGGAAATGCAGATTGGTACATGGTTCACAAAAGCAGTTTTAGAAGGTCAGAACGGTTCTTGTGTATAAACCAACATAGAAATGAGAGGGGACATATCTTGGGTTGGGTGTCATGGGTTTTAACACAGAATTTTAATTCAGGCTAGTTATTTCATTTTCAGCTGAAGAACTAGTTTGTCACGAGTGCTATCAGAGAAAAAAGTGAAGAAAAAAGGAGATATTTTGCTCTTGAGCAGTTCATCAACTTGATATGTATTAAAGAACTCATCTGTTTGTATATAAAGTTTAACTGTACTTCCAAACATCGACAGTCAGGATCCTGGTTTAGTTTTGTTCTGTTTGTGGGTGAGGAGGACTGTTTACAGTGACACATTTGAAGGGCAGTTGGCAGGCTATTAAATACATAACTATTTTAAGATGATAAATCATTGAACATACAGAAAACTAAGAGCTGTTATTAAAAAAGGAAATTTTCTTTTAAAACTGCTAAAGCCAAACCACTGTTGTGTTTTCTGAGAGAAGTCTGCTAGACAAATCCCCAGCTGGGTATACATCAGTGTGCTAAAGACTCTAAGCCATGTTGATTCAGAACAAAATTTCTTGTCAGCAAGTAAAAGAGGAATTATTTTTTGAAATATGATGTTCATAGGGTATTTTTCCAATCTTTCTATTTACTTAGTTAATATTAGTTTTCTTTGCTGAAAGTGCTTTTAGTGGACTTTTAATTTTGCAGTTTGGTACCACATGTAAAAACACGTGGCATGAAAAGGTTGTGCAAGTTTGCTGGATCAGAGATTTTTATGTTCCTTGTGCAGCTCCTCTGAGCAAGTCCAGGCCTTTTTGCTATCTACAGAATTAATATGACTGTCATATATTTGTCAGTGCAAAGCCTTTGTTCTTGCAAGAACTCTGGGATCTTTGTGTTGTGACATTCATGGTTCATTGGCCAGTGTGTCAGGCAGTCCCATATAACCACCCTTCCAAGACACTTGCAGTATCCTGTACCATTTAGAATAGGAAACATCTGCACCATTGTTTCAGAATGTAATACAGCAGGTGGGGAAAGAGCTCTGATTCTTTCATAATTGTACAGGCAGCCTTTTTATAACCAGAATCTCTGCTCTATGTATCCTGTTTGCTTAAGAATGGAAAACTTTACAACTTACGGCAGTTTCAATGGCTGTGGGACTCAGGTGTTCTCTCAGCACTGCGTAAACGCTTGGAGACATTGGAAGAAGGTCGGATGGAGAATGTGGTTCTATAGAATCATTTAAGCTAAAAAAAAAAAAAAAGACAAGGAAAAACAAAATAGATAAAAATAATCTTAGAAAAAATCCCTTTACCTTCATGCATATTAGTGGAGCATGGTGAATGTTTTTTAAGTTAGTTAAGCTTGTACTTGGGTTTGCTGGTGGCCCTGTAAGCACATGCCAGCAGCCTGCTATACACTTAAAAATGTAGGAGTTAAGAGTCAGGTTTATCCTTTTTTCCCTTGGCCCTAATAACAGCTGCTGGAGAGAAGAAGGAGACAGTGAAAGATAAGTAGATCAGAATACCATAAAATCTGTGTTCAATTTTTACAACTGTTTTGCCACATGAATGGGAAAAGCACTGTACAGGGGAAGTTCTTTACTTCCCTTTCTTGTGTTTAGCAGTCTTTGGCCAAATGAAAACACATTATGTATTTCTATGCCAAACTGTTTTCAAATAGTTTGGAGAAGGGAGGCAGGGGATACTCTGTAATGGGATGTAAATTAAATAAAAATAGCAGTTGAAACATAATACATCTGTAAGTATACTTACATTTTTGAGACTGGGATAAATACAGAAGGAACATAACCTTTGACTCCTCCATCTGAGGGCTTTGAGACTAGAATAAATATTAGAGAAATTAAATATTGTCTAGTAGTTTTATTATTTGAAATTGATTATTTGCTTTAAGGACTGTAGGTCATAATAAATTGAAAAGGAAGGTCCCTGTTTCTGCATAAATAAATAGTCATAAAAGTGAGGGGAATTCCTGAGATTAGTCCTTGACTTCAGGACTTAGTCACATAATTGTCTGTGCTACCTTGATATGAATCACCATCTCAGACCATAATACCGCAACTGATGAAAGAGATCTCATCAGGCCTTCAAAAAGCAAATATTCAATAACTCTATAAGCTTGGTACTCTGAGCCTCCAGATTTCAGTTCTGCAAATGCTTTCATGGAGCTCTGTCTCTACAGATACAGCTTCAGCAATGTCCTTTGCATGAAACTAAGCATATAGGTAAAATTTTAGAGGGTTGGAGCCCTCTAAATGAAAATCCCACTGAATGAAAATGAAGAGGGAAAAAATTGTATCCTCCAAATATTTTTGAGTTATGTAGGAATTTGAGTTCAAACGGAATTGTAACCCTTGATACTGAAAGTCCAGAAGAATGTGTATTATCTACTAAAAAAAATATGGGTTTGAGGGTTTTTTTTGAGAGAGAATGAGTTTGATCTAAAAGTTATCTGACTTGTAACTTGGACAAAAAAGAGTGTGGGCCTGAATGTATTTGGAGCATTCTTGTCTAGCCTTTTTGCATTTTCCAGTGCAGTTGCCAGAGGTTTTCAGGAACATTGTCTGCCATAATAACTTTGTAATCGTGCACTATATCTGCAAAAGGCAGTGCAAATAAGTAACCTCTGTAGTATGGTTCCACTGAATGAAATGAAATAAAGTAGGTCTTCCAAGTCATTTGGAAAATACTGAATTTTTTCAAATTAAAAAGACAACATGTGACAGTATAACACAGCTATGAAGCCAGTAAGCAGGTTGACTTGTCATTTTCCTCTCCTTTGAGCACCCAAGGACGGAGTTTTGTAATGCATCAGTCAGGAAAAAAATCCTATTTTTGTCTCTATCTACCCTAAGATCTACTTCTCAGCTTTTTTTAGATATTGTTGTCATCACCTCTACTGTAACCCCTAAGACCAGGAATGTATTTGCAAAATGAAGCTGTCTAAATGATAGACACATGTTAAAGCAGTTCTCTTGAAGATGACTATTAAAGGAGCCATCTTAATCTGTTTTCTTCCTCCTCTCCCCACATTTCTCAAATCTCCTCTTGACCATGCAGCTGCTTTGCAGAAAGTAGAGAAGTGGAGCCCTACCTTCATTTGGCTGACAGCTGTAGTGTTTGCCAAAGGCCTTATCTTTGGGAATATCTGGGTACAGATACTTCAGAGGGTTTTCAGGAACGTTGTCTGCCATAATAACTTTGTAATCGCGCAGTATGTCGGCAAAAGGCAGGGCAGATAAGCGACCTTTGTTGTAGGGTTCCACTGAATGAAATGTTACATCTCCTGTAAAAACACAAGGCACCATAACCTCTGATAATTATTGATCAACATCTGCAGTTGTAACACATTTTTGCCTGCCTTTTTGAGGTTTACACTTGCATGGGGTTTACCTGTCCTTACCAATCTCAGTATGCTTCAATATGTAATTTCTGCACATGTGGGAACAAATTTAAAGCCTGCAGTAAGCAGGTACACCTCCTAAAAAGCTGAGTTAATATAAAGAACTGAGGGGCAGACTCTCACAGTTTTGGTTTGTGTTTGAGCAAACACAATACTTGTATCTTGCCCAAAACCATACCAAGACATGATACACATGAATTTTACTTTCAAACCAAAGAAACCTTAACTCCTGTATTTCTTAGGTATATTGCAGAGATTGGTTTTGGTTTGGGGTTTTTTTTGGTTTCATTTGTTTTTTTTGTTTGTTTGTGGGGTTTTTTCTTAATTATACTTACCATTTTCTAGTTGATCCACCCAAGTAAAGGTAATTCCACCCAGATTGCTCTCACTAAACCTTAATAAAAATGTCCCTGGTGTCTTGTCTTTGAGCAGAATTCGTTCCTTCTCTTTGCTTACAAATCCCATTATGTACCTGAAGTGTAACAGGAAATCATGGGTTTGCTTCTGGAAAAAAATACAGACTTCACTCTGTGCAACGCATAGAATCATAGAAAGGCCTGAGTTGGAAATGATCTTGAAAGATTGTGTCGTTCCAACCCCTGTGCCATGGACAGGGACACCTTTCACCAGACCAAATTACCCAGAGCTCTACTCAGCCTGGCCTTGATCTGGCCAGACTTTATATAGCTGTTCAAGACCTGATTATAAAAGCTTTTTAAGGCCTGGAGATATGACCAAAGCTTCATGTGATTTACATGTGGAGTATGGCATTGAGCCCAAAGTACTGTGAGGCCTGATGAAATTTATCACAGTACTTGACTGTATAGACAGAACTGCAGAATAGATTTAAACCTGAGTTTCTAAGACATTCAATGTTGTTCCCCTGTGGCAAGACTTTCCAGAAGGTATAAATGGGAGAAGGGAGACAGAAGTGTTAAATTCATTGCAAATTCTCTTCTGCACAGCTAAAACTGAGATTAGTAAAGGACAGTGGCAAGTGGAGAGAGATCAATATACAGCAGTTTCCTTGTTGCTCACCCATCAATCCAAAGAGGAAGAATGTGTTTTTTAATTAAGTCCAAGATGGCTTCGAGCCAAACCCAAAAGGTAAAAGACTTTCCAGGCAAATGTTCCTAATGGTTAAAAACAACCACAAAAAACAAACAAAACCAACACAAACAAGAAGAGAATTGTGAGAGTGTTGTTACCCAATATCCATGTGATATAGATATCTCAGTTTCTTAAGAATAGGTTAGTTTAAGTGAGAAAGACAATTTGAACTGTGGTTTTGAGCAATATCTCTGTCAGCCTGACATAAAATCAACTGGTTTTTAACATAGGCATTGGAAACATCTCAGTTTTCAAGGGAAAAAGAAAAAAAATCACATTTATTGTTGCTCCCTGGTTATGAAATGGCATTTTGAGTGAAATGATGATGAGAAAGTTGATCATCCTTCCAAGGTTCTATACTTGTTTAAATAATGTAGTTAACATGAATGAAATGGGTTTACCCTTCTTTATCAATAAATTCTCTCCTTCTCATCGAATTTATTGTATATATTGACTGTCTTGAAATAATTTAGGTCACAACTGAGCATATGAAAAAAATTATTTATGCTTTATGGAAAATGTATTGCATGCTTTGATAAGACAACCTATTGATCATTTACAGAAATATGTAGGGCACACGAGGCACACTATAAAAGCAGTTTCTGATATCTGTAGCAATATAAATAAGTAGATCTCTTATCTCAAGCTTTAAACTTCTCAAGTATTATTTTCCTAGTTAAATTTTTACAAGGGATGTGACTGTGCTGAGCTGCATGTCCCACATATGGCGAGTGGGAATCTTACCAGTAGCAGCAGGGAAACAGAGTTAGGCACGTGTGCAGGTGTTAAGAGAAGTAAGAGTTTAGTTTTACTTTTGGATCTGTACCTTGCAGAACTTTGCCCAGGACAGCTGATAATCATTGTAACTGACTTGTTGTCCTGAAAGAGAGAAAAAAGAAAGGACAAATGGTGCATGTATTCTTCCTGAAGGTTTGAAATAGATACGGCTTGGTATCTGTATAGTTGGGTGGCGTGTGTGTGGGGAAGTACAGCACATCCAGACTTGGAGAGTGGCACACTAAGGCACTGCAGATCAATTTTCCTGTATCCTTTGAAAGAGCCGATGAAAGGAGTTTTGGGAATATTTGGCTAAAGTAGGCTGGGACTTGGTGTCTGCAGCACTACATGCTCAGTTTCAGTTTTAAGCCTGAGTGTTACATCTCAGCTTTCCCTAAGGCCTCTCCCTTGTGGGACAGTAGGGTCAGGGTATTCAATAGTTCATCTTGCTGAGCTTGCAGGGTCTCTTTGCTGTGCTGACACCAGTGAAGGGTAAGTCCACAGAAGTAAACAGACCCACAAGGACAGATACTTAAAATGAAACAAAACTCAAACCAAACTTCATAAGCAAGCAAAAATATACTTCCTTTTGATTTCAGATGCTAGAGATAATTACTTGCTAAGGAAGCAAAATAGCATCACAGTTCACTGCTATTTTAATGCCCTTTTTACAGCCTGAAAGTTCAAAAGTTGAATTACTTTGTGATAAGAACAAGCTGATACTTGCTTTTCTGTAAAGAAAAGAAATGTCATAGTGACACGTTTGACATTAGCTCTGGAAGTGGAGGTCATGCCATGCTGGTTTTGGCTGGGGTAGAGTTCATTTCCTTCAGTAGGTCTTGTGTTTTGGATTTGTGCTGGAAACAGTGTTGGTAATACAGGGATGTTTCAGTTCTTTGCTGAGCAGTCCTTACACTGAGCCAAGGCCTTTTCTGCTTCCCACCCCACCAGTGAGTAGGCTGGGAGTGCCAAGAATTTGGGAGAGAGATCAGCTGGGACAGCTGATCCTAATTGGTCAAAAGAGTATTCCAAACCATATAGAAACATGCCAGCACATAAACCAGGGGGAAGAAGGAGGGGATGTTTGGGGTGATGGCATCTGCCTTCCCGAGTACCTGTTATGTGAGATGGATCTAGCCCTGATTTCCAGGCTGAACACTTGGCTGCTGATGGGAAGTAGTGAGTGAATTCCCTGTTTTGCCTTGCATTCATGTGCATCTTTTTATTTACCTGTTAAACTGTCTTACTTTGTCCCTCAAGTTCTCTCACTTTTACCCTTCCAATTCTCTCCCCATCCCATTGTGGGGGAGTGAGTAAGTGGCTGTGTGGGGCTCAGTTGCCAGCTGGGGTTAAACCACAACATGTGCCCGAAGTCATTACCTGTGACTATCAAAAGCAACTAAAATCTGTGTATTTCTACACACTTACCAGTAAGTTTCTCTGCCAGCATGTTGAGCTGTTCAGAATTGAGTCCACGACCGACATATGATGAAAATTGCCAGCTCAGTACTTCTAAGAGCTGGCTTAAAGTGGCAGCAGGGGGATTGTTGAAGAAAGACAAATTCTGCAACAAAATTAGTGCTTTGTTTAGACAGTTTGCAACCATGAAATACATTGCAGGCTGTAAAAGGAGGCTGCAGGTACTTGAGCAGAATCTGGAAGTGTTGAAAGTGAGCTCTGTCTGTGTGGGAAACATCAGGGCAAATATGTGTGGGCCCTCCCACCTGCAGTCACCCAGAAAAGTCCACTCAGGTGCCTGAGCAGAGCTGTAGGGACAGAGTCCTTGTGTGCATCTTGGATGGTAAAATACCTTGCTCTGCTTCTGGGAGTGTTATGTGTAAAGACAATGAAAATATGCCTAAGTCCTGTAAAAAAATATAGACATTCTCACTATATTTTAATGTTTTAATGCATGAAAACCTTAAAGTGTTACATTCTGATATAGAGGTGTGTTATTGAATCATTTGGATTATCTCACTTTTTCATTTGGTTTCTGGACTGTTTACATAATGAACGTACTGAAGACTGTGCAAAAAGTCTTTGGAGTATCAGAGAGTGATAATGCAGTCCTGCCATCATTCTTAGGCACTCTCCATGATAAACTGACCATTTCTCTTCTCCAAACACCTATGTGACTGCCACTAATCCCTGACTTAAAGCCTGAGAGCTGGTGACAGCACTATTCTACAATCTACAAATACAGTGACTGAACGAAAATATGTGCTGATACAGATGGAACCTGAGAAAGAATGATTCTACTTTTGCTCAGGGCTAGAGCCACTAGTAGTTGCTTCTTAACATTTATAATTTTCTCCACAGAAAGAAAAAGCCCTGTAAAATGAGAGAAAACAGCACTGAAGTACATTACAGACCCACCTATATGCCTACTTTGATGGTTTTGAATTGTGCTAGTAGTATTATTTTGTAACAGGTCTAATTTTGATCATCTGCACCCAAAAAAGGTAAATTCAAGCCTGAGAAGTTGTGGAGAAGGGCTGTCACCTTTCCTTAGTTTAAGAACTACTACTTTAGCATACAAAAAGGAAAGCCAAGGGTGAGGGTGGTTTTTTATCTGGGCAGGGAACAAAAGATAAAGAGAACAACATTAAAGTGTGATGTTGATAATAGTGTATGTGAAGAGAATAAGGCCAGTTTAAGAGGAAAATACATATTTTTCTAATTAATGTATTCAGTAACCAAATAACAGAAAAGTGAAAAAGCATAAGGGTGGTACTTGCATATTGAAGACCTACCTGAGGATCATTGGTTGACAGATTGTACCAAATAATAGAAGCCCACGCGTTGGGCAGTTGGCTGACATTGGAAATCATCACCACAGGCAAAGAGCTGGTCTGGGGGAGAGAATGGATGCAGTATGCAAATGCTGCTGAGGAAGAGTGTTAGTGCAGTTTTATGCTTGGGGGTTTTATCCCCTTCTTCCTTCCCAAAGCTTACACTTCTTTTCTAGAAGTTCTGGAAGTCTTGTGTCTGCTTGTGGTTACCGCTGAAGATAGGATCTAGGATAGACAGACCTGTAGTCTGGCTCAGCACGGTTGTTCTTCTACAAACTGCTGGAAAAAGCCTTTTATTCTTGCCCCAGAAAATCTGTCTAGAATACTCACTTCCAAATTTATAGTCAATCCGTAGAGGCAGACCTGTGTTTCAAAGCTGATGGAGTGCAGTTCCTCGGTGACCATGTGAGGGCCCTGAGGGATAAGGAGGTTATCAAACTGTGAGCTTTAGAGCACAGTTGGCATTTAACACTGGTCTAGTGATCCAACTGCTGAGATTAGACTTGGAAAGAAACCACATATCAAATATACAAGTAGAACAGGAAAAGAAGGAAGTGAAGGAAATAATCTGTTTGTTAAACTCTGCCATTAAATTAATCCAGAAGTTTGGTATTTTTTTCTGATGAAAACTTTTAGCTTTTTCTAAAATGGTATTTTTAAATGCAGATTTGCACTCAAAAAGTAGACAGGTAATTTTGTGTGTCTGATAGAGATTGTCTCCAAATTTCGTTTTCCTAAAGTATTTTTACTGACTGACAATTATACTTTAAACAGAGATGTTAAACTTCAAGGAGAAACAAACTAGAAATGAAACCAAAAGCAACAACTTTAATGACAAGTAGGCCTTCATCTGGGCTCACAGGTTTGTAGTGTGTACTTAGATGGTACTAGCTGAAGGAGCAGAGGTCTCAATCATTAATCCTAAGTAAATCTGGTATTAAACCCCCAAGCTTTTCTTGGATGGGGAAAAAAAAATCTGTTATCGTTGATTAAAGTTTATAGTACAAGCGTTTGTTTTGATTACAAACCAGCATAGCTCTGTAAAGATCCAAATCTCTGCCCCTTAGGAAGCAGATCTTTTGAAATACATTTCCATCCCCAGAACTCAAAGTATATAAATATTTTAGCCCTTTTACTCTCTTTGTTTTTGTTGTTGTTTCCCTTCCCATCATGTGTTTGTTTTGTCAGAGCTGTCTTAAATAAATAAATAAATGCAAATCCAAATGCTTCCATTTACTGAAATACTCTGCTTTTCAGTAAAATAGAACTGTTCCCTGGCAGAGAGCCTCGTGGCCTTATCTTTCCCATGGAGCATCTCCTCCAGGACATGTACAGGCCACTGCAACAAAAGATACTGAATAAATGAGGGATTGAGACCACAGGAGATCCTTAGGCATCTGAATAATAAATCTGCCTTGTAGAGGGAAAATCCAGCTTAGAGCTGAAGGCTTTTACCTGAAACAGTCATCCATCAAATGAGCTCAAATGTTTTAATACAGGTAGAATCAATCCAGCTTAACCTGTATTGCTGACACAGAGTTGAAAAGGGTTGGTGAAACTACCCTTCTTGCCCTACCTTCTGCCCCATTACAATTTTGCAGAAACTTAAATTTTTCTCCTGGAAAAATCATCTGGGCAAAAAGGTACATCTACATGAAAGGGCAAATCTAAAATAGAGAACTTCCACTTCGTTTTTTATGAGGCAAATTGTATTTAACTACACTTTTAGTATACACATCCTATAACAAGCCAAGTCTTAATAGTTGTTATAGTTGCTGTTAATAACCAAACCCCAACCATTGTTCATGCTGATAATCACTCCACAGACTGACTTGACCAAGGAGAAGCTCTCTTTGAGGAAATCGGGAGTGAACCAGGTCACAGCTCAGCTGTCCTAATTTTCCACAGCTTTATACAGTTTTAAAGGCACAATGTGTGGAAGTGGGAGGAAAATGCTACCAAAAGTAGAGCACCAACATTTTTTAACCTACATTTTTTGCATTTGCTTGTCTTGATGTAAATGATTTTGTAAGTTGCAAAGTAACTGGGAGGCAAGCCTTGAGTTTCAGTCTTGCTAATCGGGTTGTGAGTTATTCCGTTCAGTAACACTGTGTGAAATGGGCACAAGTATCTTCTGCTTTAGGTTTTGGTAACGTTCTCCATGCTGATCACACCTTCACTTTGCACTTAAAGACTATTTTAAATAACCATTATGCTTTTATAACTACAGCTATTTGGGCTGTGATATGGGTTTGGTTTTTTGTTTCTTTTGAATTTGCCAATACAACTTTACCCTCAGTTATGCTGGTGTTGAAATACATTAAACCAGTGAAGGTTATTTAAGTTTCTAGATAAGTAGGTGGCATTCATAGAGGCAACTTATGACTTTAGTTACCTTGGGAGGCAGTAATTGTTCTGGTAGCATTGGCAGAGACTGACTCACTGGCTGCAAGCTTCTGACTCTTGCTTCAGTCCTTGATACATCTGCTGATACTTGCTGTTAAATAGCTGTGCCAAATTTATGGTGATGGTCCGTGACCACCCTGGAGTTTGTGTGTGCTCCTGCCTTCCCTCACCCTGCCTCCAGTTGCTGGGTGAGGGTATCCTACCAAGGATGCAGAAGGTGAAAGGATGGACAGTAATTTCCTTGCCTGAGTTTCTGCTTTTGCCTGTGACCCCTGGGGCACTCAGGGGAATCGTGGTTTGTGGGAATCCAGCGCTGAGAGGAAGGACACAGGGTAGAGCTGTGAAGGTGGTGAGGAAGGGGAAGGGGTGAGAAGCTGGGCAGGGGAAGAAGAGAGGGTGGTGGTCAGGGTGTGAGGGGTGCGGGAGGGTAGCCCAGGCAGGGCAGGAGCGCTCTGTGCTCCAGGTGAACGCAGGGGCACCGTGTCCTGGGCTGGGCTTAGCGCCCATGTTAATAGCTGTGGCTTCTGTTCTGCACAAAGCAAGGGTGGAGGGATTTTCGGCTCCTCTGCTAGCGAGCAAGCGCTGGTGACGCCTTTTGTTGGGGCTGACGTGCCATATACAGTGTCACCACGAGAGGGGAACCTGCGACCAGATAGGGACGCTTTCGGTCCTGGCCGAGGCAAGAAACTCTCTTGGTGCCAAACTAATTACGCCTTTACTTGAGCTGTGAACTTGGCCAACAGAACGTATATCTAAAGAGCCGTCCCTATAGGAAAAAATATTTCAAGAAAAAACTTTAAAAGCTTGGGGTTTTGTCAAAATGTAAATGACCAAAAAGTTAACCTTAGAAAGGAATGCATACATGCGAATTTTTACTTACTACCTTCTATTGTAACTTTTTAAATATACGGATTTAAGGCATATAATTAAAATTTCTATGAGTAGTTCTGAACAGTTCTCATTATATTTATACCAGCATATGATAATTGGGTTCTGTACTTATTATAAGAATAGTATGTATTTCAAAATCTAACTCTTTGATTTATTAAAATCAAATCTGAAATACTTGTGAGAGTAATCAAAACCAACACGTAAAATAAATGCACAGACCTCATTTCCTTTGCTTCCAGCACTTGTTTTCATTTCTTTGGGTTGCTGTATAAAACAAAACAATATTTATGCATCAGAGAAATTATAGAGACATACGTATGAAGAAAATAATTTGTAACCAGAATGCTCTTAGTAGAATAAGGGTTTGTTTGCAATATACAAATACACTGTAATGAAGGCTCTGACACTACACCTCGAAAATTCTGTTCAGTGAGGACTATTTTGATATTTTTCAAGATCTTTTAAAAAAACTAAGTTAATGTAACAAAGCATTAATTAAGGTGTTTGTGAAGTGTATAACACAAAAAGCACTAAAGACGATAGATCTCAATCTCCTTTTGCAAAACTGCCATAGGTGAGGGAGTCTGGTCAGAAAGTAGAGAAGTTAAAAAGCAGTACTATAGTCTCTCAAAAGCCACTTATCACAGACATTAATTTTCACTATATCTAAAGCAATCAATTCTATTTCCCTTAGATTATTGTGATGTGGTTTGGGGTTTTTGTTTGTTTGTTTCTGTGTTGGGTTTTTGGTTTGGGTTTGTTTGTTGTTTTGGTTTTTTTTTGTGTCTTTTTTTGTTATTTATTGGTTTTGGTTTGGGTTTTTTTAAACCAGTTTCTCCGAAGCTGTGCAATTCAGCATGATTAGTCTTTCCCTTCTCTGGTATTAACTAGGATTTGCTTTGTAATTTCTGTGAAAATGTATTATTTTATTGAATGGATAAAGTATGGAGTGGCATGAAGAAGTTCATGGAGTAAACTTTCTGTATAAACAGAAAGAAAATGAGCGTAGGCTTAACAATAATACAGTTCTCTCTCCATAGTTTCCAAAGAATGTTTTCTTTCTTTACCAGAAGTACACACCAGTAGAAGAGCAGTCAAACTTACCAAATGTCGAAATTCTACAGACAAGCTTCCATTTGCAGATTCATCCATGTTCATTGCTTTCACGTGTGTTCCACACAGAACAAATCTGCGGTTACTGGGGAGGACATTACACTTAGGTACTAAATACTGCCATACTGGGAAAACTTAGGAAATGTGATATTTTATTGTCTTACCTTACAGTTGAAACATTCCTAAAATAGAAGAGGGACAAGGGGGAGGAAACAGATTGTGAATCAGTAAATGTGTAAGCCATAACATACTGAGAAACATATCTTGATATGGTAGATTTTTGCCTTGTCCAAATTAGTTTATATTGCCAATACAATTTCAGTTTTTAAACTGAAGAACTGATATTCCTATTGTCCGGTTAGACTTTTGCATCTGGCCATGTATAAGTAGTATATTTTATCTTGTCATTTATTGTTGGACAGTACACAGCTTTTGAGAGAAACAATCCTGGCTTTTCTCTTACTCCTTCCTCGCTAGGATTGTTTTCCTTCTTTCTTGTGGGCCAACATCTATGTCTCTGCAGTCAAAGTGCTTTTTAAGGGCTTGCAGAAGCACAAGAGACAGAACAAGGGGGTAACTGGTGCCTGGGCTGGGGATGGTGCATGGTGAGGGCTTGGAGATAAGTGGAATTTCAAAGCTAACTATCCCATAAATGCAATACAGTCTGATTTAAAGTTTTTGTGTGATGCTGCTATGTCAGACTGATGAATTTTATCTAAGTCTTGAGACAAATCTTAAATGGTCTTCTTGCCTCTAATTTGAAAATATTAATTAGATTTAACATTTTTTTTTAAAAAAAGAAAAATCTTCCACATTAAAAAAAAAAAAGAGAAAGTATTACTCTGATGTTTTAACTGGGGATTTTTTGTTTTGTTTTGTTTGGGGTTCTTTTGTTTGTTTTTTTTTTCTTTTCCTTTTTAGATCAACTTTTAAATCAGATAGGGTAGCCATTGAAAAAAAACCTGTTGTCTCTGTAGGGAGAGAGAGAATATATTCACTTTCAAGTTTCTTACTTGTCAATAGTTGCTTTCACTCTGATCTGGTAGTTCAGCTCTGGCAATTTAATTAGCAACCTTCAAAACAGAAAATGTGAAATTGAATATTAAGAGAATAAATTTCTCACCAGAAAACGTTAGAGACTGGTAACTCCAGACACCAAAGAAGTAATAATTAAGAGATGGATTTGTACAGTGTCTGGCTGCACCACAGATGTATGTGGACTTTCCTTCATGCACCCCTTTCACCCTCCCCAATCTCCACACACTCATTCTGCTGTGAGGTGAAAATGAGATGAGTGTTCCTCTCCAGTCTTTGCTTTCACAAAGGCAAGGAGCTAGGGGGAGAGAAATAACTTGTTGTTGATTCATCAGAGACCCCCAAAATGCACGAATTTCTCTTTCCTCTTTGCAGAAGGGGCTCAGAGTGTTCTGATGTCAGCTTGTATGATATGGATCATTATTTACTTAGTTTGTAAAGCCATTTAAACAAGAAGTTAGTACACACAGAACCCCAAAGGTGCTGACTTTTGTCCACAATCTGCCTTTCTTCCTCACGATGTTTTACTCTTTATTGCCACTTGTTCTGCGTGACAGATTCTGTGGACTTTACATCCCCATTCCAGAGAACCTCTCTGGGGTTAAAAGGATCCCTAACACAAGTTGATCTGCTTTGCTTTCTAGATTCTCCTAGGATAAAATGCAGCACACAAATGAAGGAGTTTATATCAGGTTTCCTTCTCTTACCTTAATTTAACAGTGAACTGTATTAACGTTTTAAGAACCATTGGCCTCTGGGGATGTGTTGGCATGCAGGGCTGCCTTTCAACCACGAATGAACTGTGTGAAAAGAAGTGAAACAAATAGATATTTAGGAATATTTATAAACAAATAGCGTTTTATTGGGTCGGAAAAGGGGGCTGGAATCTTTTAAAGACTTATTTTTCTGCAGATGCTGTAGGGAGAGCTGTGTATTCCAGCTCTGAGTTGTCAAAATGATCCAGTGGTCTAACTTACAGTGGAATTGTTCCCAGAAGAAACAGATATTTGGAACACATTGAAAATCAAACCAAAGTCTATAATCCTAAAATACAAGGCTGGTAGAAGTCTTGGTCTTCCAGACTTTTATCAGAACCATAAAATAAACTATGAAAATATACTGAGCATGGCTCCAGTGAAATTAAACAATAATTTAATCTTTTTTTAAAAATACATAAAAAACCAAGTGAGCATGTTTTGCTTTCAGATACTCACTTTTGGTAGACCTCTGGTATAGCCAGTACAAAAGGCAAGAGAAATTATGATATTTTATCTATTAATAGAATGATGAATTGGGAGGGGAGTAGGAAGTGTATCTTGGCGGACAAGAAGGAAGACAAGGAGCACTTACTTTTTTAAAAAAAGCAAAACAACAAACACAACCCCCCACAACTTTTCTTGGCAGAAGGTACATAACTCCTACTAAAAGAAGTGGATTTCTGGCATTCACTTACAGCCAGAACTTGATCACAAACCCTTGACTGCTACCCACAAGAAGCTGCTGGGCACCTTCACTTTCTAGGAGTTTTGATGGCAGCTGTGCATACTTCTGGTGTTTAAGATCCTCAGACACTCAAACAATTTTCATTCTTTTTTTAAGTTCTTAACAGTATGGTGTCATTGTTGAATCAGTCGAGGTAAAGTTCTGTGCATTGATGATGGCTTACGTACCTCCGAAAAAGATTGTAGAGGAGAAGGTTGACTTTTTCCAGCAGCTGAGGTCTTTGCACGGGAATAGGGTCCCCATCATAGGTCAGTCTGGTCAATAGTTCATCCAGTTTTTCTAGTTGCCTTCTAACTTGGAAGAGACTCTCTGCCAACAGCGTAAAACTGCAGCAAGACAAAGAATTAATTTGCAGTCTTTCGTGTAAACCATTTCTTAGAACATAAGAACTAGTGAAGCTCTTGCTGGGGGGAGTCAGAATCAGTATGGATTGGTGCTTTCAAGTTTTACCCAAACACTTTTGTTTACAGGAGTATATTAATACATCTGGCAAATTACCTACTTTATTTTCAAATATAAATATTTTTGCAATAACACAACACTGTGACAATTTGGAAGAATTATGTATGTAGTCCTGATGTTTTACATGCAGGGTGCTCATGCCAATAGTAATTACTTCCTACAACTCAGTAGTTTTGCAAAATGGATTTTTTGAAAGGATAATATTTATATAAAAGCAGCAAGTTTCCAAGACCAAAGAAGTGTAAAAACAGTAAGAAAAAATAAATCCAAACACACTTTCTAACAGTTCAATAGGGTAGGCGTGTACAAAATCACATTTTTAAGCTATTTTTAGCATCTTCATTGGAAAAAAACCCCAAACCATTCAGTTAAAAAAAAAATAATCTTTTTTTTTTCTTCAAAGCCTAAAAAGTTTTTCTTTCCTTTTTTGTTCTTCATTTTTCTCACTTTTTCTATAAGACAAGTCTGATGGGAGAGAAATCACCAGGATACTGACATTCTGTGGCTGCCTTATCCTTCAAATACAATGCTATTTCCTTTTTATTTGCAGTTACTTTAGAGCTGCCACCACACAGACTACTGCCATTGAATTCCTCCATAGTTTGAAGTCTGGAGGGATGATGTACCTAGTGAGTCAAACATAAAGTCTGAACCCAGCTTCTGCCTAGACAAAACTCCCACTGCCCTCAATGACAAACTCAGTCAGCACCATTCTTACTCAAGCAAAACTCCCGAGAGAGTACCTATCATATATCTGGAACAACTGGCAAACCCAAAATTGAGTGGCTGGCTGCCACAGGTCAGGCTCAGCAGTTCACTGTAATGTTATTCATTCTGAGTAGCAAATACTGTCCACCAAATCAAATTGTACACTTAGTTATTTACTTGTTGTTTAGCTGCTAATAAATTTGCTGCTGTTACAGCTGCTCTGAAGGGCTGATGATTTCAACTGCAGCAGACTTCCTGTGGTTTTCAGTGGAAACACAAGCTCAAGGCAAGTTTACCAGTTCTGGAGCTGATCGAGCCCACCATGGAGAGGACCCCCAATGCAGGCAATCTGCTGCCGCCTCTTCCAGTCCAGCAGCTCTTCAGTCAGCATGTTGCTCATAAGCATATCAATTTCATGAATCACACGCCCTATTTTACTGAGTACTTCCTGTAAAATAGGAAAGGTGTCACAAACTGGCCACACGCAGCAGCCACAAATTTCAGCAATTATCATAAAGTGCTGATTATGTTTTTTCAATTATTTTGAAAGTAACCATGTTTAGTTCGTGCTGCTTCAGTGACAGGATTTGTCACCCACTGTAGTTGGAATTAATCCTGAATCTCTATGAGCCCTTCTTCAGTAAAACTTCTATTTTGGAGGGGTGGGAGGGAAGATTTTTGCATTCTTTGTGGGCATAACACCTCCGAGATGTTAACACTTGCAAGCACTGTCAAATTCAAAAAGTTCTTCTTTTGTTTTACATCATATAGAGTGCATTAGTTTCTTGTGCTTGTTTTAACCATAAAAGAGCACCACAGACTCAAACAAATTGCTTCATTTCTAAGGTGTGCAGAACCATATTCTTGATTGAATTGTTATTTAATTACCAGTTTCTTAACTGCTAGTCAAAATCAGCCATACTCACCCAAACGTTTTGTGGGGTTTTAACTCCTGTGTAATTTGTCTGTTCTTCTGAGATGAGAATTGAAAAAGACACACGTACCCATTTGAGTATTGGTGTGAGAATAAGGGGAGAAAGCAGATGAACCACAAATGACAAAACATCGTCACTAACCTTTCTCTTGTAGTCTAAAGTATTGAGCATCGCCTGCAACACCAACATTTCCTGTTTAATGAGGGCGCTGTTTTTGTCATTCTGCTCTGCAGGGGTTGAAAAAAATCAGTATAAATATGTGTGTGGGTGCATGTGCATGTTTATAAGGGGAGGAGAGGAAAAAACCACGACCAGGCTGCAGCATGAACTAGTGAAAAAATAAACTGCGGACATCAGTAGATTATGTAACAGCATATTTCATTTGAAAGGACTAACTTTAGAACAAGTTTAACATAAGGTTCCATGGCTCCAGTCTTTACATGTGTGTGTGGAACACGAAAAGGCAGAAAAAACATGGGTGAGACCTAGAAACCTCTACATTTCTCATTCATGTGCACACTCATGTTTATTATGTACACCTGGCTCGGATCAGTGATTGATCTGTACACACAGATATGCTCGTGGTGTCAGCAGCCAGGGTAAAGCTCTTTGGACTTGGTGTGAATTACAATGTCCAGCTGAGACAATGGAGGTTAGGCATTTGAAATTAAGTGTTCATCACCATGGGGATTTCAGCAGCCATGAGTGCTGATCACTGGGTAATTCCCCCTCTCTCTAACTTGTGTACTTCTCTGGCTCATGCACTGTTTTTAAGCATCCCCAAGCTTACCCCATGCTCTTCCCCACCCTCACTTGCCCCACATTTTGCTCTTCTTGCATCTTTCAAGCTGCATTCAAAAGAGAAATTGGTGCCAGCTGTGTCTCTGCTAAGCTCTGGATTGGTGTCTTCCCTCTTTTTCAGAAGAGACAGACAAGTAACCGATGGTGAGCTCAGCCACAGTGATTGCTCACACATATTGCAAGCTGGCTGTGCTGGTGTAGAGCAGTTGTGACGCAGGGAAATTTGAAGCCCTGAAAGTCATTTTTGTAAGCAGGTTTGATTTTGCAAGTGGGGCAGGCTTCAGTCACCTGTGTGATCAACAATTACAATTGGCCTGATGACTAACAACTCATTAAACTGTGGCAACTTGAACTCTTCTGGTTGTTGGGCTATATGCAGCCTTAAACATATAGGATTGACATGTTTAAGGACTTGGACATTTCAAGCCCAGTATCTTTGATATTAAAAGGAAGATGATATAAAGATATCTGAGCAGAGACAAGGAGACCCCAATTTCTTTTCTGAAAGAGATCATGCAAGGGCTGTCACCATGTGCAGATCTCAACCATTGTAGGCTGGTCAAACCTGCAGTCAGAGTGCTTACCAGCTGGCTATCCCCACTGTGGTCAAAAGAGAACAGAAAGCCAAGTTAGAGGCTAAAAAGATCAGTTTTGGATAACTCTACTTTGGGAAATAAGAGGCTTTTCCATGTCCTGTAAGGAAGGGCCATGTTATAGGTGAGGATATTGAAAAATAGATTCTTTAAATGAAGAAATTTATTACTTTTCATGCCCTTATGCAACTTATCTGTAGAAAATAACTATACTTGTTTGACAAGGTCCTCTTTACCCTCTTAAGCCCAAAAGAGTCATAATGTTCCAGGATTATAACTTTATGCAAACTAAAAATCCATTTTTATGTTTACATATACTATTTGGGTAACACACAAAAACACCTGATGTTGGAATCTAGCTGCAGAATCAGACATTTCCCAGAGGATGTAAAGATGATTGTAAAGACTCTTACCTAAGCTTTGTATTGTTTTATACCTGAAGTCAAATTCCTCTTGCAAGTCTTCCAAGTATTTCACATCTTGGTCCGTCATCTTTCCCGGGGAAAAGAAATGAACAAATGTATAATGTAGTATTTTTACTTTCCTACCACTTGAAAATCCATGAACAGTTCTGGGAACTCTGGTGCAAACTTTAAAAGAGATGATCAAATTATAAATTCACATTTATAACTATAGATTTATTTTACTTGTTTAGAAAGTCAAATATTAGCCTCTCTTCTGCAGTCAGCAGTAGTCGATACAGCTTTACCCCTTATTGTTTACTAGTCCAATGTCATACTGGAAAGTAGGAATGATTACATTTAGCCTGAGATTAACTGAAATTATTATACCAATAATGTTACTTTCATCTTGAAATTTTAAAGCAGGGCAAATAGATAATTTTGAAGTGATTTAAATGGAATTTGCAATGGCATGTGCAAAGCCAAAAAAGGTGGTGTCAGAGACAGGAGCAGAGCTCACAGAATTTATTTACAGAATTATTTAACAATCTGGGTAAAGAAACTAAATGTTTTTGCTGCTTTGGCATTTTGCAAAAGTTCTTTTTAGAAGGTGTTTTCTAGTAACAAATCAATAATAACTCAGAAAAGCACATCAAAATAAGGAAAATAAAAATGAGGAAATCATCTCTTTTACTTCAAAATTCTATTTCTGTGCTGTTTATAGGAAGTCTTGATTTTTCCAACAACTTTTAAGCAATCCTTCTTGGTTCCCTGAGATGTGCATGTTAAGTGTCTGTGAAAATACAAAAACTCGTTTGCTAAATTAGGACACACATAATTAACCATTTTGGTTTACTCTTTATTTTGGAGACTAAAGTTTTAAATTATATATGTAAAGTATGAAATTACATGTACAAGGAGCTGGCTAATTTCTGTGTTCAATTTAGTTTCCTATTAAAAACCCCCTGGCATCTAGAAAACATTCTCATTTTCACTGGTCTTTCAGGGGTGGCTTCGTTTCCCCACGGAGGCAGAAGGAGCAGCACAATAGGCTGCTGCTTTGGCTGCTTCCACTCTGCAACTCTTATCTTACAACTTTATACAGAGATAAAGATCGAGTATTACATTCTTCTAAAACTAGCTTTATCCTTTTAAGGGTTTGATCACCCTAACTTCCCGGTGAAATGAGGCACTGACGAGAGAATGCTACTGGCATCTCTTTACAGTATACCACAAGTGTTGCTCTTGAGTGACATATGGACAGGCATTTTGAATATAATTTCTGCACTGAGACTGCTGAAAAGCTGCAAGTGGGGCTGGGATAGAAAAAGCCATAGGTAATATGATTCCTTATCCTGCCTTGATCTGGGCAGACAGGTATTTTCTGATGGAGCTTTCAAGGTCCCTGTGGACATAGCTCCAGTTTTTGACTCAGCCCACCTCTGCCCTGCAATTGTATGAGAAACTCCTGGAGAATGGTTACCACCAGCTCCCAACGTTCTTCTCCCCTCATGTCTCCAGACCACGTAATTATGTCATGTAGCCTTGGGCTTTGTAAAGGCCTCAGTACGTGACTCAGAGGTCATGAAGGTTAGGTACTGCTGACCCAGCTAAAGGAGGTGAAGCTGCAGAAATACCTTTACTGGACCTCACATCTTCTTTGGGACAGTGGCTGTGTTCTTACACATTCAATGGTCTGCCTGCAACTCACATAGGGATGAGTGTGATACCTTAAAAATAGGTAGCTCTCACTCTGAAACCAGAGCAGCTTTAACACCTGAGGATCCAGGTATGCCCTGGGTAGTTAGTCTGGGCAGATGTCCTTGAAAGAATGGAAGATGGTCAGCGCATCTTGTTAGCAGAAGTCTTTATGCTACCCAGCTTAAAGATAGTTCAGGTATGTCTGTATGAAAATCATGTCTGCAGAGACAGCAAACAGGACTATAAAAGCTACCTGGGCGCTGTTCTTGATGGCTGACACTTTGTGTTCTACATTTCTTTGACGTTCTGAAACCACGGAGTTCTGCAGAGACTTTTCCAGTGGCCCCTGCAATACATTGAACAGGTAATTGGCGGATGAGTAATAATAAAGATTGGTAGGAACTGCATTGCAAGTTCCTGCATAGAAAAGGAATTCAGAAGCTGGTGTTCAACCAGCTGGACACTGGTGTGAACACACGGAACTGCTTAGTTCCACAGATCTGAAAAATAGGAAGCTTTAACTTTGAAACCCAAAAGGTGAAAGGGTGTAGTTACACTGAAGACATTAAACATATAGTAAATTAAAGAAACTGAAACACAGATTCTTAGATTTCTAAAAAAGACCCACAGCACAAAACTGATATAGAAATATGTATTACATCCACAGGTAATTAAAAAGAACACAGTTAACTTAAAAATTCTCCCTGCGTTTTAAACATGTAACAATTTTCCAAAAATGAGTTTTAAATGTAATTTTTAAATTGCCTTTTTTTTTCCTTCAAACAACATAAAAATTATCAATGCCTTTGCAACATATTAGAGGGAATGTCTTTTGCATTCTGTAATTAATATGAATTAATGCATTGCATAATTTAAAATACACACATCTGTTTTGCAAAGAATAATCTCTTTAAAACCTTTTCCACAGATTAAAGTCATTGAAGATTAGCTGTGACATAGAAGTCCTTTATAGCAATGTTTGCAGCAGTGGAGCCACTAATGAAGTTCAAATATGAGTTTAAAGGGCAACATTTGGCAACCTCTAGTGCACACAAATCACTCCAGTGGGATGAGAAGGCAGGGTTTGGTCTCAAAAGCATGTGAGCAGATTAACATGGAGCAGATAAATGAAATGTAATTCATTACCTGTACAGGCATGCTAGCTGCAGCCAATATTCTTCTCTCTTCTCTTAAGCAGTTTGAGATGATCACTGCTATATGCATGGGATTACCATGATATTTGCCCTGCAAGCACAAGTAAATACAACTTTAAAAAAATCAGAATTCAGAATTGTCCCTGTGGAAATCACAAGCTGTGTGCTTTAGTGTCTGTGAGCTACAGCCTGATGTGGGTGGAAAAGACTCCCCTACTGTTTTTCCCCTTTAATAGTGCTGGTTCAGCCTTGCAGTGCAGCATCAGTCAGTGCTATCATCATAAAATATTCTTAACAATGTTCTACAGAGATTATAAAGATATAATTCTGAGATGTATATCATTTGAAGATCAAATTGCTCCACTGCTAACACAGCTGTTTTGAAAGGGCTTTCCTGTCAGCCTTTCTGTGCATGATTTTATCACATCTTCGATTTTCAATAGGATGTTGCTGTTTGCATGTAGCACTTCTGCCAACAAAAGTTTGTAAGCATATCAATATGGTAATGATGCAAGCAGAAAAGCTTCCTCAGCATAAAGTTGAAAGCTTAAATTTTAATGCCTATGAACAATTTTTCTCTTTCAAAAAATAACGTGCCTAAGGTGAAGGAATAAGCAACTCTTGTCCCAAGCCAAAGAATGAAAAAAATGTCTATATTTTTACGCCACCAGAAATCAGGTGCAGAATTGCTAATGTGTGACTGAGAACTGGCCACAATATGAACTAATATTGGTTTATGCTGTATTTATCAAATTGGAATGACTGAGGACTCTGAAGCAGCTTCTTTCATCATGATGTGTTTAGTCATCACTATCTGTCATCACAGATATCACTGTGTAATCACTGTCTCAGTATCCTTCATGGCTTTCATTCAGTATCATTAATTCAGATTCCCCTCCCTCATTGTTCATACAGTTTTTGGCCATTCATTAGAATGTTCATTTCTTTTCCTGTGCAGTTTCTAGAACTGGATTCTAGAAGTTCTGTTTTCCCCTCTTTATGATTAGTCTTTATTCTCATATTTTTCTGCTACTGAGAATTTCTTTTATTCTAGCTTTCTCTGAATGTGGCACAATAAGTTTATACATACTTAAATTGATGGTGTATCTTCCTTTGCTATCTCATGCCAGTTTGTTGTATTAGAAACAAAGGTGTGAATGCATCTGATAGAAATGTGAACACACTGCTTCTGTATGCCAACAACTACCATGGCAATGAATGTATATTTCTAAAGCTTTTTACTAAACATTTCCTTGTGCTTTTGCATGAAATCTATGTAAACTGAAAGACTTTTTCATAATACGTTTTGACTTCAATTATAAGGTAAAGAAATATTGTATTAAAAATAGGAATTTTGATGATGGAGACTTGGTTTGAGCTGCTTGGTGTTAAATACTGTGTGTTGTTATAACTGTAGCTCCAGATAGCACAGAATATTCTGAGTTGGAAGGGATTCACAAGGATCTTCATCAAGTCCATCTCTTCAGTGAATGGCCCCTCCAGGGATTGAACCCACCACCTTGGCATTACTAATGCTAGGCTCTAACCAACTGAGCCAATTTCAGGGTTAATACAGACCAAGGTGGAAGATACAGGGCTCTTAAAACTAAATAACTGAGGTACAAAATGTTCCCTTCTAAGAAAGCCATGGCTGCCACTGCACTGTTAGCAAGAAAACTAAACTTTCTAACGTTTCTAGCGTTTCTGAAGTCTTTTCAGGACAGATAAAGTGCAACCAGTGCATAGCCAAAGCAGTCCCAGTGCCGTGCCTCCTTTGATCTCTTTAAAAGTAGTTCAGGATGGTGCTTTACTCCAGCAATCATCTCTTTCAGTTATGCTGAGGAACAGGATTTATGGACTTGTCTGTTTTCTAGGAGCTTGTCTGGAAGTAAGATGTGGTGAGTAATACCATCCCAGGACACACCATGCCTCAGATGAAACACTAAGCACTCCCTTCCTGCCTGCTCCCGCCTGGGCAGCAAGGAGGAATTTAAGATTGAGGGTACACTGCTGATTTCCACATCAAATAACGGTGCCAAAGATCTGTCATTACTCCTGTCTCCCTGACAGCTTCTTGGCTATAAGGGTAGTAACTGTGTTCTTGCTGCATGATTCCTTCAGCAGTTCAGGTCCAGTAATATATTCATAGTCCCCTTTATTGAGCACATTCCCAATTTGTGTAATGTCAGGATGTAACTTTGGAAAGGGAATACAGAAACACGGAAAATGGCTGTGATCTTCCTGCAAAGAATTGAATGGGGTGTCACGTGGAAGTAAGGTCAAGGATGGTCCAACAGCAAAGGCCAGAGCAAATTAATTGCTGCAAAGAGTGGTTGTGCTCCTGGCTGTGCAGTCCCAGCCCAGTGCCTGTCTGATTCCTTAGGGAGTCAATCCAGGTTGCTAACTGGGAAGGAAACAACTCATGCTTTTTTCCTGAATGTGTTGTCTGCTCCCCAGTGGACAGAAATTGCTCAGCAAAGGAAGAGTTTATGGTTAAGGACTAGCACAGTGAGGAGAGGATGGCTGGGACAGAGAACAGTCCTGCCTTGTCTCAGCTGCAGTCAGTAGTATGGCTAAGCCTGTCTCATCCATCTGTACCTTCATTAGAAGGAAACACAGTCCTGTTATTAATAAAGCTTGGGATGAAAACTGTGGGGAAAAATCTGTGACTGGTGTAAGTCTGCTAATGGGCATATTAATTGCTCAGTTAAGGTCTGTTAATTTCTCCTTGTAGCTGTTATTTTTTTCCTTCCCCCCCCCACCCCCCAGTAGAACAGGGTTCTACCTTCTCCATAGATGGCCAGTCAATGAGGACCATGCCACAAGTTGGTATCTGAAGCTACAATGCTTGAGGAATGTGCAGTCCCAGCTCAGCATTGCCTGACAGAATACAAGCACTGCAAGAAGTAAATTAGAAACTATTTAGCAATGTCAAGAAGAAGTAAATATCCTCTCTCCTGAAGCTGGAAAATTGCATTTATGTAGAAGAGGCACTTAAAAAAAAAATTCTGACAGTGGGATGTGCTGAAATCCCCCACAAACGATGCCAGTTATTAGGGACTTTCCTATGCATTTCTAGATACTATTCATATGCAAAACATTCAAAAACTCTTCCTTTCTCTTTTTCTTTGTTTCATTAAGAAAAAACCCATCTGAATCAAGAGATGAAATGGAAATGCACTTTTTAAAATGCTTCTTGCTTCACTGACTTGTAAAACTCTAGTAATAAGCTGTGCCTGTAATGATTCCTGTACTTTTGCCTGTCTGTCGCTTCTTCAGCTTGATTCAGTTTGAGTAGGCACCAAGAAGGTCAACAGGGAGCTGTGACCTCTCCTCCTGGGGCAGCATCTCCTCAGGCAAAGCTGGAATAGTGGTGGATTTGCAGTACAACTGCTTTTGACTAAAGGCTGGGAACAGCCTTGCCTCCCTGAAGGAGAGATGCTCTGAACTGTGGACAGCCTGAGTGGGCATCCCCTGTTGTGGGTCTCAGAACAACTCTATTCGTACAATATAGGCGGTATCAAAAGCCCCTTTGCAGTAAGCTAGCAGATGGAAGGCAACTCAACAGTAATAAAATGATAAATAATGAATAAACTGTAACATTAAATATCTAAATAATTGTAGCTAATTAAATAACAATAGCTACTAAAAGTCACAGTAACCAGTGTGTTTGACTCTGCCAAATAATAACACTTCAATTTTTCTCCCTCTGTTTTGTACTTCTCAGCAGTAATTATTTGGAATGTGCCACTTGGTATTCCCTTATCCTTCTTTTGCCAGCTCTTGCTGTTCTGCACTTCCATTTTGTCTTTGTTTAGGGCAGAATTTGCTCAAGATGACCTTGGTTTCCAAATGTCTAATAGAAAACTCTGTCTTATCATCAGAAGAGTACTTGGAAAATTAAGGAATTTAACGACAAAAAGCTCCAGATGGGGGAAATCCTAACTTAGTGTGACATGAACATTAGCAGCCAAAAGAGGAAGAGTGTGGTTTCTGTAGTTATGCAAAGTTGTATTATTAAGTTTAAATATTTATAGAGAAAATTGTCTTTTGATAAATTCCATCAAAGAGAAATTGAGGATTCAATTTTCATCTGAAGTTTCAAATACAAATATCTGCTAATATTACTGTAATTCTGTTGTTCTTAGATTTCTTTCTCTTTTCTTCTGTTCTGATGAGGTCTTTCATATTATGAGTTAGAACGAACAACAAATGATCTCATTTAGACTGGCTTCTTCTCAATAATCACCAGCATGATGCTAAATTTAAATAAACAGTGGAAATTAAACTTTCATTCTGAACAGGTGAAAATTTTCTGTGAATGCTGATGACATTTCCTTGGAGAAAACCTTCCTATCACCACCCGGCATGCACTCTTTCTATCCAGAGACATCTGTTGTGATAATATCTTACTAGATCATGGGGAAAAACAAAGACATTTCTGCAAAAACAATTTATGTGTTATAGCATGCAGATTTTGAACCCTTTAGCCAAATTTTAAAACAGCTTGAACTCTTTGGGGTGTGTTAAGATGCAGGAAACAGTGGCTGGGGAAATGTAAGATTTGATTTTGCAAGATATGTGGATATGCAGTACTTGCACAACTGATTCTGTTTACAGTGATTAAAGTAGAGGATTAGGTATTAGGGACTGTTGGTCTCTACTTGTAGAAAGATGTGCTGTGCAACCTTTAGAAAATCAGTCAGGGGTTTACCTGGTTATCTCTGGTTTTCAAGGTGACATTAAAAAGGACTTGAGTAGGTTTTAGTACTTTCCAGTTCTGAAAAGGCACTTGTTTTTCCTCTTCTCTCTTTTTTTTTTTCTTTAGACTATCAAAAACATCAGCTGAATTTTTTTCTCATTTCTGCTAGAATAATGCTTTCAGATCCTTTTAATTGTATACAATAGGAACTTCACTTGGATGCCTGAAACCATCAGTTTAGTATGACTATTAATGTATTTGTTCATATTGAATGAATATTTAAAGAAGCTGATGGAGGGGAGGTGGGACATGGAGAGACAGGAAACAGGATTACAAAGTCAAGCAGAAATAAGTTTCCTTCCCTATTGCTCACTTGTGATATGCTCATTTTACAAAGTCTGATATTCAGTATCTTTCCAGATAAACAAATATCTGAACTTTCATAAAATCAAAAAGCAAGAAGAAAAAACCCTTTTGTCTATAAGTTTATTTTGGAAAGAATAAAAGATTTGGTTTAGTTGTGTATCTCAAAGAAATGCGTGGGTGGGAAAGCGTAACCGTACATGCTTATTTCCCATTTTCACCTTCAAATATGACAAACAACATGTTGCCTTGATTTGTTTTCTACCTCTGTTTATGCATCCAGGCAGAAAGTCTAATGAAGACAGTAGCAGAACACAAAGGAAGAGTCAGTCCCTGTATTACCCTGATAAAGATGAAGTGCTTGGGAGTTTTTTGAAAGCCTGCATTTAAACAGGCAGTATTTTTGCTCAAAAGTCCACTTCTACTAGAAGGATGGCTCTGTTTTATCTAGGTCTTTCAGAGGAAGTACCTGTGACACTATCTATTTACACTGCTCTTTTTATACTTTTATTTTTAGATTTCCCCTTCCCCCTCTCAAAATATGTGAGAGAACTTAAAGGCAACCTCATTGTTTAAGAAAACTCTTATGATGTGTAAGAAGTCCTAATACATAGGTCTGTAGTCTTGTAGCATTGTTTTTCTCACAGTGTATGATGCATAACTTCCAAAAGTTCACATTTTTTCAGGGCATATGCAACCAAATTGCAATAGGCAAAGCTGTCTGAAAAAGCACAGTGAATGAGCTGTGAAGGAAGAGATCATGTTGTCCACCTCTCCAATTCCACTGCTGAGTCCCTCCCAGCAGCCACTAAAATCAGTCAAGGAAGAGTCTGTAGAAACAGCAGATTTCTAAGCAGGTAAGGTGAGATACGGCTACAGAAAATACTTGTCTGTAGAACTCACCATTAGACAGTAGAGCTGTGCAGCCAGGGAGGGATAAATAAGGTAGTGATGCTTCTTAATTAAATGAGATTTATTTGAGAATAAATAACTTCTTATTTTTAAATGAGATTTATTTGCAAATAAATAAAAATACAGTGTTCTCTATGAAAAAGGGTAAAACAGCAGAGGACAGAGAGGGCTGATCCCCACCTCCCCCTCCTCCTCTGGATTCAAAGGCCTGAGTATTATTAACTAATCTCTCAGGCAGATGTTCAATTGCAACTGGGCTCCTAATACTTCAGAATGAACAAAGCCCACAAGAGGTTATTTAGTCTGTTTGCTTGTATTTTTACCGCTGTCTGTAAGTTAACTCTTATTTGTTCTACAAAACCAAACAAACATTTTTAAACAGAGTTGTGCTCCTTAAATAATAGCTAAAACTCCAAAAATGTTTTACTTCTAATAAGTAATGCCTTCCAGTGTTGTGTCAATTACCTCTATAATCTTTGTTGTCTGACATTCAGTCACCAGGCTGTGATTGCTAAGAGCAGACAGCTAGCTGCTTTAGCAGACAGACTTCTGTGTGGGGTTTCCCATTTGTATGCCAAAATTTTTTTGTTAACAGCTTTAATGTTTGAACTGGAAAACTCACTGGGGGCAACCTAACACAATCTGAATTGCGTTAGACAGCAGGACACACTGGTTCAAAACACATGTCCGACTTTAACATGTCGAGTTGTTGATCTGGCAGGCTTTGAGAGTGCTAAATACATGTAAATAACATTTTGAAGTGGATCTTCTGTGGTTTATTAGGAACTTTCTCTGTTTTGTTCCATTCTTACCCTTTTCTAGGGCTTTAACAGGAAACTGCAATTTAAACATCAATGGATGTTTCCACTCTTTGCAACTGTTTCTCAGCACAGGGCTTATTAGAATTGTTTGTCAAGTACCAACTGGAATGTTCTGTCTCAGATTGAATGCTACTTTGTCCACTTTCTTTCAGGTACTGAAATAAAGAATCTCAGGATTCCTCATGCATGTACCTTTCTGGTACAGAGGCTTATGTAAACAGTCCTTTGAATTAAAAAGCTTTTATATATTCATTTTAGTTCTAGCTATAGAAGTGCAGTGATGTTCAGATCCCATCACAAATGGAAACAATCTGGCAGTATAACCAAGAATATGACAGAGAATCAGGAATGCACTACTGTGTTATGGTTTTAAGTAGTATCACATGAAGTAAGATACTATTTGTTTGTACTGCATAGAAACAGGGTGAATTTCATATGGAAAGAAGTACCATAATGTTAATATATGCTGTATAAGGTGACAGAAGATACTTTCAGATGCTGTTCCAAACTTTTCCATTAAAAAAACCCCAGAGCTGTGTAGGAGACAGTAATGTCACTAAAGTACTGTTTACTTAGTGTAAGTTCCAAAATCTTGGTTTTGTATAACTGGTTGGTGTGAATCATCAGATCTGGTGATTCTGCCTGAGCTCTCCCTTTATCAGCAAACCCCACGGTGTTAATGGTGTGTGTGCACACAGACCTGCTCATTCAAACAGAATTCCATTGCCTTCCATCCCCTAGCAAGGCTGATGGTTGGGTGAAGTTCACCAATACTGGAGAATCTGCTGTGTGTATTAAATGAATTTCATGAATATACATAACTTACAGCAAATTGTTCCCCAGAGTACACAATATACTCATTAATTCGAGCTTCAATAGTAAATGAGCAGAGCAGCCCTTCTTCTTACTCCTGAAATCTGTTATTTCACTTTTATGAAGGAAGATTTATGTAATCAGATTTCCCTCTGAATACCATAAACAGTGATGGGACACAGATGCATGTTGCTGTTAATGAGAAAGGATTGCTTTCAGGGGTTACCTTGAGACTAGAGCATAAATGAGGGCTTCAGTTATGAGTAGGATGATTCCAGGAGTTTCTGCTTTTCTCCTGATGTGGTTGTCCTGCACCTATCACAGTGCATGGCACAGAACGTGGCTCTACAGCTCCTGAGAGCTCACCCAAACTTGTTCTTGGCCAGGCTGCATTCCATGGAGCTATGTCTTGTGCAGCAGGTGTCTCACAAGTGCCCCAGATTTCCAGCTTGGAGTGTGAAGGGGAAGGGCATCCCTTAGAAGAACATGACTGAACATTGTTAGAGACCTACAGGCAATTGCCCACCATCATCATTCCTAATTGGAATGGTGGGACACTGGTGCATAGTGGCCACCTCTGATTCCCAGCCTGCTTGGAGCCTTCCCTGCCTTGGCTCCCCTGCTGTGCTGCAGCCTGGCTGCTCTCCCCTACCCAAGGATTTTGGCACGTGAGTCAGGAATGTGGACAGTGCCTGTCTTACATGAGCATCTCTGCATTTCACCAGTTGTCTTTGTGTACTAAATCTGCTCATGTATTGCACAGGAGCTTATATCAGGGACAGGTACACTGTCATGTAAGAACATTCCTTCTGAAAGCTAGGTTGGCCAAGGTCGTGCACATTGTTGGATCTGCAATTTGGTTCCTAGAAGTGCCAGGCAGCTCTTCTGAGCTTAACATCTGCCCTTTATTATTTGTTGTCATGGCAACAGCACAAACCATCTCCTTGTGACTAATCTGCTTTGCTTTTCTCCATCTAGGTTTTAAGAAGAAAGAACCACAGGCATAGTTTCCCCACTCTTTCTTCCACTCCCTCTGAATATTTTCTCCCTCTTCCCTTTCCAGAATGACTGCTGGTGAGAGCAGCAGCTCTGTAGGAAGATGGACAGAGAATTTAACTTTAGAAAGTGACTGTGCTGTTCTGTCTCCCACTGAAGAGCACAGCAACATAAGGATGCTCTGCTATAAAAATGAATCCAATCTATGGACTAGAGAAGTAATAATAATATAAAAAGTAAGGATTTTGACCTCAAATGCTGGCCCTGATTTTAATACAATATGTGCATTTATACCAGATTAATGTCAAGAAGTGATGGTTCAATGAAAGCAAGAAATAGACAAGCAAGTTACAGGTAGCCAGCAGTAACCACAGCTGCTTGACTAAGTTCCTCAGCACTATTTTCAAGTGCTTATAACTTTTACAAATTGCTTGTTTCCTGGTCAGTGTTTCTTTTTGCCTCTAAATACTTTTGAAAATGTAAGCAATCTGAGCAGAAATGCCACACTCCACAGTTATTTCTCTAATTATTTTCTCTAATGGTGAGAGAATAGGGATGGCCCCTGTGGGATAAAAGCAAAAGTGCCAGACAGACCCATCCTTCTGCTAAGACTTCTACTCTGCCCTTCACAATACCCAAGATTGCCCAAAACTTTGTATTGCAGTTATGAGGCAGGTAAATTCTCTCTTCTTTCACTAGTTCTAACATTATTTTCACGGAACAACTAACATATTTATGTAAAGATGTTTCAGGAGAAGGTCAAAGTAGAACATTTTCTCAATTTTATGGCTAAAAAGAATCCCAGGGAGATCTTTCAGGTGAGGAATGCTTGGCTGTGGTGCTAGAAGTCCTAGACACCATTTTCTTTATATTCAGTAACAGCACCAGGAATCTTAGTCCTAAGGAGTCCTTGTCTGCCCAGCAAACAGCTGCAGAAACCATATGTGAAGTGTGCATTGCTTCCCCTTATACGGTTGCTCTTTACTAATGCTGTAGTTGTATTTCTGATTAAACATTAGTCCCTCATTTTGTGTTTTGTCAAGAACTTCAGGTTGGTTTTGAATAGCTTTTAGTGCATCCTGTAATTTATTTTTTTTTATTATTACTATTGTCATAGTATTTAGGAACCTTTACTATAGCTCAACATACCATGCTGTGTACATAGTGATAAGTGCTGATTTCCAGCATTATCTCATTTGTCAAGTATTACTCAATTTGGTAACACAATTTGTCTCAAAATCACGAACAAAGATTGTACTCAGATCATGTACTGAGGTCGAACAGCTCTGTGTGTGTGCTCGCTGTACGTGTGTCTGTGTGTGTGGTAGAGAGGGGAAGGAAGAGGAGTGAACTGTGAAATTTCAAAGAAGCGCCTGCACTAGAGAGCAAAGCAGAGATAAAGGTGGGCTCCTGGTAACAAACCTTCAGAGAAAGTCAAACCAACACTGTTCACAGAGTCACCAGAAAGGAAAAGATGTTTACAAAAGCAGCTTCCTCTCCTATTTAGGAACCCAGTCTTTCTTTCATCAGTCAGTGAAAAATCCTGTTAGTTTTGCAGTGTACCCTTCCACCCTCCCTTTCTCTAGGTGGTATGTTGGGACAAGAGAAACCATGGCACTCCACTATGTACATCAGTCACATTTTCCTGCTGTTGTCTCATGAAACTGTTGCAAACTAGCTCAAATCACAAGAGTTAGGTGTCTGCAAGGGCTTTCACCTGTGGGTGGGAAGCCAAATGTCCATTTCCAAACTTCTCATATATTTAGCAATAAAATACAACCAGCGATGCATTAAAACAATTAGACCCATAATTACATAAGTTGCATACTCAAATATAAGAGCATTACAGCAGATACTGTCCATGCTATGTGTCATGTACTGTTCATAGACCATTAATAATACTTGACAATTAATAATAAGCATAGGTTATCACCTGATTTCAACACTTCTTTCCTGATGTACTTACCTAACCAATGAAGATATATGTTTAACATAAAATGCTTATGTTTATCTTCTTTAAAATGTTTCTTTTCTAACATAGAAGATAAAATCTTTAATATAATAGAAGAAGATAAAAAAGAAGATAAAATCTTCTATGTTCTAAAAATTAAATATTGTAACATAGTATGTTACACAAACATCCAAATTACTGGTGTCATATGTTTCTTAAGACAGTGTAAGTTATTTGTCTTATTGAAAAATAATAATAAAATAATAATAACTCTGAAACATTGCAAGAGCCTGGTCCTACTCCGGCCCACAGAAATTATTCTGGAAAGCAGAATATTGATGTGGGTGATAGTGTTAAAGGTCAGGGAAAACTCCAATATAAGTATCTGGTGGTTCCCATGTGTAATTTGAAACTGAATGAGTAGCTTTTCTGTAAATGCAGCTTATCTGCTGTCCTGATGTAATGGAGAAAGGCCAGTGTTATTAGTGATGGGGAGAGTTGTTGGGTGTTTGTGCTCAACTGGAAACATTCTACTACAAAGCTCAAGACTCAGATACTTTTTAAATAGGCAGTATAATTACAGCATCACACACGTCCTCTCAAGGAGTTTGTAATGTTTTAGACTGCAAATCTACAGATCTCTGCAAGTCAAGGGAGCAGAGGGCCCTGGATGCTTGAGAAAGCTTGCTAAGGCAGGGCCTTGCAGTGCTATAGGGTGATGGAGAAAACAAGCTGGTGCATGTTGCACCTTGTGGGGCACTACTGTTCAGAGCCAGCAATCAAGTGAAATGATGGGTTGGGCTACTCCACATGGACTTGACTGTTGCATTACCCAGAGAAGGAAAGACTAGCTCTGGTGCTGGTGCTGCTGTAACTAGTTCATGGTGACTCTAACCCAGCTGTTCAGGATGCCTGAGCATTTTGGCTTGTTCTGGAACTGTGACTCAGACCCTTTGCCATCTGAGAAACTATTTAATCATAAGTCACTTGAAACTCCCTCCTTTTGTCTGTCTGGAATAAACTTCCTTTGCTTTGTGCTCTTCTTGAAACACTTCATGATAGATTTTGCAAACATTCCAGGACTTAAAGGACATGGTTTTCATTCTGTCCATGTTCACACTGGTTATTATGTGAACTCATGTGTGTGGACCCAAGGCCTGATTTCTTGTCTGAGTGTGCCCAGTTTCCCAGCACATGCAGAGCTGATGCTTCAAGTTTCGGTAGAAAATTTAGAATAAAATAAATTATACAAAGAGCAGAAGGAACAATGATAGACTTGAAGTGCTTGTCTGTATACATATGCACTGGTCCTTCTGTATGTGCACATTGTGATGGTATAATCATAAGCACACTATTTTTAAGCCAGGAATACACCAGTGCAACTGCTTGCCCTGAAATGCTCTTTCCACACAAAGGCCACTATGGAGGAACCCCTTACAAAGGTGAGACAGTTTTGCTGAAGTGTGGGTTAAGCTTTCTGCAATTAAGGCCAAAAGCAGTTCAGTAAATTTGGAGTTTGAGTAATACTGAAATTATGAAAAGTGCTGCTGCAGAAACCAGAAAAGAAATAAAAAGTTACTTTATTTTTAAGTTACGGGAGTCTACTTGCATAACACAGGATGAAAAGTGGTAGTGATGGAAATCCTGTCACGTTTTTAAGAGGCCACAATTAGGGATAAATAAAAGAAAGACACAGCCAAAAAGATAACAGAATAACTGGCAAAGTCACACTACGATTTTCCAGACCAGTGTGCATGTGTGTATATACATATATATATATATATACATGTATATATATCTCAAATAAAGAAAATGTTTTGCAAGCAGTGAAACTATCACTTAAGTACTTATGGAAAACACAATCAAAGAGGAGGAAACCCCCCAAACTTTCATTAAAGACAGTTGCATATCTGCTTTATGCAGAAGACAGATAGATGTCAGGAAGTAGGTGACTAATGAAGTGGAACTCTGAGAATCCTTGCCTTAGATAAACAATTATTAGAGAAACATTCAGATAATCAAAACAAATATCATCATTTTGCAGAAGCCTAGCGGAAAATCCTTTAAGCCATTCATAACAAGTAATCCCAGCTAAGCATAAAACAGAAAACATGCTAATGATTTACAAGGATTCCTTTTTCATGGTGCTGCCTTAAGCCCCAAATATGTATTTTTATTCCATAGTTAAATACCTGTATGTGCCTGAAAGGTGTTACAATTGTAATATACATGAACATCCATAAGCACTATACAGTCTTATTTGTAAGAGCTCAGTGAAACACAGATACAGAGCTAAGAAGCCACAGCACTTGTATCCAAGCTGCATGCATTAAAATATGAATTATTGTTCCACAAGCAAACAGTGGAATTATTATTTTGATTTATCTGGTTGAAAGCTTGATCTTCCCATAGCTGCTTGGAGTCTATAGCAATCAGAACAGCTCTGAGCTGTGCACAGGAACAAACTGCATTCAACAGAGGTTGGGCAAAACCTCTAGAGACCACTAAGAGTGTACAATGCAATTTGTCATCTGAAGTAATGACCCACCTGCAGCAGCTTCCTGATTCTTTTCAGGTTGTGTATCAAGAGCAGATTCTTCTCCTGTGAAACCCGATCCAGCTGTTCATCCACTTGTATTATCAAATTCTGCAACAGGATCATTGCCATGGCTTCATTGTTGGCTGCAGCCTCCCTAAAGATTCAATGAATGAGAACCACACATGTTTAAAATGTTGTGTAATGTGTCAATCTATCAGTACAGGAAACTATAATCTGTTCAGAAATCTAGGCATAAAAAAAGGCTTTAAATATATGGTGACTTGCATACAGTTAGAGTTTTGCAGATAACTGACTTTTAAGATTTCGGGGGGGTTTTATACTCACATAGATTAGCACCTATAAAAACAGGGTGAGGTGCTAGCACAGGCAGTGGAGCCAGCCAGAGGAGACAACGAGGGTTTTTTAGTCTCTGCTCCAATGAATATTTAAATACTTCCAGCTCACTTGTCAGAGGAAATGGGGCTTATGCAAACTGTCCCTCTCACTCAGTCACATGGATATAATTTCTGAATTTGCTGTCCAGTTTCAGACAAAGCTGACAACAGGCTTGAAGTCCAAAAGATAGCATGTTCTTACAAATTTCATGGAAATCTGGCAGGTTGGTAGAAGAGAGGAATCCAAATTAGTGCCCTCCACTGAGGAAAACGGCAGTAATAACTTGCTGCAGGAGGCAACAGCCAGATGGCCAGTCAGCAGATATATCTCTTCACACCAGGCACCAGATGAGCCTTCGCCTGGCCAAACTATTTGGGGATACAGGAAGACTCTGAAGCTACTGGTGAAGGGTATGTAGGGGACAAAGGACACAAACTCAGATGAAAACAGGCTTTACTGGTTCTGCTGTTCATGGTGCAGCTTGGACATGAAGGGCAATAACATTAGGGAGCAAAAGAGAGGAAAATGTAGTGTGGACAGCATGGCATCCTTGTCCTTGGGATAGTCTCTCCTTGCCCAACAGATGGCAAAGGCCTGTTTGAGATATGCCTGTTAAGTCTAAGTCTAGCAAAAAGGAGATTTTAATGTTTTCCACATTCTTACAGCCCCATAAACACTGAGCTATAAACTGTAAGGAAAGATTATATTCCTGAGCAAATCTTGGGTACCCTTTTTGTTTGTGCTATTTGTGCAATAGTCCTCCAATAGTCCTGTGGGTTTAGCTTCAAAAATTGAGACATAATTAATACAATTTTTTTTTTTTGCATTTAGGTTGGTATTTTCTTTCAATAACTATCAAGTGAATTCAATACAAATTTGTGCATAAATTCACCTTCCTGAGAAGAGTTCCTGTGAATAGCTGGCTTGTTCCCCAGAATTATCCAGCATTAAGTGCAGTTTTGGACAAGTGAATAATTTTATGCTGCAAGAGGCAATTGTATAACACTTCCATTGAAAAGTAACTTTTTAAAAAAAAAAAAAATGAAAAACCTGTAGTATCATTAAAGTGCTAGACCATTTTTATTGGATTTTGTTTAAGAGAAAGTTCAAATGTGAAACCTTGCCTCCAGATATTCCTTAAATTTAAACAGCTAAATCCATAACTAGTGGAATACTATTCTCAGAGTGCAGATGTCTGCACAGTTCATAAATGAGCACCCCCAGATCTGCCAGAAATCAAAATAATTGTTCATAATTGAAACAATAGGAAATAAAAGAAATGTAATCCTACCAGTCTTGGCTTTCTATCCACTGTGCCAGTAGGTGCCGGATTTCCATGGGGAAGTTATCATCATAGAACTGGTCCACCTGCTCCAAAAACTTTATTTCCAGTTGTTGAACTTGACTCCATTGGGACATACTGCAAAAGAAAAGATGAAACATGTTTGCCCTTGAAAAGTGAATATGAATTATGACTTAATTCAAAGACCATAAGTCACTTACCTTCATTGTAGTTTTTATATACTTTAACATTTCTCTCTATTCTGTCTTTCAAAGCAGTTGTTACTTGAGTAAATTTAGTCAGTCAAGGGGAAGAGGGAGAGAAGTGGGCAAGACCATTAAAAGAAGTTCTGTTTTTTACACATATCAATTCCTTTCTTTAATGTAAATATTTTGGGGTACTTTCTGATGCTTATGAAGCGGTGAGATTTACACAGCATCTCTCATCAAGAGAAGTAGTTTAGGATTGTACTCTTCAAATCCAGATAAAACTATTCTTATTGAAGAGTAGTAGAAAGCAGTGAATTTGTTCTCTTGGTGAATTCTACCACTCAAGTTTTTCCTAAAGCCATAATGGTTGTGTGTTACTGTGCTGTTCCTTAAGACCCACGTCTTCTGTTTGGGGGGTACTGCTTTACAACTTGAATTGTTTATCTGGTACCTCTGCTTCATTTTAAATTGCCATAGAACTATATTTGGTGTTACAGAAAGCAAAAAAAAAAAGTAAGCATAAAGTCATATGGAAACTGTAAGCCAAGCAAAAGTAGCACCACCTGATGACAGGCTCTGGAATTCTTAGTGAAAAAACTATCCCAAATAAGTTTTGCCTTTTTACTGAGGTCCTGGGGGTAGAAACTTAGTTGTTGCAGATTTTAGGTGGACTGAATGAATACCTGCTCCTCTCCATGTCTAAAGAGATTATTTTGGGTGAGCTGACTCTCCCCATGGATACCTCAGCCTGAGTGACTCTCTTCACTCATGAGAGCATCACTTTTCTGATACCTGCTCTCTAAGGTCACACCTCATCATCACTAATTCCACTGGTGAAAACACCGTTTTCATTGTGGTGTTCTCAGTGAAGGACAGGCTAAAGATAAAGCATTGCCTCAGGGCAGTCTATGCCAGGCTGTAACCCTAGATGTGGCATGTGGATAAAAAGTCAGTGGTAGGGTTGAGAACAGGCCATCCTGGATGAGCAGGGAAAAGGAATGCCCTACGGCCCTTGAGTGGACTCTGCCAACACCCTGATCCCATACCAGAGGTGACCTTCTCTTTCCTCAGAATGTTTGTTCATGTTAACAAAAGACACAAAATCCAGTCAGGGCTTATGATTGCATTGTAGCAGGTCAGTAAATTAAAGATATGTTTGAATATTTTTGATAGAAACTTTTCCTGAAAAAAGATGATATTTCATGCAAAATGGACATTTTTATAGAAAGCTGACCTTTTTATAAGCAGCTTTTCTATTTCCAATTTCGAATTGTAGTTTCAGAATGTCAACAGTTTGAAATAGAGTAAACAAATTTTTAGTGTTGTGATATTTCTTTTTGCTTTTTCTTAAGTCAGAGTTTAAAAAGAGATGAAATATCTCAAGGTGTGTAATGGAGTTCTGTGAACTTACTCATGCACAAGTAAAAGTGACAGGTTTTAGTTTCTCCTTAACAAAGGCTGATGGGATGATTCAGTGTATGGCATGAAGGACACTATAACGTCAGTGGAAATGTGCCCAGGGACATTTTCCTCTGCTTATTTCTCCCATTCTGAGAGGAAAAAGTACTGCCCGAATATTTACTTTGTTTCTTTAAATTGCCGAGGGGGAAGAGAGCACAGGAGTTTCACTGTGTTACTATTGATAGTTACAAAGAATCCAAGGTCTTATTTCTGAAGATACATACGAGGAACCAAATCATGATTCATTAATAGAGAATAGATTCACAGAATTGTGAAGATTGGAAAAGACCTTAAGGATCACTGAGTCCAACTGTAATTTTTTTCCTGACCTTACACTAAGGAAAACGTCCAAACAGATTTGTAAGGCTGTTCACTTTCAATGGGACATTTCATTGCAATTTCTGGTGAATCCTGGTGATTATGATATCCTAAAAGAGATTAGTAAGGAAATGCACGATTCTTTTTCTAAAAACAAAACAAGCAAACAAACAAAAAAAGGCAAAAGAAAGGCAAGATTTCATACAGCCTTCAGTCCCCTTAGGCCTTCCATGTAAGGTGCAGGGATGCTCACATGCATAAGTGCTTGCAAAGCACTTGGGTACAGGTTGTTCCTGGGATTTTTGTGGCATGCTTGGTACAAGACACATTCTTCTTGTGCAAAAGGAGCTGCAGGGAAAGCTGAGAAGCAGTTGTAGCTCATTGTGGATGGCCCCTGAAGAGAACTGAAGGGAGCTTACAGGAAAGATGAAACAATACTATTTACAAGAGCACGTAGTGACAGGACAAGAAGGAATGGGTTCAAATTGAAAGAGAGTAGGTTTAGATTAGATATTAGGAAAAACTTCTTTACTGTAACAGTGGTGAAGCACTGAAACAGGTTGCCCAGGGAAGTTGTGGTTGCCCCATCCCTGGAAGTGTTAAAGCTGAAGTTGGGTGGGGCTCTGGGCAGCCTGGTCTAGCGGGAGGTGTTCCTGCCCGTGGCAGGGGGGGTGAACCGGGATGACCTTTAGGGTCCCCTCCCAACCCAACCCATTCTATGCTTCCCGGCAGGAGTGGGTGATGTGACGGTGGGTGTGAAGATGCGTCCAGGTGCTCCCTGGACAGCGCAGACCAGGCACGTCCCATTTCCCGGGTGCCCTGGTGCTCACCCGACCGCTGTCAGGTTTGCCCCGGAGCCCTTCTCCAGCGGCCCCGCCTGTGCTGAGCGCTCCGTGCACCCCCGTCCCACCATCCATCCCTCCATCCCTCCACCCACCCACCCATCCACCCACCCATCCGTCCGTCCACCCACGCACCCACCCACCCATCCATCCATCCATCCATCCATCCATCCATCCATCCATCCATCCATCCATCCATCCATCCACCCATCCATCCATCCATCCATC
>JAWWEE010000162.1:30561276-30584427 GCA_035221455.1 Xenops minutus | reverse complement strand
CATCCATCCATCCATCCATCCATCCATCCATCCATCCATCCATCCATCCATCCATCCATCCACCCATCCATCCCTCCCTTCGCGGCGCCCCACTTGCCTTTCCCGAGCGCTGCTGCAGCTGCTGCCCGCTGTCCCGCTGTCCCGCCGCCGCCGCCCGCTTTAAGCGGCCGTGTCCGCCCCCGGCCCGGGCTGCGCCTTCCTGTGCGTCAGCCCCGCGGGCCCCTCGGGGTGCTGCGAGCCCAGGGCGGAGCGCCCAGCCCGGCACGGCCCCGCTGCGGGAGCTGGGAAACCTGCGGGACCCGAGAAACCTGCGGGACCCGTGTTCTGTGACAGCTACCTGGGGAAAGCTCGGAGCAGGGAGGAAGTTGTTTGTCTTCAGGAGGCTGAAAAGTATAAAGATCTTTCAGTGCGTGCTGTGGGGAGCCTGGGCAGAGGGCTGGGTGACACCGCGCTGGGGACCAGGGCATCCCTGCAGAGCCTGGGCAGAGCGCTGGGTCACACCGCGCTGGGGACCAGGGCATCCCTGGGCAGCCAGGCGTCTGCTGCTCCCCCAGGAGCCGTGGAGCCCCCGGCGTCCCCAGGCAAGTACCCCCTGCCCGACCTCCGCTCAATGAACGCCAGTGAAAAGGCAAGGGACAGTCCTTCGCAGAGGTGGGCGGTAGAACATAGAAACAAAAGTGTCTTGTGGATTACAATCGTAGAGGTTGGAAAGGACCTCCAAGATCACCGAGTCCAGCCTTTGACTGAACACCAGCATATCAGCTAAACCACAGCACTATGTTTCTTGAACACCTCCAGGGATGGTGACTCCACCACTTCCCTGGGGCAGTCCCTCCCAATGCTTAACCCCTCCCTCCATGAAAAAATTCTTCCTGATGTCCAACCTGAGCCTCCACCGGCACAGCTTAAGGCTATGTCCTCTCATCCTCTCACTGGTTGCCTGGAAGAAGAGGCTGACCCCCAGTACTCCAAACTCCTTCCAGGTAGTCGCAGAAAGTGTAGTACCTGGGATGCAGGAGCATAAATATTTGACCTCTGTCCTAAGAGATTAATAATCCCATATCATATCTGTAAATGGCAACAGAGATGTTCTAAGTGTCTTTTCTTTTAAGTACATTATTAGAAAGTGGATTTCTATAATAGCAGGTGCAACACTGCTGAAACCAAAGGGAGTGGAAGATGCTGTGTTATGGCCATTTCACATCCATCTTCCCTCAGCGCAGGCTTTGAGCAGTAGGATCATGGCCAGAAAGCCCAGTTTTGAGCAAGGCATTTCTGTGCCACACTGTGCAAACCTGGAGTAAGAGGCATGCTCTCAGAACCTGCCAGGGAGCAGACTGAGTAGGATTACACTGTCTGTGCACTGGGAGGAACCTGCAACCTTGCTCAAGGGAAAAAGCCAGGTGCTGGAGATGCAGTTAAGAGGAAGGTGTGTGTCACTGCTGATGCACAATTATGTTTTCTAGGCAGAGCAAAGGGAGAACTGAAAGTGAAGTGAGAAGCTTTGATACAAAGGCAACTTCTACAAGATCTTTGACAGGTGTCAGCAGCTGACCTGTGTCTGAATATTGGCTGGGTAGAAGACATCACATTCATTGTACCTGTGTTTGAAATGAGATTTGGCATTACCTTTTATAGCATTTAGCAAATTTTCAGGTGCATTTGTATACAGAGAGACAGGATCATAACAGAAGTCTACAAAAATCCTGATTTATAGATTTGGATGGCCCGATCAGTATTTCAGTAGACTCACTTTAGTTCTGTTAGTCTTTTCTGGGTATGGGAGTTTTTTGGTTTGTTTGTTTGGTTTGGTTTGGTTTGTTTTTCAAGTGAGATGAGAATGAAAAGTACTAGAGGATTTTCTTCAGTCTCTTATTTTTTTACTAAATTATCACAGTGCAAAATCACATTAGCTTTACAACCCAGAAATGAAAGCTAGGTGTATAAGGCTGGAGGAATGATTTGGTTGCTGTTCATGAGCAGAAACGCATCTAGTCCCAAATTGCATTTAGACTTCTCTAAGTGGCTATTCTCGGTTCTGATTTAACTCAGCTGCCACTGGCTCACAGGAACTGACACTAGAGCAGAATAACAATATTTTCACTGCTTTTTGTTTGCAGCTGTGGACCAGACTGAATATCAGACTTGTCCTTTGTCCAGGGGTCAGTCCCCAAGAGTTTGGCAAGTCTTTGCTCAGATGTACTATCTGTCCTTAAGATTTCAGCAAGCATAGGAGGCAATACAAAAAAGCTGCACTTTACTTACATTTCTGGTCTTGCTGATGAATACACTGGAATTTCATTTAGAATGTATAGACTAACATTTTATAATCTTTCCATAGGACTTCATGCCATTATTTTGCATATGTGATAAATAATAGTACGGATCAACCCAATTTTGTTCTCTACCATTATGCAAATCATCATTATTTTCCAAGACAATTATTTTCACATGGTTTACTGTGTGCTGGTAAGCTTGTGTGGCTACCACATCAGGACACTGAATTAATAATTTGAGGACTACCCAGGAAATAACACTGATTAGTAATTTGATTTTGTGCTGTCAGTAGGGGGAACTATTGCACTGTATTTCTTTTAAATAAATATTGGTAATTTTTTTATTTTTTTTTTACATTAAGTACTCATTCTCTGAGCATCCTTATGTAACTTCTGTCTGTAATGATAAAAAGACAGGTAGTTCATAGCATCCCAATAAAACAAGACAGTAACAGGTTTTCAATCCCCTTTTTGCTTGCTGCTTCTCTGCTTGATATTAAGTCAGTACAATACTTCCTATTATCTGATCTATTCAGGCTTGCTTCAGGAGCCATAAACAAAATTTCAGTTAGGTGTTCTCAAAATCTAGGGTAAAATTAAGGGTCATTCTTCATCTGAGGTTCAGAGGTCAGTTTCTGGGAAGATGGTTCTGTTCCCTTCTTCCCCCCATTTTCTGACAGGTACAGCAGTGAGGGCAGGTCAGTTTCTGGGCTGGAGAGCAGCTGTGGAACCAGCTGTTGGGGGTGCAGGATATTGGATATGAGCCATGGTTGTGGATGCAGGACAACAGGGGCGTGATCCTCACAGCAAGGGGTGCAGGAAAATGAATGGAGTTACTTGTGATGTTACAGTGAGCTGAGGAACCCTGGGGCTTTGCAGAAGCTCGGCAGGAAAAGGGAAAGGGAAGGGCACTTTGTTTGGAGAAGGGGAATAAAGAGAATTGTGGTCCTAGGGCATTAGAGTTGGATTGTCAAAGGCACTGAGCTATGGCTGCACATGAAAAGGCCTGAGGTGTGCATGGGCAGCCTGAGCAGGGGGACTGTTTGAGGACCACAGGCGGGAGAGGAGGGTGTGGAGCAGCAAGGTGTACTGTCAGGGTGGTGAGGGCTAAGGGGTTCCCTTCTGAGGCTGAAGAACAGCTCAGCTCTCTGCCCTTTGAAGACAGGTCAGAAGGGTGTGGTAGCGCACTGTGAAAGGTGTAATGGTGCTTGGAGATGTGAGGGAAAGTGCTGTGGAGCAGGACTGAGATAAGAAGAAAGAGATGGTCTAAATCAGTTCAGGTAAGCTCTGGAGGAGATCTGTGTGGACGGAATCCTGGAAGAGATGGCTCAAGGCATGGGGTGATCACTGCTGTGCTAACACTTGGGGAGGCTGTGAAGGGGGCAGCTGTGTGGGCTGGAAGGAGAAGTGTAGGGGCAAGGAGCTGTGGCTCACATTCAGTGGAGGAGCTCAGAGAGGCACACTGGCAAGGCAGGACAGGCTGAAACGATGCTTGTGATGTGAGGGCAAAGAGCCTAGGGCAGCCCATGGAGGGGAGGTTGTTTCTCCAGCTGCACAGAGTCACAATAGTGTGATGAGGGTGCAGGTTGCAGCCCTTGGAGAGTACAGAGAGGCATAGGCCAGGAAAGGTTCAAGCCACCCTTTAGTTTGATGGATCAAGGTTAATCTTCACTGTGTAACATTTCATGCCACTTCACCAGTGTTCCTAAGCACTGGTCAAAGCAGGAGAAAAAGAAGAAAGTATTTAAATTGTGTGGGTTATTTAAAGGCAAGAAAAAGTCTCAAGTGACACAGAAGGAATTTAGGACATAGTAATCTTCTCATCAAAAGTTCATAAAGTTGTTTCTAGGAACACTGAGCCAATTTATTACTTTGATCTGTCTGACCAACCTGTAATCAAGATTATCATCTCTCATGTTTGGCCTCTAGTGATTATACTCCTTGACTAACCTTTAATTAGAGTATGTGTCATCTGTCTTCTGCATAAAGGAGACATTTAGCTTGTACATGCTATACATGTGTTATGTCTTGTATCTGAACTGTTCATAACTTTTCTTCTTATGTTCAGAACATGGACTTTTGGTCTCAGGGAGACTAGTAAACACTGTAATCATGAGAAATTGTCTTGCTGACAGTGTAGTTCCTTCGAGTCAGCACAGCATAAATCAGCAGTTGTGTATGCAGGTCGCATCCCTTACTGTCCTCTGTTTGGAGAAAAAGACAAGAACAGCACTGTTCACCTATAGTTGCATGTTATAACAAGCTATTTATAGATACTATAAACAATTCTTATCTCTGTGTTTGCATGTTTCTAAAAGAATGGCCATCATGCTTAGAAAAGATGGGGGGATTTGGCTGTTTTGTTGTTCTGAATTGCTGAAATACTGCTTTCCCCCTTCCAGTAATAAACGAACCGTTTGTGCAGATGTATAAATCCAAATGAAGTAAAGATACATAACTCACCCAAATTCAATGTGATATCAGCTAGAAAAAAATTAACTTGTCACGTGGAGAATAAAGAGAAATAAGGAATTATAGAAAATGAAGCTTTCTCCCCTTGATTGGGCTCAGGTCTCTGCTTTCATGATGTGGCCTTTCGATTCTACAGTCTCTGGCTTTGTTTCTTTTTGTCAAGTGCAGGTAGAGTGACCCTCAGCAGTGCAGAAGTGGGTCAGAATGAGTGACCTGTGGGTAGATAACTTCTGTCCTGAGGCTTTTTGCTGCCCAGACCCTAATGGAGGGGCCATGCCCATCCCTGCTGCTGGGTTAAGGATCTTCTACACCAGTTCATAACAAAATCTAAGTGATCTTATTATCAGCCAAACTGGGACATTAAGGATTTTCTTCTTTTGTTATCTACTATTTTTGAATAGCAGGCATGTTGTTTTGATGTATGCCTTTTTTATCACTTCCTGATGTCATATTTGCAAGGTGATTCAATGCATATACTGGGGAAACTTGGAGGTATTTGCTTTCAAGAGAAAAGATTTGTATACTGTGGCAAGATTTTTCTGGAAAGGAGGTACTCCTTCTAAAGAGAAAGAAGTCTGTGTATCTTGTAGAAGTTAAGGGCAATGCCACTTGGGGTCCTACAGTTACCATGGCAAACTTGCACACTGACAAAATTAAGGCACTAAGAAATTACGTGAAAGGCCTCGATTCCACCTGAATGCCAATCTGTCATGTTTATGGAAGGGGCACGTGCAGAGAAATGGAGGAGGGGTGAAAGAAGTGAGGGCAAATACAGTAGTTCAGAAGAGCAAGGAGAAGGAGAGGAAGTCTGTGGGCCTTGCACTAATTACCTTGTAGTGTAAATGAAACTTCCTTTTGATAATGAAAAGTTGCATATGTGGAACATGGTTGAAAATAAGCTTTGCCTCGTATCCCTTCTTCAGTCACTCTTTTCCCAGCCATTTTCAGCTTTTGAAATACAGGAGTGATTTAACCCATCCACTTGCTAAATGATATAATGCAAATTTAAGTTTTACTTTTTCTGAATTACTTTAGAATCAAGCTTCCTTTTTCTGTTTATAGTTATGTAAGTTAGGAATGCTAGTAGTGCTATTTTAATAACCTTTTCCACTCAGGGTAGTCTGTGGGTGCTCAGGAAGCTTTTCTCTTATATAACAGCTTCCCTGACAATGGGTAATGCTCACTTGTTTTTTGTTTGTTGTTGTTTTGGGTTTTTTTCAGAGAACTTGAAGACTTTGCAATGACTGGTTTCCAAAGAAGAGTGCGAGAAAGGAATACAAAATCACTGTGATTTGGTGAATGCTGTGTTTTTTTATGTTTGCTCCTCTGAGATACAGCCTGGAGGGCAAAATGGAGACCCTTGGTGATGTAACTTGATTAATGTGTAGGTCAGTGTTGGCTGGACATGGGAAAAGAGAGTTTTTTCTTAGTAAGCTCACTTGGGGTTAGTGCTGTCAATAGCTACTTAAGTTCTCACTGCCTTCCTTGCCTAGGATCAAGATGACTATGCATGATGGTAATTTCTGAGCATACTTAAGAATATTTTAGGTCCTTAGAGGAGTCCTTGAGTTTTACCAAGTCTGCTTCTATATGCTAATTGCAAAAACCAATTTGATGCTGAACAATGACTTCCAAATGAAGAGATCAATAATTTTAGAATTAGTAATAGATTGTGCTCTGAGAAGATAACTTGGTTAATTAATTTAATAAAGTATTTTCACAAAGGGAGCAATTAAAACAAAGTCTGATTATCTCTGCTTGATAATACTTGAAATACTATATATTAAAGTTACAGGTTTTAACTCTGATGGCACCAAGAGGACCGCTTGATTTATGTTACACTCTGAAACTTGTTGTCGTTTATATTATTTGTATAACAAAGCAAAGATCTTCAGAAGCAATGTCAGCTTTTTCCTTGGCTAGGCAATAAGACACCAAGACATCTGAAGCTGTTGTACAGTTGTCTATGACTGTATTGTTGGATATCACAAGGAGCTTGGCAATCCCATGCCTGTTATGGACTCATTGTCTTCCTTCTAGGATCTATGAAAAGTGGTATTTGATTGGATCCTTCTATTCCTCTCCAGCCTCCTATAACAAATCCCAGGTCAGATGAGATTTTATTTTTCTTCTGTGAACCAGCTTCTTCCTGGCCCTCACTGCAGGGAAGAGCCCTTGTGATGGGAAGGCTAGCTGCAAACTGGCATATCCCTCAGTGCAATTCCTATGGCAGCAGGGAAGGAGGAGCGTTACGGATGATCCTTTATTTATTTTGAAAATCATTATTTTTGAATCTCCAGGTGTCTTTTTATAGTATGTTTCAAAATTTTCAGATTAAGCAATTTTTAGTGCGATTGGTTCATACCAGAAACAACACTGAGTTTGGTTTCGTTAGGAGACAATTGGGATGACATGAAGAACTAAGGCTATATGTGGAAATGTAACAGTGGAAGTTAGTCTATTGGTGTGAGCAATAATCATGCCTTCACAAGGAGAAAAAAAAAGTGATCTTACAGCTGGCTAATATGAGGTGAAATGCCAGTGGGGAAGAAAACAGCTTGTGGCTACGAAAGGACATAGGTAAAACCAAAGCTAAATTGTTTTGTCAGTTTGTGGTCATCAAGCTCATGTCTTGAAAGCTCACTGTCCCTGAAATTGCTCTAGTCAAAAGGCTCCTGTAGGATGGGATGAGCATTTTCTTATTTCTCCTGGAGAAACAGATTTGAGATTCAAGGAGACAGTTTGCTTATTCACTGTAGCCTGGCCACTCAGGCAGTCCATCGTCAGAGTCCAAGGATTTTGTGCTTAATATGAAGATGTTATGATGTCTCATATACATGCAGCAGGAATCAAAGACCCCTAGTAAAACTTGGAGCCCTTTGTGTTTGGGCATAATGATGCCTTCATTCCTGATCTGGGTGAAGTGGCACAGCTGTGGGACAAAGTACATCCTCCTTCTGCAATACTCTGAAGCAGTCTGCAGTTTCAGGATCACAGGAGTCTGCTGGGAGAGGGAAAGGGAGAATATGTCTGGTTCCCTCAATCAGGGAAGGAAATTACAGCAGGTCTTTGAGTCTTGGTAAGTGCTCTAAATACTGATTTACTGATTTATTTGCAAAGCAGTGCATGAAATTGAAGAGGAGGGTGATGCTGGCAGCAGGAATTCCTCCCTGAGACTGGTGCATGTCGTGCGTTGTTTGAGCTTGTACTCTGGGTTAGAGAGCATTGAAGCTCTTGCCAAATTGGAGAGCCCTGACTCAAAGCTGGGTTGGGGCTGAAATGGCAGCAGGCTGTTGGACAAAACTGGGTGTGGGCAGCACAACTTCAGTGGTAAAACTCAGACACTCACAATTATTAGGTGTGTAAAAGACTGGACAGCAATTCTGAGGACTGTGTTCCTCAGCTTGGCTCCCAAATACTGCCCAGATTTCATTTTAAGTGCATTTAGGATTTTGTCTTTAATTTAAAATTTAATTTAAATTTAATTTAAAGTGAGGCTCAGGTTTGTGTTGATATGCTTGATATGGCTGGTAGACAACCAACTGCTGTGTTGCTGTTGTTCAGTGCACATGGCCCTGTTGGGTGGGCTTTTTCTCTTCCACCCTAAGTGCCTAGTAATGTAAATATTGCCAAAATGTGAAAACGGTAGGTACTATGAAGGTACTATTCTAAAATACAAGCCATAATTCACTTATTTTCTGACGTTCTTTCTTATAATTTCTAATACTTAATGATGTGTTTATCACAATTCTTAATGCTTTGAACACAGAATAAAGAGTTCTTTTTTGTATTGTTTGTATCATTGATTCTAAACCCAACATGAGTGGAAATCCCATGATCTTAATTTTCCTCTTCTCTCCTTTAGTTCAGGATCCCCAACATCTGCCTACTGAGGATCTGCAAGTCAGGTTTTCAGACAGAGAACCTTGATGGTGAGGCCATCTAGAACGGTGTTTTTCAAAGTGTTTTTATGGCCTCCTAAACTCATTGGAAAAAGAAATCTGAGAATTGCCTAACCTCTTTGGGGGTGGGGGGGGGTGGGGAGGGAAATGAATCACAAGAGCATTGTGGAGCGCTGCCACAGTAGTTATCATTTGCAATCAAAATAATGAGGCAAAGCTTTTGAATTATTATCATTTTTCCAACACTGATTTTGTTTAGTTCTTTCCATACCAAGGAATGTACAGATATCTTTTAAAAACATCTTTGTGTGTAGTTGTTTTGCAAACTGCTGCGTGAAGGTTTATGACCTACTTGTGACCCAGAGCCTGAGAAGTGCTGCTCCAACAGCCACGGCAGCGCAGATAACTTACACCACTAAAATTATTTGCTGTCAAGAAAGAAACCACTGGGTTCTCTGAACTCCTGAGAACTGAACAAGAGGTTCTCAGTTAAACTCTTGTGGTATTTTTTTTTAAACTTTGTTTTACAAACCCTCTGGTGCTATTTTTTAAAGTGCTTTTACTGAGAAGGAAACAACCTAATGCTGTGTTTGAACACGTGGAGCAGCCACAGCACTGAGAGGTGCAGGGCACTGAGTGATGTGGAAAGGTGTGATATTACTGAAGGTTGTAGTATTTTGTAGTATATAGTCCCATTTGTAGCTTCTTTCCTTGAAGCCCTAGAAAGAAAAGAGACAGCTGAGGGGTTTTGCCCAAGCTGCTTGTCCTGCCTCCCTTTGGTGGGAGAAGTGGCTGCCCAATGCCTTGATGGCTGGCACAGCTCTGGGGCCTGAGCCCTGGAGCACCTTGGAAGGGACTTGCATAACCCCTTGAGGGAGAGAGGTGCAGCCAGAGTCTGCATGCTGCATACTTTGAGGACTACATCTTGTAAAGTGCCATTTCCTTTGTGCACAAACTTCCCTTTTTTTTGTCCTTGAGATTGTTGGAGCCAGGAGTGTGAATACACTTCTGGAATGAGAGGACTGCCACTGACCTCCACCCCTTGGTGGCTCCTATGTCATCAGCTATGAGTACAAGCCATACATGTGAAAACATAAAAAATACATTTCTTAGTATTAAAAGAATATTTAGCCGCCAGAATTAGTTAAACATGCAAACTTAAGTGGCCATACTCAGCTGATGAGAAGGACAGTCTTGATGCGTAGTGTTAGGTTTTGCATACTTCTGCAGTTAGATTTGAATCTCATGTCTTGAGCTCACTGCCAGTGTTGTGTAAATCATACCATATGTTAGGCATCTTCTAAAGAAAACTGAACAAACCACACAGTAATTAAAGTGTTTTGTTTTGTTTTGAAATCAGACATTTTTTGCTTATTTAAATATTTATTGTTTTGCAGTTCTACTAATAACAAGTATCTTTACATTACTTTGTGGACTGCATGTTTTTTTTTCTCAAATGGAGAATCACATTTCTGAATAAATGCAGAATCTGTGGTCCTAGTGCCATGCCCATTATCATTAAGAAGGGGAACAACTATGAAGAGAATTCCCAATTTCATGAGATTATAGCTAGGGGACAGCAAAGACTACTGCTGTCTTGAAATTTCCTGTTTCATCAGTCTGAAGAGATACAACTGTTGATAGGTTTAAGGAGGTTCTCAGATTGCAGGAGGTTGTGTGCTGATGTGGGGCTTGTGTGGTGACTCAGAGGCATCCACACTTGCATGAATACATTTGTTTTCAAGCAATGCGGCTTTATTGCTGAGTCCACCAAGGTAAACACTGTGTTTTCCAAGTGGCTTTCTTTACCAAAACCCAGTGTTGTGCAAGGTAGTGAGTAATTAGCAAGAAGGCAGCTATTAAGAGTTATCTTGATGAAAATACCAGAATTAAAAGAAGTGTGTTGCGATTCAAAAAGATCCTGTTGAGAAAGATGTATGTAAAATTAGGTTCTAGTTCATATTATGGAAAGACAGTATGGGTTGAATATTGAGTCACAGAATGGCTTGGGTTGGAAGGGACTTTAAATTCACCCTGTTCCAGCCCCTGTACCATGGGCAGGGCCACCTCCCACTAGACCAGGTTGCTCAGAGCCCCATCCAACCCAGCCTTTAACACTTCCAGGGATGGGGCAGCCAGAGCTTCCCTAGGCAACCTGTTCCAGTGCCTCACCACTGTCAGAATAAAGAATTTCTTCCTAATATTTAATCTGAATCTACCCTCTTTCAATTTAAACAGTTACACCTCACCCTATCATTCCTTGATCAAGAGTCCTTCCCCATCTTTTCTGTAGTCCCCCCTAAGTACTGTCAGGCTGCTATAGGCTCTCACTGGAGCCTTCTCTTCTCCAGGCTAAACAATCCCAAATCTGCCTGTCCTCTTGGGGAAAATACTCCAGGCCCTGATCATCTTTGTGGTGCTCCTCTGGACCTGTTCAATAGAGCTTCTTTCCAAATTAGGTCTTGCTCCCATAGCTACCTCTACTTGCCTAAACATTGGCTTTGCTTCATGCTCTGCCAGCTGGGAGGGACGTGAAGAACCTCTTGAAACTAAGCCAAAGTAACGGGTGTTATGAAGTGTGTTTAATTCCAGTGTGTTGTAAAGCAAGTCATGTCTTGCACTGAGATTCAGACCATCCAAGGAGCTGCTATCCATTAAAACATGAGATCAGTATTTCTTCCATGAGCTGCAAATATGGGAAATAGGCTAAAGAGAAAACTGGTTGGAAAAGGCACTTCAAACAGTCTGGGAGCAATGGCGAGATTCAAATTGTGGAAGGCAATTTGGTCTTTCATGAACATTCAGTTTTGTATGTCACAGTATCTGCCAGATCACAGCAGTTAGTTCCTCTTCACTGAAATAAACTATTTCACTTGTCCTAGTATCTGCTTTACTCTTTTGGTATTGTCTGAAAAAGGATTTTTCTAAGTATGGTTCCTTTTTTGTTCTTTTTAAGTGTTTAGATCTTAATCTCTAGTAGATGCACTTGTTTGACCTGGAGAAAAAAGAAGCATGATGATCATGACACTGGTGCTTCAGAGTGGTGAGGTTGTGTATCATTTTTGCAAAGCAGAAATATTAGATTAATATGTAATGAGCTTTATTTCACTAAAATTTCCCTCTTGCAATCATTTCTTCCCATCCATCCTATAGCCAGCCTTAGGACTGACTGTTGCCACTCTGACTGTGTGTGTAGTGGTGGTGCTTAGAGGCCCTGACTGTATTTTGCTAAACATGGTATGCATCTCTCCACCCAAATGTGCATTATTTAAAGGTAAATGGGTGTGCAGCTGAATAAACACTAGAAATTTAGAAGGGAGAACAAAAGGTGAAAATGGAGCAATGATCAGCATTTGAAGCAGTAGTCAAGTTGTTCAGCTGACTCTCTGACTCAAACTTGAGGCAAAGCCCCATAGGGGTAGAATTTTTGGCTTTCAGTGTCTCTGTTTCCCCATTTGTAAAGTGCAAATAACTATATCTATCTAGCAAGTGTGTTACCCTTCTTGTAAGTTCTTGGTTTTGCATAAGAATGCTATTGTGGTGGCACTGGCATTATTTTGATTAGTAGAGGCTTGCAGTATGATTAGAACTGTCTTACCCAACTTTTTGCAAGTAGACAGTGTTATTGAATTCATCATAGTATAGATGAATAAGGATATTTGGGTACAGTGTAGGTCTCTTCAAAGATCACCTCTGTCGTTATCTGTTAACTTGTGTTCTTTCATTCTTCATTTTCTTGTTTGTATCCCTGTTACTCTTTTTGGTTGCTTTTGGGAGGGTTCTGTGAAACTAGGCAAGAGGGTTCCCTGACACAGGGATCCCAAACAGCCAGGGTTTCTGTGGAGATACATGTGGTGGGATATAATATGTAACAAACCAAACTGATGAGGTGACACCAGCAAGTGACCATAGGTGTAATTTGGCAAGTTTAGTATTAGAAATGTTCACAGGCATCTCCTTAATTTAACTAGAGGAAAACTTTCCAGATTGTTTATTATCATTTCAGTGTTTACACTGCGGTTCTCAATGATTCTGTCTTTCTTGGATTTCAAGAATTAACAAAGTAAAATGTACAAAAAATATGGATTTGAATCCTGCTAAAATTTGCACCAAAACAAACTCCTTGTACTTAATTTTCTTAATCCTTCTGTGAAATTTTAATCATTCTGTTTTTCTTGCTTCCTCCCCATTGACCTTGACTAGATGGGAATTATCTTTGAAACACATATTTAAAACAAGAATTCAGAGTGGATACCCACATATGCTTATTGTCTGGACTTCAGTACTTTCATGACAAAACAAGGTGTAGCATAAATCTGTTTGGATATAACACTTTAATTGAGCAAGAGTTGCTTGTAGAAACACTGGTCAAGTTGTGTTGGGGTTTTTTAATAAGGGAAAAGATGATGCAAGTGCAAATTGTTGTAATGCTGAAATACTGTAGGTGTAGTTTCAGTGGAAGAATAATACAGTCAGGAATAATGTCTCTGATATCTCATCCTGGTAGTTATTTGAAGGAAGCGAAATACTATTTTGTTAAACATGTTAAAACTTGCCACTGTATTAAGTGTGACTACAATCATATGAATATTTAATTTTAAGGAAATATTAAAAAAACCCCAATGACTTATTTTTCAGGCCTGTATCAAACTATGCCCACCTACAAATGGTCCCTGAATTCCCTTTAAATTCTTCTGAAGTTCAATAAGTGAAAGTTTGTCAGGATTTTGAGGCTTTCTGTATCTTTAGACAGTTCAGATCACGACTCTGTGGCTTTGAAACATCCTGAAGTTCATTTCCCTTCTATGCATTCCTCCTCAACAAGAAGTGATCTAGGCTGGTACACTGTTGGAGAAAAACTTTAATTGCCTCCCAGTACTGCACTTGAATGTACATGCCTTTTTATGAGCAGGTAGCCTTATTTGCAGTAAAATTGTTTCTTACAAAGCTGTGTACTGAAACAACGATGAAGTCACAAACCTGCAGGTATGTCAAAATGAGAGTAGTAGCAAGCCCTCCACTATAGGTATGTTTCCTGTATAATGTTGAACTTCTCAGTAGGGACCCCTAAATTGACAAAACCAACATATACAATATGGTATTCACAAATCTAGGTGATGTCAAACTTTCTGTTGTGGAAGGGGAAGTGTGGGATTTACTAAATCACGTTATTGCTGTGAAGCCTGCTAATCTTTTTCTTGTTTCTTTTCTTTCATCACTACACTAAACGCCTTGAGCTATCCATATAATTATTTCAGGCAGCAATCCACATTGTTAGCTTATTTCCCCTGAGTGTATTCAGTGAATTTTTGAAAGTAGATTTAAAAATTGCATGGATCCATTTGAAAGGAATACAGCAGTTTCCATTCAATTTTGCCTTATGGGTGTCTGTAGCAGGCTGAATTACCACAGGCACACAGCTTCTTGGAAACCTAGTGTGGAATGGTAGAGCACAGCCCCACAGGAAAGGTGGTGTTAACACATCATGGCTCTGGTATTTGATGCTCCGGGTAAAGAATTGCAAGACCAGGAAAAGAAAATCATGTATAAGTATTACCTGCACTTAGTCATGAAGTCTGTATAGGCAGATACCACTGCTTCCACTTACTGCATCTGCAGCTGATTGAGCAAGGCGGTGAGCACAGCCAGCTTCTGTCAGATTTTCGGCTGCATCTTGAGCTTTGAAAAGCTAAATTCACTAAAACTTTAGTTGGGACTGAACTTCTGATTTTTCTTGCCACTACATAAAAGCACCTGGAAAACAGCAAGCTGGATAAACCCAAATTTACTAATTTTGTATTTTCCAAACCAGATCCAATTGAAATGGTCAGCTTAGATCTGCAAGGCTAAAGGCTGCACAGTGCTCTGAGCTCTGTAAATGGCAACTAAATGGCAGTGGCAACTGGTGAGCACCCTCCCAGACCCAGCTGTGCCCCTGCGGTGTGGCCGCTCTCTCTGCTGAGCAGTCAGCATGACTTGTAGCTGCAAAGGGGATTTTGCACACTGCATCTGAACTGGTAGTCTGTGCCCAGGGGCTTATGTCACAGGAGCACAACCCTTTGGCCACAGCTCACCCAAAGGCTTGGAGAGCAATTTGCTAAGCACTGCGAGTGCTTGTGTTTGGCCTTGCTGACTCAGGGATGGCTGAGCTGCTTCCCTGCTAATTGTACTTCTTCCTTTCCCAACTGCAAGCTCTTAGGCAAAAAAAGTGTCAGCAATAGAGATGATCCAGAACTACTGTCCCTTGAAGCTTTGCCATCTGTGAGGACAAGTCCTGTGCCGTTCTGGGTTCAGAGAAAGAAGTCCTCTGAGAAGCTGGTCTCAGCTAACCAATCCTCAAACCCTTCTCCCAGCCAAAAACCTTCTTCCCCCGCAATGCATTTCCATTTCAGATTGCAGCTCCCTGGTGCTAAGGTCTCATGTCACACCTTGCTAGGGAACAGGTGCTGGTTTATTTCTTTCCTCTCAGTTCCTCAAGTGCTTGTATCTAAAGGCCACCATAGTGATACCATTCAGATGTTCTCCTCTTCCTTAAATGACACTACAGCTTGTGGATGATTTGCATTTCCATATCTGGATTTCTAAAGTATTTTGCATATCTATTTGACCATGGTGTTGGTATTCAGTTTGAGTCTTGCTCTTTACTGAAACCAGAAGGACTTTTTGCCATCTTCTACTAGAGAGAAGTGACTTTAATATCAGGCTTTCATTTGTTAATAGCTCTTCCTGTGATAGTTGTGGAAATGGTGTTACGACTGAGCAGAAAAAGTAGGTAAATACATTTGCAATCTAGAGACGGGTGCTCTGGTCTTTTGCTGTTATTTCAGAAGACTTGTTCTTACTTTAATTAAACTCCTTGTTCAATTTCAGAAGAAAATGTTTTCTGTGATCTGTGATATAATTGTTGCAATAAGAAACTGCCTCAGTCAATAAGCAAGAGAAGGAATTCAGGTGCTCAGCCCACCATATGTATTGCAATATGCTAAATACAAGAAATTGTCCTTTTTACTGGGTTTACATTTCCTGCAGAAAATTGAAGCACAGACCATCTCACCAGTTTATGAAATCAAGGGTAAAGCATGTGCCCTATCTCAGGAAAAATATAATAAGGCTGCTCTTTAAAAACAGGTGGTGATCACTCATTGTATAAAAGAATATAAACAAGCCTCCTGCTGGCCAAGCGTGAGGAACACCATAGAAATGTTGGGTTTGTTTTTGTGTGTGGTGTAGGAGATATTACTGCTAAAACTGACCTCCAGCTTTCTGCTTAGTTCCTGCACAGCTCTGGAAAAAGTTGTGCAGGAACATACAGAATCAGAGCTAATGGATTGTACAATTAGAGATTTCTGCTGACTTACAGAACTCTTGATCAAGATTCGTGACATCTCAGATAATGCCGTATGTCTTGCTATCTGACAGTCAGATAAACATAGACTTCATAAGAATTACTGGTTGGTTTTCATAGTACCTGGCATGTTTGACAGGTATCCGATCTATGGACCTTAGGATGCTCTTGAAATTTGCCTCTTCAATGGCCCATGTTGCCTTTGAACTTCACAGAAACAAGGTTTCCTTTGTGTTCAGGTGATGCAAAAATTTCACTGGTCCACTCGCAGGGTTGTACATTTGGTGAAAAATATAAGTTCATATTTACAAGGATATCTATCTTTAAGACATTTTTCAGAATCAAGAAAAGTTTCATGGGAAATATAGTTTAATTGCAGTGGCCATGTTGAGGGTGGACTGACTCAGGAGTGATAAAATTTTGGATGTGTCTGATGAAGCGTAATTCAGATAGAGTTGTAACCCAGGCTCATATGATCCCACTGGGACAGAGGTGATGTGATTTCTCCTAGTAAATGAGACATCTAAATGGAGTCCACTTTTAAGGAGTACATAGCACCAGAGGATACTGCAGGTGTGAAGCACACACTCTTGCAGCTAATGCCAAGTAATGCTTCTTAAATGATACACTGGGGCGCTATTTTATGTAACTTGCCATCAGATGACATAAATTCTCTGACAACTCTTAACTACTCTGAAACAAGCATTCTTGGAATAGGTTGTAGTACCAAAGCCAAGCAGTTAATCAGGTGTAACATGAGGCTTTGACATGGTTTACTGCCTGCTGGTAGCTTGTACTGGGACTGTATTGTCCTTCTGTATGTTCTGTATAATAGTTTTAAGCTGTCCTTGGACAAGACCCTATTGTAAACAAGCTGTCTGGCTTCACTGGGATGTCCGGTAAAAATATGTTAATAAAAACTGAAGTAATTGTAAAAGATCCTATTCCTACTATTTCTGTTTCCCAAACTATTCCTACCGGTAAAGTACAGCCCGTGCTCTTAACTCCTGCTGTGCTCATGCTTTGCTAATGCCTGCAAGAGATCTAATCCTTGTTTCAAAACTCATCAGTCACAGTGTGCTGTCTCAGCTGGCTGCTGGTGTGCGTGAGATCTCTTCTGCCTTGGCTTACACAGTGCAGAAGTTACCAGAGAAATAAAGCTTATTCTCAAGGGGTCACGTAAATTTATTAGCACTTCATTTATTTCATGTCCCTTCTTGTCTCAGCTTAGTCAGGTCTGTGGAGTTCTGAGGTGGTACTTTATTGAAGTCAAAGGAGTTTATCAAATGAGGTAACTTGTGTTTGGTATTAGTATGTTATGTCAGGCCCTTGTAACCTGGAGATAGTAGGTCAGCAGTAAACAGTTTACAGCAGTGGACCCTTCAGGGGTGCAATTTTCAGAAGGATACTCTGAAATAAACATGATTCACTGAGGACATGAAAAAAACATGGGTCACTGAGGACAACCTTTACTAGACTTTGTGCCTAGGGACAAATACCGAAAATGCAAGATGAGTTGTTGTTCCTTTAAATGGAAAGACGCACTCTCATGGGTTTAGACATGCTGAATTGTTTTAGGAAACAGATGCAGAGAGGTGCATACTGAGAGTCTTCTCACAGAAATCACTGCATTTTATAGGCAGGGTGAGATATTTAGGAAACCCTCAGAGGGACCTGCACAGAGGGCGCTTGTTTTGCTAACCTGCCTGTGGTTCCTGGAGTACCCACTGCTCTGTCAGAGGGACTCACCTCAGTCTGCAATGAGTAGCACTCAGCAGTGAGGAGAGCATGAGGCTTTGGAGGGATTTCTGATGCCTCCTTCTCTTCTCCTCACCCTGGAGCTCTGGAATATGGCCACCAGGATCTTAGCAGGACCTCAAAGGGACCTTCTAGCGGCTCCAGAGAAATGCATCAACCCCACTTTGAAATAGCCCCCTCCTACCCCACCTTTTTTAAGATAAACTTGTGATAGCCTTCCTTTTTTGAATCATGTATGCAGTTTTGAATGTAAAGGAGTCATCTAATGTTTTCAGGAAGGATTTGAACCATCCCCATAGCTGGAAACAATATTCGAGTGTTGCGTGGTGGTTTGGGGAGAGGGAGGGTTATGTGTGTGTGTGCAGCTGTTGAAGGCCATTAAAAAGTGACCTGAGACCCCTGAGAGCAAGCCTGGCATTAACTGTAAATTGATACACTAGGTCTTAAACACTAATTTCAGATTTCTGTGTGGCAGAGTTTTGCTAAATGTCCTTATTCCAGTTATTCTGGTTACACTGATCTTTCATGTACTTTTAAAAATAGACTGCACAGCAAGTCATCAGCTGTTGGTACAATTTAATAATTGAAGAGTTAATCCTTCAAATCTGAATCAGAAGAATGAATTCCCCTGATGTATTTCCAGCATAGTAGTTAATTTAAACCTTATCTTAAAAAAATAAGACAAAAAGAAGACAGTTTTGATTTTATGTTACAAAAGAAAGTATTGTTTTTCTTCGTTGAAATTTAGAAATGTATGTTGTCTTTGCTCTGGTGTTTATCACTTAATGCTAAAGGCATACTGTTGTGATTGTACTGCTTATAGTTTTAGTAAAGCTTGGAAAAAAATTGGTGGTGTTGGAGAGAATAACATGGTGGATCCTAAAGTTACTGCACTGAATTTTAAAAGATGGTTGTTTTCTAGGCATCAGTAACAGAAGTGAAATTACTTGAACAAGGCAGGGGGGCTGGGCATCTGAGGTAACATGTTTGCTGGATAGCAAGGAGATGTTCCCTGCAGGGAGATTTGCATGTAAAATCCAGATATGGTGCCTCGGTATCAGAGTGGAGACAAAGCAGAGGTATTTTCCTCTGCTAACAGGAATGGGGCTGGTGTGGGTCTGAGGGGCCGGTGGCAGAGACTCAGCACCAATGCAATTCATCAGGAGAGAGTGAACAAATTTGAAGTGGCAGAGAGCTAGAGAAAACAAAACACTAAACAGCCTGAAAATGGTGGCAGCTGGCTGGCTGTTGGGGCCAGCCCTACAGCTTACCTGTGTTTCCAGTCACCTCACTGATGCCACTTGAAAGGAAGCTGCCAGAAAGGTTTAGGAGGTAGAAAACCATATTCTTGAGTTCATGGAGGTGTTTAATTTTTTAAAGGCTACATTTATTATTTCTTTTGATTCCTGTGAGTAAAACCAATGGCTTCCAATGGCTCTGGAAGCAGCTGTGCAGGACAGCAATTGCTTCTTTTCAGTGGGAATATAGAGCTTGTGAGTTGGGGTGTACCTTTTCTGTCTGCTTATGAGACTTTTTTTTAATTATTATTTTTTGTTGCTGTTTTTGTTAACTGTTAGGTTAATGAAAACACACGGAATGGAACCTAATTTTTACAATATAACTGTCTTCAAAGCAACAACAGCAAAAGCAATCATGTAATAATGCATGTCAATGAGCATCGATGAACATTGGGGGGGAAATGCAGACAAATTCCTCATTTTTAATAAAAACAGGCTGTTGCACTTCTCTAGCCTCTCTCTGTTTCTCAGCTTCTGTCTGCACCAGTTTGTATGGGAGTAGCACAACCTATTTTCAGCAAGGTAAAGCTGAAATCTTTCCTGTTCATATAAAAAGGTGCTGAACCGTGGCCTTCAGAATAGCATTTATCCATTCAAATGTGATCGTTATGGTAGTCATGTCTTGCAAAACATTTTGCCCTAACTTGTCTCTAAATTTTTCATTGTTGTAGTTCAAATTCATCATTTGTTTCCCTCTCTAAGCCAATGAGACTCACGAAGGAGTCATGGCAGAAGGTTAAAGCCTGCTGTATAACTCAGTATTTAAGCTGCGTGCCTTTTGCATACAGTAAAAGCATCAGGGATTAATGAAAGCATTTTAATGGATTTCTATATTCCTGAATCATAGCAGAGCCATGAGATCACTACAGATAGCCTGACTACAGATTTTCACTCTGGGTAGTGGTACTCTGTATTACTGAGTAGTTTTGAAAAATCTCATGGTGATGAATGGTGGATTTTTGTTGCCCATTGTATTTTTATACTACATAAGATGCATGATTAGGCTAATAAAATAATTTTGACAGAGAATTAATCTTAAATTTGATTACAGATTAATGTGCATCTTATCCTTTTTCTGAAAAACTGAAGGCACTCTAGAATGTCATTTTGTAACACATATAAGATACTCTCTAGATTCACACTCGTTGCCAATTAATGATGAAATAAGTGACATTTTCCAATAAATACCTTCAACAAAAAGCATCAAAGTAAAATAATCAGCTGTTTGTTTGAAATTACGGTAAAAACACAAGTTAATCTGCCTGTGACATGAAGGATATCCTGTAGCGTGTGGAACAATTACTCTGTGTAATGCCCAGGCTCAGAGTGCTCTGTGCACTGAAAGGGTGGTGGAAAAAAAGGCTGGAAATGCACAGAGAGGACAACCTTGCCTGTGAGCAGTTTGTGATGCCTCTGCACCCACGGTGTTTCAGCAAAGCAACTTAGACTAACCTGAATCTGAAATAAATTAATAGTTCTGTTCATTCTTTTAACAGCCTTGATATATTGACCTGATTTATGATCCCCATCAGATTTCTCTAATGAGAAACTGTAGGAAGCTTCTTTTACCATTGTTCTTGAGGAGTGCAGGGACCATACTGTAGGCTAGATAAAGGGCGTTTCTTTTATCCTGTATCTTTATACCATACCTCTATCTTATACACATGGGTTTACATAGATTGATTATAAAAATGCTGCGTTCTGATTTACCCTTATTCTGCCACCAAATTACCAATGCCTAGGCCTTGGAAGTCAAGGATTTTTGTAACTCCCCTGCCACAGGTCCACTATAGCATTTCGAGTACAACATGTGTCAATTCTGAACACAAGACTAGAAAGCTATTACTTAATGTTGCTAACAAATTTATAGATGAAATGTCACTGTGTGGATCATTGCCATGCATGTAAAAAATGGAATCAGTGTGTATGGCTTGTAGTTTACCTCTCCCTTTAAAAGCTCGGGAACCTAACTTCTCCCTTTGTAATGGGACCCCTCTACTCCACTCTGGCATTGTCACTGGGCCTTAGGCTGTTTCATCTGGTTCTTTGAAGGTGCTCTATACTGCTGGAGGGAGTCATAACAAGTATTTAATACAGATGTAAATCAGACACAGCAGGGCACAATAGCCCCGTTCATTGCTCTGTTTATAAAGTCATTAAAAAATGAGGAGAGTGACTTCAAAACAGCAGAATGAGCAGGACGTGTCCAAGCTCCATTAGAAACTGAACAAACTGGACCAAAATTCACGTTTTCTTATAAAGTGATAATTGTTTGCTATAGACACCATATGGAGCTTGACAAGAATAGCTGAAATAAGCCTGTTTTAGATATGAGCTTTCCTTAACCAATCATCAAATTGGTTAATGGCTTTTTTCCCCACCATAATCAAGATAAAGCAGCTACAGGGAAACATTGTAGTGGATAATGCAATTAAAAATTTTCGTGTGGATATAAATTTGTCCATCTGAGCAATGACATCAAAATGTCAAACACTGTTCTGAAAAAAAAGAAAATGCATGCATTTAGGCAGATCTTAGTTGATGGCTTAAAATTCTTTGCACAATCTTTGCATATTTGCAAAAGATGCAGGGCTTACAAAAATAAAGACCTGTAGCTTGCAAGATGTAATACCTAGCACTAGTCCAAACAGACTGTTTTAGGGCATGGGGGAGAAATCACATCTAATTACTATTATGCATAATTTTTTTTTCAGTTTTTCTGGTTTAGTTTCAAAGCATAGAAACACCATTTTCCTCATCTTCTGATTGCTTGAATCATTTTGATTGTTAAAATACATTTTGTATAATTTCTTCATTTAGCCTTACAGTGCCCCTTAGAGCATCTGTTTTAATTATACTGAAGCAAGCTATGATTTTGCTGGCTTAAAATTTCCAAGCCTGAATGCCAGTAGCAATGTGTTTGGCTACTGCCTTACTCTAGTTCTGCCAAAGCAGAAATTCCCCAGGCTATTCACTCCTGATTTTTTTTTTTAATTTTTTTTTTTTTGGGAGGATATCAAACCTTAAAACAAGAGATGCATGATTCAGTGTTGGTTCTGATTGACTTTCAGACTCATTTATCAATACATGACTCTTCCTCTCTGCAAAAATAGTACATAGGAAATCCTAAATAATGAAAAAGAAAAATTCTGCTTGCTTTAGCAATGAGAAGAGAAGGGATTGAAATAGGCTCGGCGTGGAAATGTAGTGGTAGTGAATATTAAGCCTTGCAGCTCTGTTTACAGCTGTAGAGAATGTTTTCTTGTAATCTCATTCTTGTCTTTATAGTTATTATACTGAATAACTTATTCTGTTTGCTCAGGAGATGTCTATGTTTGGCATCCTGTGGAGTTGGAATACATAATGCTTTTTTCTTTCTTTGGGAAGAGTACACTGTAGAAAGAGAATAAGACAATATTTAACACAACCTTTGTGCAAATAAAATGAGTTCCCATACATTGCTGCTATTTTTGAAAGCAGCTATAGCTAAATGGTTAGTAAGGAATGGGGTGGAGTGGGGGGGAGGAAATACCACTCAAGATTTCTTAACACATATAATGGAAGGGAAAAATGCAGATGAGCAAGATTTCTCTTTTGTAAAACAAACAAACAAACATGCTATTTTGGTGCCAACTGAAAAAATGTGATAACTGAGATCATTCATCAGCCTTAACTTTGAAAAAATTCAAGGCAAGACTATAGGCATGCATAGTGTCTCTAGTTAAAATTACAAACTGTTGTAATATTATATTAAATGAATGATTATGCTTCAAAACACCAACTCTGAGGGAACACCTGCAGTGAAGACTAGAGGGTGACTTCTGCTTGTGCTCCATTCTACCATGACTGTGCTCTTGACCATATCAAAGGTGGTTCAAGAGGTAGTCTGGGGTCCCAGCCATGGATTCCAGCTGCTGCAGCTGGTATTCTCCTAAGTTTAAAAGTTTAGATGGTATCAGGATGCAGACTTTTCTTTTCTTTCTTTTCTTTTCTTTTCTCTTTTCTTTTCTTTTCTTTCCTTCCCTTTCCTTCCCTTTCCTTCCCTTTCCTTCCCTTTCCTTCCCTTTCCTTCCCTTTCCTTCCCTTTCCTTCCCTTTCCT
>JAWWEE010000162.1:30460291-30561176 GCA_035221455.1 Xenops minutus | reverse complement strand
GCCCCCCCGAGCTAATCTGTTGCTGTATTAGTAATTTGCAGATGTAATCTTAATACACTTTTTTTTCTTGATGTCAACAAAGTGAGATGTTACAGTCACAAAAGCAAGGTATTAGGTAGATCGAGGGAGTACCACTTACATTTTTAGGGGTTTTTTATTGAATTTCCAGTTTGAAGTTATACTGCAGTTCAAATAGAACCTCAGAGCAGCACTTCCAGCCACCTTCCACCATTCAGCTGAGTTCATTTGAAAATCACTAAAAGTGTTGTTGTTTTATAAGATGTGGCCTATTATGGTTCTTTCCTCAAACCCAATTTCCTGTTTCCTGATGTTTGCTCTCTCACCAGCACAGCTGTGGCTTCGGTCACTCCTGATCTCTCAGGCACTGGGAGCCGGTGTTGGTCCTGTCCCTCTCATCGGTCTGCCTCTTGAAAATGATTCTTGATAACAATTCATCTTTTTAAAGGTGCATGAATACAAGCACAGGCAGAAGCCACCTACTTTTTTTGTGCTGCTCTCCATGCTGTGGTGTGTGTGCTGTCACCAGTGCTGAAGGGAAAAGACTTCCAGCTGCAAGGCGTCTTTGAGTATGTGACAAATACTTGAATGTGAATTTGGATTGAGTTTCTGACCTTTTTCTGAAGTTTAGCCATGTAATGTTGCAAGGGTTCAATTATTTTTTTTGTGTGTGTGTAGTGTGCTATTACTATTTGGTATTTTGAAAGTGCTGTATATATTGATCTTCTGCTAAATTCTTCTAGTAGATAAAATTCAGTTATTCATTAAGTTCTATCTAATTGTATAATGTATGTTTAGGCATTGTTGGCTTTTCTTAACAGTGCTTTTTTCCCACTTGTTACCTTAGATAGGCAACCAAATTATCCCACAAGCTTACTGGATTTTCCTTTGTTGTTACCTAAACCAGAGCAGGGGTTATGATTGGTTTCCACCAAAGTGGAGGCTAACAATACTGCTATGGCAGAATACTCTTGAATCATACATAAGCATATGAGGTAATCTTTAATGAATATTTTGCAACGGCTAAACTAGTGCAAATGATTCTGAGCAGTCACTGTTAAACAAAATGTCTCACGTATTGTCCAATCTTTTCATCATTTATGTTTCTATTATTTTCTAACTTGCAAGTTAATGGAAATATTGTAACCATAGTATGCTGTAAATTACTGTGGAGAAACACAAGCTGAAAATTAGCCTTTGGCCATAAAACTGAACCTTTCAAATATATTCATGAATTAATATTTGTATACTGCTTTTTCACCCACCCTATAGTAGTAGATATAGTGTCTTTGTGCACCTCTTCTGCAAAATGTGCCACTGAGCTTGGGAATACATGAATGCTCTTGATGGGTTTGGCTGCTCTTGGTCTTGAAATTCCTGTGCAGTGATGCATGAAGTGTGGTAGGTGGTATGTAATTTCACAATGGTAGATGGGGTATGCTACTTAGAACCTAAATTTTAGGTTGGAGTTGCCCTTATTAGGATTTTTGTGTTGGCTTTTTTTATATATTTGGCCACAAACCCAATATTTAATAAGTTCCATACTTCAGAAGGGTTTTATTTTTTCAGCCTTCAAAAATTATTTGAGCATTAGTTGATGTATGGGAAGTAATTAGGTCTCTGAAACAAGACTAGTAGTTAAAAGAATCTGTCTTAATGGGATGCAGAAGTTGAAGTGATACCTCTGAAAAGATTCTGTAAATGTTTAAAATTTTTTTGGTGATTCAGAGAGGTGAACTTTTAAGAATAAAAGCATCTTTCTCTACAAAAATATTTGCCCAGTGTTTTTGTTTAAAATAGATACTCTTTTGTTTGTTTAGCAGAGTTGACTCAGCTTTGGTTGGTTACCATAGTTCAGCACTGTTTTTGCATTTCCATGTGAACTTCTAGTAATTCCCAGGCTTGGTTCAGGTTTTGGGGATCTTGTTGTGTCACTTCCGTCAGCTGCCTGTGGAGCTGCACTTTCCTTCGCTGAATTTGGAAAAACATCAAGCACGACTTAAGTTTTGATCTAATACCCCTCAAATGTCACTCACTGCTGAAAAACATCAAATAACATGTAGTAAGTTTGTGGCTGCAGGCAGAAGGAAGAGATAAAAGACTGCGCTTGTTTAAAATTGGTTGTCTGATGGAGAGCTGCTATGGCAAGGTAATGGCGATTGTATAAGGTAATGGCTGCTCAATGGTGTTTTGGAAAACAAGAAAAAGTATTTAGAATTAAAATGTGCTGCAATGAGAGGGGAAACCAGGACAGCCTGATAGCATTTCATAGCTGGGAGGTTACAGCTGACTGGGGAAGTTCAGCTGTTGTTTTGTGTAGCTGTGCAGTAGCTGGTTCTTGGTTTGTGTGGTCAGCAAAGTTGTTCTCTCAAATCTGGCTCCCTGTTTGCCTCCTGCCGCTGTGAATCTGTTCATTTTTCAGTCTCGTTGTGAAAGCTTAAAGCAGTAACTGTGTGCCTGGAGTTCTTGAGGAGCTCAGTAATCTTCTCTAGCGTTTGGATTGGAAGGATAAAAGGCTGGGAGGATCAAATAAGTGTCAAGGTTTGGCCTGACCTTGACTTCTTTGTCTAAATTACTTCCTTTATCAGAATTTGGGTTTTTTGTTTGATCCTGGTCCTCTGTTTAAGCCCAGCTTCTGACTTTTGCCACTCACTTTTATAGATACAGAGTCTAAACTTGTGAGCTGCATTGTTGCTGCTCGGTGAAAATGCTCCCTTAAGCAATAAAGTTACAAATAAATCTGTAACTTAATTGAGTCTGGTTAGGAAATGAAGTAATTTGGTAACTTCAGGTAATCAAAAGCAGTGCTGTACTGGAATATAGGCACTCTAGAGTACAGGGTTCATGAATTAAGATCAGATAGTGTGGCTTTTGTCTCTGAGTGAGTTCACTTTGTTTCCATTTCAAAGTTGATGGAGTTGGAGAAATGCAAGTAAAGGTGAGAAAGAAATTCAGATTTGGGCACTGACAGATTGAAACTGTGGTTTGGAGATCTTGGTGAAGCTTTGCTAAAACTTGGGTTTGCATGCACTTGAACACTGTGTTGAGACTGTCCAAAAAATCTGGTTGTGGTGCCCACGGGAATATTCATTCCTGTTTCTTGCAGTTTCATGTGTAATGTAGAGTGGACCAGAAGTCATTGTATTAAAGTTAAATTTTCTGAGTTGTGTGGACTACCTGGGTAAATGCAATGTCTTTGAGAATGTTCCTTGGAAAAATATTTTTAAAGTAGTGTCATTTGATGAGGTTTTAACTTTTACTCCTTAAGCAGTGTTACTAGATAATACCTTTGAGCTAACTTTGATCTTTGTTTTATTCTTGTTTCTTTCTTTTCCAGGAGAAAATGGCCAAAATGGAGGTCAAGACATCACTTTTAGATGACATGATAGGGGTGGGAGATATGGTTCTTTTAGAGCCACTTAATGAAGATTCGTTCATCAATAACCTGAAAAAGCGCTTTGATCACAATGAAGTATATGTGAGTATTTGTTAAGAACTAACATCCTATGGGGAGCTGTGTTGTCATTCTTAAGATATGTGTTTATTTATAAGGATACACATAGACTGAATGCCTGAACATTATCTATTGTATTAGGCTTGTGTTAAACCTTACTTATGCTTTAGTCTTTCCTGTACTGCATTGTTTGCATTTGATCTTTCCCATCTGGGGTATTTTTCCTTTTTCTTTTTCCCATTGTGCGACGTGGGGAACATCTGATTTTCATAAAGAACAGTTTCAGAACTGCTGCTGACAATAACTTTGATATTGCTGTTGTCAGAGGACATTGCAGTTATAAATAATTCACTTACAGGGAAGGCACTTCCAGGATGTTAGAGCAAGTTGAAGTAGAAACAATACATGCTTGGAATATACTAAGGCTAACTTAAATGCTGCCTTCTATCTTTAATTTTCAAAAAGGTTATGTGTTTTTATTTTAGGATGGTTGGGTTTTAAACGAGATACAATGAGCTTGGATATATGTGAATGTAATCAAAATCTTCAGGCATATTAATCTCTGAGTGGCGATCAACAGGAGAGATGTTGTGAACTAGCAGCAGAAACACAGGCAGGGAATGAAGAGAAAAATTGTGATTCCAGTTAAACCTTTTATTTCCTGTTTCATCTTTGTTCCATTTTTGCTAAAATGTGCACAGTATTGTATCTGTTTTACTGCTTGTGCTGTGTGAACTCAATGATTTGTAGATACTTTCCAAGGCTGCTGGTGAAAGATAGGTCTTTTAAGGGAAAAGCAGTAATATTTAAGCCAAAGCATGGGTATGATCTGCAAGCAATTTTGTCTACAGCTTATTGCAATCAAATATGTGTTCTGTACTTAATTATGGTTTAGCCCTCCCCCACTTTTAATTTTCATTGTGGTTATATTTTTCCTTCCTGCTAAGCATTTGAACCTTTGTGGTTCCATTATACCTTCTCCTTTCCATCCTCCAGTATGGGAGGATCTGTTTGCTTCTGCTATCCCTTAGTTATAGTCTGTGCTTTTGTACTTCTGCTATTCATTGTATGTCACATCTTTCTTCCCAAATAATTCTCCTGCTCAGCCATGCCTGTTCCCTTTTCTGTAGGTTAGGTTGGTAATACACGATTGCACCCAACTACTATTGTATCACCTCCCCCAACCTGCTCCTTCAATGTGGACTGACAGTGAAATTAAATGGAAAATTATAGTAAGACAAGGACTCTCTGTATCCATTAAAAGCTTGAAGAAACCAGAACAATCTGTATTTGTGGAAAGATTTCTTCCACAATGCTTAAAAAAAAAAAAAGTCTTCCTGATACCCTTGAGAGTTACATTTGGAAAACTTTGTGTCTTAAATTTTCTCTCTTCCTTGAAGATGTGTTCTGTTCCCTATTGATAACCCTTCAGTGTTGATACAGGCAGATAGATATCAGACTTCTCTTTTGTGCTCTTTCTTCCTGGTTCTGGCAAGTCCTCCATCTTCAACAGCTGCAGGGGCTGCCTCTTCTGGGGTTCAGAAGCTTTTTCTTTCCAGTCAGTGGCTTGTATAATTAACATGTGCCACATCACTTTTAGGGTTAATGCTATATTCCTAATGCCTCCAGTAAAAGTGGGTGATAATGAATCATCACATTTCACTTTAGTTCAAGAAAGTATGAAGGAAAAGAGAAGGAACAGGAGCTGTGTGCCTAGAGATTAAAGAAGAGAGTGCCACCCTGCCCAATCTTTGGGTCATGTTTGAAAGTTTTGCTTAAAGCATTGAGGATACAAACCTGTTCTGTGAGGGCGCCCTCAACTACGCAGTCTCTTAAGAATGATGGCTGTAAATCATATGGGAGTGGATTTCTCACATATGTTTTTTTACTGTAAACCACTATGGATTACGAAGTATTTAATTACATGTTTCTGCTTAATTCAGGCTGGATAGTTTTTTTCTTGAAATGCATTGGTTTGAATGACAAATGGGTATTGTGTTTTATTTTTATCTGCTATTATGAGCTGGCTGACAACTGTGTTCAAACACACAGTTCTTTGAGACCGTGACAGTGAAGTATGTATTTCCCCAGTTTTCGATTTGGCTGGGCCTGGCTCTGACCTGCAATGTAATTAGCTGTATTGTGTGCTTTGGTAGGTAATACAACGTATCACTTTTCTCTAGCAATGTAGAATCCCTTGCCTTGCAGGTGGGAAAGCCTAGTACTTAAATGTGCTCTGTTGAGACGCTGCCAAAACCAAAACATTTTTTTTACTCCCTTAATCACTCCCTTGTAGTTTGTTGTGCTACCATTTACTCTTTTTATCTCCAGGTTTGTTTGATCATGTGATTCATTTTTCTTAAGGTCTTACAAGTACTGTTTGTGGATCCACAATATGAAGGCAAAATATTGCAGATCTTTGCAATTATTAACACATTCACTACATCAGTGGTGGAAATAATAGATGTTTATGCCTGTGCCACGTGCTGCTACCAAGTATGTACGTTACTTGGTTTGGGATGCTGCATAGTTTTATTTACCAAATTAATTGAGGAATATTATCTCCTTTCCATACCAGTTGTGTTCTGCTGCCCTGCAAATTTCATGCCATTGTTTCATATTTTAGGAAACTTGTAAAACAGTAGCACTTGGAATGGTGCTCACTATACCAACCACATGAATTCTCAAGTGCAAACTCTTCTCTATCTTCTCCTTATTTCCACCAACTGCCCAGTTTCACTCACGCCAACTACACTTTGCATTTCTAGTTTTAGCCTCTGGTGAGGACAATGAAGCCCCTGTTACACCTGGAAGTAGTTCTTGTTTTACTATGTAAAATCTGTCATTTGCATGCTATCCCAGAGAAACCCAGTTTCACTATTAAAGAGCTACTGTTGGTGCTCAATTAACTGAGATTGCAGATTTCTGCAGCTCCTAAAAGCTACATACAGAAGTTGACCTCTCAGGGTCCTTTTGGAGGGCAGTAGGAATGGCCCTTTAAATTTGTCCTTTAATGGCTCATCTGTGGGCTTAAGATCATCCCTCATGTCAGTGCTCCATTCTAGGTATTGCCAGGAGTTGTATCCAAGTTTAAAGAACAAAGTCAAACTGAAGCCCTGGGAACACATTGAAATGTTTCTACACTGATAAACCAGGCTTACTCAACATTGGTTTCTAAGCAGTTCCCTGCAGACTGAAGGCTGTATCTGTGCTACATATGTTAGTTTTAAAATGGAGCTGCAGTTACAACCTTCAAAAGAGTTTGTTGTGGGGAATGAGACCTGTAATGTGGACAGCTTTGAAAATGCTGTATCACTGGCCAGACCTTGCATGATTGTATTAACTGGTCTTGGTAGGTAAATCAACAAAAAGGGGACTTAAAAGAGAGAGGGGGACAAACTTTTTAGTAAAGCCTATTGTGATAGGATGAAGGATATTGGTTTCAAGCTAAAAGAGGGTAGATTTAGACTAGATAATAAGGAAGAAATTTTTTCTATGATGAGAGTGATGAAACACTGCAACAGGCTGCCCAGAGTGGTGGTAGGTGTGCCATCCCTGGAAACATTCAAGGTCAGCTTGGGGATGGGCTCTGCTTGAAGATGTCCCTGCTTATTGTAGGGGAGTTGAACTGTGAGGCCTTTAAATATCCTTTCCAACCCAAACTATTCTGTGATTTGATGAAATGTGAGAGTCAGATCGAGCCATCAGTGAACAATGCCAAATTCTGTCCACATAGCCAAAGATGACAAGATAGTTGGGCTCATTCCACTAGAAGATTTTTTGTCTTTTCCAGTCTCTTTTACAGTTATGTTTGATGTTGGAAATCCCACGCCAGCTCCATTTACCCCTTTGACATTTTAGATCTACTCCGTAAAACACCTCTTGCAAAAGGATTCAGATCTGGATTCTCTGATGGTCCTTTTGTATCATCCCAGGCACGTTCACTGTAAGCCCTTTAAGAACATTAGCTAAGTTTCACGCCATGGTGCAAACAGGGCAGTAAGTGTACTCCTGTTAGGGAACAGACTATAGTTTGATTACCTGTTGTTCAATTTTATGTGTATTTGATGGAAAGTTTAATAGACTTGGGTGTTGTGTTACATACCAGAGTGCAAAGCTGGAGGCTGTGCCTATAAAAATAAGCATGAAGGCTGGTGGAGCTGGATTTTGGCCAAATATTCTACTAAAGACCATCAGATTCTGCAGTAATCTCATGCTGAGTGACTTTGAGGGGGGAAGGGCTCATTGGGTAACACACATGTGTTAATTGGAAATGGGAATCTTGGAGTTTAGTCATGTCTGGAAATGTCTGAGGTATGTCTGACCAAGAAAAATCTCATTAGAAAGCTGTAATTGTTTATTATATTGTTTTTGCAACTCTTAAACTTTTCATTGATAAAATCTGCATCACTGTTCCACAAAAGTTCTTTTCTGTAACTGTTCGTAACAAAAGCCCATGAGAGTTTTTTGTTAACTTTACAAAGTAAAATGTGGCTCATGGGCAATGCAGTTAGCGAGTAGAAAAAAATCCCACAATGTTGATTATTTGAAGGTTCCAGAGAGCAGTTTGTGCTGTTAAAATGTGTGACCTACAGACCTCATGGAAAACTTTAAATACATTCATAAAATTCAGTTTGTGTGTGACTGATGAATTTTTGACTGACTCTGTTGAACTTCCTCCCTTAACTTTTTATTTTATTTTTTCTAAGTTGGCTGAAATACGCTCATCCAATCCAGCTCAGCAATAATTTTTCCTTTGTATTTTGGGATGCAGTCAAATGGGAGAGGGGCATCTGTCTATATGTGTATTTACAGTGACTCATAATGGTAGAGGTTTGGGATAAAATGTGGTATATGTGTTGGTCTGAAATTTATTTTCGTCCTGGGTTTATTGTTTTGAGAGGCATGTGGAAGTGTCAAGGGAGGTGTGAGGAGTCTGGAGTGGAGTGAAGCTGCGTAGGCTCACTGGAGTCAGTCTTTAGAGGTCAGATACAGCTTTATTCTGCTGCCCTGCACATTTTTCCCCACAGTTATGTTGTTTCTTGAAGTCTTCCCAAATTTGCAGAGGTCAACATTTTGTTCCTTACAAGAAAATGTTTGTTTGTTTTTTGTTCTTACAGCAAAACAGAATCTTTCTCTGATGTCAGCGTTTAATTTGTATTTTCTGGTGTGTGGAGTTTGTGGGCTGCTTTGGGCAGAACAGCCTTATGTTACTGAACATTTGTTGTTTTATCACTGAAACATTAAATATTTGGCATTCCAGTGCAATAACTTGGTTTTATCTGTTTGAGGTACTATCGTTGTGGCTGCCTTCTGCTGGTGTGACCCTTGTGGGGTACTTGATTCATAGCTGTTTCCTGTTGATCTTTATTGTTTTAATATTCTAGGGGTAGCCTTTGTGTTTCTGATTTGCCTTTGCTCCACTGTGTCTCTGTATTATTGATTCATCCCTTTTTCAGCTACCTGACACTATTTAGGACTTTACTGAATTGCTGTCAAACGTAGTGGCTTTGATCCTGCTGCACTCATACCTGCTATTCCTGATGCTCCATTTGAAAGAACAGGGTACGGAATAGAATTATGTGAATGAGACCAATTGTCCTGGTCTGCATCAGCCTTGTGTGACCATCTGTCCATACAACTCCATTGCTGCTGTGAAGTGCAGAGCAGTGTGGTGTTGGAAAACACAAATGCAGCTTGCTGGAAAATTTTTTGCGGTAGTAGTGACTGAGTGCTTGTGGAAGTTCAATTCTCTTCTCAATTTCATTACCTTCTGATGTCAGCATGATCATGTTCTTCTCTAGTATGCTGTTGTTGAGGCCAGGCAGAATCCTTTGCTGGGTTTTGATGAGGGTGGTTGTCCCCTGTGGTTTTGGGTATGTCCGAGCTGCATGCATGTTGGTTGGTAGCAGGTCTGTGCCTTGCTGTTCCTGCAGCAACATGCAGAAGAGTCTTTCTTCCTGCCAGATCTGACCCTGCTCTCTTTTACTTTCATGTGTTTACTTGTGTTTATCCAGCAAGTCCAGCCTCAGCTGCTGGTCTTCCTTTGGGAGTTTGAGGAGTGGCAGGTGTGGTGACTGAGTAGTTTCTTAAAGGCAGGATGGTTTGAGAGCTGAAGGAGAGCAGCCATCCATCCGCCTGTGATGGGAGCCCAGGGGACCTGAGTTTCCTCCCATCTCCTTCTCTTCCTCCCTCGGGGAATGCCTATGTCAGTTTGAGCAATTTTCCCATCAGTGCCTCAACAGTTTTGCCCTTTGAGGGAAGCTACTGAGTTGTAGTAATAATATTGTTGCAGCTGCCACAGGCTAGGACCTTGAAGCCTGCTGCTTCTCCTTCAGATGTGAAGAAAGGCTTGTATGCCCAAGGCACATCTTTCCCTGTGATAGCTTGTGGCCTAAGAAGTATTCTGCCTCCCTGCAAATCTTGCCTTGCTTATTGTCTAGATAGAAATCCTGTGGGTCCTCTGGCCCTTCAAATCAACCTGCACTGGTAAAACAAACTCGATTACTCGCCCAGAGTCAGGAGTAAAGATTTTCACAGGCAGCGGGTTAGCTGCTTTTTATCCTTGAAGTGCTTTGTGGGAGGAGAGTTACTTATCTTAAGGCAGTGCTTTGTTTCCTTACCTTTTTGTACAACTCCCATGATGCTGAGCCCAGTGTTTGAGGCACTGATTTGTAGAGCCACATGCAGTATCTGCATAAAGCGGTAACAAAACATTAATAAGGATCATAGTAAATTTTATGCATTTGCTGGGCTACGTGTAGGGGACTTTGCCTTCCCTACACACTCTTTTTTGTCTCTCATGTGACACTGAAAGAAGTGAGAAGGTGTAGGAAATGCCTCCAGTAGGGCCCCAGGGATTGGTACAGCATTACCTCTGCCTCAAAATACTGTGTATTTCTCCACTAAGGTGTGATGATGGCATTTGGGGTATTTACTAGTGGTTTCAGTGCACGTTATATGAAGCATAATCATGAAAGAAAGACTAATGAAAGATTGACGAATTACGAAAATAGAAGCAAAAGTGTCCAAGTGCTGTAAAAACATTGTTTTCTCTCTGAAGACTTGTAGGTTAGCCTTGGCTGCAGCATGGCAGGAGGTATATCTCACACACCCCCCTCCATTTTATTCATACAGAAATAATTAAACGTTTTTGAATGAATGCTCTTGCTTATGTTTTCACCAATGGTTTCTTGACATAGACACACACTATCCAATCTCCAGCTCTTGCTTGCTTATGAAAACAATTCTTAATCTTTTGAAAAGTGGACAAGCACTGATGTTTGGGGGTATTTAAATGCTGTCTTGAAGATTTCTCATGTCGCCTTTGGATTGACTTCCTTGTTGCTTACTTTACAGGTTTTGCCTATAATTGCATCCTGCGTAGGAATTTTGTTTGTTTCTGTAAAAACATCCCAAGTAGTCAGTCAGAGAGGTGACCAGCAGAGATGATTAGTCTGCTTCATTAATAAGAGAGTCTGTCATAATGATCTTGAGGTTAGCAACAATATTCACTGAGCAGGGGAGAGATCTCTGTGCCCTGGAGAAACTCAGAAGAGAATCCCAATAATCTGCACATGTGCATCCACTTCAAGTACTTGCTTCAACTTGCTGTGTGGGTGTCTTTCTCTGACAGATGATCCGCTCTTACTTCAGGGCTCGGATCTAGAACAGGTTGCAATGTGATTTAGGGCTTGATCCTGGCCAGTGTGGGTTGCCCATAGCTTGTTCAGACTGCTGCTGTTTGCACAGGGACTTGCACGATCAAGTCCATATTGAAGAATATTTTAGTGGTGGTGTTGTACTCTTTGACATAGGTTGCCTTTGCCTTGGGGTACAGATGTGCGTTTCTGTCTTTGTGTGACCTGTGTGAGCTTTGTTTCTTGAGTCATTTTATCAGCCATTAATGTATTTGGTACAGGACTGTTATTTTGTCTCCTCTAGCAGTAAAACAGTTTTGCTTGAACTATGGATACTGTTGCTTCAGTTTTGTGTTTTCCTTTTTTTAATTTCTTTTGACTTCTTTTTTTTTCCTTTATTTCCCTTTCTCCACCCCCCCCCCCCCCCCCCCCCCCCCCCGATTTCAGGAACTCATCCACTGCTTTTCTGAGCAGTTTTTTTTACATTCCTTGCTCTCACATCCAGGTTTTAAAAGGCTGCCTTATCGTGGTTATTAACGGCATTAAGCACATGCAATAGTAGCTTACCAGGATTGGCTTTTTTGTCTATTGCAACATACAGACTTTGTCCACTATATTTCTGGGACCAAAATGCTATTGCCGGCAAGGTGGTCTTGAGCAAGAGAGTTTTCATCATCATGGAGAATAGGCTGTGTTTGTTCAGAAATCCAGTGATATATTTCTTCAGTCATACAGGTCAAATTATAAGGGACCACATCCAAACTAAGATGAAAAACAACATCAAGGAGAAGGAGAGGTTTTTCCATGTATATGTGTATATGTATATATATACATGTGTGTATATATATACAGAGAACGACTACATGTAAGAGTCTAGTTTGTGTTTTCAGTTTACTGCGGACTAGCTTTTAGTTCCTATTCTTTCCATTTGTTCTTTGGGCTCCTGGGGTTGTGTTGTGCCTGTGTAGTAGCTTGCAGAGGGTTCCTGGAGGCTCTGCTCATGCTCCCAGCTCACTGAAGCCCACAGAGCATTAGCCCAGCATTGGCTCAATGGGAAGTGCAGCTGCTTGGCTTGAATCACAGGTAGAGTTTACTCTGTATGTGCTGTCATGAAACAGTGCAGGCAAACCATGGAATGTTGCAGGATCAAATACTAGTTTGTTTGTCTTTTTCAAGTACCCAGCCCATCCCTCTTCACCAAGCAATACAAACACCTACCTTGCCATGCACAGGAATACGATAAATCAAAGCCCCCGAATTGTAAAGGGCTCAAGTGGTTTTGCTTTTAGTCTTCATGTTACTCTTCTCCTTCCTCTTTTCAAACATTGTCTCTTGCAACTTTATGTTTCCAACATGAGAAAACACAGTGGATCAGAAGCACAGTGAATTTAGCTATTTTATTGTGGCCAACCACAATATAAAACAAATTTGAGCACACAGCATGATTATTCAAATAATAGATGATATTTTAATAAAATACTGATCTAGCTGCTACTGTTTATTAAAATGGAAAACTTCATTATGGAATAAAGTTGCAGTGCTAGATTTGCCAGGTTCTGTTTGAGATTGAGTCTGTTCAGAAAACTTAGAACGTGTAAGTACAGGCTTCCTCTGCCATCTCCTTGACTTCAGCTGCTCTGAACATGCAGCAGCACACGTGCTTATGAGTTGGCAAGATCCAGAAGTGCAGTAATTCAGGCAAATAAAAAGGAAAATTAGTAGTATATTAGAAATATAATTTTGCATACGTCATGTGTAAGAAACCCCATAAAATCAAAACACAGCCCTCCCCTCCCATGAAAACAGTGCTGTGTAAGCCTTGGATCTTGATTCATTCCAGTAAAATCTAATAACACTTCTCTTTGATCTTTGTCTTTCTTTTCAATGAATTATTTTAGTGGCGTGATCTGAAACTATTCAAAGTCATAGGAACCCAGTACACTTGAGCATAATCATTACTAAAGAAATGTGCATTATGCATATCTGGAGTATTAAAATTGGTCTGCTTAAATGGAAGAATTGGTATTTTATTTTACTAGGATTTCTTTATTTTCTATTTCTGTGCCTCAGTGTTAAAAAAAATAAATAGAGCAACCTTATTTGCCTCCGGGAATTTAGCACACTTGAAGGCTACATTAGCAGGTGGGTGTATTACAGCAGGACTGACTTGTGTGCAGCAGCAGTTTCTCTGGATTGTTACAGGCTACCACAGATAAGAAGCAGGGTGTTTGTTTTTAGCAGAGCTGTCTGAAGGGATGTAGAGTACACTTCCATAAGGTTTGCACCAAATCTGTGTAGTTGCTTATGGATTTTAAACTCTGCAGAGATTGCCACAAATCCAGAAAAGCTTTTAAAGATACAGAGCAGGGTCTTACAACAGCCCCAGCTGTGCAGCTTCTGTGCTGCAGCCTCAACTGGTGTCCGCAGTGTTCCCTGGCTCCTGCAGATGTAACCTTCTCTCTTCTGGGCCCTTGGGGCATTGCAAGTCTAACTTTGACGGGAGGAAATGTAGCTTTATTCATATATTGTATCTCAGGGTGTGAAATATTCTCCCGTAACCTGTACTAGTGGTTTCCTAAAAGCTCCTCTTCTTGGGTTGGCTTGTACTGCTTCTTCCCTGTGTATCAGATTTCACTGCAGCTCTTGCACATCCTGGCTGCAGAGGTGTTTGGGAACCTCACTCTGGGCTCACTGGAAGGTTTTTTCAACCTCCCACCTGAAAATGTCCAGTTTCTAGCAAGATCTTTCCTCAGTCCTTGACTGGGAAGAGGCTGCTGCCCGTTATGTTTCTAGTGAGCACTAGGAGCTTTGTATCATCTTGCTATTTCAGGTCTCTTTTTAAGCCAGTCTGCTTGGCACAGAAGGCCTTGCAAGGTGCTTATAAGCTTGAAGTAGCACTAGTATCTTGCCCCCAGTTGGTTACATGGGCTTCCAGTCCTAGGGGAAGAAAATGGGTCATCAAAGCATCTTGGTTGTTGCATCTCCAACAGTACTTAGCAGTGATGTGTAACAAATATTAGCAGTTTTTCCAGTTGAATTGAGATTTGGAATTTTCCTCCTACTTGGGGTGTTAAGCCCTTTACTGAACAGGAGTGAGTTGTATGCGGTGTTTTGGTGGAGAATGCAGAATGCATTGCCATTTAACCTGATAGAAATTTGAATGCTCTTTTCTGCAGATGACATGTTAACCCATTACAGTGTTTCCATGCTACAGGACAGATGCACTGGTAAATGGCAGGTGAGAGGTCCTTTTGCTTTTGGTTCTGAACAAACACACCAAGGAGTCAAAATTTGCCTCTTTCAGTTTATGCAATAAAGTAGAAACTGGAAGGAAGGAGGGAATATTATCAAGAGTCTAATTAGCAAAACTTGAGGAGACAGCAGATCCTGTCCAAACTTGCATAACAAGGCCATGTTAAGACCAAGGAAGAAATCAAATCTCCTGACTACATTCTGTGCATTTATCATTGTGAGGCCGTTCCTCTGGGGTTTCATTTTTGTCCTTAAACAGGGAAAATCAAGAATCTCTTTTGTCCCTGGGGTGCTGTGGTATGGTCTCCCACTACTCTTGGGCATTCTGCTTTCAGCAGTGGAATATTTCTGTGCTTGTCACTTGCTCAAGGATTTAAACCATTTATTTTGTTTGTTTATAATAGAGTTCTGGTGGGAAGACAGATGTTATGTGGGAAAGCTATTTTCCGGATCTGTTTATCCCTGTTATGTGGACTCTCACAGACCACCAGTAGCAAGTAGCTACTAGGCATCAGCTTTGAGAGATTGGCATTTTTAGAAGAGGAAATGTATTAGTCCTTGTAAGCAGCTTTGCAACAAGACCTGTGATTTCTTGGTATGCGTTGGCTTGGTGTTTAAAATGGACAAGAGTATGTCTTTGCTTCTGTGTAGTCATTTGGCCTTTTGAAATATTGGTGTTTTAGGAAATGGTCTGTATTTGTTCACGTCTTACAATAAGGAGCTGTCTTGAATTTCCAAATCATGTTGTCTAAGCAATACTTACCTATGAAGAGATGGTTCTAAATACATCTCATTTGAATGCCTGTATTTAAAATTAAAAAGCAAGGTTTTGACTTTCACTCAGCTTTCTAGACCTTGACATCTCAGGATACTTCAAGGACCTTAGCAATTAAATTGTATGCTATTATGATGGCAAAATAGGGGCAAAGTCTTTGTGTTCTGAAGAATTCATGTTTCGAAACATAATCTTCAGGATTTGGCCTTCATCTCTCTTCTGCTGATACTTTCCAACACTGATTTCACAACAGGCTGAATTCACAAATTCCTAAGAATTAGGAGGAAACAAGTTAACATATTAATGTTTTATCAGGGAGGAGTCCTAACGGAGGTATCAAGCACTTGGGAAGACTAGAAAGCTTCTTACTCTTGGGCATCTATTTTTCTTGCCAAGAATCTTTAGACTTGCAAATTGCCAAGGCCACATGTGATGAGAGAGAGCAAAGTAAACACTGCAGAAAGGCAATTTTTACATTTTCATCCTGTTCAGCCAAAGAGATTAGACATAGTTGGAAAACGCTTTCCTCCATAGGGGGGGGATGACCACAAAACTAGAACAATTTTGCCTTTGTTCGAAGAACGTTATGTATAAGCACACGCTGCAGTTTGTGTTTAAAAGAAGCAAAAATCTTAAATATTTTGGGGTTGATCTCAACAGTCTGTACCTGAAAGCCTCTGGGGGTGCTACCCTCCTGTGGTGCGAGCCAGATTGGAGCTGTCCCTCCAGGCTTGCTCCCCCTCACAGCACTCAGAGCTGGTCTTTGGGGTGAAACCAGCCCACCCTAGGGTATTGGCTCTGTTCTGGGCCTGAATGCATGGCAGGAAATGTTTTGAAGAAGGTTTCTGGCCAGTTGAAGGGAGCGGAGAAAGTATGTGTTGTTTAGAAATGGTGAGTCTTGAGCCCAAATGGGTGAAGTGCTGTTTCACCGTAGCAGTGTCAGCAGTGGCTGCTTCTGATTTATCCTCTGAGTAGTAAACACTACAAAGATGAACTACGAGAGTCTCTGGAGGCCTCATGCCACCTGTTTTGTCACTGCAGTCTGGTTTGTTGCATTGAGTTTGGAACAGAAAATGCCATGTGAGCTCACAGCTTGCCTGTGTATATGCGTGCTATGGGAAATAGGGAATATTGCTCTCCTCGCTTTCTGCTGAGGACCAAATTTAGTTAGCATTTAGCACGAAATTGCTTTAGACTTGAAAGTTAGATAGGGAAGAGTTGCAGCAATTAATATTTTTTATTTGTGACTGCAGCTCTGATGGTAATTTGGTGCTCTGCTGAACTCGTTGGTCAGTAACTTGGACTTCTCCTGCCTCTCCTCCCATTTAAAAGTGCAAATTGCAGCATTTTCCTCTAAGAAATGTTGTGGGGAGAAATCCAAATAGTGATTGTGAGGTGCTGAGGTATCACTGCACAGAAGGCATTTAAAATCATAGATCACTGTAAAAACTATTGGTTTTTTTTCAATAGTCACTGAAAATGTAATCCAGCTAATGGGAACCTATGGCTTTTGTGTACAGCTTTACATCTCCCAGGGAGCCCTGGTTATTGGAAAATTGTGTTTCATCGGGTGTTATTTATTTATTTCGTGGTTGTTGAAAGGGATGCCCAATACTGGAGGTTTTGTTAATCTTTAGTCAGTATCTGCAGGCAGGATGGGGATGGGGTCTGGGCATTTTAGATGCAGTTCTTGCAGCTGGAGGGAGGCATAGAGAGCTGTGGGGCACCTGGCAGTAGGCTCGACAAAGATAAGTCAATTGTGTCACGTGCAGACATGGTAGTCGTGGTTCACAGAGCTGGTCTTCATTCAGGTCAGCAGTGAATGGGATTTAACACAGTAAAACAGACGGCTCCTTCTGCTTTCCAAGGGTAATGGTGAGCATGTTTAGAATCTGGACATAAAATTTATGCTTTGCATCTGCTGAGGAGCCGCGGTAGGACTTTGTCTGACTTGGACCCTGACCGTAAATCTCTCTTTTGATGGAAACTTGTCAGAGGCTCTTAACCTTCAGGTTTCTTCTCTGTAAAGCTGTTCTGTGCTCAAGGTTTTGATAAGGTGTCATAAAGTTCCTCCTTGGGTAAAGGAGCACAGCATTGCCTTATGTGATTTTGCATGAGTGCCCACGGGCTGCAGCAAAACTTGTGCGACATTTGCCATGCAGATGGAGTCAGTTCTTCATGAACATCTGTGTCCCTTTTCCTTTCCCTCCCCCAACTGAATTAGTCACAGAAATATAGTATGACTTGGCTTTCTTTTAAAAAAATGTTCATAAGAGGCTTTCACTTATGTAGAAATAGCTTCTCGGTACCCAGCAGTGATTATTGAGAGAGATCTAAAAGGTATTACAGAGTGTATGTATATACTTTTTGCTACAATTATGTGCTTTTTTGTTTAGGGGTTTTTTGTTTGTTTGTTCAGGGGTGGGGTTTTTTTTGTTTTGTTTTTTTTCCAGAAGCACTGAATGGGCCAACATTACATAAGCAGCAAAAGTATGTTAAAAAGAAAAATTCATGATAACTTTTTTTCCTTCGACAGACATATATTGGGAGCGTGGTGATATCAATAAACCCCTACAGATCTCTACCCATTTATACTCCAGAGAAAGTGGAAGAATACAGAAACCGAAACTTTTATGAACTCAGTCCTCACATGTAAGTACAGCAAAGAAGTTTTAGTTTTCATTCTGTCCTGGAACAGATGGTACCAGCTGTCTCTCCCCTCAAAAATCTGTTGATTAAAGCGAGCAAAATGAAAATCACACCACCACTCCCACAAAATGAGTTTTTGTTAACTCATCTATATTTTAAATTGAATGAGTTACTCTTTCTCTTTCATGCACTTGGGTTCTGGTATGTGCATTTCAGAACATTTTCCCCTATTGTTAGCTGTAGCCATTATTACTGCATTGTAAAGTAAGCAGTATGTTTTTCCAAGGAAATCTGTTTCTTTTAAAGTCCAGACTGCCTTGTGAAATCCTCTAGGTGTTAAATCTGTTTGAATCATATAGTGTTACTTTTGATATCTGAAACTTTTTTTTTTTTTTTGCATTGCACAAAGATAAATGGAAAAGAGCCTCATGATGAATGCAGAAACATATTGGACGTGTCTAAATGGTGACTGTAGAAAAATAAAAACTTGGTCTTCTCTGTGCTGGGTGGAAATAAGCTCCTTCCAAGAGGACAGCCAGAGCACCATAAACATATAATGCAAATTGCAAGGCTAAAATATATGGCAGAGTAATTGGTCAGAGCTGTTGAGAGTCAAGGAACATGGTTAAGCCCTGTATATAATAGTACAAGACGTTGATTACAGGTGTGAATGGTATGGATGCAAATGAGGTACTTGAGCTTCAAGGTCTGTATGTTGCAGTGATCATTTTATCTTGTCAGGCATTGCAGAGGTGAGGTTAAAGCCAGATGCTCCTCTCCTCTGCATGACATTAGGATAAGAAGTGTTTCCAGCTTGTTGTGAGGTTGCACCTGACCTTGCAGCCACAAATTCAGGAGACTGACTTGAACGAACAGATAAGTGCCTAAATATGGCCATAAATATATGCATCTTCCTTCAGTGTTAGCTTTTATGTTAAAAGAAAACTATGTGTGGAAATAGTCCTGAAAGTTATTTTGCTCTGATTAATTTTTTGCCTTAACACTTCATTTGTAACTTTTCCACATGCGTTGGCTGAAATGCAAACAGCCCACTAATGAGATTGAATAAGCTTCTGGTAGTTCTTGGACCTCTTGGATCTGAACTCTGGCTATGTTCAGGTTTTCTTTCTTCACAGTTTCGTTTAGCAAGGACAATTGCTTGTTGACACAGTTCCTTGCTAAAAGAACTTTCTGCTCTGCTAATTTTGTTCAGCTGCATAAAATTTGCTGTCAAATGATGGAGTATTTTAAAAGTAAAATCTAGGAGTTAAAGTTTGTCTGACATTCTGAAAGTCAGTCCTATGTATTTGGTTACATTTTGAATCAAGTACATAATAATATATCTATTTCCACATTTTTCCATCTCTCTTGAGACATGGTGTTCCAGAACAGAAATGGTCAACAATCATTTTTGTGTGCATTATGAGAGTCTTCGTAGAAAAATATTTCATAAACATCATTCATCACTAATGAAAATAATTGTATGGTCAGGCCACTGTCTCACAACAAGAACTTCTGGAGTCCAAACACTAGAAATCCACTTTAAGAGCAGGAGATTGAACTAAGAAAATGTAGACTTTTAACATGTCAGGAGGTCTCTCGACTGCATGATTGTAGTAGATTTTCCTTATAAGTTTGGATGGAGTCCCAAGTCAAGAAAAGTGTAAGCCTAATTTGTCTTGGATATATATGATCCCTCCACAATTTTTTTTTATTTGATATTTTTTTCTGTATGAAAATTTTGTCTTCTGACACCTGCTATGTAGACAAAATATCTTTAAAAAGGATTAGGCAATAATCTTTGTTATGGTTTCTTTTACTGATACAGTATTTTCAAACTGTAGAAATATAAAATTATCCTACTTTATGATGACCTTGCTTCCCTTCTGCCTGTAGATGCTTATGGGATTTGCAGATTCAAGACTCACTTTAGTCTCTGCTAAAACTGGTAAACTTGTCACCATCTTTAAAAGATATTTGGAAAGTATTGTAGGTGTATAAAATAAGTGCTATGTAGGCTGCCTTATGCCATCTCTGACAAGCCTAAACAACTTTTCATCCCCTTTATTATGTAGTGCTTTGTGCTGTGCTTAAGGATTCATGCCAATGCAGTTATTCACTCTGTGAAGGTGGAGCTGGTCCTTGAGCACTGGTTAACAGGCCATGAGCACGGAGAGTGGCCATGGAGTCCTGCTGGAGCCAAGCCTGGGCTGTTCCCCATTGGGGTGCTTGCCTACCATGCTGCTCAGTACAGACTAGGAACTGGGTTTGGGACAGAGCTGGCATCACCCCATCCTTGGAGCTTGCAGCTAATTCTAGGGTTGACTGCTCTGGCAGCAGCAGGCCACTGCTAAAAGCAGGGTTCAGGTGTATCTGGGGTGGTTGCTGCACTTCCACAGGGACCTTGCAATCTTCAAAGTGGTTTTTTTTTAGCTGCTCAGGAACTTTAATGAAGAGATGCTGTGAGACAAATTGTAATTTGTGGTATTTGTTCTGCTGTGGGGGTATAAAACCCCACATTGATTTGTGGAAATGTACATACCTACTTTTCTTTGATGTGTAAAGCTCCACTGAGCCATTCAGAAGTATTGATTGTGGCTAAGCCCACTGCCCCATTCAAATGTGCTTTGGGAAAAGACCTTAGATTCTTGTTATGTGATCCTGAGCAAAGCAAAACTCAACTGTTTATAAGGAAACTAATGCTAATACAGCCTAGAAAGTGTGTCTAGAAATAAAATTTTATGTAGCATGTTTATTTCAATGTCTCTTTTGTACAAATAATGATTTTGTGACTACTACTGGCTGGAAAAACACAGACAACTAACTGAAAAAATTTTTTAGCAGTGGTGTGGTTTGAGGTTCCTACAGAAACCAGGTCAGGTCAATGTGGCACTAAAACTGTTCTGTCAGAAATAGGTGTGCTGTCACCTGTTGGCATGAGAACCCATATTGCCAAGTTTAGGAACCCCAGGTTTTAACTGTCAGTGTCTCTAGAGCAGTCTGCCATGGGACATTCCTGCAGCTCTGGCTCTGTGTAGGAGCTCCAGCGAAACAAGGAGCACAAATCCTGTTCTGCTTATTTTCCAGTAGTTCTGTGTGACCTTCCATCTATGCTTAAGGTACACGTGTGTGTTCCAGTGTGATGCATTGATTAGGGAGGGTGTGCTTGAGAATGTCAACCATCCCAGTTAAATGGCAGACTTTGTGAGCAAATGAAAACAAAAGGAAAGAGAGAAGTCTGTAATGCCATGAAGGAAATCCATACCTGGGGTTTTTTTCCATACATGGTCATTGAAGGAAACGGGGGAGTGAAAAATCTGTTCACGTGTTTTCTTCGCTCTAATCTGAAAGGGGAGGGAGGGAACACCTAATCATCTGCTCTGTGTTTCCTCAAGAGCGTCTGTGAGAGTGATTGACTCTTTCAGTGACGCCAGTTAATACTTAATTGCAATGTTTGGACAGGGCTGTGTTTTTTGGTAGGGGTGGTGTCTTTGGTTTTTTGTTTTTATATTTTGTATGTTGGGGTTTTTTTAATGATCTTTGGAAACTAGAGTAAGTCCATAACCACACCTTGAATGGGCAGCCAAACTGAATTTCTGGGAGAAAGTTTCTGGTCAGGTGATTTTTGAGTTACCCTTGATAAAATTTGATCAAGAGATTTTATTTTAGTAGCTTGTTCCTCTCTAAATACACTACTGCACTACTGTTGTTGTGGCACTGTGTAATAAAGTGCTACTTCTCTAGGTCTCCTGGAATGCTTGTTTTCAGTCTGTGGCTATTTGCATAGCTGTAATAGGAAGTTGACCAAGCTTTTTAATTGTTAGGTTGTTGGGTTTTTTTAATGTTTTCTTAATCTTGCTGGTTTTGTCTTTATCTGCAAGGCAGGATCAAACTTGTCTCTGACTTGACAGGGCAGAGTATGACATTTCAGTGTTCAAACAGTTTGCTGCTTGATTTGTGTAGTCCTTACACTTCTGTTCTGCTCTCTCAGTTGATGTAATTACTCCTTCAGTTGATGTAATTGCTGCTTTGCTTACCTTGTGGGTAGGCTGGTCATGAGAGCAAGCCACGCTGTCTATCTTGCTATTTTACATTGATTTTCACCAGTGACAAAGGCAGCTTTGAAGTGAATGCAATGGGAAATCAAATAGATTATCGTACCACATATTTGTAATCATCAGGCTGTATCACTTTCCTACCAGTGACAGATTTGCTCGAAGGGCTTGCAGAGTAGGTGCTTCCATGCATTTCCTATCCTGACATGGGCTCCTGGCTACTAGCAGCTCTCTGTCCCTGGGAGGTCAGATGGCATGTGGATTTTTGCTCCCCTTTATGTTTGAAGATGCCTTATGTGCTTGCTCTAGAAGAATCACAGCTTAGTTTGAGTGACAAAATAAAAGTGGCAGCTGTATTGCTAATGGCAAGCTATAAGCAAATAAGAGTTCAGTCAATGTGCTTTTCTTTTTTTTAGCTATGCACTGAAGTGTTTATGGTGGATAACTGGGGCAGCAGTAAAAATCTGAAGAAGGGTTTTATCAGAAGTCTATTGAATTTCACTTAGGCAATTTTGCTGTATGTTTTATTTACTTGTTATTAGTTCTTTTAAATCAGACAGTTCAGAAGAGAAAATAGTTTGCATGTAAAGCTTTCAAATTTAGAGAGACTTAAACTTTTGCAGGCAACTTCAGAAAACCAGCTTGCCTTTATACAGAATACAAGCACAAATCTATCAACCTGATATTTGTTAAAATGCAAGAATAAGGAAATTATTCATGTTCCCCATTTCAAGGATCATTATAAAGATAATTACTGGGACAAAACAGTATCTTGTGGGTATCTGCGATTACTCTGACAATACATACCGTTTGCTGTTTCCTTTTTAAGTTTTGAGCCAATGTGAGTGGTGAATATAGAAGTTATATTTTTGCTTGTGTTTTGTTTGTTTGTTTGTTTTTTTAACTGGTGTTCCAGGGCAAATATTTTTGTCTGAAGTGTATGATAAAGCCCTAGCTGTGAAGGACAGTTTTAAACTATATGTAAAACTAAGCTTTTTCCATAGGTAGCAGGGTTGTAAGATGCATAGTAGCTGTATTTATTTGTTGAGAAAGGGGGTGGTGGGGTGAGAGCCTGTGACATAGTTAAGTGTTCTTCATTGCTCCAGTATGTTTATTTTAACATTTCCGTTTGTGCTTTCTTAATCTTCATTTGCCTTTTTTTTTTTTTAACCAGCCCCTCTGTAGTATTATTCACCTTGCAGTACCCACTTTTTAGAGACATTTTTCTTCTTATTCCTGCAATTCCTGACTTCTCCAGAGACTCAGTCTTTAGATTTGCTCATGTCTTCTGCTTTCAGAAGAGATCTGTAGTTGAGGGGAGATGATAATTTCAGAGGTTAGTTTGCAAAATTAACCACTGGGCAAGGAGGGAACATCTATGACTGATAGATATCATAAATAGCAATTAGGGAGGACTGTCAGTACCTAATTGTTAAGCCCATGCTAGAAATGAGTTGAAAGAAGAAGAGGGTGGAAAAAAAACCCCTACAGAGAACATTGGAGTCTTATTTTGGCCGGGGTCAGGCTTATTGCTCTTGTAACCTCTATAGTGAGGCAGGACTGGATATGGTGTATCCATGAGTGTGAGTCCCTCAAGCGTATAAATGAAAAGGAGCTGAAGCATCACACTTTGAGTCAGAAGGACTTTGTGCCTGAGAAGAGCCTCTTGTCTTGCAGTCTGCTCTCACACCACCCATGGGATGCACAGTTTCCTACATTTTGCACGTGATAGGAGACCTCAGAAGTCCTTTTGAGAAAACAAGAGTTTTGAGGAGGGCAGTTATTATGTGGCCATATTGAAATGGCCATCTGATTCTCTGAAGAGTGTTTTGGAAGTGATTTGCCAATTTGAATGCCTAGGGTATAAAGCAAGATTTCTCTCACATACAAAAATAAATTTAGCTTTCTCCTGAAATTTGAGCAGGGCTGTTTTAGTGGGTTTGGATAGCACATAATGCAGCCATCTTGCCCCAGTGCTCCAGAGGTGGACATAGTCTTATTGACAAGAACAGTAGTTGCTTGTTTGCTGCTGATCTTAGATTGCATGAAAATTTGTAATAATGCAGACTAATACAGGAACTGATTTATAGCAGGATGTGTGGCTGTAAGAAGGTTCAAAAAATGTTCCCAACACCCAAGAAGTATAAACAGCCTGAAAAAGCAGTGCATGGATGAATGTTGTGCTTTATTTTAATTTTTAGAATGGTCTGGAGTGACATTTAGACTGGATTCCAAAGTTTGGTGGGATGAGCCTTTCCATCCATCCTCTAAGTAGCGCTGTCTAAATTAAGACATGAAAAGGCCCTTTAAATCCTTTTTGTGTGGCACTGGTGCTGTCATTCTTCTGTGAGTGTCTGGGGCATGGGATGTCCAAGATGAGAACATACAATGCCGTGTGTAGCTGCAGAGCTGTTGCACAGGTGGGGTGGAGCTGCCAAGGCTGCTTGCACAGGCTGTGTGGAGTCAGGGTGGATTTCTGTGCTCCTGTGGCATTTAAACACTTCCTAGGCTAGGAAGGAATATATATAGAGAGAGACTACAGGGGATATAAAAAGAATCAAGACAAAACTGTCTCCCAAAATACCCCAGGAGATGGAGCATACTGACTGCTTCTGGTCTCAGCCTCCTGCATCTCTCGGTCTTTTGAAAGCTACAGCAACATATTCTGCCATGATAAAATTATTCAAAAGCACCGAATCCACTGGCTCAGAAACCATTGGAGTGTCCATAGCCACAGCTCCTGAGGTCCTGCTGCCAGACATCCCTCCTCTTGGGGCAGGACCCACCTGGCTCCAGCAGAGCCTGCTCATCCATCAGTTTCTCATTTGGGGAGTTGTGTGTGGTCCTAGCCAACACTCATGTGACCAGTGGGCTTCTTGAGGGAGCTTGCAAAAAATGCAAGAATTTGGGTACCTTTAAAATGTAGTGAGTTTGTAAGGGAAACACTTAAGATCTGTTCCAGATGCTTCTGTAACTTGATAATTTTTGTCATGGTGTATAAGGGAAAATAATCTTGGAGCATCCTTCATGAATTAACTGCTGGCTTAGAGCCTCAACAAAATAACTTCATTTTCAGAACTGTTTTCAAATATTTACTCATACCTCTGTACACAGCATAATTCACATTTGACTTCAGTCATGTTGGGGATTGAGAGTCAAATGTTTTTAGTTATCTATGATGATCTCTCTCTTCGTTTTTTTTTTGCATGTGAGTGTATTTGTTACAGCCTGTGTTTATTTGTAAGCATAAAAAAGTTAGGTGTTTGGCTAGATTATTAAACCAAAGATAGTTAAGAAAAAAAAGTGCCTTAATATATATTGGAGATGTGTGTAAATGCTTCAGTAGTCTAAACTAATGGTGACTTTTTTGCCAGATCCCAGTTCTCTCATTTTCCTGGAACTGGATTGTTCTGTCTAGCTTTCATATTATGCCATTGATATTTTTAGGATATAAAAATGCCGAGGGTTTTTTTTTTTAATTAATTCACATTTTCACACAGTGTAGAATGTTTCAATAGCTTCATTTTTCTTTTCATAAGAATTTTGGGGCTTTTTGCACTCTGAAATGGATGAGTCGAACTAATAAAGAGACACTGCTGTGTTTCGCTTCTTAAATCCCTCTGAAAAGTGAGGGCAGGTAGAGGTCCTGTCAAAAATGAGACAAATCCCATTTTATACATTGTGTGTACGTGGAGCAGAGTTTTCATTATGCCTCTGCTGCACTGGCAGCATGGTACTCTCTTAAGATCTGGGATTTCAAATTGCAATTAAGAACAGCTGTTGTCCTTTCAGTGGAAGTGTCTCATTGTGTTTAATGGTTGTCTTTTCTTTTTTTTTTTCCTTTTTTTTAAAAAAAAAGAAAAAAAACAAACCAAAAAACCAATTCAGAGAGCACACCAGGAAATGCCCATCTGCTCTGCAAGGAGCCTTTGTTGTGATTTTAGATACAGCATAAACAAGGTTAATGTTTAAAGCCCTTAGGAAACTTTAGTAAAATTGCAGATACTGTACCACATTTAGCATCAGATCATTTTCCATTCGTTCTCTTTTTATCAGCAGCATTATGCAAAAGGCTGCTTTTTTCAGCTCTGGGTACGTCATGGTTAATGTAGTTTGGGTTATTAAAGATAAACTTTTTCATGTTAGGAATCAGGAAATACACAGTCTTAATATTTACTGTCTAGCACGCTGAATAATCTTTTACTTATGTTTTGAACAGATAAGAGAGCTGGGATTGGGGTTTACAAACAAAGGTCTGAACTACAAAGACAGTGTAATTGTGGTCATTTCAGTAAATTAGTTCAAATCTGCATTTTTTTGTGCACACAGTTTGTTTTACGTACTACAGAAATTATTTTTAGTTGCTTAACCTTGTGGAGTTCAAACTGCAACTGATCATAATTACTCCAAGATGATTGTTTAGTGAGGATGTATCCACAGGATGGAAAAAACCATATGCAGATGACATCCTCCTTGAGCAACAGCATTCCAAACAAGGATGTAGGTGCAATACATTATCCCTGGAAATAGTCCACATAGGCTGAACTGAAGCCTCATGTTTGAGCAGTGTGAAGCAGTCTTTTCGTTTCCTGCTTTGACCATTCATAGAAAGATAATTTTGGACATACATTCACAAATCTCATTCACAAACTCGAGCAAATGCCATTTAATACACTGAATACAAACATTAGCTCAGTGTTGTACCTGAGCTAACAAGCTCTCAGAAGCTCAGATAAGCTTTAGTGCCTACTTTGCCTGTGGGTTCATGACAGGTATTTTATTTGGAAAAGAGCTGGGAGGCAGGAATTAAGTTGCGTAAGCCTTCTTAACTTCTTGACAAACTACTTGGTTTGTTAAGAGAACTTAAGAGTTACTTGCAAAATTAAAAAAGATTCAGTAACTCCTCCTGAGTAGAGTAGCAGCATAACTATGTCATTACATAGTGTTGACATTGCCTTTCAGATGTTTTCCAGATAACTGAATTACTTTTATTCGCAGTTCTGTCACTGTTGTCTCTGGTAAACTTGTAGGCTGCTGCATTCTAGTTTTTGTTGCAGAGCCTAGATTTCAAATCTGCTGATTAGCAACTTAGTTTAGCTTACGAATAGCTGCGAGGAGATGAGAGTACACCTACTGCCCCTCTGCTCTGCTCTGCTGAGCCCCACCTGCAGTGCCACATCCAGCTCTGGGGTCCTCGGCACACCAGGATTTGAGGGATGGTGCACCTCTCCTGTGAGAAAAGGCTAGAAGGCTTGGGATTGTTCAGTCAGGAGAAGAGAAGGCTTCAGGGTGACCTAATTGCAGCCTTCCAGTACCTGAAGGGAACCCACAAGGAACATGGAGAGAAACTGTTGACAAGAACATGTAGTAACAGGAGAAGGAGGAAAGAGAGAATGGTGTCAGACTGAAGAGGGAGCAGACTTAGATTAGATATTAGGAAAAAACTCTCCTGTGTGAGTGGTGAGGCACTGGAACAGGTTGCACAGAGAAACTGTGGATGCCCCATCCCTGGAAGGTTCAAATCTAAGTTGGATGAAGTGTAGAGCAATCTATTCTATGGGATGCTGTCCCTGTGCATGGCAGAGGGGATGGAATGAAATGATCCTTAAAGCCCTTTCCAACTCAAGCCATCCTGTCGTTCTATTTCTCTGGTACCGTGATATGAATTTGGTGGTGTGCTTGGGATTTTTTTCTGCTGGCAAACTGTTGTCTTCCACCACAGTGCATTGCACTAATGCTTAGCTGGCATCTCTTTACCTGTCTCACCAGACAGAACTATGAAGTCACTCCAAGATGTATCTTTTTATGTGAGATGTCATAGCTCTTGGGTGTGTGCTGCTTACTGGTGTTGAGTTGTGCTACAGTGTGCTATTGTCCCATGAGGTGAGACCTTTCAAAGCATGTCCCTTTCTATGAAGTGAGTATGTGAAACTACACACCCTACTTCGCTGATTTTCTCCCTCTGAGTACTGGAATGTGTTTCTTTACTTTAGAATACAGGAATAAATTTAGTTTTTCACTCTCCACTTAGCAAAGTAGAACAAGCTTATTTGGAAAGCACCAATACTTCTGCAGTAAAATTATTTGCAGTGAGAGAAGTCCCTGCACGAGCATGTGGTAGCAATAAACACTTAGTGAGGAAGACAAAACTTGACTTGCTGTATCTCTGCTGTCCCTGCATCACAAGGAAATTATTTATCCCTACATTCTGACTTCATGGTGATGCTTCTTAGGGCTGCAAAAAGAAAGCAAGATTTTCTATTTGCTAAGCAGGAGTATGTTTTCCTGAGGCAGAGACATAGAACACTGTGTGCTAAACATTTTTCCACTTGAAGTCATAAGAGCAGCACTCTCCTGTTCTCTGCCCCAGGAAAACTCCACAACCAATACAGCCCTATTGTGGTTTCATTTGTGAGATCAAGAAGTCATTGGTGTTTTTAAACGGAGCAAATCAGTGCTCTGCCACTGACTGGGACAAGCACAAACTATAAGCCCCAAAATGACAACCTATTTAAATAATAAATTAAAAAAGGAAAGGAGAAGAGTGACTAACAGAATATTCTCATCTGTACAGGAAGAGCCAAATTCTGCTGACTGTTGTTCCTCTAGTAGGGTTATAGGGTCTTGTCTTCTAAGTATCTCACTTAACTTGTACCCTGGGCCTGTTTTTTTTTTTCCTGAAGTAACCATGTGTAATTGTAAGGACCTGTATTTAACTACAATCTGTGTTTTAAAAATGAGGAATAATTGTTTTGCAGTGTTTTATTGAGGTGGAAAACGTTATCTGCAGCCACCTAAGGCAAGATGAATTATAGTTTTATTGGGGGAGTCCACTTATAGTGTGCTATTCTCATGCTGCAGCAGGATACTCAAAGCATTTCTTGTTCTGTGGAAAAGGATTTCTGCTATGTAAAATTTGGTCAAAGATGACGTGAACTAAAAATGTGTGTTTGACTAGTGAATGTCCCTGTGTTTCGGACATATGCTGTATTAGGTACAGAAACTAATTCAATTTTCTGTAAAAATATTGGGATTCTGAATATTTCAGCATAGAAAGGGAATAGCTGTTTTCCCCTGCTCCCCTTTTTCCTCCCTGTCCCATCAGCCCTTCATTTTCACATATATGCAAGAGCTCAAAGGTGCAATTCAAATCTACTACTGCATAGATGAAATAGTAAACTGGGATTTTAAACAGTCTTGTGCCCTCTAGTTAAACTCTGACAGAAGCCAAGCATGGCCAATCAGTTTGCACCTCTCTTCCCTTACTGTTCAGCTGTCTGACCTTGCTACTCCGTTTGAACTGGGGAAGTGGAATAAATCCTAATTTTCACAAGTCCAGCCTCCGGGACTGCAAAGCTTCAGAAGGTTCATGGAGAGACACTGATGCCATCAGCACTTTTGGTGTGCCGTGAAGCTGCTTTCCCTGCCCCTGGCCACAGGCTCATGGAGTGCAATATAGGGTTGGCAGTTCAGGGGAAAACCTGGGGCTTCTGATGCAGAATATGCTTACCAGAAAGCTTCAGCATACAGTTTTGCAGTAAAAACACTGAGTGTTAGGAGTTGGCTGGTTTAGGCAGTCATTAAATCAAGCATGCAGTTGCTGATTTATCTTAGCAAATAAACATCTAATTAAATACAGTTTTTGATAAAACAATAGAGAACACTTCCTGTACTTCCCTTCAAGGGGACATTAAAATTATTGGTTTTGTAAACAGAGATGCCTTTCCCCCCAAGAAGCTTGAAGTCCTTGCAGTGCATGTTACAGCAGACTAAGATTTGGTAGAGGTCTTTGTGACCATGTAGAAACTGGTTGGCTGCCTTGGATAATGCAGGCTGGTCTTTGGGGTGAATGGTTGTTCTGGTTACAAACTGTCTGGTAAATGCTGTGGAATTGGGAATTACTGGTTCATGCTAGACCCACAGGCTGAATGCTGGTATGGGTGAGGAGGAGATGGTTATGTGCCATCCAGCTGGCTGATCAAATTTCAAGAAAAATGGGACTAGTCAAGGGGGAATCCAAGCCAAGCTGCTCTTCTGAAAAGCAAGGAAATATTTGCTTCCCAGCCTTGATTTATGTGTATCTTCACTTTAACTGATGAGAACCTCCTCCAAAGAGGAGTTTGCTGTTTTAATTCTCTTCTTTAGGCAAACTAGGTCACAAGTTATACCTGTTGTTTGTGTGCAGCTGCAGGTGTTTATGCGGTGTACAGCTGGCACTGCTCCGTGTTAGTTTGATTTGGTGTGCCCTGGAGTACCAGTCAGCCTGGTGTTCCCTGGTTAGTGGGTCACCAGGACAGGAGAGACACTTTTTGGCTCGGTTATCTGCAGCACCAAGGCTCTGCCTGCTGCTCCCCTCTGCCACCATCTTGCATTATTTTGAAGGTCCCAACCTTTGGCCCACGCCCAGGTTGCTCTCCGATGGTCTGCTGGGTCTGTTTCCCTGCCAGCTGACAGGCTGAGCTGTTGAATGGGATGTGGACATGCTTACCAGGTTTGTTAAAACCTAGAGGGATTGTAGTCTGGATTGGGAAGTGGCATGGTCGTGGCTCAGCTACAGATCCTGCTTTGCACCAGTTAAAGGGAAATAAGGCAACAGCTGTGCCATAGGCTCCTGGTAAAAGGCAGTTCTTATTTTTCATCATACTAATGTGCACCTCTAAAAAGATTCCTTAGATGTTGTTGAAATAGTCAGAAAATCAATGGCTGCATTTTTAGCTCTTTTGTACAGTGCTGGGGAACGATCACTGTTGGTTAAAAAAAAAATAAATTTTTTTGGCTTACAGTAAAAGGAAGTGATCAAAACTGATAAAGCCTCCTTTGGAATGGAAATGTGTGCCATCCTGTGAGAGGGAAAAGGATCAGGCTGCAGTGAATCGTGAGGTTGTTCAGGCACAGTATTTGGGGAAGAAACATTGACTGAACCTCTCTGTAGGGAGGTTTTTGAGTTGAAGTCCATTGAACATGTCTAAAATCTGTGTCAGCCTAAGAAAGACAACATTTTCAGCAAAAATAGTTCTGTTTTCTTTTTGTCCAGACCTCAGAGTACTGGCCTAAAACAAGTCTTCTTCTAAACCTGCAGTGTATATATGAGTATCAGAGAGTGTATTGTATTCTCAGTCTACTGGAACAGAAAATAAATCTCCATGGCTTAATATTAGTCTGTGTATTGAAGTGTTTTACTCTTGAAAATCAAGAGTGCTTTGGTCCTCTCTCCCCTCCATTTTTCTCTCTCCCTTCCCTTCCATAAATTATGGCTGCTTCTTACAAATCAAATGAGCTGATCTATACAGCTTTGGGCTTTATTCTGCATCTAATAACGTCACAGTGGCTAATGTGAATAACAAAGCAGGAAGGCCTACGCAGGAGGTACCCTTCTGCTCTGTGTATTAGCCACATAGTATTGTTGATAAAACAGGTTTCTGTGCTCACCACCAAAATAAAAATGGAGAATATGAATAGGAGAAAAGGCTTTCCATCTGTCTTAGCACACCTCTTTATCCTGGTCTTTAAATTAGTTTTATTTTTTCCCCCCCGATTGGCATTATTTAAAGAGCAGCTGCTTGCCTGTGAAGGTCTATCCTAGCCTATGCTCCATCAATTCAGCTGTTACTTTATTCACTCCGGTGGCAGGCTAATCAACCTTTTCTTTTCAAGTGTGTTAAAGTGCTGAACATGAGACAGTTTGTAATTATGGAAAATGGGAGTACACTTTTTATCCTTAGGGCAATTAGATTAAATGATTCTGCACTATGAGCTAATACTATAAATAATCTCTTACAGTTGTTTTTCCTGAATGGTGAATTTTCCACTGAGCTTCAATGGGCGGGGGAACCTATATAGCAAATAGTGATGATTTACAATGTAAAGCCTCAAAGTGCATTACAAAATTTCCTTCTACTCTTCCCAGCTCAGGTTGTTAGGAATTTTTATATTCATACAAACTGGGATTCTGGTGTTTTCCCACTGCATATTATGAGACAAGGAAATAATTATTTTGCTGTTACCCTGTTACTGAGCACCTCTGTGCATTCAGAAAGAGAAGGAAGGAAATTAAATGATGCTCTTAATTAAACTTGAAATAAACAATATTTCATATAAAATTTATATTGAGTGTATGTACCATTTACATTTTACTGCTTTTCTTTTTAGTTTAGCATGGTATGTAGTCTGATAAGAACTGGCTTTTAGTATTCTGCCAGTGAGTTTAGACAGGGCTGGGCAGAAATGAACCCTGGTACCTGAGCAGTGGAGCCCTGGTAGCAGGGCTGTGCTTCCTAGGAATTGAAATGTTCGAGAGGAGAGGTTTTCCTAATTTTCTTTGGAAGTTTCAAATGAGTTGTCAGTTGCCAGCCAAGATTAAGCAATAGATGTTTTAAAGTGGGGACCAAGAATCTCTGAATCAAAGCAACAGCTGGTGAAGATGGAATGAAGTGAATCGACTCTCTTAGTGCGTGAGAAGAGCAATTGGAGGGAATTTAAAATAGTGTTAACTAATTACTATTAATTGAGAATGCTAAGGAAAATGAAAGGAAGAATGCAAATGATGGTGGAAAGAAGTACCTATGGCTGGCAAATACTGATTCTTGTGATTTTAGCTTAAAGGGAAAAGATGGTAAAAGAGCTCCTCCTGTGAGCTGAATTTCTGACAGTAAGAGGAAGGGTTTTATACCCCTGGTGTAACTGTGGGTGTATTTTGGAGTGTTCAAATGCAGCCCCTAGCACTTGGTGCTTGTTTTGGGGTGAGTGCATGGAAACCTTGCTCTTGTCTCTTCCTGACCCCAGATTTGTGTTTTAGAATAGAGATGCTGCTGAGATGTTGAAAATTGCCAGAGCCCTTTGGAAATCTCCCTTGGAGGCCTATGCTATTCCCCTTTGTTGGAAATTTTGGGTTAGGACTTTGTGACAGATCTGGCCATCTGGAGCTGGTGGCTGAAACAGCTGTGCTATAAAAAAGCAGAGCATTCTTACTGAGCTAGGTGTGGGTGTCATTTCAATTTCAAATTGCATCTATACTTAAGTCTTAGCTAAAAGAGAACTCCAGTAAATATTTCAGTGTTTGTTGTGGTAGGAGAATGTCATCTTCTTTTATGAAAACCTAAAAATCAAAGGAGAGCTTATTATAAGGTATAGTAACTGTCACTGCTGACACACTCACCAGCTAATTTGAAACACATGGTTTATAACTACTTTTTAAACTACAAACTATTCTAAAATTTTACTTTGGCTCTGTAATTGTGAGGTGCCTTGAAGAGCAGTATGTGGTTTAAATCTATAGTTGCAAATGTTGACTTTACAGAGCTGTGTCTCTTAATGTTGCTGAAAGGAAAAGAATAAGATTTCTTGTGGTCTATAGGCCATTAAAATGTGTTAAACTAAAATAACCTTAAATAAAATTATTTTTTAACAAACAGAAGAGCATGAAGTCATATTTTTTGGTTCAGGCAGAGTTTGAACTTGTTGTTGGGGTTTTCTTTTATTGTAGAGACACAAGGCAATAACAGATAGGAAGGACTGTGAGGTGTAATGGTGTGCTATGAAAATCAGTATGATATATGAATAGATCTATCTTTTTCTTTTAGATAAAGATCTTTGTTCAGACTCTGGCATAAATGTGCCTGATGCTGTTTATGCAATGCCAGAAAGACATGGAAATCCTAGTTGTTTATATAGTCTCTTGGTTATTCCTCCTCCAGCTGAATTGTTGGAACAGTGGTTGAAACATCAGTGATAGACTTTAGAACACTTCTACTAGGTAACTTTTGATAAGTACATATGCAAAACTTTTTTTGAAATGAGTGGACTTATTTTTTCTTTTGTCTGTAGTAGATAGTATTTGATATACTGGTGGAGTGCTAGGCTTTGGTGGATTGTGTAGATTGGAGGAAATGATAGTGTGTGCCAGATATCTCTGACTAGATTGGATCTAACCAGAGCTGGATTAAATTCCCCCACTCTTCTCCAATTTCAGAAGCCTCACTGCAGTATTAGACTCTCAGTTTCTCTGGGGAGGAAGGAGAAAAAGCATCATTTGGTGGCTTTAACTATGTAGTGCAGGCAGAGTTAATAAATACATCAAGCAGTAAAATATATTTTGACAGGGGATGTTCAGAACCTTAAATTCAGTGTCTTAGTCAAGATGAATGGGTACTAAGTTGATTAACTCGTAACTCAGTATATCAACAGAGAGAACACGTTCTCTGTGCTTGATGCAGACTTCATTTTCCAGTGTGAAACTACTGCCAAGAAAGTTGTTTCAACAGTGAAAAACTAGTTGATGGCTGAGATTGACTGAAGGACACCAGGTACGGAATGAGCCATCCAGTCTCGAAGTTTGAAAAGCATCTCAGAGTCTTATCTTCTTGCCGAAAGTCAGCTTCCTCAGTCAAACCTGTGGCAATCGTAGTAGTTAAAGTTGTCTCATGTGGCCCATGAATGCTCAGTGTAGTTTCATCCTTCTGCTTTTTATTTTTCCCTTGAAAAAAGGAAGCTAATGTGTGCTGGAATAAGCTTTTCTGAGTGCTGTACCTTGTACTCTTCAATTTACAAGTATATCTGCAGCAGCGTTCAACAAATATTATTAGTTTCCTAAATATGTCCTGTAAGGGAGTCTGGTAAAGTGTTACTGCTACTGTAGCTTGGATTCTGGACAGTAAAATGGATGCCAAAAATTGTATCATGGTCTCTCAGCAGCAGCAGACTATTATTTTTTTAGCTTGTTCCGCAGCATGTTGGCCACATCACAATCTGACTTTGTTGTAATGCTGAAAACATTACAGTCTGCTACTTTCTCGTAAACAGATTTTCACCTCCAGTTGAACCTCTTGAGTTCAAATGCTTCAATCACCACAGCAGTATTAAGGTTTCAGAAATCAGTCTTATTCACAAGTTCAGTGGTATATGTATCAAAAGGAATTAATGACCTTTGATGGTGGGTGTTAAGTGGATGGCCCAACCATCTGTGCAGAGAGAAGAATTGTAATTCAGTGCCTTGGACAAAGTGAGTTGGTGAGAAAAGCAGTGAGAGAGATGGAGCCCTGGGTGGGTCATGTAACTTGGCAGGCAGGTGTGCTGTAGGAGAGGGACACAGAGTGGGGGGGAATCAGTGACAAAAGCATCCTTGGCGGATACTAGAGAGGATGGGGAAGATGTTATTGTTTAGTAGCAAAGGAGTTGTAAGGTACATAATTTACCTATTTCCCAGCCTCTCAGAATACCCCTCACTTGGTACACTGGTCTCTTGCAGGGTGGTTGAGCTGATGACACAGTGAGACAATAAAAACAGCCAAGCAAACAAAACAACAACCCAGATAAGCAAATATGAGATGAGTCTAGTACTGGCGAGGGGTGAGGAAGTAGGAACTGGGGACATGACATGCTCTTCATAAATTTTTGGGGGAAAGAAGCCTGGAGCTAAGGGACAGTGGTAGCAGTAAGTATTACTATATGTAGGTTTAATATTTGAAGCTTTCAAACTGCAGCAGTAGGAGCCTCTAGAAAAGGCTCTCACTGCTTGCATTGTGTTGTTCGTGCTTCCCCTAACTGGTGTCATGACAAAGAGCTTGCTTTTCTATAAACGGGCCGTGTTTGCCTGTGAAAGCACTTTATGGCTACGTTTTTCAAAACAAATACTTGATCTGTTTGCAGTTATCAGCTGAATGCAAACTCCTGAACTGTTGTAGAATAAAGAATCAAGTTTCCAAGAAGTGCACTGAGCCTGCAACAATTATGCATTTTCTGTTTACCTAAGAGTTCAGTTCTGTTTTTCATACATGTTTTGTTTGCTGTAAATAATAAACAATATCCGCTTTTAAGTACATACAAACAATAAATATTTTACTAGATGCAGTAATCTAACAGAGCTCTTGGTGTCTTCAATAGATGTTGATTTCATGTAAAAATACGCCATGTTTGGCTATCAGATTTTTTTCTTTAATTGCGTAATGCTCATATGCCTTTTATTTGGATTTTGGTTTTACGTCCTTTTTTCAGATATTACTTACTTAAATTTTTCCAAGGTGTTTTAATGCTTAGTTTTCAGAGTCCTTATTCCATTAATTAAAAAACACACTTGAAAGAAAACCTTTGCTCTTTCTTTGTCTCAAAATTACTAGTAAAGAAAATGAAATACAGGTAAGACATCTGCATTTCTCCAGAATATATGTTTCTGCATGGCAGTAGAGCACATCTGGATTCCAATTGCAGCCCAGGAATGTCGGGGTCATGATGTTCCGAGCTCCAGGAAAAGACTTTTTGGTACAGGAAAGATGTTGGTTCTTATTAAATACTTTAGCTTCACTACATGATGTCACACACACTGAGGTAACAACACAGTTATTGGGAAATAATTCTGCATATTCATGCAAAAATCCAGCTGTACCCAAAGGCTTAAAATGCTTGGTGTTTTATAAGGTTGTGAGATTTCTTCATACTGAGTAGAAATTGCAACTTATGGTATTGTTAGTGCCCAGGATTCTGTTTCCTTTTTCTTAGGTGTCTTCATTCAGAATATGTCCTGCTGTGGCATTGAGATTTTTTCAATGAAGAAAATGACATTTTGTTCAATGAAGAAAGCTACATTTTCCTAAAATTATTTTGTTTTGACTTTGCTATCTTTAGAAGAACTTAGAGATTATGCTTGTGCGTTCCTGGAGAAAGTCTGAATAAGCCTCTGAGAAAAAGTATCCATTTTGCTTCTGTGTGTCTTTATATGGTGAAAAGTGAATGATTCACCACTTAAGGAACATTAGCGCTTGGAGCCTTTTGTTTTATTGGGATTTCCCCCCCCCTTCCTGGATGCGTGAAGGACAGATTGTAATTATTGTTGGTATTTGGGTACCCCGCCCCCCTCCCCAATCTCAATTGACTCTTTCTTTCTTTGCAGCTTTGCTCTGTCTGATGAAGCTTACAGATCCTTAAGGGACCAGGACAAAGACCAGTGCATCCTCATCACAGGAGAGAGTGGAGCTGGAAAAACAGGTATGGAGCAGTTTGAATCTTACTAAAAAACATTCAGAGTTATTCAGTCTTGCAAAGCGATGCCAGAATCTGTAAGAGTTAATACATATCAGTGGCTTTTTGTGTCTGGCAATTGCAGAAAATGAGTGCTGTCAGGCTTGTTGCTGTAGGTGTGAACTCACATAAACCAGTGTTTTTTAACACTGTCACCATGATGAAGTCCCACCCCATGTTAATCCAGTGTCCTCGTCAGTATGCAGAGTCACACCAAAGTAATGCTGGCTTTTGATAGAGTATTGTAAGAGCCAGAAAACATTTCAGCTCTGCTGGTGGGAAACATGGAGACGAAGAAAATGGAATGATCTTGATTTTCTAGACTTGATACTTCTACTTGTCTCTCAATAAATAGATGCATTTAAACCGGATTATTATCTTTATCTAAGAAAAAGAAATAATAGTAGCTGATTACTTTGGAAATTTTATCAGCCTTTTGCACGCTGTGCTCAGCTGCACTTCTAAGATAGGCTTGTGTACCAGAACACCCTGCTTCTTAGGCAGAGCTGAAATTTCCTTGAAAATGACTGCTAGTTTTTAAACCGGAGTGTTAGAAATCAAGTGAGGATTGTGTAACAGCAGTACATTTTAGGTAGACCTTAAAAAAGAAAGAAGCCAGTTATTTTCTAAAATAGCAATTTAAAACAGAGGTGACTTGCAAAAGAGGCAGCGGGTAGGAAGGCATACATCTGTTTCCAAGTAATTTAAGAGATTTTCCCTTTGAATCTGAGAATATGTGGAGCTTTGTGTGCTTATTCTGAGCAAGACTTAAAGTGGGTAACAAGCAGTTACTTTCCAAGCCTTTTGTGAAAATATGAAGTGTAGGCTTCATTTCTGGTGTTCTTTGATTAGTGGCATCCAATTGAGAGGTCTTGAAGTCTTGTAATATAATCCTTATTTACAGTTTAATATGAAAACACATGTGTGTTCAGTAAAAGTGTGTATTGAAATAATCAAGTTCTTATTGATATGTTTCTGAGATTCTGTGTAGAAGTTCAGACTTTAGAGAGGAGTTCTGTACTGCTATTTTTTAGTGTCTTGATTTCCTCAGGAACTGTGAATAATTATCAAGCACCTCATAGAACTGAGGCACATGTTTTATTCATTTGAAAGGTGGGTGAGTGGTTGAGTTACTGAACGTCTCTATATGTAAATGATAGATTTAAATTTATATGGAGATTTTGATTAGTCTTTAGTTTTCATAGCCATATGGGATGTCATATGAATTGTTCTTTCTTTATGAAGGTAAGTAGAAAATAATATAGGGGTTGAAATTCAAGTCAATAATCAACTTGGTATCTGTGGGTATCTTGGATGTAACTAATGTTGCTGAAATGGGACTATAAGCTGAGAGGTCAGGTTTTCATTTAAAAAACAAACCCCAAAAACAATAAAAGGGGGATGGGGAGGAAGTTCCTGGAGTTGAGGAAACAAACTTCCTAGTACAGATACTTTATAACTCTGTTTTAGATTTTTGGTAGCCAAAACATGTGGCATTTTTGCAGTGGAAGAAATGAAACAGAGTTGTCCTCAGTTGGGTCTTTTTTATTTACTTCCAGTTTTGTTCTTTTGCTTCACTGCATGTTTCTGTTTTTAATTGATAGTAACATTGGGCAAAAAAACATGATACATCACCAGAACAAGTGGTCTGTTTAAACGTTTTGAGATCTTAAGGTGATGAGTCCCTTCCTGATGTCTTTCTGGGACCAGAGTTCCCAATAAAAGAAAGAGCTTTTATTTTCTTTCACTGATGTTCAAAGCCTATCTTGCAGTCGTATGTATGCCATTATAATAGCTTATTTGCTGCTTCAGTGCACACTCCTCTCAGTGACTGAGTGACTGCTTAAAGGTGTTGACTGTTTTAGGAAGTATTTCAAATTAAATTTGATAATTCCAAGCTCTGAAGGGAACAGATCCTTAAAACTGAGAGCTGGGTTCGGGGCACAGTTAAAGGAGATGGGAGGCCTTCTGGAGACACCTATAGTTGCTCCTCCCTTGCTTCCTGTTTGCAGGTTTGTTCAGTTTTCTCTACAGAATGGAATAGTAATATAATACAAGTGAATAAATTTGATAAAATAGGAAAGACTCAAAATCCAAGGGATAACTTCTTGTCTGTCAGATCTTTCCTGAAATGAGACCCTTAAATTTGTAACAGATCTCTGAAGATCTGTTATAAATGTAATGTAATGTTGGGGGTGTTTTTATGACCACAGGCATGAGTTGATAGGGTTTCCGTCGCAGTAATTACATTGTATATCAGCTGAAATTGCCTCAAATTTCACTATCTTGCATCATACTAACCATCACAAACTCTCTTCATAGAATCCTTTTATAGCTAGTCTTTGTCCTGACCAGCAAAACTATAAGGATTGGATAGATTATTTAATATTTGTTTCTGTCTGTATATGGGTGATTGACATCTATATGTTTTTGAGAGTCCAAAAGTTGTTTCAGACTTTTTTAAAAGTTTGTACCTTCAAATTAGTTTCATTGTTTAAATGAATGCTTCACTTTCTCTATTGGTTGTACTTTGAAACAGAATGCAGCACATTATGTGATGTTGCAGTTACTCAGTTGTTTGCAGGGTACTTTAGAGTTGTAATTACATGTGTGTAAGTGTTGTATGTTTACACTTGTTGTGTATCTGCCGATATAAACTGATTGAATTTCATGTCTTGAAACTGCTTGATTCTGTTTTTTTTCGGGCTAGATTAAAACATTTCCAACATGTCAGCAAGGGATAATGTTCTTTCTTTGAAGAATGCCTCCTGCTGAAGCTAAATGAAAAAGTAGCAGGTAATGTGCCATATCCAGTGGTGGCTTTAGTTTGGGCAGGCTCCAGGTATTCAAATCAAGAGGATTGCTGATGGAACGGCATGGCTCTCATAGCAGGATATGCTCTTCCTGCTTTTCCAGATGGTACAACAGTGCAGAAGAAAACTGAAGTTAAATGTGCTTCCAGTTCCTGTCTGGCATTGAGAAAATGTGATGAAGATCTAGTCTGCAAATAATTTTATAGCCTTTTTGCCAATATTTATTGCTGTTTTATTATTCCCTCACAGAAGCAAGCAAACTTGTCATGTCATATGTAGCTGCTGTGTGTGGAAAAGGCGCAGAGGTTAATCAAGTAAAAGAGCAACTTTTGCAATCAAATCCAGTTCTTGAAGGTAAGAACCTCATAGACTATGTACAATTGTAGTACCTCTGTATGTATTGTTGTGTTCCTGCTAAGCTGATTTGGAAAACTGCCTGTAGTTGTTTCACTGTTACCTGGTGTCCAAAACCGTAGGAGATGCTTTCTGTGAATACAGCTACACGATTTTATTCAGTATGTTCTCTTGAGAAGAAAATGGTTTCCCTCCTGAAGGGAAAGATTAGGAAGTTAGGTCATACTTCCCAGACTCCTCCTGCTGCTCTCTGAGGGCTTACCCTTTCTTAACCTGCCTTGATGATGCTTGGCTGTATCAAAAGACTTGACTTCAGTCCCTCTGATTCATTTCCTTCCAAATCATATTATTGTAGTCTCTAGTAAACAAACAAGCTCTGTAAGACATTATTTTTCTTTGGGGAAAAGAAAGGGTGAAGAAATGGATTTTAGAAAAAATTAAGCCAATCCATATGCATGCCTGGTGTTCCCTGAGACTTATTGTTCCCTGGGTCTAGTGACTCTATTGGCCTGTCTTCCTGACAACTGCCTTTCCTGCTCTCCCATGAAAGACTTTTTTTTTTTTTTTAATTAGTAATTTTAATTTAAAGTTGTTGGCTGCCAGAAACAGGATCTTCATTTTTCCTGGAGATAGGATATATAATCCTCAAAGCTTGCAGTTTTGTCCCATTGTCTAATAATTGCCTTTAGAAGTGCCTTGGCTAGCCTTGACTTATTTAGGTTTATTGTGTAGATCCCTGGTTCAGTCTTTCCCAGAGCTCTCAAAGCTATTGTGGTGCTGAGACAAAGTCTCAAGACTGCTCTGCAATAATTTTGCATTATGGCCAGATAATATGTGGTGTTTGTAAGACTGTTGAGTGTCAACATTATTTTTATTGCCTAGCTATCTGGACTTCTATGTGATGATTTGGAGTCCATAGGGGACAAGTGCTCTTCAAGGGAGAATGGGGGAAAAAGTGAAAAAAAAGAAGGAAAGGGAATGCAGAAGTGGGCAGAGAGCAGTAGGGAACTGGATGGTTATAACATGGTCTTTGTACACAAAACAAAAATTGTAAGCAAAGACTTGTAAAGAAAGGATGAAATGTTAACATTTAAGAATAATAGAAGTGCTGGATAAGCCTTTCTCTGATGACCAGCTACATTCCACTTAAAGCTGAATGTGGGGATTGCAACCTGCCATTGTTTTGGGTTCACAGAGAAGAGCTGGGTTGCTTTTATCACTGTTCTGGAAGCAGATTTCAGATACAGACAGAAATACCATGAGAGGTATGGAGGCTTTTCTTGCCAAAGCTAGATTGTTCCCTGGGGACTGCCAAATGTATTTGATTTCTTATTGGTTTATGAACATTTATTTTAATGCAAGAGGAATAGACTAAGCTTCCAGAAGATTCCCTTATTGTTCTAAGGAATTATTTGTTCTACTTGATGTGCTGGTAACTGCCAATTTAGTTTTTTGGAAGGTAGGACACTGGATTATTCCACAAGGAATGAAAACTGAGCAAGCCTGACTGCTTTTGTATGCTTTAGGCAGATATTAAGCATTTGTGTTTGGATTATTTTTCTTTGGTTATGTAGTTCTGTTTCAGTCGAGCTGCAGTGCAAGAAAATGACATAAATGTTACATATTCATAATTTATCTTATGGGATTATTTTTTTTAAAACTACAGTTGCTACTGTAAATTAACTTTTGGAAACAATGAACTTAAGGGAAAACCAAGGAATGTGTCTCCCTCCTTATAATGGAACATTTGTGCTTGACTCTGTGCAGTTATAAATGACTCTACTGTTCAGCACTGTGTTTAAGAAAATGCAGCTCAGAGATTTGGTTGTTGAAAAGATGATTTATTGCAGGGCATAAAGATTTTAGAAACAATTCTTTCACTTATCCTGGCCTTCAGGAGCAACAAACTTTTCATTTTGGCTCTAGTTCTTCGATCAAGAATAAGTCTACTCATGCAAGTTTGTAGAAGCCTTAAAGGCATGTATTTATTTCTGTCCAAAAAACATTGACTGCACTTGATCTTTGAAAATACATATGCTATGCAAATAAATACTGGGATAAATAAAGCCTCCTGTTGGAACACAAATGCGGTACTTAATGATGTAGGGGACGCTCCTGTTTGACTCAATGTGCTTTGACAATGTGTAATGTTTAGAGCTTGAATTGTCCTCCAGTCTGAGTCCTCATCCTGCCTGTGTTCTAAGCTGGTGACTGCCCATTGGCATGTAGAATGCCCATAATAAAACTCGGCCTAAAGAAATTCAAACCAGACTATTCAAAAAGCTAGTTTAGGTCAAGATGAAGACTAACTTTCATTGTAAATCTGACTTGTTTCAGCTGATTGATATTCAGTTTAAGGTGGGATAAATGTGTGTTGGAAGTGCATAAATCAGTTTCCAAGCATTGATTAAACTGTCCTATCTGAATAATTTTTCAGTGTCATTCTATAATTTTCTCAGTTCTGGCCTTCATCTTTTAACATATTCTGTTGTGGGAACTCAGATTTGTTTCTTTCTCTGAATCGAAGAAGTGTTTCCTATATTTAAAGTTATTTGGATAATAAAGTTTTGAATTTGTTGATTCAAACTCCAAGGATATATGTTTAATCTGGGTGCAGTTTTGCTTTGGAACCATTTCCCCTTATGTGTTTTTGTTTCACTTTTTTAAACAAAGAAGTTTTAAGACAAAACTTTGGACTTCCATAAGTGTTTTCTCATCCGTGGCCATGTCTGTCACACTGTGGGTGTCCCCAGTGACTGATGCCTATACAATGAACAGGGTATTGTTTCTCAGAAGTCTGTAATTCCTTTAAATATGTAAGCAGACGTAGATATTTTAGCATTGCAGTATTTTTTTACTGGTAGATTTGGTTGTCATATTTGTTTTTCTCTCTCTCCAGCTTTTGGAAATGCCAAAACTGTGAGGAATGACAACTCCTCTAGATTTGTAAGTATTTTCTTCAAGGCCGAATTTGAAATTTTCTTATGGGAGCATGTTATGCTCTCGTTTATTCCTGTTTTACCTTATATCAGCCATCAAGGCATCTGTAATGAAGGAATGAATAATTTGGAGAGAGAACTTTCTTGTAGTAGTCTGAGGACCGGGGTGTTTGAAGAAGGCAAACACCTTCAGCAACAATTGGAATTTCATTTGGTACATTCCAGCATGTTCTCCTTCCCCAATATGTTAGTAGGGTATTATTCGCAGTCACCCCTCTTTTTAAATGATATCTCACTTCCTTGTCAGAAATATCGTTGGTTTCTGATGTGGGCATAGAGATCTATTGAAAATCAAAGTAGAGGCAAGAAAAGAAAAATAGGATGTGACAGTCTGTGACCGGATGAAAACATAATTACAGCGCAGCTGGATTCTTTCATTTTCTGGCACTGGTGGCTTTAATGTCAGCGACCATGTGTCTAGCAACTGGTCTGCTTAGCAAGTCAATCTTTTCCTGTGATTTTGTTTTCCATTCATATGTATATAATTTTTTTGTTAAAATTGTTACTTTAGGTTCTCATTTGCTTTCTCTAATGTTTCAAAATGTGTTTCCAACATTAGTTTTAGTTTAAACATTTGCAATTTTACTTTTTTGGTTAAATTCATTATAATCAATTGGTTGAGTTCAGGCTTTTTTAAACATGAAACTGAATGTGAAAATATTGGAACTGGAGGGGAAAAAAAGTTGAAGCTAAAGTTGGGAGATTCAGAAGTGGGAGGGCTCATCATGGTTTCTTCTGCTAAAATCAGGAGACCAAATGCAACTCTGTAATTTGCTCACTTGTGTCCAGAAGAGTGGTATCATGAGATGTGTAAAGTAACAACAGAAGGCAAATCAATACACTGGGAAAATGGTGCATTGTGAGTAAAAGCAAATAAGTAGAAGTGTGGGATATTGTGAGACTGGAGGGCAGCTCTTTTTCCATGTGGGAGACTTCTCTCCCCTTCCCTTCTAGTTCTCAAGGGTTGATGATTTTGTTTCACCTTTCTCTGAATGCTCCTCCTCTGGCTGTCATTGCCTCTGCTTGTGAACAGAGAAAAAGGTCCTCATCACAAGGTCAGGGTCAAAATTTGAGGTACCTCTAGGGATTTTTTTTTTATACGGTAAAAACAATGCAATTATCAGGGATGATGTACTAGAGAAAGGAGGAGGAGACAGCCAAGAGAAGAGGTGCTGTTTGCAAATAGAAGTCTTTCTAGGACAAAGTGCAACAAACTATTATTTTGCCTTTCAAGTCCTTTCTTATAAACACAAAGCTAAAAATAATTCTGGAAACACCCAGCTGGTCCAGTCCCTGGGAAATGAAAATTTAATTATCAAATTTAATTTTTTATCTCTGAAATTTGAATCAGCTTAGAATTAACTTCAAACAAGACCATGCAAGTACTGTCCCCTCTAGCCTGCCTCAGCTGCCAGCAAGGAGAATAGATTCAAGCCAATCTTGACAAAATACCCAGTAAATTAGACAGTATCCTTGAGTGAGTCAATGTAAAGTCGTTCTTTTTATGTTCTCTAATTAAAAGCAAAGTAGAAAACCAAATAAACACAGCCCAATCTGTTTCTAAATGAAGTGAGTAAGGAAGTGTAAGCACAAGGCTTTTCAATATGCTATTTTTGTCATAAAATCACAGAATGATTTGTGCTGGGAGGAGCCTTAAAGATCATCCAGTTCCTGCCATGGGCAGGGACACCATCCACTAGACTGTGTTGCTCAAGTCCCTATCCAGTCTGGCCTTGAGCACTTTCAGGGATGGGTCATCCACAGATTCTCTGGGCAGGCTGTTTCGGTGCCTCACCACCCTCCCAGTGAACAGTGTCCTCTGCTAAGTGTGTACCAGAGGGTGAAATTTAGTTGAATTCCTACCAGCAGTTTTTGTCGTTCTAAACTTCCTTGCCAATGTGAGCTGCCCTGCTTTTGTCTTTTCTACACAGTATGGGAGAAAACCAGTCCATTTTGTCACTGTTAAATGCAGCAGTTACTGCATTAAACACTTGTCAAATAAATTAAAATGATGCAAAGACCAGAACAATCTTCTGTGATGTGGAAAAGTCAAACAGAAGTCAAGGAAACACACTGCGCCAGAGCAGCTGAAATTGAAATCACTTTTGTGGTGACAGTCTGTTAATTGTTGCCTCTGGTCTCCTGAGTTACGAGGGAAAGAGTTCAGTGGGAAAAATCCATCACTTTTACAAGGCAGGCATGCGCTTAGGGACAGACATCCCACGATTGCCAGCCAGTCCTCCAGGCCAAACTGAGTGGCTATCCTTCTGCTGCCTTGATTCACGCTCTGAGAAAACTTCCCATTGAGAAAAAAAGCCTGTGTGGAAGATCATTTCTTCCTGCATTCTTCCCTTAATAAGCATGGTAATAATGAAATGGCCACAGGTATTGTTTGGTGTTCTTGGCATTCTGATGAAGTTTGTATACCATGCATTTTCTTTATACAACCTTAGAAACTGAGCAAATTGCTGGGTTGCTTTACAAACCTGATTAAAGCTGTTCTCATAGAAATCTCTAGCTGCGGTAATGTCTTAGAAGTTTTGAATCATTTTCTGTTCCTCAAACTTCTGACAGTGTACAGGAGATTGCCAGGTTGCTCTTTTAGCCTTCAAAAACAACCAACTAAAAATGTCCTGAGTGGTTTGACGTAAACAGAACTTATAGTCTTAAAATATGTTGCTTTCACAGGGAAAATACATGGATATTGAGTTTGATTTCAAGGGTGACCCACTTGGAGGAGTTATAAGCAACTGTGAGTATTACTTCTGGTATCAGCATATTAACAGCTTAAAATGTTTTGTTTAAAAAGGAATATTGTTCCGTTATTGAAGAGATCATCTGTGGTTGTATAATAGAATCTCTCTCCATTGTGTGATAAATTCTGCTTTTTAATTTTATTGCTGTTTTGGTGCTGAATAATGTACATTAGAGTAAGTGAAAACAGACTTAGGGAAGTAAGCATGAATATTGAATTTACTGTATTGTTTCAAACATACTGAGCGATGTGCATGGGTCCATATATTCCCTCTGAAGCTGGTAGCAGATGGATGTGGGTATCTGAGGGTCTTTTTATGCTTGAAATCCCTGTTATCAGTTGTGTTACTAGGTTTGATGGTTCCTGTACTTCTGGTAGATGATGTCCAAGATATGCTGCTTTGTAATGTGTGTGTGTGATACAAAGTGTGCTGGAGATCACCATGAGATAGGTGTGAATCAAAGCCTTCTGTACGAAGTTATACATCTCAAAGTGTAGGAAAAGGCTTATCATGAGGGAGGATAAACAGCTATTGAGCTTAGGGAGGCAAAGGTGGCCTTGGAAGTTGTTCTATGAAACCTGGAGCAATTCAGCAATTTTAACCAACTCTGTCAGGCAGAAAGAGCCTGGGAACTGAATGGCAGTCCAGAATGCTTTCACCTGCTTTTTGAGAGTTTAAATGCAGCTTTTAAAAGAAATTGCTCCTTTGTGCTATATAAAGCTATGTTTGTTTGGTTTTCTTATTTTTAAAAGGGGATGGAAGAGGGCAGTGAGTGACTATACTAGGTGTCACTGACCTAGCCTTGACCCCTTTTTCCGCTCAGCCAAATTTATTGCTTTTTCTAAAGATGTGACTTTTGACTCCATTGGCATTTTACTGGTTGTGAAATAGTGAGACTCATCCAAGGTGAACTGTACTCTCCATATATAACATAAACATTTAAAAAACACTGTGAAGAACTTTACACATAAATACAGGTTTGGCTTTTTTCAGAGGGCAAACATTTTTTCTCAACCAGGTCACCTTTTAAAACTGTGCCTGAAAGAGCATGATTTTTGTGACAAGGTAGGTCTGGAAACTCAAAGCAGTCACTATTTAAGTGTTTATGGCTGTCTCTTAGCGTTGACATTTGTCAGTCAACCAAACTAGATGCCAAACATGCTTAGTGCATTGATTGATAATTAAATGTGAACAAAAAGGTTCTAAAAGGCTGTGTTGTTTTCTTTTCAATTAACACTCAAAATAGGTACATAAAAATGAGCCCTCCATTGTAAGAGTGGACATTCAACAGTCTGTCTTTGAAAGTACTGTGCTGAGTCATTTAATTAAAATATTGAGTCACACCAAAAGGAGATCCAAATAGTTGCTCTGTAGTTTATCTGCCCTATAAATCTTTGCATGGTGTAATTATAACATTACATTAATTGTAATGACGTGATGACATATGTAACAAAGGGCAGGCATATTTTTAGATCTTTCTAAAAGATGCCTATTTTAGGCATTCTTTCTGTCTTTTCATATTTAATAAATATAGCAAGAAAATTAATTTCAATTTAAAAATAAAGACCTGATATGTAAGCTCTGTTATGGAAAAGATGTTATTTGTTGAACTATGAAAGGCCCCATACCTGACAGGGTATGTCACAGATAAATATTGAGTTCCTGTAGCTGCATGTTAATATATCTCATCTTTGATTAAATGTTTCCAAAATTTGATAGTCCATCCATCTCTCTTTAAAAAAATAGTTTCAATTCTCTGCAGTTTCAAAGCAATTTGGTTGTCTTGCCTCCCACACTTCTGCAGCATTGCATTGCAACACAAATGTTTCTGTTTCCATGAGGCATCACCATTCTGAAGGTATTGTGGGCCTAAATTGTTTTACACCACTTAGAATTTACTCTGGTTTAAGTCAAAATCAGGATTTGTCTTCATAATTCGTCAAGCATGAAGTCAAGTAGTGCTGAAGTTTCCTGTCCTTAAAAGGGAAAGTATTATTATGGAAGTATTAATAAATTTTCTTTGATTTCTGACCATGCGTTGGTTTGGTGTCAATATGATGTGAAGATGACATCATAATGTTTTGATTAAACTTTAATAGTTGTTTCTGACAAACTTGATTTCCAAACATCAAGTTAGTGGGCTTTTTGGGGCACAGCCTATGTCACCAAGCTATGTTTCATACTGTTAGTGACTTGAAGCAGATATGGTGAACATCTGTTTTATTATGGTGGCAAGTATGGTAATGAAGATAAGCTACTAAATTTATCAGACTGGTAAAGTTAAGCTGAGACCTATTATGCTGAAGGGTCTTGTTTGAAATGGCCTGTTCTGTCCTACTCTGGAATGCTGTGAAGCTGTGAAAGGCTGGTCATTCTCCCTGTGAGGACCCTTCATGTAATGGGTGATATTGCTTGAGACCTTCCCTTGGGCCACTCTCCTGATGCCCTTCAATGATCTCTTACATCTTAATGTGAGGTTAATCTAGGAGTGAACCTTTCACAGGGTGGAGTCAGAGCATGAAATTACCACGGCAGTGCATGCTGCACTTCTGTCCTCTCCAATTGGCACTCCATGGAAATGTCCATTGGCTTTGGCAGGAGCTGGTAGAACCAAAGCATTTAATATGTCATGAATGGAAGGTAAATCTTTTGTGTGAAATTAGACTGGAACTAATAAAATGAAAGGGATTTGCAGCATCTATAAAGTCAGAACTGGTATATGCCCAAACTGAAGATAATTTTATGTTTGAACAGGGTGAAATATGTACAACCTCTTTCCATCAACATTACACGGCTGCTCGGAGCTCCCACTGCACTGGTGTCCAGGGAAACTGGCATATTGTTATATTGTGGTGTACAGTCAGGAAAAGAAACCAGGGTTGGAAAATTAGATATGAACATGATTTATATAAACTTAGAGTATTTTACTCCAATCAGGAATTTTTTCTCCCCTTAGACTACAAAATAAAAATTATTTTGAGTAGCATGTGTTGCACTCATTTGATGCCACATCAGCAGGTGTGGGGTGAGCAGGAGGGTGAAGAAGGCTGAGTGAGGAATGCAGTAAGCCTGAGTTGTTAGTCCTCCCTTTTTGCTAGTTTGCTGTGAAGGTCTCAGCTTGTTTTCCTAATGAGTGGGAGATGCTGGGGTCTGTGTAAGGCGAGGGGCACAGTCCTAGTGCTAGCTAACAGCCAGCCCATCCATTCATGGGTGACCCCTTTCACGTGGGTGAGGTTAGGAAGTCCAAATTACTCTTGTGGGAACTGCTAAACACTAAACCTTTGCTGTGTTGTCACTTGGGACTGTGGGCATCCCACCATTGTTTAGTAACAAACACCAGTCCCCACTTAAAAGCATGCTGCTGCTTTAAAAGGCACCTGCAAGCAGGTAAATGGCATTTGCATTTTCTCTCACTGTACTGGGTGTAACTGCTCTTTCTGCCCTCCTAAGAGGTGTTTATGGTTGCTGCTGTTGCAGTGGACAGTCTTGTCAGCACTTGTGCTCAGAGGTGGTTTTCTTTCCAGAACACTTGTGAGGGAAAGCAGTTGGAGTGTTGCTTTCCACTGGGTGTAATATTGTGGAAATAAGTTACAGAAGAGATCAATACTGTTCTTGGGTTTCCATTTGTTATAACTACTCCATTAGTGAAGATGAGAGAAGGAGCAAGGAGAACAGTAGTTTCTTTTCTACCTGTAATTACAGAATAATAAATATTTTATGGAAAAAGTACATTTGGTTTTGAAGTAATAGGTGCTAATTGCAATAGCTTGTTCAGCTCTAAAATGTGACTTCCTGCCTGCAGATGCTCCATCTGTTTTGTTCTTAAGGCAGTGTTTGTGTGCACATCTGATTAGTTGGTTTTGTGTACACTAAATTTTATGGTTGAAGTGGCTTTGCGTAGTACTGTCCAACATGTTTCACACTTACAGTTTTTCAGACCTTTTGAAGAGTACAGATCTTGCAATGTCTTTCCCAGAATTTTTGTAAGTCCGAAATTTTTGCGTTTCACCTGGAATTTCCTGCTGAAAGATATCTAGGTTTTAGTGTGAGGTGATCTTTCCTAATCTGCCTAAGCCCTTCAGTGATTTAATGATTAACTAGAAGACAACAGTGGTGCAGGTTGTGAAGTACAGTACACGCAATGCCTGCTTTTGAAAAGCCATTTTTAACCAGTACAGTGTCCTTAGAGTCCAGATAAGAAGTGATTAAGGAAGGGCCCTGTTTTGCCATTTTTTTCATCATCAACGTGAAAGAAGGCTATGACGTTTATCTAAGGCAACAACTTTTTTTTAAGTTAGCAAAGTGATAACTTCAAACTTGTTCTTCTTTATGACTTGTTTGTTCATTTTAAAAGTCAAAAGTAATTACCCACTTATGAGAAATCAGTGGTTCAGGCTGTTGATTTCAGGTACATGATTGCTGCTAGTAACTTTTCTTAGAGAAATACTGCACAAATGTGACAATTAGACATTATGGAAAGAGATACCTATTCTTATTTGTTTGTTGGGGATTTTTGTTGTTTGTTTGGGGTTTTTTAATAGTCTTAAATTGTTTCAACATTTCTCTCGTTCCTGTTAGCATGGTTGCCACTGTTCAGGCAGTTGTTTTGCCTAAATTAGAAGACCAAACTATATAAAACATTTTGTTTAGCTTGTTTTTAAACATCATTTATCCCTTGAGCAATGAGAATTTAACTCTCTTTAAATTGTGCAGTCATTGTCACTGCACGTACTGCCCAGATAGTAGCTTTTGTTTGACGCAGTTATGGATCAATTAATTCAAGAGATCCTTATTATAAACTCAGTAGGAATAATAAGGAAATTACCTGAGAAATTTGTGGGTTTTTTCATCAGTAATAATTTTTTTATTGCGCTTGGACAATCAAGGTAGGAAACCAGAAAACATAATTTAACAATGTGGCTGTGGAGGTAAATTTCCATGACTAGAATATGTTCTGTAACTTTGGTTGAATTGCTAAAAGGGTCCTTGGTCATGGCCAGCTGAAGAGACTATGACTAAAATAACTTTTTCTGGATTATTTAGAATGTACCAAGGTAGTGTAATTTTTTTTTTGTTGTTTTGGTGTTTATTTATTCCTTTCTTGAATGTTGATTTAATTTCTAGTATATTTAGAGAAATAAAAATATCCTACATTTTTCTGCCTCAGTCAAGTTCATGGGTCAAGTATGCAAAAAGAATTTGTGTAAAATTGTACATTGGATTTTGCAGAAGTTTTTTTCCCCCTTTCATGTTCAGTTGACTGGTTTAGCAGGATGCTTACACAGATCTCTTGCATTTAAACTAGTGTTATCGAGGAATAACAAATAATCGTCAGAACCTAAGGCAGGTAGCTGGATTTTGACTCAGCTGAATCAATGGCTATTCAGACAATATGATTTAAGAAGTATTCCTAAGGTTGAGCTTTTCCAAAGCAATTTAATTTTTGCAATTGCTTTGATACATGCAACACATTTCCATTCAAGCAGAAGCATTGTTAGATAATGCAGAAAGAATATCTAAATGTTCTCTCCTGATAATTCTGCATAGTGCCTATACAGAGTTCATATAGACTGTGTAACAAAATGTAATATAGAGTGAGTTTGGGGGGTTTTGGTTCTGTGGATTTTCATATAGATAAGCACCATCTGTGCACACATTCCACTGTCAACAGAATTACGAAGTGGGCACAGGCAGCAATCTGATGTGAGTCTTTGTTTTCTCTTTTTTCATCCACAGAATTTGTAATCATGTGAGAGTTAACACAAAAGTTACTGGTAGAGTACTGGTTGCTTTAAGGAAAATATATTTAGTTGATTTATTAAAATGCTAATTAGGGCAAACAAAGGGAAGAAGTTTTCTGAAGTGTAGGGCAGATGGTCTGGATCTGTCCTCTAAGTCTGGTTTCAGTCTGCACGTGAACAGAAAGAAAAGGAAAAAAAACAATGAATGCAGTTTAAAAAAGAACTTGCAGCAGCTGCTTTGCCAGGGAAAATACCTGATTTTCTGTCAGTAACTCCTTTCTGGAGCTTTTTTTCTCAATTACAAAAGCTGACAGAATATTGAATGTTAGGACTTAGAAAGATGACTGTTAATTAGTTAACTGTTGCTTCTGAAAATATATAAGTAAGATAAACTGTGGTGAAAAAACCAAGACAGTTATAACGTAACTAATTTCACATACTTTCAAGAACCCGTTTGTTAAATCTGCTGAAGGTGTGCATGTAATTAGAAAGCTTACGTACAATATTTTGCCAGGATGTGTAGCTGAGCTTTTATGACAGCATTTGTGTAAATTTATAGGCAGAATATTTTTAAACCCAAGTGAGCCAAACCACACTGCTTCAATGTCCTTTGAGAATACAGCCATTTCCTGAAGTGTGTGTAGCCACTGCGGGAGCTGAAGTTGTTTATTTTTTTGAGATTAAATTTGGCTGCGATCAGTTCCAACACTGGACTGGAGAACCTTCACAGCCAGCACAAGTCTGAACGGCCTGCCACTCACCTTGCCTTTCCCAGCCCAAGTATTCACACTTGGATGGGGGATCAGCCTCTCCCTTTCAATTATGAATTAAAAACTAGAGAGGACCAGCTATCCAATCATTAGGCTGACTAAGTAGGATGACTCTTGAGTTAGAACCACAGATCAAGCAGTGGAGCCCCAGCCTTAGGGGAAGTAGAAGTAGAGAGGTTGCACAGTGGGCTGCTGGTGAGAACAATACCTTCTGATCTGGCCTTTCTGACAGCATCAACCATCAGAAGCTAGTCAGCTGTGTTTAAAAAGAAAACTAAAATATGCCAATAAAATGGAAAAGGCAAAAGTGGGAATCTGTAACCTGCCTCTGTAAAAATAAGCTGCTGGTATTACATGACAGCACTTGTTTGCATGTGTCTTGGGTGTGCTTTGTCATCCTGATATGCAAAATTCCCAGGTGCTGAACAGGGCCATCTTTGGAAGGAAAGAGATGAGACTGTAGGGTTGTTAAGTTATAAAAACAAATGTCTATTCAAACAGAGCTAAACATTCTGATGTGGTCACACAGTGCATTAGATGGGGAACAGGTATTTCTCCTCGTACAGTCAGATGCCCTGGTCATTTAGGAGCTCTGTTCACTGTCATCTGCTGTGCTGCTTGCAGTTGCTCTCAGGCAATTACATGTTTTTGGATTAACATAGTTCAGCTGGTCTGTAAAATATTTGAAACTTGTCCTACTGTAAGCCAATCAGAAGATTAATAATACTGTCTGAGTTTTGTCATTGTTGTTACTGGCTAATTATTAGAGCAGAAAGTAATTTTTGAACCTGACTTGCTGTAGTGTAAGTGGAGGAGGGACTCAGAAGACTTGTATAATTTTGTGGGTTGAAGTTTGGTCTTTAGTTCCTATTCCATGAGAAGGGTGTGTAAGCTTAGGTAATTACAGGGGGCAACACAAGCAGCATACACTGCCTGTAGCTAGCAAAAATAGGAATATGCTCTATTGCACTCTGTTTATGGAGGGAACCCCAGGGCAGATGCTCCCCCTCAGGCTAAGCTCTGTCATGCCAGGGGCATCCCAGTGGGGGTTGCAGCACAAACGCTGCTGACATGAGCACCACCTCTAACTTTGCAGATTGCTGGGACTGAACAGACTCAGCTTCAGCAGAAGTGGAAATCTGAGGAAAGGTATAATAGAATACACATATTATAGTAGCCCAGCAGGGGAAGTGTTTAACAACCCCATGTACCATTAACTGACTTGGTGTTCCCTGTGTCTTACCTTTGTGAAACCTCATCTCACTTTGTGGATGCTCTTCCGAGGAGTGATATTTAAGATGTGATAGTTCCCATTGGGAGCTTTCTTCTTGCATGGGCACAGCTTAGAGAGAACTTAACCCCCAGCCATGGTAGGTGCATGGGGGAACTCCTTTGCTGTGTGCTTGGAATGAGGCATTGCATGTCTCTATCTCCATGTCACTGAATACATGTAGCTTAAGAGAAAAACTGTACACTGGGAACTGTGTGTTTGCCATCTGGAAAAATGATGTTGAGCTCTTGTGTGCCAGTGAGAAAAGAAACCCCATACTTTTTGTACAAAAACAGCAAGAGACATTGAACCTGCCCAGAAGTTCTCTTATCACATCCCTCTTCCCTCTCCTGGTGTGCTGTGAACCACAGCCTTCCAGTGCAGTACAGGCTGAACAACCTCTGAGTTGCCACCTCTGTGGTAAACATGATGTTGAGTGTGAAGTGGCTGCAATGTGTTACAGGTCAGCGTGCTTACGCTGCCTGCCTGGATTCCTGCCCTTATGGAAGGCTTAGAAATGTGCCTGTCAGTGAGAGCAGTGGACGAAGCAGTCTTCTTGTCAGGCTGCTCCATCAGTGCAGTGACGCTTTTTAAAGGGCTGCTTTTCCATTTCACTTTACATATGTTAGGATGGAGCTTCTGTCAGACCCACTGGGAATTATTTCATAGCCTGATGCACCTGAGGATTACTAAGTGCTGCATGATTATTCAGATTGAATACTTTCTTTATTTGATGTCTCCTTTTCATTTACTCATCTTTCATGTGCTCAGCCTTAACATTTTGCTCTTTTTCAAACCTTCACCCATACAGTCATCCTCACCAAATCTGAGTTTTGTGGTGGTATTGTAAATTGGTTGACATTTTTTGAACACATTGCCTTCCTGACCTGAGTTCTCTTTGCAGCTCATAGGCTGCATTTACAAGTGCACTGTTCTTGCCACTTGCTCAAAGAAATGTTTGAGATACATGTACTGATGTGATATACTATTATATGGTTTGTACCTACCATTTATCATCTTCTAGTCTGCTGCTGACTATATAAAGCAATGAAGTAGAAAATTATGGGGAATTATATTAATTTTAAAGGGTTTTGCTCCAGCAGTCTGTCCCTGACCTGTGAGATTTTGTTTGTTTGCTTAGATCTACTGGAGAAGTCTCGTGTTGTTAAGCAGCCAAGAGGTGAAAGAAACTTCCACATTTTCTATCAGATACTGTCTGGTGCATCAGAAGAGTTTCTCTGTAAGTGTTGCCCTTGTGCCCTGCTCAGATACAAGTGCTCTTGATATCAATGTGCTGTTCCACGCACATCTTCTTTTGTGGGAATGTGATATTGACTCATTTTAAAATTTTTGGTGGTAGTGGCAACAGTAATACCTGAAGTCAACTTATGCTTTGATATTCTGCAGATACCTGAATCAGAAATGGCTTTGCAGTTTTTTTGAAATCAAAAAAGCCTGTTCTTATTCAGAAGGCTTAAAAGGTCCTTGAAGAAAATTTAGGCCAATAATAACAGCAGTTCCTGGCAGTCCTGGTTCTTGGAGGAAACTGACACTAACAAGAATGCCATTACTAATGATATTTTTGTTTGGTTTATTAGGCAAACTCAAACTGGAGAGGGACTTCAGCAGATACAACTACCTGGGCCTTGATTCTGCCACAGTGAATGGAGTGGATGATGCTGCAAACTTCAGAACAGTCAGGGTAAGAACAGGGCTTGGCTGTGCACTCAACACTGATGCAGAGGTTTTATGCCCCTTGGTCAGTCTGTTCGTGCAGGGCGGGGCTGGGAGGGCCGTCTTCTCTCAGTGCTGGCACTGCTTGTGCACAGGCAGAGTGTGTCTGCAAAGGGAAGCTCAACTGCAACTGGAAAATATGAGGGACTGAGTTTCTGAAGTATTCTTGTGAGAATACTAAAAAGACCAAAAAACCTCCCCAAAAAAACCAAAACAACCCCCACAAAAAAACAAGGAGATAAAAAAACTACACCATGTACTTTTAGTAGCAAAAGTGTTCGTAAAACATTTCTAAGTTATGCTAATGCAGATAAATGGTGAATTTTTCAAGTATGATCTGTTTAAATGTAGATACTTTTATCTCATAATTTTATTTGTCCCCTTTCCAGAATGCAATGCAGATTGTTGGGTTTATGGATCATGAAACACAGTCGGTTTTTGAAGTAGTGGCAGCCGTTCTGAAATTAGGAAATATTGAATTTAAGCCTGAATCTCGTGCAAATGGACTAGATGAAAGTAAAATCAAGGATAAAAATGGTAAGATGAGATTAGTGATGGGAGGAAAACCACTAATTTGTCTGAAGTCATTATTAATTTTGTCATTGCTGCAGACATACAATATCCTTACATATGAATTAGATTGTTTCCAGAGCTCACCCTCAGGCAAATATGGGTTGAATTCTGTGCAATTTTGATTGCTCTGTTTGAAATTCCAAAAATGATAATTTTCTCTTTTTTCCTACTTTATTAACACTTTCTTCTGAAATGTGAAATGGTACTGTGCATGTCTGTTTCTGCTGCTTGGTTTTTCTGTAGTACTGGCTTTGTTCTTTTGCAGTGACTATCTCTGCCTGTAATGTCAGATTTGTTTGGTGATATTTTTGCAGTTGATAAGTTTTGAAAGTTCATTTATTTTCATTTGAAAGTTTTTCGTAATGAAAAGTACACTCTGATAAATGGAGGAGAAGTTTCTTCACAAAAAATAGCTCGATAGAAAGTGATTTCAAAACCAATAACTCTGTTTCCTTGTGCTGTGCTTATTTTGATAAAATTTGCTTGGCAGGGTAGTGGGGAGAGAATGTGACACTTCTGTTGAAGAGCACCTTTTTTGGGAGAACGCTACACTACTTAAAAGCTAGTAGTTTTGGGGAAGGAAAAGCAATGATATGGAAGGATTTATTATATTTACACTTTGGTTTTTCCTTCTAGAACTCAAGGAAATCTGCGAGTTGACAGGTATAGACCAGTCTGTTTTGGAGAGAGCTTTCAGCTTTCGGACAGTGGAAGCCAAGCAAGAGAAAGTTTCAACAACACTAAATGTGGCTCAGGTAAAACGAGCTCCTGATTTTTAAGGGAAAAAGTTATTTTACGTGGCAATTTATTCTACATGACTAAATTATTGCTGTCCAAATAAAAACTACAACTAATAGGCTGTACTGAATAAGTCACAAGCATAAGTGTGTCTTTTCTTCAGCACTTCCTAAGTGTTCAGATATACTGGATGTTTTATTTTCACGTGTGAATTACCTCCAAGAGATGAGAAGTAGGAGAACAATGCAGAGAATGAAAAAGCAAACACTCCTGCACAAAGCACATGCTGCAAGTGTTGTGGCAGATTGTTTTCATTTAGGGCAACTGCTGTAATTTCATGTGAGTTGTACGCCTGGGGCTGCTGAGAAACCTTTGCTGCCAGTGCGAATTTGTCTTTCTGCAAGGCTGCAGAGCCAGGGAGATTGCCACCTGTGTCTCATCAGGAATGTGGTTTCTCTGGCTGCTGCTGCTCAAGTCCCTTTGCTTAGGGTTAGGGTGGGGGATGTGAGTCTTTAGAGAGTATGTGGAAGAGCAGGAAGGGAGCTGCAGTGCCCTGATTGTGGTGATTGTTCCAGCAAGGAAGACAGAGGGATGACCAGCAAGGCACTGGTGCTGCCTGAGCGTCCTGGCACCACTGGTCTGGCTCCTGAGCCTGCTTAGGCAGAGCCACTGCTGCTTGTGCTGGTCTGACTCAATTCATAGCACCTTTAAGACATGTCAGTAGCAGTTAAAGGTTTGGTTTAGCACAGCATTTATAACATTTTTATTCTTTCTTTTGTTTAGGCTTATTATGCCCGTGATGCTCTGGCTAAGAATTTATACAGTCGACTGTTCTCTTGGCTTGTTACCAGGATCAATGAGAGCATTAAGGTATTGTCACTTTGTGCCTGTAAAAAAAACCAATAGAAATCCTTTAAATCAAAGCGGACAGTAAAACTGTATTTACCAATTTCATTTTTCCTAGTTGTACACTGTTACACATGAATAACTGTATCACACCTCAACAAATTGCTCTCTGCTCTGTTTTTAAGCTTATAAAAATATTCATGTTAAGTGCATTTTGGGAAACCATACTTAACATTTTAGTCTACAGAATTTGACAGCCTACTTATGAGATACATTAATTTTCTTGATTCTCAAATATGCAATGTACAGATGACTGATTCAAGCTTTCTTTTTTTTTTTTTTTAAGGCACAAACAAAAGTAAGAAAGAAGGTAATGGGGGTGCTGGACATCTATGGCTTTGAAATTTTTGAGGTAAGACCTTAATAATGGTAAATGTTTAAGGAGAGAGCTGTTATTAAAGCTTGATAGAGTAGTTAATGAATTTGAAACCATAATACACACAATTTGAATCAATTGTGTCATTCCTGACAAAAAACCCACAAGAACAGTTAGCCAAAGAGAGATGTCTCTGCATATCTGACAATTGAAACAAAAATTTATGATAGCCAAACTTGTGTTTTGTCACCAGAAATAAATATTTATGATGGATAAACTACATATATTTTGTTGTGGCAAACATTCTGAATATGGGAGAAACTCTTGACACTGTCATTTCTGCCCTAAGGCATTTTGTGAATATTTTTGAGCAAGCTTTGTATCCTGTAAAAATATAAAACAAAACAAAACCCCCCAAAACCAACCAACCAACCAAAAAAACAACCCCCCAAAACAAAGACCAACATAATAAAAACTATACAGTTTTTTCCCCTGTCAAAATTAAACAAGGAATTATATTGCATTTCATATCAATTCACTTAGATAAATATTCTATACTGATTCCCAGCTAACGTTCTGTGGCTCTTTGCTGTTTGTTTACAATAGTATTTTTAGACTGGAGGTATTTTGAAACAAAACAATCAACTAGGAGTTTTTAATTGGGTTAGAGAGCACCAAGGACAGGGCATTTTTATAAATCTTGTTCTGACAGGATTTTTTAAAGAGATTTATAGATCTCCATTGGAATCTGTATGCGTTTAAACTAGAAACTCATCTGGGGAGAAAAATCAGTAGAAAACATGCAGTCCTTACCCACTTTCCTACATCCCTCTTGAAAATCCAGAGAATGTGTTTAAACTGTGTGGAATATGGGAATAATCTATAAAAGAGTAATTCTTCATGTGAGAGTGGTGTAAGTTTCATTTCAGAAGCATAACATCCAAATACGTGCAAATCAAAATACTTCTATGAAGAGGAAAAAGAAACCTGATAGTTGCTTCAAGGGTTTACTGAGCAAGGTTGTGTTGTTTGAATTCAACGTAAGAGCATAGTTATGAAAATACAGTGCAAGAGATCAGGTGGCTGAATGGGGAGCTCAGTGCCAGATCTCTTTAGAGGTGGTCCTTGTCATACCTTTTAGAAAGCTGGACACTGGAATGGCACTGCTGGCAACTCGGGCAGGACTCTTATTTTCACGTGTTCTTTTGTGTTTGATTAGGATAGATATGTACAATAAGGTGGGAGACAGGAGCATGCAGCAGCACACAAGCCAACTGAGTGTTTGTGGGGTGGTGTTCCAGAGACAAGCTTGTTCCTTGCATGTTATTTTCTTTCTTTTGGTAGGAATCCAACATTTTAGAAGGTCATAAGTAAGTGGCTGAGTACAGGAGAAAAATGAGAAAACAAGGCTCTTTTCACTTACCTGTCATAATGAATTACAGTGTAGCTTTCCCAATTCATACAAACTCAAAAGCTCTAAAATAATGTGTAGTATTGCTCACTCTTTTAAAAGACAAGTATTGGTTTTACTGGAAAAGGTGAGAAAGGTTTTGCCTTGACTTGAGGATTAAAATCATCAGTACATTCATAGAAGGCAGGGCTGTCTCTCACGAATTAAGACCTATGGTGAGATTTTGTTTTTCATGTCTGTTCCTGAAAGTCAGAACTAACATCTGCTCTACAAAGAATGTTTGTTGGCAAAAGTGTACTTGAAAGACTTCACCTATAAACTTGTACATTTCAAATGTGTAAGCTATTCGACATGCTAAAGGTAAAAAGGCTTATGTGAAGAATGTTTCCTCTCAGGAAGCAGGTAGGTTTATCACTAGTGCATGTTCTTTGACCTAAAGTGGCCTTGTACCTTGGACACAGAATGTATCAAACCCTATAGGTGTAACAGGAGTGCTTTATATACATACACAATATTTACACATGAAGCTTAATGCTATGGAAATAAGTAGCAAGGTGTGTGTTTACTGAAGGGTGATTTTTACACTTTTTTTTTCCCTTCAGTAGTACACTTACCCATTAGGGTTGCTGAAAGAATAAACTAATGATACGCTAGTTTATCTATTTTGTCCTGAGATTCTCACTTCAGAGTTATTGGACTACATTACAGGATAGTCTGATTTCCACTGCAAAATATTAGATTGCTACAGGTTTTTGAGTTTTCTGTTTGAATAATGGGCAGAGAAGACAATATTTCTTGGGCCTTATTCCTATTTAGGGCGATTCTTTGGATTATCCTACAGTTCCTCTTGTAAGAAGAGTGAGTAAAGAAATCCAAATTTATCATTCTGAAAGATCTACACTTCACCTTCTGTATGACAATAACAGTCTTGTTCTCTTGTGTACAAATTGAAGCTTATATAAATGAGACTTTTTTCATCTATTTTTGAAAGATTAATTTAGTTACTGTTCACTGCTATTCCTACAATTTTCTGTAATTTAAGATGAAGTTAATTTGCAAAGTAACTGGAGGTTTCTTGGAAGTTAACAAAGGAAAGAGAACTGAAGTGTGGGTAATGCTGGCATATAGTCTTTGGAATTTTGTTTCTGCTAGTATATTTATCAAACACAAACCCCATTTTTCAGACAAACCTAAAAGCCATCCAAGAAAGCAGATAGAAGGACTTGGCTGTCCAAAAGTTCAGATTAGGGAATTTAAATCTATCAATAATCCTCAGGCTCTGTGGGTTTGGCAGATGTCAGCAGCAAGCTTGGCTAAACAATCCACAAAATAGGTGCTATAAAGCTGTGTTTATTTTTGAATCCTGCCTTGCCCTTTGTGGTAAGCTCTATGCTGGGACTGAATGTTTGGAAAGAGGAACACTGAAGTTTTGTTGGTTCTATGTGAGTTGTCTGTGGGCAAGGATTAAGGGACTAGGATTAGCGTGAAAATGCAGGGTGCAGGACCAGGTTGGTTGTGCAATGCTGCTGGAGCTTGAGCAATGGATTGAAGCCTGACACTGATTGCTCCAAGTATGTTTATCCACATTTTGGAGCAGCTGCATGTGCAGTCAGTCTGCAGTCTAGACTGTGATTTGAGATGGGGTAGGGATGATAGCTGGTGGCACTAGGAATTTTAGAACCAGCTCTATTCCAGACTTCCTGGGGTAGGTTTGAGGCTGGTCCCACTTTCTTCAATGTTTGATTATGTGTTTTTGGGCAGAAGCAGTTTCTGGATCTCTGTAAAATGTTGAGGTAGGGTTGTGGAAGGGTGGGGTTTATGAGACAGATGAAGGCTGTAGGAGCAGATGACTGAAGGCCTGGCAGGTTTCAGCAGAGATGAGCAGAAGGCTTACTCTGTTTGGTTTGGGTGTTTTGTTCTCTGTTGTGTACATTCCCTGTGTAGACAAGAGCTGGAGTATGTAAAAATGAATGTCATGGAGCAAGTGTGAATATTTCATCCTGCCTAGCCTTCAGAGATAAAAATGTCTATTTTGGCTTGAAGGCTTTATTCTGAATATTCAGACATCACTCTGTAACTGCTCCATAGGATGAAGTTAATCATTTGGAGTGCAGTTTTATGAAAGTTAAGTGTGCCAAAAAAGGCTTATTGTTGGAATTTGCCAGGCTCTGAGAAGACAGTTTGGGAGTGTGAGTGCTTTCTGCTCAGTCCCATGGCGGAGCAGTTTGTTCTGCATGTTTTAGCCTCACAAGAAACTGGAGTGTGCTGGCAATAGACCTGCAGGAAGAGAGGGATTGTTTCCATCTGGCCCTCAGACATCTGATGAGGGTTGACCTGAGATGATATGAATGCCTTGTCTTTGGTGACAGCATCTAACCAATTCCTTTTTGCTCCAGGTACACAAGAACATGCAAAGACATGGGACTAGCTGTCACGTTCTGTGTAAACCCCAGCAGTAAATAAAAATATCACCAAAATAAGAGCCAAACAAGCCACCCAGAAGTAAAACCAGGTCCATTTCTCAGTCTATGATGCATTTTGACAGCACTTCTTTTTATTTCTGCTAATTAGCTTGTTTCTTGTGCATAGAAGTCCCTTGTGGTGACAGAAAGAAGCTTGGTCATGTTGTGTGTACTGTGCAAGCTGTCATCTGGACAGTGACAAAATGCCAATATCCTTATTGAGGGAATCTTTTAGAAATAACTTGGTCTGGTTGCTTTGCCTTTTTCTATCCTGTTGATTACATGAAGGAAATTGCAGTTGCAGAGCATGCTGAGCTCTGAGGGATTGCTGCTGGCCCAGGGGCTTCCCCCAACACACCCAAGGATTATTGTACAGGAGAAGGGTCTAGTTATTTGCTAGAAAGATGACATATTAAACAAAAATCCTACAGGAGGAAATTGACTTATCATGATCTTTTATATTTTTTCTTTTTTTTTTTCTTTTTTTTTTTTTTCTTCCCCCTAATTATTTTTAGACTCTGGGAACCCTTTCTTCATGTCTTGGCTTTGGCTCCAACTCACCCATGGGTATCTGTTGTTTTGGTAGTTGCCTTTATCTGCAGACCATTATCTCCAGCTGCTTTCTCTAGGCTGTCTACCTTGCAACAAATTTCCTTTTTGAAATTGTTCAACCCTTTGCTGATGCCCATCAGCTTGTCATAAACTGGCAAGTGGCAGTGCCAAAATGTGTGCACCCAGCCCTCCATTCAGTGTGATTGCCCAGGGCAAAGCCCAGTCTAGTGTGAAAGAGCAGAACTGAATTTTTAATCTGTAATTGATCAATTACATCAGCTGGTAAGTGTTATGGGACAAAGGAGTTTTAAAGAGGGACCTTTGGTTTGGACTCCTAGGTGCCATTGACATTTAAAAATACAGTTGGAGATTTAAAAAACACAGTTGAAACAATAATTTTCTTAAGTGCTAGGATGCTCAGAAGCAGAGGTACGTCCCAGGCAGTTAATCACCATTTAATTAATCACATTATATTGTAAGTATTTAGAGAGGCTTATTTTGCAACAGGCATGTTTATTAAGTAAATCCCATTGGCTGGCTGTTTTCAACAGAGGAAATACTTGACATGCTGAAGCAAATATACACAAATGCTGTGCTTCAGGTTGTGAGAATACTGTTTTGCCCTACAGCAGCTATTTCTGCCTTAGTAGAGGAATGGCTCTGATTATACGATAGGTTCTTGCCTATTTGTAATTCCTGTTGTCCCAGGACTGTAATTTATCAGGTTGAGTTTGTTGCAGTGATTGTACCTGGGTGTTGTTGTGCACTGGATTCACTGTAGTTTCTTTTAAGTCCAAATTTGGTTCAGACCTGTGTACCTGGACTCCACAGCTGAGAGCAAGATGGCTTTCAGAGTGCCTGGTTCTCTACCAGTGATGGTAGCATCAATGAGGACTGAAGTTGATTAAGCTACACCAATATGGAAAATGGATAATCCCTGAAACTCTGGCATATATTGTTGTTGCTTCCATTACATATGCTGAAACATGGTTTGATTATAAATATGTGGAATATATGTAGTTAAATGATATGCTTCTCTTGTTCTTTGCCTGTAGAGATATTGACACAAAAGCACAGACCACTCCAGTTTACAGGAGATGTTTGATTGCTCAAATGTTTGTATGTGTAAACAGTAAAGAAAGGGCTAAATATTGATAAAGTGTCTTCACTAACTTCGCAAAAAATTTTGAAAAATTGTTTTAACTGAATCCCATGTTATAAGTAGGTCATTGCTTTGTGAGATTAAAATAGTATCTTTCTTCATTTCTTTAAATGCAGCTTTCCCGTTTTGCTGACTTCCACTTTCTAGCATTTATATTTCTTAGTTTCATCTCATAAAGTCTTATGCTTCTGTGGCCATACATAAAAATCCCTTTCCCCAGACACCAGAGTAGCATATAAATTGAATTTACTGGTTGGTTTCACCCTTCATTCCACCATTCATCTCAGTGAAGCGAGTATGTTGGTCTTTTATCATCATTACTTTTTCCATCTGGCTTCTTCTCTGGGGGCCTCATAGAACTATTTGGGGGTCACCTGCCTATGTTAGAGGAGGTCAGAGACTTCTGCTGCCTGGAGCTGCACTGATATTCAAAGAAGTTACTCTCTGGGGCTGTATGTGATAGAGCAAAAACATCAGTCTCTCTATGTCTTTTTCCCTCCTATTGCCCTTTTAATGGCATTAGTCCTGTTGATTTCAACAGTCTCGTGACTTGAAATGCTAAAGTTTTCTTTCAAATTATGCTTTTCCTTTAAATACTCTAAATGTATTTTTTTTAGCTCTATGTGTTAATATCCTGTATTTGAAAAAGTGTTGCTGGACACCTTTTTGTCAGTGTGGTTGTAGACTGAGTGATAGGTAGGTTTTGGAATTGGCCCTCAACAAGAACTGGTGTGATGAAAGCTTAAGAAGAGGAGATATTGAGAAACCCATGCATAGGTGTGATACTGTTGATATAGCTGAGTCTCTAGATTTGGATCAACAACATCTGCTTGATTTGGGAAAAACAGTGGAGGGGACACAAGAAAGTATAGGACTTTATTAAGCAGGTGGAAGGTAGGGATTTATTCCTCCTTACTAATACGGTAAAGTACCTGGTTTTCAGTTGTAAGCAGGCATCTTAGTTGCTTTATTGTCTTTGGAAATCACTGGAAAGTGGGTATTCAAAAGTGATCTTGAATTCTCTGTGGGGAGGGAAGTTGAGAAAATATCTAGTGTTGATAGCAAAATGCCCTGGTTTAAATATTTTCTTTTCATAAATCTAGTGAAGACATTTTTACCTGAGACCAGTGAGAGACTTTTAGCCTTTTTTTATGTTGTCTCTTTCCCATTGGTATTTTACTGGTGTAAAAATACATAAAGTCAGGAATTACATGTTTTTTCAGAGGATTCTATGATACACAAGTGGAATCTTTCAAAGAAGTTAGGTAAAATATTAACGGAGAAAAAATATTTTCTGTAGACTTTGAAGTACCTCTATGTAATTCATGTAAGAGCAGTGGTTCACAATAAACTTTATAGCTTTTCGTGATTGAGTCTAACAACCTGAATGAGTAGAACATTGTGATTTCTTGTCTGTATAATCACTTTATTTTTGCATGGAGCAGAATGTTTTTAGATTCAAAACTTGTTATTCGTGATATCCTGCCCGCCCTGATGCCCAGTAGTTTGAAGGTTGATAAAGAATAAAGCTGTATGAACAAGACACCATTATTTGTGAAGCAAGAAACATGGTGAAGTAGGCTTTTATTTTTGTCAGTGAATTGTTCTACTTGTCTAAATTTATTGTTGCATCTGATAAAAGATTGAGAGGATGAGCTAAGTGTGGTTGGTTGAGCTGTATCTATAAATTTGACATGACTTTAAGCGTATCTCAGGTGACATTCTGTTTCCCAGCGCCTTTAATTTAATTTGAGAGACTGGCTTTATCTTCCCCAAAGGTTTCATTTTGTATTCCATGGTGATTTCAAAGGTATAGTTGGAAATGCTGTTATAAAAATGCAGGGATGGAAGTGATGTCCTCAATGTTAAAGTAGCAGAACTGCAGTCTGGAAGAGAAGCTGACACTGGGGGAAGATAAGATCCTATTTCCTGAGAATATTTGAATTTACTAACTCTGCCTCAAATTTTGGGTCTGTCTGTGGTCCTTCTGTGTTGGTCAAACTGCTTTCTGTTGCTTAATGTGAGTGGTCAGCATAAGGAGCAAGTAGACTTGATGATCCTTATGGGTCGCTTCCAACTCAGCATACTCTTTAAGGGAGAGTAAATGCATAATCTTTGTTGCCATCCTCAGATTTGCCTACAGGTAAACACTCTAATTGGCTTTCCATACAGCGTTTCTTAAAACCTGTAAAAGGAAACACCTTTCTGAAGTGTATTTAATTTGCCAAATGTCTTCTGGTCTGTTCAGAGTTAGTGTTTTGAGAATTTCAGTAATTCCAAACATTTTCCCTCTTTTTCTTTGGTGTAATTAACTGTTAGCCTTTTGCTCTGTATCATTCATAAAGAACAACATCAATGCTGCTCTTCAATAACTTTTTTCCTGGAACAGCAATTTTCAGTGGCTTGGCAATGTCAAATAGAATTTCATAGCTCAAAGTGAGCAATTTGTGGAGAACTCTGTGGATTTTGGTTTGCCTTTTTTGGCAAACCATAAATATCACAGATACACAACCAACCAGGAAAACATCTAGTAATTACTTTAATGTATTGTTAATGACCTTTTAGTTAGATGGTTTAGCTGGATTTGCCTTTCAGTTTCCATCCTCTTTTGATGACCAAGCCTGAATAATTTGTGAGTGAAAAGTCCTGCAGCCCTTGTAATTGGAATACCATAGTCTTTTGGAGAAAGAGTCTGTCTGCTCTGGGTGGCACGTTCTTGGCAGGAGGATGCAGAGTGTTTTACCCTTTCTCTTTGTCTAGGTGATGTGACAGTTGGGGTCCTTTTACTTCAAACTCAGTATATCTGAAGTGAAGGCCTTTTCTGAATGTGTCAAATAAACTTATACTCATTCTTCCTCCAGTATTCTCTCTTCCCCTCCCCATTCTCCTCTCCCGTTGCTGAAATTTGTATACCCAAGGTTATATATATGGCTTTTAGAGACGAAAGGTACATGATGATTTAGGGACAGGACAATGCAAGAATGCTGTTCTGTGTTACCATCTGATGTGTCTCAGTCTCTTGGTTTGTTTGATAATATTTGGACAGTACCTAAAGATATACTCATCTATGAAGGAGTAATACATAACATTTATGTAGTATTTTCCCTTTGCAGTGATAACACTAAATAAATGCTAATTGATGTATTCTGTATTGTTATGGAAGTAATATAAGTACTGACTGCAGTTTATGTAATTTCTTTTTCAACAGAATGCAGTAAGTATGACTTGTTTGCAGTGCTGATTTTGCTGCATGCCGAATTTTAACTCTCATCTAGAGCTATGCGAGTTTTGCAATCTGAGTGATAATTGCAGTTGGTGAGAGGGGCGGTTTGATGTGGCTGCAAGAGTTTGGTGATCAGTTATGATTTTGCTTCATCTAAAACAATAAAAGTAATCTGTGCTACCTCAATATTTTCTAATCTGCTTGTGTGTTCTTAATCTCATTTAGCAACCAGATCCGTAATTTAAACATTTAAATGATTGCAGTTGCCTTCAGTCATAAAAATTCTATCAACATAACTTGAGCTTCACAGGTACTGGACAGCAGATTATTTGGTACTGTAAAAATGCACAGTGGTTTATTCTGCAAATTTTAAGTCTTCCTAAATAACCAAAGTGTTCTTGATGACTAATGATTAAGAAAAGAAAATAAAAAAGTAGGGCATGAGGGAGGTACCCCAAAACTCCAAAGTCAAGAAGACCAGCACCAGATATCCAAAAGTACTCTTGAGTGTAGTTATTTCTGCAGATACATATATGGAATTATTACAATATTAATGACTCTTTCGAGCACTGTAAAAAAAAAAACAAAACACCAAAAAAACAAACTGTGAAGGTGCTGATTCCTCTTTTTCTTTGAATTGGGCATTTTGACCCTGTCCTCAGAATGGGCACCTGGCCTCCAAACTGCACTCATTTAAGATAATGTTGACGAAGTGGTGAACCAAAGCTTTTATGTTGCAGTCCTGGCCTTGGTGAATTCAGCAGTCAAACTTCAGCTGACTCAAGTGTGTGAGAGCTTTCCCTGTGGTATTTAGGGGCTTGATGTGGCCATGGTTTGTGTTGCTGATGTGTGTCCCTCTTGGAAGCATGCTGCTGTCATGTCACAGCCCTGCTCCTGCAGCAGCCCCACCCTGGGATGGGGTGGGCTGCTGTGGCAGCAGTCACTGAGCAGCCTTCCTGCTGCCCACCCCTCCTCCTGGGGTCTGCTCTGCTCCCTCCTGCAAAGGGTCACACAGCTGCTTGCCCCCTAACTCAGTTTCGTATCAATTAGCCCTTTAGAGGATTTTTGGTCGATGAAGTTCTTTTGTTTCCCATCATTTCATGGGGTAATTACATGAGCGGTTTGTTGGCAGGGAGGAGGTGGGTTGACCTTTAGAGCCAATAATCTCTTAACCCAGGCTCAGCTGCAACTGGAATAGCAGTTTGAGCCTCAATCTGTAGCGAAATAGGATGCTTTATTGGCTACTGAGAGGAAAAGAGCTAATGCTACTGATATAATTTTATTTATTGGACCCTCCAGGGGACTACATTTTACATATGGGGGCAGATTAGTGCAGGCAGAGCTTCTGTTGCTTGTTCCCTGACACCACAGGTGCCCTTATGACTTGTTCCAAGGAATCAATATGGAGGCATCATGAATAAACCCTGCAGAGGTTATTATCCCTCCCAAAGGAGAAAACTTCAGGGAAGGATTTGGTCTAAAATTTCCAAACTAATCGTGATCTCAATCAAATATTACTCCAACCATCACATCGCAAAACTGGAAGGAGTAGTTAATGCAGCAGCTTATTGACTTGCAGCTGCTGCAGTAACTTACTCCAGCTGAGTTACAGGGTGTTTACACAACATGTTTTATCTGACAGGACAACAGCTTTGAGCAATTCATTATCAACTACTGTAATGAGAAGTTGCAGCAGATCTTCATTGAACTTACCCTCAAAGAAGAGCAGGAGGAGTACATCCGAGAGGTAATTCTGGAATGGATCTTTCCTTATCCTCTCCCCTTCCTGGTATCCCTGTAAAGGTACACAGGCAAGCAGGCTGGAACCACCTTCCAGGGAACAGAGCCACTTTTTGACCACAGGGCTGGCCTGGAGCATGTTTTGTAGGGCTGTGTGGTGGTTATATTATGCAGAAAATATTGGTTTGGACATTGTTTCACATTATGAGCTCTTCAGGTAAAAACCAGATGCAACTCTCACTTATTCATTGGCAACAATGACTGGCAGTTCTGAGCAAGGGGTAATTAATTTATTAGAAGACTAATATCACTTTCTGGTATTAGTGCCATTACCCTACAGCCTGTGTTTTGGGCTCCACAGTAGGGTCTGGATGCCCCCCAACAGCAGCTACAGCCAGTCCTTTTTTAAAGGGAATTGGCTGGCAAGAAAAATAGCATGGAACATGAAAGAAACTACAAACTGGATTTTGATTCTAGTTTTCTTTCAGTTAAGTATTGCAGGGAGCTGCTTGAGCTTTATGGGTAAATTTAAGATGTCCTTTGGAGTCCAGACTCTTGTGGTTGATGTTATTGCTGAAGTTTTAATAGGTTTTAGCAGTACTCCATGTGATATACAGAGCTCAGACAAAATACCAGCTTGCAGCTGTAAAAACTGGCATACGCTGTCTGTACTCAAACTGGATTATACCATTTTGCTGTATAAACAGTCTTAAAAATTACATAAAGTTTCTGCCTTATAATCCCGAGGATAACAAGAAATTTCGGCATCTTTTTTCTTTCTTCTTTCAGTGGTAAATCATCACTACTGAAATCTGGTTCTTGAATGATATTTCAAATGCTCTGAAAAAACTAAACTGTAAGAAGTACCACAGAGTGCAAATTGAGAATGAAATTAGTATTTTCCTTCTTTTAGTCCTTTGCCCTACAAGTGTTACCTCATGATGCATTGGCTTCTCATCCTGGAAACTTTATTGCTGATACTTGAAAAAAGTTAGGATATTAAGAATATCTGAACAGTAGCCAGACTTCTGGATTGTTCAAGTGATCTCATCTAAATTTAGCCCTCTTTCTTCCTCCCATTAAAAAAAAAAAAAAAAAAAAAAAAAAGCCCAACAACTAAGAACTTAGAAATTTTGGTCTCAGATGCTTGCAGTGAAATGGGCTGATTCCCTTGTAAGCAGTGGGAGCGTGGGCAGCGGTGCCGGGTGGGAGGAGCCTGGCCTGGCGCCAGGGGAGTGCATGGGAAGCTGACACGGGTGGGGGAAAGGAATGGAGAACAAGTTTGGCAGCCGCTCAAGGACAGTCATTTTGCGCAGATAATGTTAGTGGTACATGATTGCATTTCTTTCTTAGTAAATAAATTGTTGGTAAGCATATGAAATTAAATTTGAAAGTAGTATCCTTGTTAACTGGAATGTAATTTCAATTGCCTAGAGGAAAAGCTGCCTCAATTGTTTTCCTGTTCATACATTTATTTTTTTTTTCTTATAGGGGATTGAATGGACTAATATTGAATATTTCAACAATGCTATCATTTGTGACCTAATAGAAAATGTAAGTTGCATTCATGAATACATCTGAATAACTTTTTAATTCATGGATTTATTTTATCTGTTAAGCCTGTGTGCATCCTCACGCACTTTAATTTTATGAAACAAGCCATTCATTGTATTATTCTTCATCTTATTTTGTATGGTAAAAGTTTAATTTAGTAGAAAAGGTTTTTTTATAAGGCTATACATTACTTTTTTAGAAATATTCAGCATCACCTATGGAAAAGAATACCAAAACCAAAAAACTCTTAAATGTTTACATTTACTACTGTTTCCAACAGCAGATATCACATGCTACATTGCAAATAACATTTCTTTTTGTATGGAAAGTAGAAAACTCAATGACATGTAACAGAGTGCTTGAGGCACAGAAAGTACTTGTAACTAAGAAGAGGACTTCCTATGGACTTAGTGCAGCAAGAAAGATAAAATTCCTTAGCAATCAGAAAAGAGCAGCTTTTAACCATAAACATAAAATATATGATGGTTTTGCACATAAACGAGCTACTTTCAGTTAAGTCAGAGTTTCTACAGTCTGAGTAAATGACACAAAACTTCAATGTGGATTTCAAGATTCAGATCTCTAAGCAGTCTTTAAAAAGTGCAGGCGCTAAAAGTCTGTTGGAAATGGTCATTAGGAAAAGAGCCAAGCCTTGAGATGGCTTGAAGGATGCTTTTCTGGATAGCAGAAATCAAACAGAAGGGTCTCCTTTTCATGCCTTAATGGAATGTAATGGGAATAAGTACTAAAGCTCTTGTCTTGAAACTTCAGAACCAAACTGGAATCCTGGCCATGCTGGATGAAGAATGCCTGAGACCAGGAACTGTTACTGATGACACCTTTTTAGAAAAACTGAACCAAGTCTGTGCCACTCACCAGCATTTTGAGAGCAGGATGAGCAAGTGCTCCCGGTTCCTCAATGACACCTCCTTGCCTCACAGCTGCTTCAGGATTCAGCATTATGCTGGCAAGGTACCTGGTGAAGCAGGGAGTACGTGCTGTGTGGGGGCTGCTGCAGCTGATTACAAAATCCATACCTGTCTTAATATTTTCTGGTTTAAGCTTAAGGTTTGGGACTTGGGCTGAAAGGTTTTCAGAGATCATAGTATCGTTGGGGCTGGAAGGGATCTTAAAGATCATCCAGTTCCAACAGCCTTGCCATGGGAGGGGACACTTTCCACTAGACCAGGTAGGTCAAAGCTCCATCCAGCCTGGCCTTGAGCACTTCCAAGGGTGGGGAATCCACAGCTTCTCTAGACAACCTGTGCTAGTGCCTCACCACCGTCACAGCAAAGAACTTCTTCCTGATACCTAATCTAAACCTGCCCTCTGTCAGTGTAAAGCCATCACCCCTTGTCCTGTCGCTGCATGCTCTTGTACAAATCACGGCCAGTTCTTTCATCATGTACTTTAGTGCTGCTGCTGGGTCTCTGGAATTAAAACATGGTTTACAATGACAAAAATTCAAGCAAATTTGAAGGCAACATGTTTTGGAAAACATGGTCTTTGTCACTGAACTAGCTGCAGTCCTTAGTCATGTTGTTGAGAAAGTGAAGTTTTTGTACATTTGAAGGAACTGATTTTGATACTCTGTGTTTAAACAGATGGAAAAGAAAGCTAGACAGAGGGCTTGCAAAAATTTTTTATATTTATAGCATAAGCAATATGAATAAATATGAGCCTGACAGCTTTCAATGTGTAATTCATTATGACTTTTTATTAATGAAAATCAAAATGATTAAATTTGTCGGGTGAAGACAATTTATTTTAAAAAAAGTCAAAAGTAAGTGTAGGGCTGAAACTATGCCTCTTGTCTGAATCTGCTGAAGTGATAATTTCACTTTGTAAAGAATATTTGGAAAGTTTTTCATTTCCCTAGGACTGCTTCATACTTTTTAATATTTTCTCAATCTTACAATTTTGAATAGCTCGATAATTTACTCAATCAAAATAGTCCTGGAAATATCAGACTTTCAGCCTTTGAGGCAACCATTCATTAACTTAGCATTATGTAGTCACCAAGAATATTTTGTAACTGCATATAATCTATCAGGGATTAATACTTAGGTATTGTGGTTGTCAAAATTAGAAGCAAATTGAAAAACCCCAGTACTTTGGGAAGGGCTGCACACACTTAGCAGACAGTGAGAACCTTTGATTGTTACGGGCATTCTCTTACCCAGCAGAGCAGCCAGTGAATTCCTCCTATTTTGGGAGGAATGTTGTTTTTCCATCCTCAGCTGAGAACATTTTGATCTAGTCACTGGACAACAAAAGTTTGACCCTCCTTTTAAAATGTAAGTAAGTTCATATGAACATTTTTTCTTTCAGTAGTGGCATTTGCTACACCTGTCAGAACCAGAGACATGTCCTCCAAAGTAAAATGCTGCCTGAGTTCCCAGTCCCTTGCTGTTGTGTAAAATATTGCTATGTCAGTACTAGTTTTATTCAGTATTCTGTGTACACAGTACACATCTACACTGAACTGAGAAATCAAGAAGCTGAAGAATCTGTATTACCAGCCAGATGACTTGTCACAATTAATCAAATAAATTCCCTACCCTCAAAAATTATAAAAGCCAGTAGCAATCCGAGATCTGTATGAAGTTCCCCTGGATTCCTCCTGGCTCTGCAGCTGCAGGTCAGACCTTTGTATTCATGCTTGTTGTTGTTGGACTGCTTTCCTGGTAAAAGTCCTTTAAAATAACAGTCCCCTGAGGACTGCACAGCAGGCTGCTTGCTGCTGCAATAGCAAGAGGTGATATTTCACATTTTGTTTCAGTTAGGCAAATAATATAAGCATTAGTAGTTTGAAGGGAACTGTTTTGCTGTTGTGAACCAAAAGAGAGGGAGAAAACCTTTTATCAATCAAGGGAAAAAAAGAAAAGAATGCTTTGGTCTATTGGCAGGTGGTGATGTATCAGTTATCATGGAAGAAGGATTTCTTCCATTTCAGAAACCAGAATTGATTGGCACAAGGAACTGTTAGCAGTGTGAGAAAATGCATCTTTCTCAGGTAGCTTGTTCACAGAAGTTTTATCTGAAAAAAGTCTTCCAAATGTCAGATTTAAAATGAAAGCTGAAATGTCTTTGTTTTGGATAGCGAGAAAGAAGGAAAAATTAACTTCTTGGGTCAATTTTGAATGGGCCTATGTAATAGTCCAATACCTGCTGTGCTGAGACTCTTCTCTGTTTTGCAGGTTATGTACCAGGTGGAAGGATTTGTTGATAAGAATAATGATCTTCTGTACCGTGACCTGTCCCAGGCCATGTGGAAGGCCAACCACTCTCTTATCAAAGCATTGTTCCCAGAAGGTAACCCTGCTAAGATCAACCTAAAGAGACCACCAACAGCGGGTTCTCAGTTCAAGGCTTCGGTTGCCACCCTGATGAAAAATCTCCAGACAAAAAATCCAAACTATATCAGGTAAATCACCCTATGGCAAAGCTTTGGTGGATTTGTTTGGTGAAGTTAAAAAAAAAAAAAAAAGTCTGGATTTCCAAGGATAAACTATTGATTTATGTGGCTTTAAACTCACATGAATAGATATTGATGTGTAAAATGCTGCAGAGAAATGTCCCTTTTCATTTTCCGTTTTAGGTGCATCAAACCTAATGACAAAAAGGCTGCACACATTTTCAATGATGCCCTGGTGTGCCACCAGATCCGCTACCTTGGGCTCCTGGAGAACGTCCGGGTCCGAAGGGCGGGTTATGCCTTCAGGCAGGCGTATGAGCCCTGCCTGGAAAGGTACAAAATGCTGTGTAAGCAGACGTGGCCCCACTGGAGAGGGCCAGCCAGGTGGGTAAACAGTGCTAATCTTACCTGTCCAGAGGGAAATTGCTGTCTTCCACATGTTCTGATCCTTTTTAAATATTTTGCATACATTGCAAAATGAATATATTGCAGCCTCTGCTGATTTGGGTCTGAAAGAAAGAGTGAGAGAGAGAGATACTGGAGTGGAATCAAAATTCTTAGGAGTCTGGTATGATCAGGAGGGTACTTGTCTTTAGTAACCAACTTTCAAAGTGGAGGAGCACTTGTTTCTTTGAAGCCACACAATCTTCCTCTGTCCTTTCAAGAATAATTTTACATGGTGATTGGGGAACAATTATGGGATGATATATCTTGCAAATCAATAGTTTTAAATATATATTTTTAAATTGCATAGTATTCACATGTGTTTTTGCAAATCATGTCTGGGGTAGGCAAATAAGCTTCCATTAATTCTTCTCACATGTGGCCACCAATAACATGATTTAAATTTATTTCATAATAGATTAATATCTTTAGCTACAATTTTAATCTTTAGGTTTTTAAATCTTTAGGTTATCAAGATAATGGTGGAAGTGCAGCATTGATAACAATAGCATTGTAATAATCATTGCAAAGATCTGCACAATTCCTCTCTTCTCTTTTCTGTTGACGTTCATAAAATGCATTTGGTTAGAGTGGAACACTAGCATTTGTCAAACTTGTCAGTCTTTGTTTCACATTTTGACATTAGTGTGAGAACCCTTGCTTTTTCTTTTAAGTGAAATAATTATAGATGTAAGAGGAAAAAAATAGGCCATTGCTGATGCTGTAGAATAAAAATTGCGCTTTTTTTTTTCCCCCATCAAATTATTCTGAATCTTTGCAGTGATTATTCTTGCCTTCAGCTAAATAACCAGTTAGTAAATGAGTTAGGTTTTCAATCTTCTTATGTCAAGCACTATTTAAGGGTTTAAAATACGCTTTCCTTTACTTTCCATAAATTAAGCTGTGAATATGTAAGCTAAGAAGTTTCAGAGCTGGGGGTTATGTTTGTTAAGCTCATTTACTCCTTCCTAGGGCTGGAGTAGAAGTGCTGTTTGATGAATTGGGAATCCCTGAAGAGGAATTTTCTTTTGGTAGATCAAAGATATTCATCCGCAACCCAAGAACAGTAAGTGAAAAATGCCTTCTGCAAAAGCCAGCCTCTCTCATGAGGACAGCCTGTTAGGAGCTGCATCGTTCACTACAGATTTTTCTGCATGCAGTGCTTTGATACATTGCTGTGAATGTAGCACTTAAAAAGGCACATTTTAATGTTGGACCATTAAAACTGGTATGAATCAAGACTCTACAAAAGCTGTCAGGCTTAATGTAACCTTCATGCACCGACTTGTGACAGTGGATCTGCCACAAATCTTGGTGTATCTGCCTATAGCTCTGGAGATAAATAAAACGTGTCTGAGTGTGGGGACTTAAAGAAGAGTCTTCTCTTACAATATCTGCACTTATTTTTTTTTTCCTTATCTCTTCTCTTCTGCTCTTTTTTTCCCAATGTGAAATAAAACCCTCCCCCTCACGCCAGCTCTTCAAACTAGAAGATCTGAGAAAGCAGCGGCTGGAGGACTTGGCTACTCTAATTGGAAAGATTTACAGAGGTTGGAAGTGCCGTACTCACTTCTTGTTAATGAAGAAGAGTCAGATTGTGATTGCTTCCTGGGTCAGGAGATACGCAGTAAGACACTATCCTTACTAAATGGGGGGTTCTTTTCATAGTTTAATACAAATAACCTTTGTAGGATACTTTTCTTTGATATGTGTGGAGAGGTGTTGAAAAAATTCATTTTTATGTCAATATTTAAGTACCAATTGTGTTAATATAAAGGCAATTTCATTTCTATAGACTACTATTAAGTGCTTACATTTTTTTGTTCTTAAATAATTAAAAAGCTCATCACAGTCCTTTAGCTCTGGGAGAGCAAGATTTTGATTTTTGTGGCCCATCTGGGAAGAGTCTTTTTCATTCAGTAAAATGCTGTGCTGTATGACATTTACAGTGCTTTCAAAACATATGGTTAATGTGTAAAAAATGTTCAGTAATATACATATGCAGTTCTGTGGAATTCAGTCATTCCTAAGCCTTTTTGTATTTTTGCCTTATTTGGAACCTTTGCATTTGAGACTCAAGAATGCTGCTTGGGAGGATCCAAGGGATTTCTTTTAATTATAACTCCTAAGACTTGTAATTCAGTATCATTATTGACACAGTTCTAAAGCAGTTTCCACTCTCTGTGGACTGGATGTCCTGTTCCATGAACTGAACAGCCCTGTTAGAGGGCTCTTCCTTGTCTTTTTTTATTCAGTTGATAAATAATAATGACTTATAGGATAAAAAAATATTTATTTGTTTTTAAATTTAAAACCCAATCTTAAACATCTCAGCTGCATTTTGTTCTTGGTAGAGAATAACACAAGCATATCAGAAAGCTTGATAAAATACGGAAAGAAACTCATGTTAAATTCCAAGTTGCAGAGTTGACAATCTGTGTTTTTCAGTTGACAAGCACTTCTGTTTGTCATCTTGGAAGCCATTAGTGTTTGATTCACTTCTCTTGGATAATTAAAGGGAAATACAGATCATTTGGGAAAAGTATGAATAAATGCTTTTTTACTGTAAAAACTCTTCTCTCTGAACTTGTGTGATTGAATGCACCACTTCTACAAACCGCGTTGCCACAGAACTCCATTGTGCCCATATGGCTTCATTATGATCTCATGAAATCTTAATGAACTTAAAATGGAGTTACTGCAATGAGATTGATGCAACTTTAAATGTAAAGAAATTAAAGCAAATATGTGACCAAGCATTGTTGATTTCTAAACTGTAAACATTTATCGGGTCACTGGTGAAACATGGCAGCAATTGTCTTATTAACTACAGGTGATGAGAGAGACATTTCCTCAGCCTCTTCATGTAGATGGAAGGCACCATTCTCCTAAGCCAGCATGGCTGTTAGGCTCTGTGCTTTGGAATGTTTCATAATTAACCCCTTGCACGAGTAAAGCTTTTTGACAACTCCTTGTGCTGGAGGCTTGCCTTAAGGATCTACAGACACTTCCCTGCCTGTCCCCTTGCAAGGCATGACGGACGTCAGTCATGGCCTGGAGGGGATTCTCTCTGGCTTGCTCACAGAGATATTCATTGTCATTGAGTGGACTGAGTGTCAAGTCTAAAAGCCTTGTTGCAAAGTCTGTCAACTTAGTATTATACTAAACACTGGACTACTGGAGAACTGAGCTTTTTAGAAGGAAAATGCTTGGCTGCCCAGGAAATTTATTTTTCAAACTGGCATAATGGAATAATACACCCACATCTCATTCAGAAATCCATGGTTTTGGTCTTTTCCTGTTCCTAACTTACCATTTGGTGCAATATTGGGACTGCGGGTAATAGGAACAGCACAAGTCATCTGAAAAGGTGATAAAAAGCTTAGCCAACAAACCTGAGCATTTGTGACAATTTGTATGCCACTCTGGTGGTGGGAAAGACAAATAAAGCTGTTACTGTTAGCATTTAATCTGCATTTGTGCTGCTGACCATGAGCTTAGTGTTTCTGTAAACAGAAAGTGACATTGTCCATGCAGCATTGTTGTGTGCTTTGTCTCCCCTCGAGATGAACACAGAGCCTGCACTCTGACCTGCTCAGTCAAAAAATGGTTCACTTTTTAAATTTAGTGCTTGTATCCTGAAGCATGTTGTCAAATATTAGCATTGCAAGGTTTGCTGTGCGGTATTTTACAGTTGCAATATTCTATTCTAAGCATCACATATTTATTTCCAATACAGCAACAAAAAAGGTACCAGAAGACAAAGAGTTCAGCTGTCATAGTACAGTCCTACATCAGAGGATGGAAGGTGAGTTTCGTCTTACTGCAGCTGTGTCTATGTGGTGAGGTAAGGAGCAGGTCAGAAAATACATTCCAAGTGCCCTGAGCCAAAGAATTTGGAGAGATGAGTCCTCTTTACACAGGCAGGCGTGTGAATAAGTGAGTCTGTGATCAGAGCAGACCTAGGTACTTGCTAAAGAGGCAGCCCAGCAGCTCCAAAGCAGGATGCTCTGGGACTCTGCCACTGGGCTTATGCAAACTGTAGCATTGGACTGATTTAGAAGAAATAAGTTGTGATTGACAGTTGTTTTACAGTTTACAGGATTCTCAGAGAATGGAAAAATTGAAAACAGGATTAAATAGAGAGTTTGGGTTGCCTGGGCAGTATGTTACTTGGGTTAAGTCTTCAATTCTCCTCTGTGTGCTAAGCACAGGAGTGAAAATGTACTTGTGTTGAACGAGTAGTTATTCACTGTTGGCTTGTCCTCTGCTTCAGTTTACTATAACTTTGCCTCTTCTCTGAGAGGTTTGTACTTTGTGAAGGGACAATCCTGCAGCCATAGCAGAGATTTAAGGAGTGATGCTTTAATAAGTGGTAAAAATGAGGTTAACAGCTCACAGGAAAGCAGCCATAGTGCTTAAAGCAGCTATCGCTGAACGGCTTCAGAAAAACTGACCCAGGGCTCCTCTGTTTTCATAGTAACTTTTCTCTGCCCTGCTAAAGGTGCCTGTCCCCTCTATTTAAGGAAGAGAGAACTGCCTTTAGTTCTGGAGGCAGATCCCTTCCTGTCAGACAGGGAAGGGGCTGCAGTTACTAGCTATTGGTGTAAACAGCCCTCTCCTGCTGGGAAGGCTTTAGCTTGCCAGCAATAAGCTAACATAATTGGATTTTGCTATTTTTCTTGATTTTTACTTTGTCTTTATTATTTTGTTTATACGAGTTAAAAATATTCTTTCGGTCTATCTATTGATGTGCTGTCTTTTCCCATGAGTGTTATTTGAAGAAAACTGGGTTAAAAGCATCATCTTGAGTTATGGTTTTCTGTTTGCCATTGGAGAACAAGCTCTTTTGCAGTAGCATTACTGCACATGAAAGCCTGGTATGACAGCAGCCTTTAGTGTGACCTAAAGCCAGGCAATTTACTTGTGATTTATTCTTTATTGCAGTCTAAATGGATAAGATGTTTACTGTGTGGAGAAAAAGTATCGTTGCCATTGTGCAAATAGACATATAGATATCTCAGATAATGTAGCAAATCTGGGAGAAAACTGAACATTGAACTAAGATCCCCTGAAATGCCAGTCCCAGGTTCTCTCATGTACACAGAATCCTGCCCAGAACAGCAAATGTCAGGCTGTGTGCCATTTGTCAATGTATTTGTTTGAGGATTTGGAGGCATGGTTTTCCAGTTTTGCCTAGATTTACAGTTTGCAGTGGCTTAGTTTAAAATCATTAAAAAATTAGTAAAATGATATTTTCAATTCTTCCCAGGCTCGGAAACTTCTTCGGGAACTTAAGCACCTGAAACGTTGTAACGAGGCTGCCACAATAATTGCTGCTTATTGGCATGGGACCCAGGTGAGAACGTGGCAAAAAATTGTGCACTTAGTTGTCCCTACATAGGACGAAGAAGACCCTCGAGGATAGCTATCTGTGACTGTTGTCAGTGGCTTAAACTGCTCTTACTGCCTAAACTGTTGTTTTAGTTTCTCTTTGCTGCTAACATGGTTTAGCTGGTGCAGCCTGGGAAGCTGGGACACGCTTTAATATTTGCTGTTTGTAGTGTCTGGTTTCTTTCTTTCTTGCACCAGTGGGAACTTGCCATAACCTTTTCTTTTCCTAAGCTTTTCTATATGCTATTTTCAAATGCATCACAGGCACGAGGGGAACTGAGACGACTGAAAGAGGAGGCTAGAAATAAACATGCTATTGCTGTTATTTGGGCTTACTGGCTTGGATTTAAGGTACTTCATGCACATATCACATGCCACCTTTCATTACCCAAAAATACCAACATTTAATTACTACTAAATAGTCAGAATTAATGACTAATACAATTCACTCTTAAATAATAGAGCATGATCATCAATTCCTTCCATTTTCATTCATGCCACCCTTAATAAATCTGATAGCATTCTGTATGCCAGTTTTTTTTGTAGAGTAGGAAATTCTTTGCATGGCAACCAAGTAGAGATTTGCACTAACAAGCCATTAGACTAGATTAAAAATGACTACAGTATTCTCAAATTAGGAAATGCATTTAACTATATGTAAATATGCAAAGCATGATTTGTGGGGGGAGAGGTCGGGGGGTTTTGGTGTGTTCCCCCCCACACCTCCAACAAGTGCTTTCAGTGACACTGTGTTAGCGATCCAGTTGAGATTTTCAACCGGCTGTATAATCTGCTGCCTGGACAGCCCTCATCTCCAAATTCAAACCAACACTTTTAAATTTTTTTAAAATTTTAGTTTTAATTGGTTTAATTGATTCTCTGACTGTGACTTGAACCCATAAGATAATTTCAGTAAGTACAAGTAAAGCACAATTTTGTGAGCTGATCTTTTAGCAGAAAATGATGTTAGTTTGCAATTCTAAATTTACAGCCCTAGAAAAATCCCAGGAATTCCAGCATCAGCTGTTTGTTTTCAGAAGCAAAGTCCCACTGAAAGATTCTTGCTAATCCCCAGCCTGTAGTTGTGGGTTATGTGAACATTTGAAATGCTGTTCACTAGAGGTCAAAAATATATTGGTTTCAATTAATAAATCCCTAATTTAGTTGAAAACCATATTCAGTAAATACATTACATTTAAAACATTTTCTAGTTATTATTTAGATTAGGGGCAGGGGTGTCGTCAGAACACCTTGTCAACTAGAAGAAGAAATGTGCTCAAATTACATCTGGATTTGACTGAGTTTTACTGAATTTGACCTTTGCTATTTTGATACAAATCTATTAGATTTTAAGTGAAATAGCAGCCCTGGGAATCCAAACATGTACAGAATTTCCTTCATATTAGAGACTCTTTGGAACTTTCACTTCTGGCTAGGTAACATACATAAGTTGACAGGCACACTGTTTCCTCTAATTTTGTTTTATCACAGTACAATGAGAATTTATTTTATTTTTACCGGAGTTCCTTTCACCAAAAAATTTCTCAGTACTGCAGAAGTGATTTTTATTTTCCTAGGTTGAAGATGTTCTTTAGAAGTAAAAGATACATCCAGAAAGTGAACACAATAGTGTTAACGGTGTTAAAACTCCTTATTTAAATGATTAGTAGATTTAGACAATTTTTAACATGGTTTTGTAGTTATTTTTATAAATTGGCTTACAGGAATTTAATGAAAAATTGTCTCCCTATTCCATAAATATAAATAATCAAAATGTAATAATGTATATATCTAAAGATTATAATCTAAATTGAATTAAGATTTGGAAAATAATTACAGTCTCTGATAAGAGAGAAAACTTTTTATTGGTGTGGTGTTTTATCTTTTCTGAAAGGAATATTTAGAACAAAAGCTTCTAACAGTTATCATCAGAAATCACTTGCTTTACCAAAAAAAACCCGAAAGAGCGAGCCTCAAGTACTCAGTTTCCTTCCTTTTCACAAGATAGGCAATACCTAGCTTTGCATAGTCCTTGCTTTTACATTGCTGTGTAGTAGAAGCTTCTTTTCTTCCAAGCAGATGAGTGAAAACATAATCTTTGAGTCCACATCTAATGCACATTAACCTTTCCAGCTGCATCAGAAGAGCGTAACTGGCGCAGGCTGGAACTGCTGCTGCACAAGTCTGATAACTTATAGCTTGACATGTGCAGATGTATGGCTAGAGCTGCTGTGACTGAGCCTGTAATACTGGAACTCTTACTTGAATGTTGCCATCAGATAACTGAATAAAAAACGTACTGGTATCTCCTAAAATGCAACATTCTCTTGAGTTGCCCACACATGCCTCTGTGGTTAGAATACTTTGCAAATTGCTTTTCTAAAATGGAATGACTGATGAAAGGTAGGTAGGTGCCTATCTCTCTGCACATGAGGAATGCACTAGGTTTGGGGGCTTTAACCCTTAATTCCATAGACAGACATCATTTACCAGGCTGGAGAATTTTATTTTTTAAGTACATAAAAATCAAAATAAAAAATAACCTCCAGAATAAAAGCCCTCATTACCATGCTGGAAAGTCATCATGACACATGTAGTTTCAGAGCTGATTCTGTTCTGCCCAGGGACTTGCCAGTGGAAGAAGTGAGTAGGGAGTGAGATTTTACTAAGTCTTGGTTTTCATACACATCATTTTGATCATGAAACTGCAGGCAAAGCTCTCCAATTAGAATCCAGGTACGGGATTCTTACAGCTGACTGGGAGGTGTGCACAGAAGAGAAGGAAGGAAACACTGATAATGAGTAATAGGTCAGACAAAATTCTTACCCATACGTGCCACTTAAGCAGCAGTGGAGGCTTTTTTGACCTTCTACGTGACTTCCTACCAATTCGCACTGACACACTGGATGTTAAAAGTTAAATGCTGTTCTTCCATCCTTTTACCTCTTGGTTGTACGTTGGCTGTTTTGTTTGGGAGAGGCCGTTTCCTGGTTGATGTGCTGTCTGCATCGGGCTGTCTCTTTTGTTCACTATCTAAACCTTTTAGGCTCGAAGGGAGTTGAAACGCTTGAAGGAGGAGGCTAGGCGTAAGCATGCTGTTGCAGTCATTTGGGCTTACTGGCTTGGACTGAAGGTACTTTCTCAAACACTCCCATCTGTCAACATGAACTCAATAAAGCGTGGCATCTTACTAACACTTAAACAAGCAGCGTGGGCTCACGAGCAGGGATGTTTTTTACACAGAATCACATTGTTTAATTTTGTCATGGACTTTGCTGAAAAATTCATAAGCTGAAAATGCCTCATTTACAGCAACATTTAGGAATTGTGTGTTTTTTGTCATATCAGGAATTGCAGTTTTCAAGTGAATGACAGATGTCAGATTAAAGGACTCTATTACAGTTTTTGATTTATAAACCTGACCTACGTTGGCAAAGATCCTATCTGGAAAGATTACAAGGATGCACTTTCTTATTGTGACCTCTGCTTGTTTGAATGGGAAGTAGAGTGGAGATGTCTGACTCTCACTGCTGCTCACATTAGACCCCTGACCCCAGTGTTGAGGGCACGGGTAAAGGTAATGACAGGTCCTGTTGCATCCAGCAGCCTTTTCAGGGCATGGCACTGCCAGCAGTTACCTGTGGCTGGGGACAGCCATGATTTCCCAGAAAAACTGAGATGCACAAAAGTCCTTTGTTTTCTACCCCTTGCTTTCAAGGACTGGTTGGCAAAAGAAAACACATCTGTAATCTGGAAAAATGTAGTTCTGCTCTGTAAATAGACTGTGAAAATGGCATCTAGAGAGGTTTCAGGTCTGTGCCCAAATGATTTACATAACACAGTTTTACAGATGCAGCCCTAAAGAGCTGCAGAAATCTGAATCAGTTTTGTTTGGCTGGGAGTGCTGCCTTCTAATAGGGATATTGCAGACTACAGAAGTATAAAAGGAACAATTTATTTAATAATGCAGAGTAAAGTTCAGCTCTCATATTCTCCTGCTTATCCTAACAATGATGAAATGGGGAAAACAGTTAGAAAACACATAATTATATATAATACACATTAATTTGTATTATAAAAAAAGGGCATTACAATACATACACAGAAACCAGAGCTGGAAAAAAGGAGCCATTTTAAGAAGTCATTCTGCAGATCAGAATCACACTTTAAGTACTACTGCCAAAGTGGGTCTGTTTTTATGATTTTAAAACAAGAATATGTCCCTCCTGAGAACTCAGAGGCTGTTTTATATCAAACAGTGACATTTAAATGAAAACTGATGAATGCAAAACATTTAAGGAACATTACAGCAGGAATATGTTTCTGCTGGTCTGTGGTATGGTTTTCAATGTATTTATTAAATAGCGCAAGTGGCATTTCTAGTTTCCATCTGACCTGAAATATGTAGGTTTTTCTGAGTACGACCATAGTCTGTCATTCCAATACATCACTGTTACCACAGGTACTTTGATGGCAAAGTATTTTCACCCATGACATATGAAGCTGAAGATTTAAAGTTGATACAAACGATCAAGATTAAGCCATTAATTATTGAGGGTTTTGTTGTTTTGGGTTTTTTTAATTATATGATAAGTAGCTTTTAATAGCGTTTGTGGTACTTTCCAGATTTAGGCTTTTCTGAAGCAGCTTGCATTTCTCAGTGCTTGCTTTGCAGCTTCCCTGCAGCACCAATAGGATGTGTGGGTGTATATTAGTCCCTTTGTTCCAAATTAATTTGCACACCTTGCAGCTCACAAAGAATAATATAAAGCAAGATAAGAGAGACTGAGAACATGGTGAGATTTGGGATGATTGTGGTTGGAGTGGCTTTGAGTGTGTTAATTTCCATCCCTGAATAAGTAATAAAATATGTACACTAATTACAGAGAACTAAACCTGGGAGAAAATAAGTGAATTAGAACTCTAATAACTTTTCTTATAAAGGAGGAAAAAATTTGGTGCTGAATTTGCACAGAATGATGACAGCTGAATGTTGCCAGTTTTGTTGATGCATCTTAATGTGTAATTAAGCAAAATCTGTTTATCTGTGGGGCGTTTTTAATCCCAAAATGCTGACAGATTCTTGCTTTCCAAATTCTGGCTTATCTTAAAATGCATGGCAATCATCATTGGGTGGAAGGGGTGCCAGGGTAAGCCAAACAATTTTTTTCCTCTTAATTTGACGTGGCGTTTTGTTCTATGGGTTTCCCTTTATTTTCTGGCTACAGAGAATCCAGCAACACGTAGCGAGTTAGCTAAAACCACTACATTTTGCTGTGGGGTGAATTGTGCAAAGCCACAATGTTTTCCCTGGGTTTTGCCCAAAACTTTAACAGGTGTGTTGCAGGCTGTGCCAAAGTTTGAAAGGAAAAGGTTGGGGGATATTGCAGTTGACTTGATGTGAGCCTGGGCTGGCACAGAAAACTGCAGACCAGGGGGGCTCGCTCTGATTGCCTTTTCTGTTTCAATCTGTGCTGATTAGCACTGAGAGAAATGCAAAGGGCAAAACAAGTACTCTGAAGCCTGCATTTCCAAGTATGTATTAAAGTATCACTTGCAAAATTGATTCTCAGTCTGATTTTTTTCTTTCTTTTTTTTTTTTTCTTTTTTAATAAATTTTAGGAGCAATAATCAAGCTTGTCGACATTAAGCAACTTTTGTGTTGATTCTCTGCTCTTACTAAGCACCAAAATCTTGTTTTTCTTTTGGAATGAAGACTGCTTGTGTGAAAAGAGCTTTTTCATGCAGAAGTCTGGTCTAAAAAAAAAAATCCCTTTTTATTATAAAAAAGTCTGTGTATTAAGAATCTTAAAGGAGAAAAGTCAGAAAAATTCACCAGTTTACTCTGTAATTTATATCAAATCAGTGTCACTTCAGACACAAGAAAATTGTATCACTGGTGGTACCTCACTTTTTCCAGTCTAACTTTATTCAAAAGCCCATTGAAAATAGGTTAATACTGTTAATTCAACAATATTTCAATCACTTGCCTTATTTGAAGGGGAGTATTTCAAATTCTGTGTTAAATTTGCAAATGACTGAATCAGGTCAGGCGAGGTATCTTTCAGACCTCTTGGTCCATGATTTGTTTAATACATTTTAAGTGTACCCAGGTAATGTTCCTATTTCGGGGAACCCTTTGCATGTATGTATGCTTGTTTTAGTATTTTCTGCCGTAGACCATTATAAAAGTATCTGTGCAAACAAATTCATTCTTTGTATTCACTTTGAGGGTTTGTTTAAATTTCCAGGTCCGTAGAGAGTACAGGAAATTCTTCAGAGCCAATGCTGGAAGAAAAATATATGAATTTACCCTTCAGAGACTTGTATGTATATCCATACAGAGCACATGTACATTTTCTGTCTTTTAAGTTTTTATTTTCTAGCAAATGTATCATCTGTGTTATGACCTTGATAGTCTTTGTAAGAAAACGTCCAAGCTCAGCATATGGAAAACCGACAAGTTAATGTTCTGGTATTGTAAAGATAGGATAGGATATTTGAAGGTGTGGGAATGGTACTAAGTATTTGCCACACTATCTAAGTCTGCATTTCTCAATACACCTGGCTTTTTAAATCCATATTCAGATTTTTGAGAGCTGAGAACTGGAGTTTGGTGACTGTGCTTTTTAATCATAGAGCATCTGCTTTTCCTTGTGTATTTCAGTAACTTTGATAGTCGAACATTAATAAAACATCTTCAATTTTATCACAGATGCAAAAATACTTCCTGGAAATGAAGAAAAAGATGCCTTCTTTATCACCAATAGATAAAAACTGGCCAGCAAGGCCATACCTTTTCTTGGATTCAACTCACAAGGAACTAAAGAGGATTTTCCATTTGTGGAGGGTAGGACACATTCTGGTCCAGTCTGTAGAGAACTTCTTCACGTGATTTTCAGTAGCTCCTGAAGGGCCTGTTTTTAGGATGTATTTCCTTCTATTCCAGCCAGGATAATTTCATTTGTGTGGAAGAAGTATGGGTTTTGATCACTGTCTTTGGCCTCCAAGGGATATAACTATCCTGCCTGCTCCTTTCTGGGGCTGGGGAGAGAGGTTTGCTTCCTGCCATCAGCTTTTACATTAGCAGTAAAGCAGAATATCTGTTGCCTCTTAATTAATAGCTTGTAATACTCGTGTCCATGGCCAGGACTGGGATTAGCTCTTAGAGCAACATTGGAAACACTGGGTGGAATTTTTTACTTATGAGCTGCGGTTAGCTGAAATTTGTTTTGGATCTTTGGATGGAGAGAATGGCAAGAATCTGTACAAGTGCTGATGGGACATTTTACTGATCTTGTGGGGTAGGTTTTCTGTGAACTGTCAAGGAACAGCTTTTCTGAGCCTGCAAAATTCATCCTCTCAGCTGTGGTTCTTTATCTCTTTCTGTCTACATAAACTTCCACAACTGTGGAACTGTATCTATGTTTCTGTGAACCTTTTCAGTGCAGTCTTCCAGTGACTTGTATCTAATAGATGAAGCTCATGTTCGAGTGCAACGTGCCTACGGGAGATGTTTTATATATTGTTTTTGGTGTAATTAAAAAGTACGTAGGGTGGGTGAGGAGAAAAACACCTCTACTGTTTATTACAGTGGCATGTAGGGTGGAGCTGAGTCACTTCAGAAGCATACAAAGAATGTGCATCTTGAGCAATGAGCAAACATTAGTCTGGGGTGCTGTGTGATTGGGAAAGATAATTTTATGGTTTGTTTAATATGCCCTGTTTTGTAGTGTAAAAAGTACAGAGATCAGTTCACAGATCAGCAGAAGCTTATATATGAAGAAAAACTGGAAGCAAGTGAACTTTTCAAGGACAAGAAGGCTTTATATCCAGCCAGGTAATGACTGATTCTGCTGCTTTTAGTGTGCAATGAATTCAATATACTTGCATAGGTTTAGGAAGCTAAGCAAGATTTTGCTTTTTATCTTAAGCAGGAAAGTATGTTTTCTTTGTTTGACAATGTCCCTCCATCATTTTGCTTTACAATCCTGAAAATTGACCTCAGTTTCCTTCTTTAGATGTTGTTGCAGCCCACTAGTGCTATGGTACCAATCACTTCCGTCCAGAATCCATGAGAGTTTGTTGTTCTAACCTCCCATGACCTGTTCACATTGTAAAAGCTTGGAGAGCTTGCAGAAGGGAATAACTCCCACCCTTTCCCCTAGTTTCCATCACTCTGTTTCCTGCAACCACTGAAGGTAGAGTGAGTTGAAAGGCTGTGACTGTGTCACACCAGGGAGCTCTTCTGTGTTCCAACTTCAGACATTCACCATAGTGCTCTAGGGGGAAGACTAGGCAATTTAAGGGTTAGATGCTTTGGTGTATATCTTTTTGAAAGGATACTTTAAAAAAAAAAAGGTGCTATTCCCATTTTAGTGGTTTGTTTTGTTTTGTTTTGTTTTTTTGTTGTTTTGTTTTTTTTAAATATTGTGAAATCTCTGCAAATAAGTCTTTTGGTTTCTCAGATTACTGAGTTCTTAAAAACTGACAGATTCTTCTCATTGCTATCTACAGAGCTAGCATTAATCAAGAAAGGCCAGTAGTATCTGATTTTATTTAATGAATGCACTTCTGTTTGTGTCCAATGAAACTGACAAAAGAGCGGCCTGTTGTTCTTGAAATAAGTTGACCTACACTTTTAAGTGAATAGAAGCTTAGAAATTATGTTTTTCTTGAAAACAAAGGTCTTGTCCATCTCAAGAGAGTTGTCTCTAAGAAGCCATAGTTGGAACTGAGTAGGAACAAGGCACTGTAGAGTGAGAAGCAAAGTTCAGCAGAGAACAGGAATCTGATGGGAGCAGTTCTGTGCATGAGCAAGCTCTGCTTGGCTGGTTGTGTTTGACTGGTTTTGGTTTGTGTAATATTTTAAATTGAGCCATTTCCCATTTTCCTGTAATTGGCTCAGTATATGTTTCTCTTTTTCCCTTCAGTAGATCACTTATTAAATGACTGTATAGGCTAGATTATGGTTTGTTCCTTATTTGCTGTGGGATGTCTTTTGATGCTTCTGGGAAAAGAGAAAGAGTGCCTTTGGACTTTTCTAGGAGCAAGAAGGGTTTTTTTGCTTTTAGTCAGTGTGCATCTGATTAGTGTAGAGCTCCTTGGGAAGGAAGGAATTCTATTTATATCCCTGCTTTGGTACTTTTTGCACGAAGGCTGGACAATGGAATATTATAAAGTAAAAATATACATATGAGTTCTTTTCATCCAAGGCATTCTTAAGTGGCACATGTGAGACAGTAACTGTTGATTCTTTTCAGGTTTAGGTTGTAAGTTGTCATCATTTGATTAGGGACAAAGTCCACAGGGAATCTCCTGTTTTGGTGACTATGGTTTCATAAGGCTAATTGATAAAACAAAATAAAGACCGCAAAGCTCCAAGATGGTAGAAAGTTGGAACGTCTTCCTCACCCTGCACTCAGCTGCAAACATTTGCATCTCTCTTTGTCTGGTATTCAGAGCTGAGTAGCTTCTACTCTTGTGTTGTTGTTTTGGTTTGCCTTTTTCTTTTGGTGGGGGGAGATTGGTGTGGTTTTTTGGTTGGGGTTTATTGTTTGGGGGGTTTCTTTGGTTGCTTGGCTTTGTTTTGTTTTAATTGGATAGAGGAAATTACCATATAAAGTTTCTGATTAGGTAGTATGATAATGATTCATAGGATGTGACTAATTTTCTCTCCATAATATTATTATTTAAGAACAGAGAGGGACTTCTTGTGAGTGCTAAAATGCCAGTACCCTTCCTTTTCTCTCCCATCTATCTCCCTGCATACCAGAGATGTGATTGCAAAGGCAGGGCTGTTCCACATAATATATTTGTTTCTCTTGGGCTCTAGTCTTGGCAAAGCTTTGCATTAGTACTTTGACTGTAATTTAATCAAAGTGATTAGTTAAATTGACTTGCAAACAAAGCAAGCAGTGACTGTGTTCACCAATTCTTAATCTATAGTGAAGCCCTTACTTTTAACATCCTGAGGTGGATAAAATGGGGGGATTTGCAGGCACAGCAGGTCTTGACAAAGGGCTGCTACATGTTTTACAAACAGCAGCAGGTCTTGAAGGCAAGTTAATGTCTGTCACTCTGAAGTCCTGCCTGTCAGTATTAATACTGTGTCAGTCCTACTGAGGTTTTATTTTCCATTTTCATGAAGACTTATTGGGAGATTTTAAATCACATTTGATTGCATATGCAAGGATGTACTTGTGTCTGATATCCATAGCAACTTGGCCCATTTAATTGGAAAATGTTTCCAGAGCAACGAAAAAAACATCCTATTCTGTCTTTGGTGATAACTTACTCTTTATTCATCATCACTGGGCTGTTAATGTATATAAGATTCTGTGTCTAATACACATACCATTTCTTACCCCTCCTCCTTTCTCCTTTCCCCTGGGATAATGTGTTGGGACACTATATCCACACTGCTTTGTAGCAATTCCCACATTATTTCCTGCTGACACACTATGCCTGCATGGCACAGGTTAATGCCAACACCCGAGTTGACAGGTAGAAGAAGCAGACATTGTGAACAGAGGTTTCTGGTTTACTAATTGTATTCTCTCAGTAAAACAAGCAATAAGTGGCTTTCCCTGGAAAAGTGTGTCAAAATCTAAGGAAGCTTCTGGCACTATAGAATCAGTGAAAATATTTGATATTTGGTTCATCTCCTGGGTCCATGAAGCCTGTCAGGAAGTTTGCATTTTCCCTGAGTTTTGTGTTTAACTCATGTTTCCTTTGTCCCTCTGTTGGGCAGTGTTGGACAGCCCTTCCAAGGGGCTTACTTGGAGATCAGCGAGAACCCCAAGTACAAAAAACTTAAAGATGCTGTGGATGAAAAGATCATTATTGCAGAAGTTGTGAATAAGATCAATAGAGCCAATGGGAAGGTAATAAAATGGAATTGCTTTATCCAGAGGGGAAGATAATTTTTGTTATAAATACGTTGAGATGAGACTTCATTTCTATGGTGTAATAGTCTGAGAATTTTTTTTTTAAATGCCTAACTTTAAGGACAAGACTGGAAATGCTGGATTTATGTAAATTGGTGATTTTAAAGACCTGTTTTAAATTTACATAAAGACTACTAAAATCTTGTTTGGGTTTGTAGTTTTCAGTGAATTTTTTCAAACAAAGAGGGTATCTCATCACCTGATAACAGACTGTATTGTTGCACAACTAAATGTAGTCTTTCTACCCAGCTAAGATCTTCTGTTTGCCAATTGAAGTAAATAAACATTTAGAGCATATTGTTCTTGTTCAAGTATTTAGAAAACGTAACCTTTCAAAGTCCACGCTGTCACTCAAGCTCCTGATTATCACATTTTATATGTTTTAAAATTATGAGTGGCATACTCTGCTATCTTTGCCTGTCTTCTGATTGAAATCAAAAATTCTTTGGAATGAAGAGGGAAGTTTCTTGTATAATTTGAATAAAGTTGTTAAATATGGTGGGTACTTTTTTATTCTGCCAGCGGAACTCATTTTGCATTTAAATTATACTTATTAAAAGAGGAAGTATGATTCTACCTTAGTAAATTTAATTGCTTTCACCATATCTGTCTAAATATTAGAAGTCGTAGATCTCAGCTTCTCAGATGTAGCTGTCATTTACGCATTTGTAGGAGTGAAATTAGGTTGCCTGTTGTTGATGCCAAGTTAATTTTCCGGTTTAGAAGAAACTAATTAAATGAAGACAATATCTTTCCTGTGCTTGCATAGGCTACAGCTCTCAAGATTTTAAAAAAAAAAAAAAAATAATGAGCTATGGTTCTATGTGCTTAAGACAACTACTTAATTATAATCATGATTTTATTATTTAAAATTTTACAGAAGAAAAAGCTGTATGTGACTGAAGTTCTCATTTCTCTTTGTTACTATTTTCTATGACAAATTTAAGAACACACATTTCGTGCTTTAAAAATATTTGTCATTTGAAAATATGAATGCTTATCCTCATAAAGAGTAATTCCAATAGAAAAGGGAGGAGACATAACATTGAAAAGACCTGTGTGAATTGTGTTGCTCTGCAAACTAGTTTTGGAGAATAATGATCAATATTGAGGCTTAGTCCTACATTAGCTATCACTGAAAAAGTGTGTTGGTTTTCCTGGAGATTGACAGGTCATGAGAAATGAGGTTATCCTGATTTGCATAGTTTCAGAGTTTCACTTTCTGAATTTTATAACTGTAAGCTAGTAATTAAAGGAACAGTTTATACCTAGGCATATGTGCCAAAATGAGCTAAGCTTCTCAATCTATAATTAGACACATAAATAAATTTGACCTGATTTTAACTGATCTGCAGCTTTTACTGAACGTCAAATGTTCATGTTTGCTAATGTGGGCCAAGCTTTTTAACTCTGCGAATTCCTTCGAGCCTTGGTAGGTGCTCAGTGAAGACCAGTTCTCTCTTTGTGTAGATAATGATTTGCATTTTTGCATTTTCACAGGCTACATCCAGGATTTTCTTATTAACCAAAAATAACGTTCTTCTTGCGGATCAAAAATCTGGGACTATCAAGTCAGAGGTCCCACTGGGAGATGTTACCAAAGTGTCCATGAGCTCCCAAAATGATGGCTTCTTTGCAGTGCACCTCAAGGAGGTTGGTTACAACTTCACAACACAACAGTATGACTGTTTCATGTGCAGTGATGTAAAACCCATTTATTAATTATCTTGTAGCATTAAATCATAGTGGTTAGCCTCCAGGTTTAGAAGTTTAATGAACTTTGTCACATCTGCAAAAGCTTTGGTTTAAAACTGCTGAAACCAAATGAGAACAGTTGTTACATTATGAATGATCTTTAACTTGTGAAAATCAGACTCCATATTTCACTGTAGCCTCTCCAGGATCAGGGTTTTCCATTTGTAATATGGTTCAGGTACTTTGTGGCTGTTTTCCTTGCATATACTGGCAGAATATTTCTCTCTTCTTTATGGGATGCCAAAAAAATCCACGTTAAGGCACAGTTAATTTGGTTACTCACGTCTAAAGAACTTAGTGCTATATTTGCTTCACTGCACTGTCGGCATTGCTCTGCTAAAATCATTAAGTTGGCATTTATATTTTAGCTTAAATGAATGTGAAGGCTGTTATATACAGTGTCTTTTCATAGTTGCTGCCTTCATCCTCCTACTGGTGTTGGTAATTTGTTTCTGTTCATTTCTGCAAATGTTGGAAACTTGCTGTGGTGTATCCAGGAGAGGGATACAGAAACATGGCAGTTTTGTAGGACAAATGAAGGTGACCCTCCTTTGGGGTCAATTCAACTGGTTTGTAGACTAGTTGAGAGTGAATTGCATTTTGATGCTATATGCTGCACCATATTCCCTATTTGACTTACAAGACAAAAGATGGTTGTTTCATTGAACTGGGAAGAGAAGACTCCTTGTAAAATCTCTTGCTTGACTGGCATTTAATCATGTTCAAGGTTTTGGTAGTCCTAAATACTCTCCTTCCTGTTTCAGGGTTCAGAAGCAGCTAGTAAAGGAGATTTCCTGCTCAGCAGCGATCACCTTATTGAAATGGCCACTAAACTTTATCGCACTACTCTCAGCCAAACCAAACAGAAGCTCAACATTGAGATATCTGATGAGTATGTTTCTTGTTTGCTTAAAAGTGGATTTTGCTTCAGTGCAACATGCTAAAAAGTCAAGTGTCTAATGTTAGAATAACAAAACACTGTTGTGCAGCTAATATTTCTTTTCTCTTGACAGAATACTTGTAAAGAAGAATCAAATTTTCAATGTGTGCTCATTTCTAGTATTCATTTTGTCACTTATTTCCTTGAAAGTCATTAGAGAAAAATGTGCTTTTCTTAAAGTTTCATTTAGGGCTATGAAACAGAACTGCTGCTGTAGAAATAATTCAGAGATACTGCATTTGAGAGAACTGTTTTGTGTGTGAGTGAAAAGTTCACAGATTCCTATGAGATATTTATAGATTAGAGTGGACATTAGGTGCCAAGTTCTACTGAAAACACCCAAAACAGAATGCAAAGCTCCTCCCCAACTCAGTGATGGTGCTAGTAATGTAAGTCTATAAAGCTCTACCTTCTCTTTTCTGAAGGTGAAAAACATATTCTTAAAATTCCTGCTGATGATGTTTAAACAACCTATTGTTGTTTGGGACTTTTCGGTTGTTAAAAAGCTTTGATAAAAAAGTTTGCATCTCACATTAGTATTTCTTTCTGCTTGGTACAGTTTCATATTTTGGCCTTAAGTAAGGACTGCACTTGCAGTGTTTATAGCCATAGAATAAAGTGTTTGTTTGTGTGTGATCTCCTAAGCTTGCTGAGTAAGAGTCCTTCACTTCGTTCACCACTGTCATGCACTCCATTTGTTCTGTGAAGTGGCCCCTCTTTTCAGTAATGTTGATTTGGTGGGTTTATTAATTTTGAATAAATAAGAAAATTTGGAACCCTTTAACAATAGTGAAGAAAAATTCCTGTAGGCAAAACCTGAACCTTTTATCTGGCCGCGCCATGCTGCGTGTATTTTAGAGTGGGTACAGTTGGTATCTGTTCAGACTTGAGGATTTATTTAAAGGCTAGTTTTGCTCTTTCATTGAAAAGAACATCTGCCATTTTCCTTTGTTCCATTGTTACCAGATGTCATTTAATTTGCTCAAGAGTGTGTGTTTTTTAGTGTCTAAAAGAGTATGACTATCCTGAGTAAGTTTCTAGTTTAATGACAGCTACAAAGGAATAAACTCCTAAAGCAAATTTTAAGCATGCATTATGCTAGTCTGGACTGCCTGCCTGACTTAGGTCTGGAAAACAGCCTGCTTTTTGGGAGTCTTGCTTTTTGGGGTGTTTTTTTTTGTTTTTTTTGTCTTCTAGACTAAAACCCTTCAAGTGTGTATTGTTTGTATTGAGTATATCCAGACTAAATTTAAGCTGTTCACAGTCCCATCTTTGTAGATGGTGGAGCAGAACTCTCTTCTCTGTGCTAGAGTTCAGATACAAGCACAACTAGGGATTGAGAAGAAAATGTAGCCTTATTTTGACTATGTTACCTTTTGTGAAGGGACCTGACATAAGCAAAAATGCTGTTGGTGAAGGGGTGTGTTTAGTAAGACACACATTTTGCATGTGTGGTGTTGGAATGGTGGCTCTGGGCCAAGACAGCGTTGGTGACGCGATGCCGGCCGTGAGACCCTCTCATGTTTCCGGGGTGCCTGCGTGGCTGGGAGCGCTGAACGAGCCCTGCGTGTCTTGGCTGTGCTGCAGGAAAGCAGGGCCGGGGCAGCTCGGCACAGCAGAGGCCACTTCCTCCCCTGAGCTCTGCCGTCAGCTTGATTTGTGGTTTCCGGCTGCAGAGCAAATTCTTTGAAGTTTTTGGCCTCTGCTGGAGGACTTTTTAAGGATGGTGAAAGGGAAAATCGGCTGTATTACAAAGGACTTTTTAGGTCAGCAACCACTGCATGTGAGCCAAAAGGCAGCATTGCCCTGTTATTGCTTTTAATCTCGCTACCCAGATCAGCGAGAGGTTTGAGCCTCCACAGAAGCCTCTTGGGGGTGGGTTTTCTTTTTTTCAAAGCAAGTCCCCACATTCGGTCAAATTTCCCTTCCAGTAAAAAGTGAAGAGTCAAATCCAGATTAATTCACCCTGAGCTGCAGAAGATGTCTAAATTTGGAGATTGCTGGAAAGGAAGTGCATTCTCCCAGTTGCCGAGCAGGAGGCTATAAAGGCTAACTTAAGGATTAGACATATGAGAGCTGCTAAAAGACCAGATGTACTAAATTAAGCATAAACCAGAAGAATAATGCTCTTGATGTTGCTATAGAAGTATTTAGCTTCCTTCCATGAAAACAGAGAAGTTCCTTTGGCTGACTGTGAAGCAGTTGGAAATAGTTTTTCCTGCATTTCTGGTACATCAGAAATTCTGGTTTAAGCTGCCTTTTTTTTTTTTTTTTCTTTTTTTCCTAAAGAGTAGCAAACCAACTGTTGTAAAAGGTCCACAGTTATAGGTAAAAGGCAATAATTATGAGATATTCTCTGAAGGAGGTTCAAACCATACCATAACCTATGTCTTCTCCCCCCTCGCCCCCACTATTTATTATTAATACAGAGCTGAAAATCTTTTAGAGTGATGCTTAGAACCAACAGGACAAGATTTCTGCTCGTCTTGTGGTTTTGGGTTTTTTCCCCACCTTTAACTGAACTTTGTATTATTCCCTCTCCCAGGTTTCTGGTCCAGTTCAAACAAGACAAAGTGTGTGTGAAGTTCATACAAGGCAGCCAGAAAAACGGCAACATCCCAACCTGCAAGCGAAAAAACAATCGGCTTCTTGAAGTGGCTGTCCCCTAACTGCAGCTGGTGACTCCCCCTTTCATGGACTTGTTTCTTTGTAATAGTGCAATTTTAGTTGTTTGGTTTTGCTATTTTTATCCCTTTCTGGAGCTGTTGATGGCTAATAGCTTTAGAAACCCTTGGCAAAACATTTGATCAATTGACTTTTAAATCTTCTTGTTCATGCCAGAGTTTTAACCCTCAAAATGCAGATTTTTATCCGGCGAGGCATTTTTACCAGCTGGCACATATGTCATACACAAATCATTCTCTTTGTTTAGTGTTCATATTTTAGTGCAGCATATCATAAACCCACATATTAATGATAAATTACTCGTATTCCTTAGGCTAGAGATCTGATTAACAAGAACTGTACGTGGCCTTGATGCTTGGGGGCCACTTGTGCCCAATGTCTTTGCAGACCGACCTGTTGGGATGCTCTGATGGGCTTCCCACTGCTGTGGGGACCAGCAGGACAGAGGCTGGTACAACAGCTCCTGTAGTTCACACTAGGACCTATGTAACTCAACCTTCTCATCAAAACAGCACAGAAACATCTAATTCTGCAAAATAGAAGGAATATATGACTATACAAATGGCTATATGCATATTTTTGTAGTTTAAAAAGTGCAGAAATTTTGAAACAGCATTTTTAATTAGGTCAGATGTTTTTAACGACCTTATGAAGTAGAAAACAGCAAAATTAAAGAAGCTTTTTTTTTTGTTTTCCTTCACAGAAGCTATACAGTTCAAGACATATTTTCTGTTCTGCTTTTTTTCTTTTTAAATTATCAGTTAAGATTAGAGTCTGAAAAACGCAATAGTATTCATAACACAAGTAAATGCTAGTTATTTAAACAGTTATCAAGTGAAAGGTTTGAGCCTTTCTTTTAAATATTGGCATGTACAATGTGCAATAAAACATACATGACATTTTGTGAAAATTATTTATAATACACTTTTGTGTGGAAGAGAGAGGATTGGTGCAGACTGCGTAGACAATGTAGGGGTTAAAATAGATCTGTGTTGTTAATTTGCAGTTTTTAGAGTGTACACTACAGTTGTCAATTTGAGAAGAATACTTTAAAAAAATTCCTTAATTTGGGGGTCTGTATATAAATCGGTATTATGGTAATAAAACTGTTCTAATTCTGTGCTGTTTGGTACTCCTGTGTTATAACCATATTTTTGTACTCCAGACTATTTTATATAACTTGTGTGCCTGATGTAAATGCGTGCACAGAAAACACAATCAAGAGCCGCATTATCAACCTTCAGTGTAACTGATTGCACTTAATCTTTTATAAGCCAGAAGCATTAGTTGAAATCCTTAAGAGGAGAGATGCTTTTCTAGATAGAAGTAACTACTCAAGTGAAGGGTTTGTTGGATGTGACTGTTTGATTTGCTGATGCAAGGACAGTGGAGTAAGCAGATTGTATTTTTGCAGTCTGATATAGGACGGGTTAAGACCCTGGCTATCTGATGTGCAGTGCTGGAAGTCCAAGCATAAATAAAAGAAAGATAAAGAAAAGTTCAGAGTCTCATTACTCTCCTGGTGGTGAAGTGATGTAGCGCTCATGGCTGTGAAGCCTCCTCTGGGTAGTTCAATGTTAAAGTTTGCTCTCTGCATTGAAACAGCATTTATTGCAGTAGATGTTCAAGTGCTAATGGTTATCAGTCTGAAAAATACAGCTGATTTGGATAATAATGCATTCTGCTTTGGGATTAAATGGTTTTGCTATGATTTGGATACAAAATAGTTGTTTTAACTGGTTGCTTTAATGTTGCTGTTAAAAGTCCAAGCATGTGACCTTGAAATGCGGGAGTAATCAAAAGATATATTTCCCAAACTCTGAGAAAAAGTTGTCTTCCTTAAAATTGTATTTCGAACCCTTCTTCTAATAATTGAGTCAGGTTAATAGTTTAATAAAATTTAAATAGTTTTACATGGATTGTAATTATAGATGCTAACAAAGGAAATTTCAGAACTGATTTATGATGCAAAATTGATACTTGAAAAGAATTATTCCATTGCCTTTAGAAGACAGCCCATAATAACATGGGATTTAAAACTCCTAAATCCTGTTTTAGAATTTCTGCTTGGGAAAGATTGAAGAGTTTGTAAATTTGTTCACAATCTTGAAAACCTTACACTAAGAACCACAAGGAGCAAATTTTGAAAATGAATACAAAAGTAAGGAAAACAAACATTTGAAACCTGATGTAATCCTGTAGTTGCTTACAGGTAGGAAACAGGAGAGTTTAGATTAAGAATATCTGGATATTTGGCCCATGAAATTAGGGTATTACAGGATAATAGCATATTTGACCCATCCCAGCCAGACCCAGTACACATCCCTTTTATTATTTTGATCTTTGCAGCTAGTCTTAATAGCCATGTCTGCAAAAGACTGGAAGAGGGACAAATTCCTCATTTTGGTTTCTCTCGTTTCCCTTCTTTTTCTGGATCTTTACAATTTTTACCTTGCATAGTAGTTGGTACTTTGTGACAATTACCTTTTGACTCTTAATGTTTCTCAATGTACAGAGCAATTTTTGCTGATCATGAATTATTAGATATGCTTGGAGAGCTGTGGTATCTTGATGTTTAGATTTAAGTATCTAGGATGTTGGAAATAAAAACTCAAGGTCACCTAGCTTTCTTTTTTTTTTTTCTTTTCCTCTGTTTTCTTTTATAACCATCTATCAAATGGACTTGTAAAGAGGAGACTATGCTGTCTATGGTGCTAACCTTACTTCTGCATCCTTTTACTTTGTAAATGCTAATCTTTCATCTCAAAGCTGGGCAAGGATCATTTAAGAAAATGAGATTTGTTGCATGATGCTTTCTAGAATCAAATAAAATTCTGTTACTAGACCTATGCTTTCTTTATATCTGTATCTTTCTTACTGCAAAAAGAGCAGGTGACTGGGTTTTAGGTTAAATATACACAACGCTGGTGTGTGACTTGGAGAGAGAACAAATTTTTGTTTGTGAATCCTTAAGAGGCAGCATGTCAGCCTCAGTGATCCACAGTAACCTTTTTCAGTCCAATTCTTTAATAGTCCTTTCCTCAACATAGTTTTCACTGAAAATGCTACAAACTCAGCTTTCCTAACACTAGAGTTTGGACTGATTCCCTAAGAACAGTATTATAGTCAGTTGAATCTGATTTTTAAAAATGGCTTTGTGTCCCAAACCTATTATATTTCACATGTTTTGGTTTGTGATCTGTTTCTCTCTCCTTTTATCCTTAAAAAGTCTATCCTGATTTATGCTTGGTTTTGTTCATCATACAAATTATGTAAGACAGAAACTAAAATGTAAAATCAGGAAAAGCATCTTCAGTTTTAAACCAGGGGTTTTTTCTTTGCCAAAATGAGAGCATTTTCTGTACAGTTCTAGGGGAAAAATTGAAGACTTAGTTCAAAGTTTTTATATTAAATAAGTTTCTGCAGTCTGCATAAATTTCACTGTTAGCTCTTATGCTTTTAAACCCTTGATCATGAAGAACAACAACTTTTCCACATTTTTTAAGAAATGGTTGTGGTTATCTTTTAAAGATTGCACGGTAGTGTGATGGTGATGGGCAGGAGGGAGATGCACATGTCTATGCTGCTTTGGACACTAGAAATTCCCAACAAACATATGCTTTAAAGACAGAACTGGAGGGGACAATGGGAATGCTGCCAACTTATAAAAATGCAGAGCAGTGTGAATTTGAAGGGATCTCTGGCACGACTAACAAATGAGTTCTGATTCTTCTCCTATCCAGCATCCATCCTTATTGTAGTACTTTGTAGCTTACACAGACTGTGAGTGGGAGGTACGATTGTTTACCAATGTTTGTAAAACCCCTCAAAGTAATCACAGTTCTCTGGATACTGCTTTTAATCAAGTGGTTTAAACTAATTGCTTGATATGTTACTGTCCCATGACTTTCCAGTTTAAACGTAACCAAAGGTTGCTGGTGTGTAGCACGATCCTGCAGCCATTCCAGCACAGTATTTGCTGTCTGTCTGCAGTTGTGTGATCTGTTCAGTAGTTTCAGGAGACTTAACTGGGGCAGTGGCATCCTCCCTCAAAGAGAACACCATTCACGTGTCAGTCTAAGTTACACTGAGACTTTCTATGTTATGACTCACTGGAGTGTTTCCTCCTGGAGATGAAGGTAAAGGGAGGTTTTGTGTATGGAAAAAAAATTTCATTGCTTCTGCTGGAAGATCATAGGTCCTGACAATCACTGCTTTAGGCACAGACTGTACAAACACTGCATGGAACTGCCACATTCTCTCTTGCAGAAAAACTCTTCCCAGGGTAGTCACTCAGCAGCTTCTCTGGGCTTTTGAAGCAGAGCGTAGAGAGGATTGAGGGTTGTGGTGAATGTACAGTTACTGTTAGTAATTGTAGAAATCTATTTGCATAGATTGAGGTGGATTTGCATAGGTTGGGGGGGATTTGCATTGGGCAGTCTCAAAAAATTAGCTGGAATTTAAAGAGGAAAAAAGTGTTCCTAGGAATTTGTTGGTTTTAAGGAAACACATCAGTATTTTGTGTCTGGTAGTGTTTGCCTAGAGTGAACCAGTGCTATTTAAAGAATTGGAATTCTTATATCAACTTAGTCTTGTTATCAGCTAGAACCAGTTCTGATCCTGTTCCCTTCCACCCATAGATAAGTTGGGTATTCAGGCTTTAACTCAAAATGGGAGTTAGAACAGTCTGAGGCTGCTGCAGTTAACTTTGATTATAAGAAATTGATGACATTGAGTCCTAAAACTGTTAAGAAACAGATTGCCTCTCTCCTTTATCCTAAACCTTTAAGCCATTGACATCTGATTGTGAACTGACTAGGCAAAATTTTGAAATACAAAGGACAAAAGGCTTTATATGTGAATGGAAAGAAAACCTGAAGACTCAGAATCTCTTAATAATTCAACTGATTTCCAAGGGTGCACCCTGCACTTAGCTCAAGGTAAGTATCTCTTTGCTATGTAACATTCTGCTGTTTATGGTCTCCAATTACTAAAAAAAAAAAAAAAAAATTAAATATTCTTCTAGCCAGGGAATCTTCTTTCCCTGGAAACATGGTAAAGTGTCGTGATCCATCGGGTTACAAGGAGCGGTCCACACTCGAGGAGGGTGAAACAGGAGTGGAACATTTATTAAGGGAGCATGAGACTTATAAAGGGTTCGGGGCGGAAGCTGCGAGAATAAGGACGGGGCACGACAAATAAGGGAGAAATGGGGTGGAATTAGAACAAATATGGGGAAATAGGGGTTGGCTAGCCCCTATATGGTACTAGCCAATGGGAAAATAGGAACAGGGCCACCAATGGGGAAGCGGCATCTAGGGATAAAACAGCCAATGAGAACAGTTAAATAACGTAATAATTATCTATCTAATA